>JBBGZY010001365.1:0-600000 GCA_037952925.1 Lithobates clamitans | reverse complement strand
ACTCAAATGAAGGTGTAGAACCATCTCAAGGATGATCAGAAGAAATGAACAGCACCTGAGTTAAATATATGAGTGTCACAGCAAAGGGTCTGAATACTTAGGACCATGTGATATTTCAGTTTTTCTTTTTTAATAAAACTGCAAAAATGTCAGCAAGTCTGTTTTTCTGTCAATATGGGGTGCTGTGTGTACATTGAGGAAAAAAATGAACTTAAATGATTTTAGCAAATGGCTGCAATATAACAAAGAGTGAAAAATAAAGGGGGTCTGAATACTTTCCGTCCCCACTGTGTATGATATATATATATATATATATATATATATATATATATATATATATATATATATATATATATATATATATATATATATATATATATATATATATATATATATATATATATATATATATATATATATATATATATATATAAATTAATTCTGTTCTATTGTTTTTCTATTAATATAATAGTCTTTTCTATTCAAATTCATTCTATACGAAATTCGAGTTTTGGAACATGGCGTCTGAAGTTCGACTTTCGTATAGAATGAATTTGAATAGAAAAGATTTGAATAGAAAAGAATAGACTATAAAAACGATAGAACAGAATAGAAAAATATACATATAAATAAAACATCTTCTGAAATTCGATCAACATATAGAATGAAATCGAATTTGAATAGAAAAGATTAGAATAGAAAATAATAGAAAAGAATAAACTAGAAAAACATATATTGTATTTTATTCTATTCTTTTCTATTATTTTCTATTCTAATTCGACTCAATTCTATATGAAATTCGAATTTCGGAAAATGGTTATATAAATATATAAAGATTATATATAAAACCATTTTCCGAAATTCTAATTTCAAATAGAATAAAATTGAATTAGAATAGAAAATAGAAAATAATAGACTAGAAAAACAATAGAATTATATATATATATATATATATATATATATATCTATATCTATCTACATACACACACACATACATACAGTGGAACCTCGGATTGCGAGTAACGCGGTTAATGAGCATTTTGCAATACAAGCACTGCATTTTTAAAAATCGTAACTCAGTTTGCGAGTGTTGTCTCGCAAATCGAGCACGATTCAGGCCAAAGTGGTGTGCAGTACCACTTTTGGCCTGAGGTGGGGGGGGGGGGGGGCGCCGGAGCCGAACGTCACGGTCGTAAATGCACAGAAAGACCCGAGTAAATCTCGGCAAATCTCGGGTAGGAAGTCTTTTCTAGGTTTGCCGAGGTCAGCCGAAGTGTCCTCGGGCCTTTTCGGCCGTTTCCGAGGCTCTCCGGCGACCCCCCCACCTCTGGCAAAATGCGGTATTGCATCCCATTGAAGTCAACGCAAATTATTTTAGTTTCCATTGATTTCAATGGGAAAACTCGCTTTGATATGCGAGTACTTTGGATTACGAGTGAAACATAGATAATAGTTCATATATACCATAAACACCCAATCTCAATGGATGTGAATGGGAGAACAAATCATTAAAGTGATGGAATGTGAATCAAACTTAAATATACATAAAAGTTAGAAAAAAACTAAAAATAAACAGTCTCAGTAAATGGCTGAAAGGAGCAACGTCCACCTGTGCACAAAATGGGAATCAAGTTCAAATAAACGAGGAAACTCTTCATCTGCTATAGGACACAAACTTGTGATCCACCACCGCTATAGAAGAAATTACTTCTTACCAGACAGCCATGATCCCCTACTACAGAGGATCATGGTAAGCATATATGGCTGTGACTCTGGATATACCACACGTGCTGACTGGCTGTTGGGTCCTCAGATCACCTCATTAATAAACAAGCTCATAGGATGTGCATGGCCTGCAGTCCCCCGAGAATCCAGATCCACTGCCACCATAATGCAGCTCATGTGTGCACACTGCACACCAGAAGAACCTCGAAGCTGGCCACACCCCCTCCCGCCCGCTCAAACTACAGTATCTCACAGTTAGGCTCAGCCTCTGCCTCTGAGAGGTTTAGCCCGGAGTGAGAGCTCATTGAGAGCAGCTAATATTATATATATACACACACACACATATTATATATATATATAATATGTGTATGTGTGTATAAATATATATATATATATATATATAAATAAATACACACACATACATACAAAATATTATATATATACATATATATATATATACATATATATATATATATATATATATATATATATATATACATATACATATACATATACACATATATATATACCGGTATATATATACACACATATATATATATACACACACATACATATACACACACATTATATACATATATTTTTTTTTTTCTGTTCTGTGCTGTTTTTTTTCTATGCTATTCTTGTCTAGTATTTTTGATTCTATTGTAATCTTTTCTATTCAAATTCAATTTCATTCTATACGAATTTCGCAAAATGGTTATATATAGTTTACTTTTTCAAATTCGGTCAAATTTTTTTGAATGCGGTAGAATTTTTTAGAATTTGATAGTTTTTTTCGAATGCCGTCAAATTTTTTCAAATTCGAATATGAAACTAAATGAATCCAGAAAACGAATGTAACGATGGCAACGAATTTAGTTAAAAAACGAAACTAAACAAATGTTTTCATCCTGCACATGTCTAATTGCTTGTGTGATTAGCTTGCAGATTTTCCCAGAAGTCTGCACTAAGATACAAGTCAGATTTAGGCACCCTCCACAATAGGAATTTCAGTTTTGGTGAGATACTCCCTGTGACAGACCGCCTGGCACCCTGCACGGATGCCTCGCCAAGACACAGCTTTCTCCACTCTGGAACCAGGAGTTACAGCTGAGCACTGCACCCAATAACTAGATGACACTAGCTTAGGTGCAAACTTGAACCCTTTATTGAAAACTCACCCAGAATGTATACCACACAAAATCAGATAAGAGCAGGATCACAATACTGTATCCTAAACAATGCAAACCTCAAACAGTAATATCGTCTGTATTTTAAACAGTACATCCAATGAACAGCTAACAAACATCCCACAATAGTTTGCTAACTAGGTGAAGTGGACACAATACTAGCAGGCAGACAGACACAATAGGTGACTCAATTAACAATGGGGATTCACACCTAGGTGGCACACAATGGGGGAGTATACAGTGAAAGAAAGACATCTTAATACACACATTACACAACAGCAGGAGAAACCAGCATCAGGTTTTTTTGAAGCGGATTATAATCTTCTGCTTAGAGTCTGAGTCTGGGGGGGAGGGGGGCTGAAGCAATCAATGCTGGTTTGGGCACAGAGGCCCAAAATCTGTATCCAGGTATTAGGTTCTCAGAGTCTGTGTATTTTTGAGGGGTCATGGACCCAAATCTGAAGCAAAACCACTCCAAAAGGTCCCCCAGGCACACACCTCCCAAAGAATAGAGCCCCCTCAAAAGCCAGGGCCCTCAGTCAGTAGGCAAGAGGCTACTCTGCAGTTCCCTTTCAAAAGCCCCTGTCCCAGTTGGGTCTGTCACACTTCAAGGATTAAACACTTGTAAAGGGATGCTGACCCTGCAGATTTTCTCATCAGGACACTGAAAGTACACCCTCCCATTCAGACTCAGTCTGCGCAGGACATGGTGAAATTAACAGCTATTTCTTAAGATCAGAAAAAGGTATTACTCTGTTAAAAACTGTGTTTAAAATCCCTATCACTGCAACAACCATAGATCACAACAAACCTGATGGATTTTGGCTGCCTGATCAGTGCTGCTGGCTAGTTTATTCTATTGTCTATTCTATTGTCAGAATACAATAGTTCAGCGAGAGGATTCCCCCATCCTCATTGAATGTGTGGATGGAAGAACCAAATTGCTGGTTGAATAAAAAAAGACTCATCTAAGGGCTGCTTAAGCCACTGTGCTGCCCTATGAGGGTGATATGCAGTGTTCATACCTCTGACCTCTAATACTTTCTATAATCTGTTTGAGTTTGTTCTAATTCCTATTCCTGTTATTATATACTCAGATATTTTTATGTATGCTTGAGCTTGTAAATAAAGCATTCTATAACTTTTCTGTGTTCTAGACTACATTACTCATCACTAGGGATGAGCCGAACACCCCCCTGTTCGGTTCGCACCAGGACATGCGAACAGGTAAAAAATTTGTTCGAACACACGAACACCATTAAAGTCTATGGGACACGAACATGAATAATCAAAAGTGCTAATTTTAAAGGCTTATATGCAAGTTATTGTCATAAAAAGTGTTTGGGGACCTGGGACCTGCCCCAGGGGACATGGATCAATGCAAAAAAAAGTTTTAAACACAGGGAATGCCACAGGGAAGTCCCATCGTGTCCCCGTGCGTCAGAGGGGGGCGGGGCCACCAGGTGGCCCCACCCCCCCGTTATTTAAGAACCGTCAGAAGAGGAGAAGCGTCACACAGCGGGAGCCTCCCTCCATGCATGGATGCGGAGCAGCCCGAAAAGAAGATGAAGAGAAGAAGATGAAGAGAAGAAGATGAAGAAAAGAAGATGAAGAAAAGAAGATGAAGAAAAGAGCGGGAGCCTCCCTCCATGCCATGGATGCGGAGCGGCCTGAGGAGAAGAAGGGAAGAAGACGCCACAGAGGAGATGCTGGACGAGAACACCGGAGGAAGAACCAGAAGATCCAGGAGAAGAAGATGAAGGAAGAAAGAAGAAAGAAGAAGCATTTAAATAAAGGAATTGTCAAAAACTGTCTCTTGTCATTTTAAACATTTTTGACCGTTTTTTAGTGAAATGGTAGGGGTACTTTTGTACCCCCTTACCATTTTACACAGGGGGGAGGGCCGAGATCTGGGGGTCCCCTTGTTAAAGGGGGCTTCCAGATTACGATAAGCCTCCCGCCCGCAGACCCCCACAACCACCGGCCAGGGTTGTGCGGATGAGGCCCTTGTCCTAATCAATATGGGGACAAGGTGTTTTGGGGGGCTACCCCAAAGCACCCTCCCAATGTTGAGGGCATGTGGCCTGGAACGGTTCAGGAGGGGGGGCGCTCTCTCGTCCCCCCCTCTTTTCCTGCGGCCTGCCAGGTTGCGTGCTCGGATAAGGGTCTGGTATGGATTTTTAGGGGGACCCCACGCCTTTTTTTTTTTAAATTTTGGCGCGGGGTTCCCCTTAATATCCATACCAGACCTGAAGGGCCTGGTATGGAATTTAGGGGGACCCCCACGTCTTTTTTTTTTTTAGTTTTGGTTCGGGGCTCCCCTGTGGGGAATTCCTAGGCCATTTTTATCAATTAACTTCTATGTGTATTGTCAGACCGGCAATGCATTAAATAGTCGCAAGTAGTTTTAAATGACTTTTTTCTTTTGAAATGTCATTTTGCTGTCAGACTGTTCTAAACACGGGAAACATGTGCCCCTTTACAGGCATACTATACACACCCCCCAGGTACGAAATTTAAAGGGATATTACACTTTTATTGTTTGACTTTAAGCATTATTAAAATCACTGCTCCCAAAAAACTTTTTTTTTTTGACAATACCATGCATATAAGCCTTTAAAATTAGCACTTTTGATTTCTCCCATAGACTTTTAAAGGGTGTTCCGCGGCATTCGAATTTGCCACGAACACCCCAAATTGTTCGCTGTTCGGCGAACTTGCGAACAGCCCATGTTCGAGTCGAACATGAGTTCAACTCAAACTCGAAGCTCATCCCTACTCATCACATCAGGTGTATTAGGTGTAGTAATAGTTGTCCTAAACTTTGAAAGGTCACATTTTACATTCACAAGAGAATAATTTATTGTGTAATGCACACATACACTCATTACTTACTAGAACATTTTTCCCCATAAAATTTGCCATCTGGAAGACATTCCATTTCTCCCCTTTGTTGTCCATTTGAAGTCCTATAGTCTCTATTACACTGAAAACTTAATTTGTCTCCTTCAATATATACGTTTGCCCATGTTTGAAAAATATATGCATTTATTGTGTCTGGAGTAGGGACATCACATTTTCCTATTAAAAAAAAAAGAAAAACATCACATCAATAGGATATTTTTAACTTATTACAGCACTTCAAGAGCAGCTAAATAAAGCACACACACACACATATACGGTAACCTTAGTATTTGCACAGCAATCACGAATAATCCCCATAATGTGTCTATTATGTTTATTGCATATGATTGTCAGATCTATCTAATGGTCATAATGCAGAATTTTCTTAAGGCCCCTTTCACACTTATACGACTTCAAAGTCGCACGATTTTACCGCGATTTCGCGGCCGCGATTTTACCGCGATTTGCCGTGATTTGGGAGCAGTACTACTTTGCCACGTTTTTGGCATTAACAAATGAAAACATACAGTAGTTGGTATGAATCATAAGGGGGAACTCCATGCCAAGTTTTAAATAAAAAAACCTGCGTGGGTTCCCACCCCAGGGGCATACCAGGCCCTTAGGTCTGGTATGGATCTAAGGGGAACCCCCTACGCCGAAAAATCGGCGTGGGGTCCCCCCCAAAATCCATACCAGACCCTTATCCGAGCACGCAGCCCGGTGTTCTGCCGAGAAAGTTCCGCTCGGCGGATTAGTTCCCCCCTCTACTGCGCATGCGCAGTAGAAGCCGGCGGAAATAGCCAAAGCGGAACAGCTGAAAATCAGCTGTACACGGCGCCTGTAAGAGGGCCCCTCGCGGGCTCGCTTCGCTCGCCACGCTTCGGGCACGGCCTCGCTGCGCTCGGCACTTTTAGATTCCCCCTCTAGGTCCACTTGGATAGAGGGGAAGGAATCTGGACCCAGAGCGCAGGCGCCGTGTACAGCTGATCGAAGCGTTTGAGCTTCGGCTATCTCCGGCGGCCAACAGTAGTACGTACTGCGCAGGCGCTGCGCCTGCGCAGTACAGGGGGGAACCTATCCGCCGAAGGAACTTATTCGGCAAGACACCGGCCGGTCAGGAATGGGGGTGGGGACGAGCGAGCGCCCCCCTCCCCCTCCTGGACCGTACCAGGCCGCATGCCCTCAACATGGGGGGTGGGTGCTTTGGGGCATGGGGGGGCGCAGTGCGGCCCCCCACCCCAAAGCACCTTGTCCCCATGTTGATGAGGACAAGGGCCTCTTCCCGACAACCCTGGCCGTTGGTTGTCAGGGTCTGCGGGCGGGGGGCTTATCGGAATCTGGGAGCCCCCTTTAATAAGGGGGCCCCCAGATCCCGGCCCCCCACCCTATGTGAATAAGTATGGGGTACATGGTACCCCTACCCATTCACCTAGGGAAAAAGCGTCAATAAAAAACACAGTACACAGGTTTTTTAAAATAATTTATTAAGCAGCTCCGGGGTCCTCTTCCGACTTCGGGGGTCTCTCCGCCGTCTCCTCCCGGTGTCCGCATCTTCTGCCGGCTCCTCCGCTATCTTCTGCAGCTCAATTGCTAGCGGTGGTCCGGACTTCTGCCTTCTTCTTTTCTTCCAGAGATGTTGACACGACGCTCTCTCCAGCCAGAATGGTCTCTGTGCGCTTCTCAAGGGACTTATATAGGCGGTGACCCCGCCCCCTTATGCCGTCACAGTCCCTGGGCATGCTGGGTCTGTGACGTTTTAGGAGGCGTGGTCACCGGGTGATGACCACGCCTCCTAAAACGTCACAGACCCAGCATGCCCAGGGACTGTGACGGCATAAGGGGGCGGGGTCAACATCTCTGGAAGAAAAGAAGAAGGCAGAAGTCTGGACCACCGCTAGCAATTGAGCTGCAGAAGATAGCGGAGGAGCCGGCAGAAGATGCGGACACCGGGAGGAGACGGCGGAGAGACCCCCGAAGTCGGAAGAGGACCCCCGAAGTCGGAAGAAGACCCCGGAGCTGCCTAATAAATTATTTTAAAAAACCTGTGTACTGTGTTTTTTATTGACGCTTTTTTCCCTAGGTGAATGGGTAGGGGTACCATGTACCCCTACCCACCTTTGTTCTAGGAGAACGATGCTTACCTACTATATCTATGGCAGAGCAATGTTGTCACCCTCTAATAGAAAGTGTGTTAGGACCACATAACACTTCTCCCTTATCTTCATAACATAGGGTAGAGGTCTTCTTTTTTTAACAAAGCAGAATTGGGCAGAGCCGAGAACACTAACTGATAACAGTGGCAAGCCCCAAAAAAAAACTCAGCCTGTTTTCTGGATTTAAACTATCTTTTTATATTTACTGTATATACTCAATAAAATTCTACATATATTCACTATGAACCACAATATTGATTAGCATAATATTTTTTTTCACATAAATATTGAGAATATTCATAGTTACATTTCCCACGTTACCAATTTTAAAATTTGTTATCCATTTTAAACTGATAAGAAAAGGGGCAGAAAGGTAAAGTTCCAATTGTTTCACAAAGTTTGCGGTGTACCGCCTCCTCTGCCATTGTGGTCTTCTTTATGTGGGGTGCACTTTGAGGGCCCTGTGAAGTAGATTTGGCGAACACTACCAACTCACGGAACAAGGTGACATGGAACAATAGCATACATACATAGCCTAGGCATTTCGCAGAAAAACATTAGAGTTCAACAGATGGATTGGTTATACGAGTCATCAAGGCCATACCAAAAATTTATTCTCCCGCAGAATGTTTAAAAAGATATGTGGACAGTAGACTTTTTTACAGTACCTTAAACACTCTTATCTCCATCAATTCTAAATGAAGAAATAGAGATTAACACCATAAATAAATCCTCCTTTCTGCTCTGCACTTACCGTATCTTCCCTGCTTCTATTGTCTCCTACTGTCGCTCTTGTGGATGCATTGGTGGTACTACCCTTTTTCTCTTTCCCTGGATGAGGCAGTTGGACTGATGTAACATTGCTGACTGGTAATGGTTTCCGCGATCCATAGTGGACCTAGCCAAGCTTGATCCCAATTACATTTCTTGCTGTTTATGATCCTTGGCCACAAAGCAAGTTTTCAGCATTCATGTGGGTAATTGTGTTAGTACTGAATATTATGAAGCTTGTTGGCTAGTAATCTCGTTAATCATCCCTTATCCCAGAATCTATATTGCAGGTTAATTTATCAGATTGACTATCACACCTGCCCCCAGGGAGTGACATTTAACACCTCTGACCATGCTATTGTGCTACCCCCTGTGTGATGCTGGACTACTCCGGTTATCTCCCCTCACCTGCTGAGGAACGGGGGTGTACCCGTGAAATGCGTTGAAAAATCAAGTCCACCCATTGAAGACACCTTCAAAGACATTTTAATTTAGTGCGATTGTTACAATTGTGAGTGTCTGTTATTTTAAGGTGGGGTGAGGGGTTTCTTGCTCTGCCCTCATTTAGTATCTTAGGTCACCTTCTTACTTATGTTCTGCCTCAGCTCTCTTTTCCATTTTAGGTCACCTGCTACTGCCTCCTGCTAATTAAACCTTCTAATGGCTCCTTCTCACCTCTCCACTTTAGCTCCCCTTCTCTGTCACATGGCTTCCACAATTTCTTCCTTCTACTGGCACTGCCACTGTCTCTCTGCTGTCTTAATGCTCTATTTTCTTCTCCCAATTACGGCTACTGCCACAGTGTCTGTCTCACTGTTGTGTTTTTATTTCACAGCTCCAGTTGCTGTCTATGTTATCCACCTTGGCTCTACATCTCCTGCAATTGGGTTACCTGTCCATCTTATCCTGCTATCCTGTTATTTCAATGTGAATGTTGCTGGGTGTGGGAGGTTTTAGTGCATCTCACAAGGACTTATTTTTGAGCCATAACTGGCAGTTTTGTTGTGTTTTTATAATTGTTCTTTTTATTACTATATTGTATATTTGTGAATTAAACTTTTTTTTTTATCATTAAAGCCATCATAAATTATATATTATAAGCAACATGGGTGCTTTGTGTGTCTTGTGGAAAGGAGTTTTTTTTTTACACGAAAAGCTTTATAAATGCTAAATTGACTTCCTTAGGAGGAATTCTTAAATTAAACTGGATGTATTTCCGAATGCACAAAATATGCCCCCTTATTCACATTTACAATGCCTTGAAAAAGTATTCATACCCCTTGACATTTTCCACATTTTGTCATGTTACAACCAAAAACCTAAGTGTATTTTATTGGGATTTTATGTGATAGAACAACAGAAAGTGGCACATAATTGTAAAATGAAAGGAAAATGATAAATTGTTTTCAACATTTTTTACAAATAAATATCTGAAAAGTGTGGCGTGCATATGTATTCATCCTACCTGAGTCCATACTTTGTAGAACCACTTTTCCCTGCAATTACAGCTGCAAGTCTTTTTATGGATGTCTCTACCAGCTTTGCACATCTAGAGAGTGACATTTTTTCCCATTGTTCTTTGAAAAATAGCTCAAGCTCTGTCAGATTGGATGGAGAAAGTCTGTGAATAGCAATTTTCAAGTCTTGCCACAGATTCCCAATTGGATTTAGGTCTGGACTTTGACTGGGCCATTCTAAAACATGAATATGCTTTGATCTAAACCATTCCATTGTAGCTCTGGCTGTATGTTTAGGGTTGTTGTCCTGCTGGAAGATGAACCTCTGCCCCAGTCTCAAGTCTTTTGCAGACTTGAACAGGTTTTCTTCCAAGATTGCCCTGTATTTGGCTCCATTCATTTTCCCATCAACTCTGACCAGCTTCCCTGTCAATGCTGAAGAAAAGCATCCCCACAACATGATGCTGCCACCACTGTTTCACGGTGGGGATGGTGTGCTCAGGGGGATGTGCAGTGTTAGTTTTCAACCACACATAGCGTTTTGCTTTTAGGCCAAAAAGTAAAATTTTGGTCTAATCTGACCGGAGCACCCTCTTCCACATGTTGGCTGTGTCCCCCACATGGCTTCTCACAAACTGCAAACAGGACTTCTTATGGCTTTCTTTAAACAATGGCTTTCTTCTTGCCACTCTTCAGTAAAGGCCAGATTTGTGGAGTGCACGACTAATAGTTTTCCTGTGAACAGATTCTCCCACCTGAGCTGTGGATCTCTGAAGCTCCTCTAGAATTACCATGGGCCTCTTGGCTGCTTCTCTGATTAATGCTCTCCTTGCCCAGCCTGTCAGTTTAGGTGGACGGCTCTGTCTTAGTAGGTTTGCAGTTGTGCCATACGCTTTCCATTTTCGGATGATGGATTGAACAGTGCTCCATGAGATGTTCAAAGCTTGGGATATTTTTTTTTATAACATAACCCTGCTTTAAACTTCTCCACAACTTTATCCCTGATCTGTCTGGTGTTTTCCTTGGCCTTCATAATGCTGTTTGTTCACTAAGGTTCTGTAACAAACCTCTGAGGGCTTCACAGAACAGTGGTATTTATACTGAGATTAAATTACACACAGATGGACTCTATTTACTAATAAGGTGACTTCTGAACACAATTGTTTCTGCTAGATTTTAGTTAAGGGCATCAGAGTAAAGGGGGCTGAATACAAATGCATGCCACACTTTGCAGATATTTGTAAGGAATGTTGAAAACCATTCATCATTTTCCTTCCACAATTATGTGCCACTTTGTGTTGGTCTATCACATAAAATCCCAATTAAATACATTTACGTTTTTGGTTGTAACATTGGAGGGTGTGAATACTTTTTCAAGGCACTGTATAAGTAATAACACTATGGATTATTGATCCCTGGAATTTCTGATTGCCTTTCCTCAGTTTTTAGATCATGGGTTGGGACCTGATTTTAAGTTGCAAATTACTTTGGGATGGGTTGCTGCTTGACTTTGTGTCCAAGCACAAAATTAGTGGATAATTGGCAAGTGATTGTACACCGACTGTGACCACAAACAAGTAAGGAGAACTGAGACAGGAGGGCAGAAGTAATTACCCAGACAATACTGTGAGATAAAGAGACCGAATGCTTTTTTGAAAATGTCTACTACTAAAATGAAAATACAACAAACATTTTGCTTCTCTTGGCTTTACTAAATCATTTTTTTTCGGCTGAAGCTTGTCTGACTTGTGTTTCTTTTTACCCATGTACTGTATGTCACTTTACAATTCATATTACAACTTGTGATAAAGTCTACGCTATATCCAGCCATTGTGTCCTGGCTTTGGAGAAGGGTTAAGGGGGTGGGTTAGACCCTCTGTTTAGTTCTCCTTAATTACCGTCATGTTGACAATGGTTTCACCACACAGAAAATGATGGAATATCTCCAAAAGGAACACAGAAAACAACAGAAAGCCGACTGGGGTTCTATCCTTCTCTGCACTTCTAAAAAAAATAACCAGTTACACTTACCGGTAACAGTGTTTCTGGGAAGTCTCCAGGACGGCACCCTGAGAGATGACTGGTCCACCTGACAGGAAACACAATCAATCAAGAGGTAAAGGCCCCCGCCCCTCCCGATGCTCCTCAGTTGTGACAAAGTATTGACCCACACCAGTGCACGAGAGTGAAAAACATAACCACCACCATATTCTAAATATTGCATCATACCTAGATAGAACGGGTGGGAAGTAGGCCTGCCATCCTGGAAGACTTCCCAGAAACACTGTTACCGGTAAGTGTAACGGGTTATTTTCTCAAGTCGTCTTCCAGGACGCCACCCTGAGAGAAGAGCAAGTAGCTCAGGCCTACCTCTAGGGCGGGACTACCGCTTGCAGGACCTTCCTGCCGAATGCCAGGTCCTGAGGGGATAGCAACTCCACTTTGTAATGCCTCAGGAATGTGTTCTGGCTTGACCATGTAGCGGCTCTACATATCTGCTCCACTGAAGCTCCGGCCCTTTCCGCCCAGGAGGTTGCCAGAGATCGCGTGGAACGCGCTCTGAGATTTTTAGGAGCTGTTCTACAAGACTGCTCATAGGCTAACGAAATGGTATGTTTAATCCATTTAGCTATAGAAGCCTTGGATGCCTGTTGGCCCTTCTTTTGGCCAGAAAAATTAACTAAAAGATGGCTGGACCTTCTGAATTTCTTAAAACTTTCTAGGTAGGATAATAAACAGCGTCTTATGTCCAGACAATGAAAAGAAGCTTCCCCTTCACTCTTGGGGTTACTACAAAAAGGAAGGCAACACTACTTCTTGAGTCCTATGGAACTTTGATGCTACCTTAGGGAGGTACAGGGGGTCCTGCCTAAGTATAACCCTGTCCTCGAATAAAGTAAAAAATGTTTTTTTTTAATAGAGAAGGGCTGAATGTCACCTACTCTCCTAGCTGAGGTGATCGTTAGTAAAAAGGCCAACTTAAAGGTCAGGATCCTAAGGGGGATCTGATCTATCGGTTCAAATGGGGCCCTTGTTAACCCATCTAGTACTAAGGTAAGGTCCCAAGGAGGACACCTAGACATTTGGACATGGGACAACCTCTCTCTGACCAAGAGAAATCTCTTGATCAGGGGGTGTAATGCCAAACGTTTCTCGAGGAAACAGGACAAGGCTGAGAGCTGCGCCTTGAGGGTCTTGGTTGCCAAGCCTAGATCTGCTCCATCCTGGAGAAATTCTAAAATAGCAGGAATCTCTCTTTGAGAAGTCCCTTTCTCCTGACACCAGCGAGAGAAAATCGCCCAGGTCTTGGCGTAAATACGCCTTGTGATTGGCTTTTTACTAAGGAGTAGTGTATCCACTACTCTATCCGATAGTCCCTTCTCCCGCAGGTTCTGCCTCTCAAGAGCCAGGCCGTCAGCTTGAAGAATCTGGGGTCTGGGTGGCGGACTGGACCCTGAAGAAGAAGGTCGTCCCGGACAGGGAGGTGAAGCAGTGGGGCTATGGACTAACCCTGCAAAGTTGGAAACCAGGCTCTCTTGGGCCACCAAGGGGCTATTAGAATCAACTTGCTTTCTGAGAGGAACAGTTTTTGAAGAACCCTCGGAATTAACCCCAGAGGGGGAAAAGCATAGGCCAGTCGGAAGTCCCAGACCTGTGCCAATGCATCTATCCCCTCTGAGCCTTTCTCTCGAGCAAGAGAAAAGAATCTCTTTACCCTCCTACTCTTTCTGCGGGCAAAGAGATCTATTTCTGGAAAGCCGAACTGCCGACGTATTAGGGAAAAGACCTCTGGATTCAGTTCCCATTCTCCCTGCAGAATCGGCTGCCGACTGAGGTAGTCTCCCTCTACATTCAATGTCCCCTTTATGTGGATTGCGGAGATGGAAAGAATTCGACTCTCCGCCCAGGACAGGATCTCCACTGATAGGGATAGGAGTCTTGTGGACCTGGTACCCCCTTGATGATTCAGAAATGCTACTGCCGTGGCATTGTCTGATAAGATCTGCACCTCCTGGCCCCTGATCCTTCCCTCGAAAGCCTTCAGTGCTTCTCCTATGGCCAACAGCTCTCGAAAGTTGGAGGAGGCCCTTCATTGTTCTGAATCCCAGGACCCCTGTGCTATTAGATCCTCCAGGTGGGCTCCCCACCCCCAGGAACTTGCGTCTGTAGTTATCCTGAGAGGCTGAAGTTGGCTCCAAAGGAGGCCCCCTTGAAGCCTCTGAGGAAGAAGCCTCCAGTGAAGGGAATTCTTTACTACGACCGGAATGGCAGTCTCTATGTCCAGAGAGTCTCTTCTTCTGTCCCAAGAGGATAGAAGGAAGTGCTGGAGGGTCCTGGAGTGTAGCTGTGCCCAAGGAACTGCTGGGATAGATGCCGTCATCAGACCCAGTACTCATGATACCTCTGTAGGAGATGGTCCTTGCCTGTAACAGCGACGTGACTGCTGATATGAGGCCCTCTACTTTGCCCTGAGGAAGCACTAATCTTTGTTCTGAGGAGTCCACCAGGAAACCTAGATAAAGTTTTGTCTGGGCAGGGGTCAGCAAGGATTTTTCCCAGTTGACAATCCATCCCAGGGCTTCTAAGGTTTCCATTACTCTGGATAAATCTAGAAGTAGTTGATCCCGACTTAGACTGTAAATCAAAATGTCGTCTAAGTAGGGAATCAATGCCACTCCCTGGAGGTGCAGGAAAGCCACCACCTCTGCCATGACCTTCGTGAATACTCTCGGACTGGATGCCAGTCCAAAAGGGGAGGGCCACGAATTGCCAGTGCTGCACTCCCTCTGGAAAGGCAATCGCGAATCTCAGGAAGATTTGATGGTCCTGAAATATGGGGACATGAAGGTAGGCGTCCTTTAAATCTAAGGTCACCATGAATACGTCCTTGAGGAGGTGTCTCATGAGAGAATACACACTCTCCATGCGGAACTTCTTGTAACAAAGAAAGACATTGAGGTTCCTTAGATTTATAATAAGACGATACCTTCTGGAGGGCTTTGGTACCACAAAAATGTGGGAATAAAACCCCTGACCCTGCTGGCCCACTGGGACAGGTATTATGACCTCCTGACTGGCCAGTTCTCTTATGTTCTGAAGGATTCCTGCCACTTTGCAGGGATCCCTTGGAAGGTAAGTCAAGAGAAACTTTGAGGGTGGAGGGGAGAGGAACTCTAATCTGCAACCCTCTCTTATAATTTGAAGAACATGGGGGCTATGAGTGACCCTTTCCCACTGAGAGGCAAAGTGGGAAAGTCTTCCCCCTACCGGCAAGTCATTTAGGGACCTTGTCACCTGACTTCTGGCTGGAAAAGAGAACGCCTGACTTTTGCTTGTCTTTTCCAGCGCCCCAACGTCTATTTGTGGAGGCCTTTTTCTATGGAAAAACTTTTTTTCGCCTGGGGGCCACAAAAAAAAAACGCTTCCTCTCTCTCCTAGGTTTGGTAGGAAATTTCTTCCCTTTTTCGGTAGATCTGGCCAGGGTCTGATCCAGGCCAGTACCAAAAAGGAGAGTCCCTTCAAAAGGAAGACCACAAAGATGGGTCTTGGATGAGCTGTCCTCATCCCAAGTCTTAACCCAGAGGGCTCGCCTGGCTGAGTTTAGCAAAGCACTTGATTTGGCGGTTGTACGTACTGTCTCCACCGCAGCATCCGCTAAGTATGCGACAGCATTCCCTATGACCTCCAGAGAATCCAGGACCTCTTTGGATTTGGAGGTTCGGGATACATGGTCCATCAACTTACAGACCCACATGTCCGCATTCCTTGAGATGCAGGCTGAGGCCAACTCGGGGCTCATAGCCGCAGCGTTAGCTTCCCAGGCTCTACGTAAAATGGTTTCAGCCCTTCGATCCTTTAAATTACCGGTATCTTCAAAGGAAAGATCAGACTTCTTAGAAACCTGTGCTAAGGAGGCGTCTAGTCTAGGAGTCTTGAAAAATTTTTCCTCATTCTCTTCAGAGAAGGGGCATCTACGCTTCCAAGTTTTACATTTTAGGAGCTTCCTTTCTGGTTCTTTCCATTCCCTTAAGATGACTTCTTTGAGGGCGGAATGCACCGGAAGAACCCTGGCCTGAGGCTTAACCAAGCCTCTATACATTTTATCCTGAGCAGACACCTGCGCAAGCCGGCTCCTGAATCTCTTCTGAGGCATAAATGGCTTTCAGAAGATCTTCCATGTCGTCAGCACAGGGCCGGTGCTACCACTAGGCGAAGTAGGCAGCCGCCTAGGGCGCACTACCACCTAGGGCGCAGCCACAGCCTCTGTCTCAGTCAGTGAAGCTCCAGGTGTGTGTGAGCTCGCCCCTGTTCAGTGCCGGCTGTCCCAGGAAAACATCCGCTGCATGCCGCCAATGTCCCGCTGAGCGCCCGCTGTCATATCTCCTCACACAGAGCCACTCTGGGACTTCTTTGCTGCAGCCTATCCCTCTGCTGCGGCGCTGTGTGTATGCAGCGGAGGGGCGGGGCTCAGTGGAGATAGGAGGAGCATCAATAGGTGCGTGCAGAGTCTGATACCTGACCTCCCGACCAGCAGGGACGCCATGGAGAGGCTGGTGGGGACACCTAAGCAATACTGCCCGCTCAGCGGTGAGGAGAGCCCGGCTTTGATGGTCCATGAAGCGCAGAGGTAAGGAGGTGGATGGATCTACATCGAGAAGTGTGTGGGGGATAGGGGGTGAGTATTTCAGGAAATAGGAGTCAGGTAGGTCAGTGTATGTGGGTAGGTGAGTCAGGTAGGTAGGTGTCAGGTAGGTAGGTGAGTCAGTACATGTGTCAGGTAGGTAGGTGGGTCAGTGTATGTGTCAGGTAGGTAGGTCAGTGTATTTGTCAGGTAGGTGGGCCAGTGTATGTGTCAGATAGGTGGGTCAGTGTATGGGGTATGTAGGTGGGTCAGTGTATGTGGTAGGTAGGTGGGTCAGTGTATGTGGTAGGTAGGTGGGCCAGTGTATGTGTCAGGTAGGTGGGTCAGTGTATGTGTCAGGTAGGTAGGTCAGTGTATGTGTCAGGTAGGTAGGTGGGTCAGTGTATGTGTCAGGTAGGTAGGTGGGTCAGTGTATGTGTCAGGTAGGTAGGTCAGTGTATGTGTCAGGTAGGTGGGTCAGTGTATGTGTCAGGTAGGTAGGTGGGTCAGTGTGTCAGGTAGGTGGGTCAGTGTATTTGTCAGGTAGGTGGGTCAGTGTATGTGGTAGGTAGGTGGGCCAGTGTATGTGGTCAGTAGGTGGGTCAGTGTATGTGGTAGGTAGGTAGGTGGGTCAGTGTATGTGTCAGGTAGGTAGGTGGGTCAGTGTATGTGTCAGGTAGGTAGGTCAGTGTATGTGTCAGGTAGGTGGGTCAGTGTATGTGTCAGGTAGGTAGGTGGGTCAGTGTGTCAGGTAGGTGGGTCAGTGTATTTGTCAGGTAGGTGGGTCAGTGTATGTGGTAGGTAGGTGGGCCAGTGTATGTGGTCAGTAGGTGGGTCAGTGTATGTGGTAGGTAGGTGGGTCAGTGTATGTGTCAGGTAGGTGGGTCAGTGTATGTGTCAGGTAGGTAGGTGGGTCAGTGTATGTGTCAGGTAGGTAGGTGGGTCAGTGTATGTGTCAGGTAGGTGGGTCAGTGTATGTGTCAGGTAGGTGGGTCAGTGTATGTGTCAGGTAGGTAGGTGGGTCAGTGTGTCAGGTAGGTGGGTCAGTGTATGTGTCAGGTAGGTGGGTCAGTGTATGTGTTAGGTAGGTGGGTCAGTGTATGTGTTAAGTAGGTGGGTCAGTGTATGTGGTAGGTACGTGGGTCAGTGTATGTGTCAGGTAGGTAGGTGGGTCAGTGTATGTGTCAGGTAGGTAGGTGGGTCAGTTTATGTGTCAGGTAGGTAGGTGGGTCAGTGTATGTGGTAGGTAGGTGGGTCAGTGTATGTGTCAGGTAGGTAGGTGGGCCAGTGTATGTGTCAGGTAGGTCACATGTTAGAAGGGCAGGGCAAAGGGGGTGGAGTCAGGGGCGGAGCCAAGGGGGCGGCAAACTGAGGTTTTGCCTAGGGTGTCAAAAATCCTTGCACCAGCCCTGCGTCAGCAGAAAATATATGCCTGCTAGACCTGGAATCCTCACTCTCATCCTCCTCTTGGCTGTCTACCACCCCTTCATCCGAAAACCCCTGGTTAGGGGTTTCTGACTCGCACTCTTCTGCCCCGTACACACGTTCGGATTTTCCGATGGAAAATGTCCGATCGGAGCGTGTTGTCGGAAATTCCGACCGTGTGTGTGCTCCATCGGACATTTTCCATCGGATTTTCCGACACACAAAGTTGGACAGCAGGAGATAAAATTTTCCGACAACAAAATCCGATCGCGTCAATTCCGACCGTGTGTGGCCTGTTCCGACGCACAAAGTGCCACGCATGCTCAGAAGAAATTCCGAGACGGGACAGCTCATTCTGGTAAACTTAGCGTTCGCAATGGATACAGCACTTTCGTCACGCTGCAATGTTAAAAATGGTTTAATACAGCGCACTCTCTTCTTCTTTATAATGTGACAAGAATATAGTATTTTTAATGCTCATATTCACACACACTTCTCACAAACTTCTTTCGTTACTATTTATCTGGATTCCCTCAATATATTTTGATTTCTCACAACTGACATTTTTTTAATATTTTTTTTTTTTTGTTTGGCTTTAATGTAGATTCTTTTTTTGTGTTTCTCTTTTTTTTATTTTTTGGTGATTTTGATTTGTACTCCCAAAAATGTTTGTGTGTGTTTTTTGTGACAAGTTACCACAACACCATTGATATGTTGTTCTATTTAATCTGTAGGAGATTGTTTCGTGTTGTTGTCCCTTGTTAATTTCACATTGTACTTTAGAAATGTACCTGAATCGTCACCAACAAACTGTCCTTTTTGGATGAAAACACACACAGGAGAGTATAATTTCCCCAAAAATTTTTTATTAAGGGGTCACAACTATAAACAAAGAGGGAGGCAATGCTGGAGAAACTGCAGAAGTGGGTGAAGCCTTGGACCCCCAGGGCAGACATCAATTATTTAAAAGCAAAATTGGTGGCCTGAGGAGTCCTTCTCTAAGGGAGTGCAGTCTGGTCCAGAAGTCCCAGAGATCCGGAAAGCAGCAGATGACATCTATGTCCCCAGGCTGTGGTCATACGAGAGACTGCATCTTCTGTCAGACCAGACTGAACCAAGGGCAATCACTCTTTGGTCTTCCTTCCACGCTTCCTTCCAGGCGGTGGCTGTGGTGGTGGAGTTGTGGCAGCAGGAGGAGGAGGAGGAAGAGGAGGATCGTCAATCTCAATGACATCCGTCTTGGTTGTTAGTTCCCCACTCAACCCCTTACGTAGGACTTTATAAATCAGGTCCTCAGAGAGCCTGCGTTGGCCCTCCTGCATGCCCTGCAATTTTGTGGCAGCCATGCAGGCAAAGGCCTCTTCAGGACTGGGGAAGGCTCTGAGGGACGCAGAAGCCTCCTGGATCAGCCTGTACGCTGAATCCTGCACAGGACTGGGAGTCATCTTCCTGGCTCGTTTATGTGGCAGGCGGAGGGGAGGAACCTGAGACTCAGTCAGGCTGCGACTGGTCCGAGGCTTCTCTTGGCTGACACTTAGCCCCGCCTCCTCCTGGCTGCCACCAATCCCAGCCTCCTCCTGACTGCCACATTCCACAACCTCCTCCTGGCTGAGGTCTTCCTGTGTATGAAAAAGGGACATAGTTTGAGATTTTTAGTCATCAATCACACACAATTTTCACCTCCTGACTGCTGCAAATTCAATGTTAACAAATATAACAGATTATCCTTCTGAGCCCAGCAGTTTTCATTCTTGTCCCAATTTTGGGGGCCCACTACTGTCTATTGATATGTAAAACACTTTTTTTTATCAGCAATTAGTGATTAATAATAACATCTAGTAAACATCATTTATTTATTGACCAGAAATCTCTAGAACAATGCTATACCTGACTCCAGCTGGGCTCCTCCACTTCTTCCTGGCTGGAAGGCCCAGGTTGGACATCGGAAGCCTCAGCTGGGGTGGAAGGAAGAGTGGAAGGAAGAGTGGAGAGGGATTCCCTGACTTCAGTGTGGTCTGACAGAAATCGCAGGCTCTCATAGTACCACAGCCTGGGGACATAAACGTCATCTGCTCCAGCTCCGGATCTCTGGGAATCTGTGACCTTCTTGCGCTCCCTAAGATATGTGCTCCTCAGGCCACCAATTTTGGCTTTCAAATAGGGGATGGTTGCCATGGGGACCACCGGCGTCACCAACTCCAGCAGTTTCTCCAGCGCTGCCTGCCTCTTCTGTTTGTGGTTATAGTGGGGGTGTCTCACTTGCCACAGACAGGGCAGCTCCCTGTACTTGTCTATGAACAGGGGCAGGAAATTGTGGTCGTTGAACCCATCCATTTTCTCTGCAATACACAAGACAAACCCTAATGTCAGGCCAAACTCCCCTAATCTTGGTACAATATAGGCTTCCATTTCGAAGCAGTATAGGCCCAAGTTTAGATCCTACCTTCGTTAGCACGTTCGGCATCTCCGATGCTCCTTCCTCCACTCACAGATCGTACGTAAGACAAACGTGTGTTACGCTTTATACACACTGCGCGTGCGTATAACTCCGCCCGCCCCTGACGTTCTTTCTAGTCTATTCCCCGCCCCTTTTCGTTCGGCGCAGTGGGGGAAGAGCACATGGCGGATAGACAGCAGGTGCGTGCTAATTGTAGCAACGGCGAGAAGGAGGAGGAGGAAAGGCCGGAGCCTGAAACGTCCCGATCCAGAAGGAGATTAAAGGACTCAAATATGTCCTTTGGGGAGATGTTGGACATCCTGAAGAAGGCCGACTATGATGGAAAGTATGGGCCTTACCCCAACCCCAATGTCCGAAAGGCCAAGATCATGGCGAAAGTGGTCAGGAGTCTGCACCGGAAATTCGGGGTACGACGATCGAAAGATCAGCTCAGGAAACGGTGGTCGGAACTGAAATTACGAGAACATGAGCAGTACAGAAAGATCCGGAGAGTGCTGCAAAAAAGTAAGTAGTTGTGCTGTGTTCCTATTCTTTATGTTTATTACGTTCGTGCTGCTCCATGTGCTTTTAGGAACTGTTGTACAGTTTAAAATGGCAACTTTCATGTTCATGGGCACATTATTCGTTCGGATCACACATTTTTCTTTCGGACTATAAAATACCATTGTTTAGGCCATATGCATTTGGCCAGCATTTTGAGGCCCTATACCTGTCTTCAAAGAATTGGGTTGTGTAGATGGCTTTGTTACTAGAATGAAATGCAAACTAGATTCTGTGTAAGGAGAGGACACTCAGCAGCTGTTTTCACATCTGGACACTGGAGCACTAGTGTGGGACAAAAGAACACCATTTTTATTAGGGGGCCACACAGGTGCTCCAGTGTATACTATAGGGGGGGCTACATCTGTGAAGCTTGTACAAAACAGGTAAAGTATTGCAGCTTGACAAAGGGCATTTAAAAAATTACATCTTGGAACTAGCACTGTGTGCTAATTATACCATTTTTGTTTTACATAGGGGAAAAGACTCGGAGGACACCCCTCATCCGAGGAGACCAAAGACCCCCCACCTCTGGAAGAAGGTGAAATCCCCCCAACACAAGCTGAGCAGGAGGAAGAAGACGTGGTGGAACTAGTCACCACAACAGGTGAGTGTCTGCGACCACAGGCTCAGATAAGAGATGGATTGCGGCATTTTTTAGAAGCAAAAATTATTTTGGGGTTCCTCTCTTTTTAGGTGATCGTGATGGTGTGGATCCAGATCCTTTCACATCCGAAAGTGCCCAGATCCTGATCGGGGAGATCATGGGGTGTAATTTACAATTGGAAATCATCAAGCAAAACATCAATGATGTAATTCCAAAATATAAAAACATCATTGATGTTTTGGGGCGAGTTTAAAGCCCCTCCAAATCACTTTCTTCTTTTGTGTGCGAAATGTTGTGATTTTTCCCAAAGCCAAATTTGGAAGATGCACACAGTGTGTCAACATGTGCTATCTGCCATCACGGGAGATCAATGGACGCGTTTTGGGGGTGCAACCCCTTCCTCAATAATAAAGTAGCGGTGAGGAAGGGGTTTCTCCCCCAAATCACATCCCTTGATCCCCCCTGATGGCAGATAGCACATGTTGACATTGTGAAATTTGTGTGCATCTTCCAAATTAGGCTTTTCCAGGGGTGATTTCCCCCCATCTGAACGCTATATCAAACACAGTTCCTAAATACTGATGTCTGATATAGCCTTCAAGTTCTACCAAATGTGAACTTTGTAAGATCAAGATTTGTGTCTTTCTTGTTGGTTTTACACAGGCCTGTTTTCTATAAAATGCACATTTTGATTTTGTATAATGCCACCACAAAAATTGGTATACAACAAACATGTAGGTTTGTCAGAAAAACCTTGGGTAAATGCACATGTGATTGTGCTGGTATTAAAAAGATTGTTCATCAAGAATGTGTTGATTATTGTCTCAACGCTACAACACTTTTGGGGTGATGTAATTGTTGTTTTATGAGAAAATGGGGGTTATTTCCTAAGGGCAAATCCACTTTGCACTACAAGTGCAGTTTAAGTGCAGTTGCAAGTGCACTTGTAGTGAAAAGTGTCTTTGCATTTAGTAAATAACAGCCAACAGTGCTTTGTATAAGGTTACACAATCACGCCATTTTCTGGACTCTACACATTTCTGTCAGGGTCAGCTACAACAAACACAAGCAGTAAATGTCCACAAAGATTTTCTTTTTTTTTTTTTTTAATTATAAAAAGGCTTCACAGATTGTCTGGCATATTGATAGCCCCCCTACCCGCAAAGAACTCCAGGTAGCGTAACCGGACATCACGGGCACTCAGGGAGGGCAAGCCAGGACGGCCACTTTCAAGCGCCGTCAGGGTGGTTTGATGCATCATTCCGGCCTCAGGCCCAACTGAGCCAGCATAGTTGGCCGAATGTTTCCTTAAAAAGTTATGGAGAACACAGCACGCAAGTATTATATGGTTCAGTTTATACTCCGCCATATGGATGGGTGTCATAAATAGGCGGAACCGGCTGGCCAGGATTCCAAATGTGTTCTCCACCACTCTTCGGGCTCTGGCCAGCCGGTAATTAAAAACCCTCTGTTCCGGGGTGAGGGTCCTCATCGGGAATGGCCGCATCAGGTGGTCCCCCAGCGCAAACGCTTCATCAGCAACGAACACAAATGGGAGACCTTCCACATTGTCCTCTGGAGCTGGCAAGTCCAAGCTGCCATTCTGGATACGCCTGTAGAACTCCGTCTGGGCGATGACTCCACCATCGGACATCCGGCCATTTTTCCCCACGTCCACATACAAGAAGTCGTAATTAGCCGACACCACCGCCAACATCACTATACTATTAAACCCCTTGTAATTCTAATAGTACGACCCCGAGTTGGGTGGTGGGACGATGTGGACGTGTTTCCCATCAATTGCCCCTCCGCAGTTAGGAAAGTCCCACCGCTGGGCAAAGTGGGAGGCCACAGTCTGCCATTCCTGTGGCGTGGAAGGAAACTGTTGAGGAAAAAACAATAAACATTACTATTTTTTCACAGAAACACGGCAAGCAGATTAGACACAAACATTATGGGGCAACCTCCAGATAGCATTTATTAAGGGGAATTTAACAAGGCCAAAGTATAAGGTACACCTATCTTATTCCCCCTCCCCCCCTCTCATGGGCCATTTCTAACATTATAGGGGGTGTGTGGAAGACTTGGACAGGTAACCCTCTTCACTTCATTGAGAGATGAATGCCTAAATAATGGGTATTACTTTGAACAGACCCTCCTTAGTTACACTATTGGCAGACCACTGGACAGGTAAGAAGTGTCATAATACAAAGATATAAATACACACTGTACACATTTGAGGACATTTGGACATTCTGCTATTACCTATCAAGATAATAATAGGATACAAAAACTTTAAACAGTACCATTGGAAAGTATACAGGCAGGCCCTTGCACTACATGCTTTGGGGAATTCATCCATAAATCTGAGCACAAAATAGATGGGTATAGTGTGTATGGGTTTGGCAAAGTCAGCAGATAGATGATTGAGGATAGAGAATTGGGATCAGCTGACTTAGCAGTTAGCACTCTGCCTGAATTTAAATCAAAAATAACATTTACAAACATTTTAGGGGGTGTTTGGGGTAAAGCACTACTATGGAGCTGATAAAATACATTGTTAAGTGACTACATGAGGTGAATATAGGGCAGGAGACACCATGCTGGGGAGGTTAGTGAGGTAAGGGCAAATATGTATGAAGGACCTAAAATAATAATTACATAAAAATCCAGCATGCATGAGGACAAAGGGGACATTCACAGCATATTCCAATCATGGTAATTAGGGAATGAGGAAAGAAATACAATATATTATCAAACATTAAATACAGTAAAATGTGATGTTAAAGGATAAAAATCTTACCTTCATATACTCCTTCTGCAGGACCTGTATGATGGCAGAACAGGTCTCTGGGATAATGATCCCCAGAGCCTGGGGGGAGATGCCTGTCGAGAACTTGAGGTCCTGCAGACTTCTCCCTGTGGCCAAATACCACAGGGTAGCGACCAACCTCTGCTCCGGAGTGATGGCTTGCCTTATGCAGGTATCCTGCCTGCTGATATAGGGGGTCAGCGAAGCCAACAAACGGTGAAATACGGGGTCCGTCATCCTGAGAAAGTTCCTGAAATCATCAGGATTATTCTCACGGATCTCACGGAGCAAAGGCATATGACAGAACTGTAAAAATGGTAGAGTCAACCTGCGCTAATGAGCAATGCGTGTAAACAAACAGGTGCAGCTGCAAATAAAACTCCAAATATCTATAGAGTGACAAACATAAAATAAACTTAATTGCGCTAGCAAAAACGAAAACAATTAAATAAAAGTGCTAAGAAGACACCATACATATGATAACAGTGAGTGCATAAAAATCTTATCCAAAAGTGCAAAAAAAATAAAAATCAATAATCATAGGCAAAAGCCGTCTGTAATCAGTCCATAATGATGTGAATCGCATTAAATCAAACAAGAAAAAGTCCGCTTCATGTGTTTCATCACCACACACCAAGGATTGATGAGCCAAAATACTTCTGATCAGGTATACATTGATAGCGATGAGAGAAGTGATAGATGTACGCTTACCCCAAGTGTTGGACCTCCCCTGTGGCAAGGTCTTGTGAGCTTGCAGATTTCACCCTCTGCAGGGACAAGTTGTTAATCTCCTGGTCCTGACAGCGTGTACCACCGACTTCCGTGTGGCCGGGATGATCCAACTATCCGAACCTCAGAGGGGGGACTCAGAAATGGAAAGGTCCATATACAGGAGGAGGCGGCAAACGGAGAAAAAACTCCAATAGTGTGATATCGTTTTAGGGTATTTATTGGTTAAAACAAACCACAAGAGATCATTTAAAACTCAGATAAAAAAGTATCATTAAAAAAGCCGGCATATTCAAAGGCAGAACGCCCGTGCAAACAAATTCTTCAAAACACGTGATGGCTAGCACTGCGAGGCCACGCCCTACATGTTTCGTCATACGTGACAGAACTGGTCACGCTGAAGCAACCAATTCTTGGTCCATGAACTCCTCCTCACCCTGTTCATGGACTGGACTTGTGTCAAGGTCAGGACCCCAACACCAAGCCCCCGCACAGCACGAACTCTACGAGGAGTACGCATACGAAACATGGCTAGAAAACGGTCGGCTGCTCAGAACGAAGTAACAGAACGCACTGAAGAACAGCAAGGCCTGTGAAGAGCGACCTGAAAAACAGCAACGAGCAGGCAAGATCACACAGAAAACTGTGATACGCACTGACTGCACGCACTGAAGAGCAGATACAAACCCACAAGCACAAACTGAACGGCAGAAAACGATCTGAAAGCCACGAGTCTGAAAAAGCGCGAATCGTCTCTCACCAAACTTTTACTAACACGAGATTAGGAAAAGGAGCATAAAGAGTGCCGCGCTTGGTTCTGAACAGGCCTTTTCTAGTCTCGTCGTACGTGGTGTACGTGACCGCGTGGTTGCCGATCGGAAATTCCGACAACTTTGTGCGACCGTGTGTAGGCAAAACAAGTTTGAGCCAACATCCGTCTGAAAAAATCCTAGGATTTTGTTGTCGGAATGTCCGAACAAAGTCCGACCGTGTGTACGCCCTATTCCTCTGAATCCTGAGGGAGTGGATACTTTGGAGCATCTGCCTAGTATCTAGACCCCCTAGAGGAGGCAGAGCCCTCCTGGGAGGAGGCGTCCTTACTAGAATGAGCCTCCGAATCCCTAGGCTTAAGGGTGGATTGAAAGGCTTTTAAAGTAGACAGCATCTCAGTTTGCACAGTGAGGAACTCCTTCATAATCTGAGATGTCTCTTTCCCTGTCAACTTCTGTATGCACTTAAAACAGAAGGGCTTTGGGTTATCTGGGGGTAATCTGTCATTACAGTTCCCACATCTTAGAGCGGGTGGAGGATTTCACGGGACGGCTGGCAACCTCAAGGGCAATAGCATCATCCCCTGAAAAAAAACACACAGGCAAAACACTGAGACTCGGAGGAGAAGCGTTGGGGTACCCTCCCCATTCTAAACCTCGGGAGGCCATTCAGACTCACCCCCTGTGGTCTCTTCCGTTGCCGCAAACCCTGCGGGTCTTTCCTTCTCATGTTCCACACCGAAGCTTCCGGTTTTCAGACAGAATGCAGAGGAGATGTGGGCGCCTGTCCCCCTTGGCTTTTATATCCCACTGAGCCTTGTAGCATTGCGCCGTTGCCATTTTGCCGAGGATCGGAAACAGGTCGGCACCCCTGACCTGCTGAGGTCACTTCCTTCTAGAGGAGGAAGTGTGCCATTCCCTGAGCCTCCGAAAAAATGGTGCCAATCGCTCACAGGACGCTGAGCTGTCTCCAGCAAGGGAAGCACCGCGCGACTTCAGCGAACGGCTGGCTGCGCAGCCGGTCGGATGGGCAGACGACCCGACCAGGCTATTCGGACAGGTGCCACAATCCAGGTGAGGCAAAACACCCCCAGCCACTGCAAAGGCTATTAGCAGGAACACCAAAAGACACCTTTATTGGCATGGCCACCGCACAGGGAAGGGAAGGAGACAGGAAGTTTGGCCCCTGAAGTTCTGGGTACACCCCTGTACCCAGGGTGCTTCAGCATCCGGGGAGGCTCTTCCATGGACCGCTGCATGGTCGTTTGCACCAGGGTCCAATTTATGCCGCCCCCCCTGAAAAAGAATTGGGAAGCCCCCCCAGGAAGGATTGGAAACATCCGGCCGGACCCAGCGGCTTCCCAGGCATTTGGTCCGGCTCCCAGGGGGAGACCACCAGCCCCAGGCTTTTTGGTCATAGACAAAATAACAAACAGTTTCGCTGTGGGGAAACACAATCAAAAACTGAGGAGCATCGGGAGGGGCGGGGGCCTTTAACCTCTTGATTGATTGCGTTTCCTGTCAGGTGGACCAGTCATCTCTCAGGGTGCCGTCCTGGAAGACGACTTGAGAAAAAAACCCTAGTTAGACTTACCGGTAACGGTATTTCTACGAGTCTTTCAGGACAGCACCTGGAGAGAGCGCAGCTCCACCCACTTTTCCCAGGAAACACTGCAGTCAGTTTTTTCTTTAAAGACCGGACACTTCCACCATGGCCTCAGTTGTTCATAGAGTACCTCCAGCCATGCTGAAATTAAATAAGCAGAACATAGCAATAACACCACACTTTTATAAACCAATTAGGGCGGGTCATCGGTGCTGTCCTGAAAGACTCGTAGAAATACCGTTA
Source organism: Lithobates clamitans (assembly GCA_037952925.1). Classification (NCBI taxonomy): domain Eukaryota; kingdom Metazoa; phylum Chordata; class Amphibia; order Anura; family Ranidae; genus Lithobates; species Lithobates clamitans. Next base: position 571,988 of record JBBGZY010001365.1, on the reverse strand, counting down.
CCGGTAAGTCTAACTAGGGTTTTTCTCCCCTCGTCTTTCAGGACAGCACCTGGAGATGATAAAAGAGTACTTACTCTAGGGTGGGACCACCGCCTGCAGGACCTTCCTGCCAAACGATTGATCCGCTGCTGATAGCAAGTCCAACCTGTTGTGGCGGGTGAAGGTGGAGAAGCTTGTCCACGTGGCCGCTTTACAGATCCGGCCTGGAGAAGCCCCCGCTCTTTCTGCCCAGGACGTTGCTACTGCCCTTGTTGAATGGGCCATTACCCCTGTGGGAGGATCAGCCCCTGCAGCCCTGTAGGCTTCACTGATCGCCATTCTAAGCCATCTGCCTATAGTGCTTTTAGAAGCACAATGACCCTTGCGTGATCCAGAAAAAAGAATAAAAAGAGAATTTGTCTTCCTAAACTCTCTCGTAATCTCTAAATAATGGAGTAAACATCTCCTCACATCCAGGGTATGAAAAGCCTCCTCTTTAGAGTTGGATGGTGTAGGACAAAAAGTAGGTAAAACTATCTCTTGTGCCCTATGAAAAAGGTTGCGACCTTTGGCAAGAAACCCGGGTCAGTTTTCAACACTACACGGTCTGAAAATATCAAACAAAAGGGTTCTATTATAGATAGAGCCTGTAACTCACTAATTCTTCTGGCTGAGGTAACTGCTACCAAAAGAACCAGCTTAAGCGTCCATACTTTTAAAGTTGCTTCCTGTGGTGGCTCAAAAGGTGTTCTGATCAACCCTTGTAGCACCAGAGATAAATCCCATTTAGGAAAAGATTTGAAAGGTACCGGCCTAAGCCTGGCCAATGCTTTGAAAAATCTCACTATAAATGGTTCTTGAGATAACTTTCTCTCAAGAAACACCGACAAGGCAGCTACCTGGACCTTCAGGGTACTGGCTGCCAGCCCCATCTCCATACCCTCATTGAGAAACTCTAAAATTGAGGGCAACTCCTGTGGTGAACATTTTTTAGTCATGCACCAGGAATTAAACCGCTTCCATGTCTTAAAATAAATACCCCTGGTAACCTTCTTTTGGCTATTTAACAGGGTTGACACCAGCTTATCTGAGAAGCCCCTTCTTTTTAGCAGCTGCTCCTCAGTAACCAACCTGTCAGCCTGAGCTGATTGACATTTGGATGCTGAAGGGGTCCCTGGGATAGCAGATCCTTTCGAAGTGGGAGAACCCAATGTGGTTCCACTGCCAACCTCTGTATGGTTGCAAACCAGGGCCTCTTGGGCCAAAAAGGAGCCACTAGGATCACACTTGTGGTCTCTCGCTGTAGTTTTTTCAACACCCAAGGGATCATTTGAAAGGGGGGAAAGGCGTAGCACAAGTGGAAGTTCCATGGTTGTGCCAGCGCATCCAAACCTTTCGCCTGATCTTGCCTGTTTAGTGAGTAATAGGCTCTCACCTTTGCATTCTTGTGGGATGCGAACAGGTCTATCTGAGGAGTTCCCCATTTCTTTGTTAATTCCTGGAATACCTCCTTGTTCAGACTCCATTCTGCCTCTAGTATCCTTTCTCTGCTTAGAAAGTCGGCCACTAGATTCAGCTCTCCTTTTAGGTGTACAGCTGTTAGGGACTTTACGCTGCCTTCCGCCCAGGATAGCAACTGAACTGACAAGGCTAGCAAGACCTTGCTTCTCGTGCCCCCCTGTCTTGTAACATATGCCACTGCTGTGGCATTGTCTGATAGCACCTGAACATGGTGCCCCCTGACTATTTCCTCGAAAGCCCATAGTCCTAGGAGAATAGCCCTTAATTCCCTCCAATTGGAGGATCTCCTGGCTTCCCTTTTTGTCCAATTGCCTTGAGCCATCTGTCCTTCCAGGTGGGCGCCCCACCCCCAGGAACTCGCATCTGTTGTTAATCTCCTCTCCTGGGGAAAAAACCAGAGCAGGCCCTTGTTCAGATTGGAGTGGCTCCTCCACCACCAGAGCTTCCTCTGAACTCGGGGAGATATCGTTATCTTTTCTAGGGACTCTCCATAAGACCAATTATTCAAAATTGTCTGTTGAAGTTCCCTTGCGTGCAAACGTGCCCACTGTACTGCAGGAATTGCTGCAGTAAGGAGCCCCAAAACAGACATCACTGCCCTGATAGAAATTGGCAGGTTTGTCTGGGCCTTTTTTACAGCGCTCTGAAGCTTTACTATCTTCTCCTCTGGGAGATACATTTTTCCCTGTATGGAGTCGATAGTGTAACCTAGAAAGGTTATTGCCTGTGATGGGATCATGTTCGATTTTTCCTCGTTTATTAACCACCCCAGGCTCTCCAGATGCCTCCTTGTCCTTTGTAGATCTCTCTCCAATATGTGCATTGATTTGGCAAATATTAGCAGATCGTCTAAATATGGGACAATCGAGATTCCTTCTAGTCTGAGAGGGGCTAAGGCCTCCGCCAGAATTTTTGTAAATATCCTCGGAGAGGATGACAGCCCGAAAGGGAGAGCTCTGAATTGCAGATGTAGGACAGATCCCCCTATCCTGATCGCAAATCTGAGGTGCTTTTGTGATGCTGGGGCTATAGGCACATGGAGATATGCATCTCTTAGGTCTATGGATACCATAAAGCAGTCTGGGGTCAGGAGACCCTTTACCGAAAAGATCGTATCCATCTTGAACTTTTTGTACCTGACCGCTCTGTTGAGTATCTTCAGTTTCAGGATCAATCTGAACTTGCCTGAAGGCTTCTTCACCAGAAAGATGTGTGAATAGCACCCCTGTTCTACCTCGTTGGGGGGAACAGTTACTACCACCTTCTGCTGAATTAACTCCTGCAGAATTGCTGACATAGCCGTAAGCTTCTCCGGGTCTCTGGGAGCCTGAGTTAAATAAAACCGAACTGGAGGGGGTTGGGCAAACTCCAGTCCGTAACCCTCCCTTATAGTTTTTAGGATAAATGGACTGTCTGTTATCCTCTGCCACTGTGGGAAGAAGGTTTGTAACCTTGCTCCCACAGACTGGGGACCGTCACTGGCTCTTTGTATTTGGGGTAGGGGGGCGAAAGAGTACCCCTGACTTGCCCCTGCCTCTCTGAGTCCTCCAAGGTCTTTTATATCCTGTCTTCTTTGAGTCTGTGGTTTTCCGAAAAGGACAAAAATTTTTGTTGCCCTGAGGAACCACCTTTTTCTTAATGGGGAAGGCCTTCTTTTTGTCAGCCGTTCTCTCAAGAATGGCTTCAAGACCTGGGCCAAAAACCAAATCCCCCTCAAAGGGTAAACCGCATAACTTGGCTTTAGAGGCTGTATCCCCGGTCCAAGTCTTGACCCACAGAGCTCTGCGCGTTGAGTTGATTAGGGCAGATGATCTGGCCGACATCCTAACTGATTCTGCCGAAGCATCTGCTATATATCCAACGGCTTTCATAAGCACTGGTAAGGTCTCTAAAAGATCCTTACGAGGTGTACCTGCCTCGATATGAGCCTTCAGTTGTTCCAACCAGTGCTCCAGGTTTCTGGCTACCACTGTTGATGCCATAGCTGGCTTTAAATTTGCTAGGTTGGAATCCCAAGCTTTCTTTAGCAGGGAGTCAGCCCTCTTGTCCATGGGGTCCTTGAGGATACCCATGTCCTCAAACGCGAGGTCAGTGTTTCTCGACACCCGAGAGAAGGCCGCATCCAGTCTAGGCTTTTTGTTCCAGACCTGTGCGCTATCTTCCTCAAAGGGAAACCTGCGTTTGAGGGATCTAGAAAAGAAGGGGGCCCTCTCTGGGTCCTTCCATTCTCTCTTAACTGTTTCTGACAGAAACTTGTGCACCGGAAACATTCTGTGTTTCACTTCACCCATGCCTTGAAACATCTTATCGTGTAACGACAGCTGGGCCTTGTCCTCTGTAATATTAAGAGTAGTGTGGATAGTTTTTAGTAGATCATCCACCTCCTCTAGAGACAACTTATATCGAGAAGAAGAAGAAGATTCTTTCTCTTCCTCTGCTTCTTCCTCTGATTTCGTAGCCACGCTACGATTTTCCTCCTCCGAGTCACTGTCACCCCTATATGCGGAAACAGAAGACTGAAAACGAGGTACTGAGCTGCCTGCGGCTGGACGTTTGTCAAGGTAGGATTTAAATGACTCAAAAGTCTCCGCCAAATCCTTCCTAAATGAGCTCAGTAAGTCCTGCTGAACCACAGGTACACTAGGAGTGGTTTCCTCCTTCACTAAGTCTGCAATGCATCCTTTGCATAACACTTTTGCCCAAGACTCTTTAAGCACATTTTTACAAGATGGGCATTTTCTTTTAACAGGAAAAGACGAATGCTTGGTCTTTTCTTTTGCCTTCTGAAATACACAAACAGAAAACACCTATAAACAGCATGCTGAAAAAGAGTGGAAGAGCTAACACTTTAAACCCCCTCCTTTACTCAGCCAGTAAATCCCACAGATTTACTTCACAATCTTAAAACACATTTACTTCCTGCTTCAATACACAGGAAGAATGCTGCAGGCTCTTTAAAACATTTACCAAAGAGGGAACTAAAACATGCCCATAGAGTAAGTTACAGAGACACGCTGTCCCCGCTTACCTGGGCCTGGCTGACTTGTGTGGCTCCTGCTCCTGCCACCACCGATTGTTCCTCCTCCATATTGACAGGATTTGCAATGGCGTTTGGTGCTTGTTTTTTAAACTTTCCCGGTCCACTCGCCGCTGCGAGGGCCGGAAATGACGTCAGCCGGAAGAGACCTGCCCTCCCCTCCTGCGTTCCAGCGGCCGGAACCGGAAGCCGCGTTGCGCCGCTGGAGGTCCCGCCCCCGGCCGTAGTGACGCGCTCGCCACCGGAACCCGGAGCGATGGGGTTGAAGAGGAGACGCCGCTCCTTCCAAGCCAGCCGCCGGTCTAAAGGAGCTGGGACCCCCCGCAGCCTGACCCTCGCCGGGTATGAAGAGGGGAGGACGGCGGAGCAACCCCCGCACGTAAAGGGAGGAAGCTGGGCTGGCCTGCCACAAAAAGACACAGAAATACCGGTATGCCCCAAACTCTCTCCACCTGGAGACAGCGCAGCACACCCCTGGTTCCCTGCAGCGCTTCCACCATGGCGGAGGAAACACTACAACTGAGGCCATGGTGGAAGTGTCCGGTCTTTAAAGAAAAAACTGACTGCAGTGTTTCCTGGGAAAAGTGGGTGGAGCTGCGCTCTCTCCAGGTGCTGTCCTGAAAGACGAGGGGAGAAAACATTTTTATTGCAGTCTGAGTTGCTGTTGCAGATTTTCCTCATTTCCTGGTTGGTACAACTATTGTCACTGGGTTAGTGAGGGTAAATATCTTGAACTCTGAATATCAGTAATAGTAAGAGAGTTCTTACCCTTATCCACACTATTCCTAATTAAAACAAAAAAAATGTTTTATCTGGACATACAAGCAAAGCATAAAAGACAATGCAGTAATTAGATTGCACATGCCACTAAAAAGCTGTATTGTACATTGCGTATTTACCAATATGTACCAGGTGTAACATTTGTTGACAGTATAAATATGTGAGAATAGGTCATGTAAATGTAGGATCATATAATGGACACACAGAGCCACAGGTCGGGAGTGTGCCTTCTTTGTTGCCCCCAGAGTAAGCTGCCTGCGCTGTCGAGGGACCCGAGAAGAGGAGGATCTGGGCTGCTCTGTGCAAAACCATTTCACAGAGCATGCAAGTATAACATGTTTGTTTGTTATTAAAAAAAAAAAACAAGGCTTACAGCTGAGAAAGCCTTAAATCCCAGAAATTGGAAAACCATGATCACATCCATAATTAAAGAATGGCTTTTTAATGTAAAGGATATCTACGGCTTGGAGGAAATTTGGGCCATAGCTCACGAAACAGAAAAATGTAATAAACCGTGGAGAGTATGGGTCATATTCAAACACTCTGAAGAATTTAAAACCCTTACGATCCCATAGAGATCGGTCTGGTAACTGGCAACTTTTAGAATTTCTCTGGACTTCTTTCTCTCTTCCTTTTCAACCTGCCATTTCCTTTATTTATCTTCTGCAACCTTGAGAGGTGCATAAAACTAAAACTTTTTACAGTTGGCATAACAGTTCTTAAAGTTTAAAACCATTATATGAACAAAACCTGCATTTTGTTGGGAGACTAGTCATATCGACCAGGGAGTCTTGTAAAACTGTAGACTTTCGATTATAATATAATTTGAACAAAAAGAAAATTCATATCAACATCAAAATGTCTACATCTAATGCATATTCATGTGATTTCATATACTTATTAACATGTTATATACCATAGAAAATATATGTATAATTGTTATGCACAAATTTCACTTCAATAAAACTATTGTGAAAAAAAAAAAAAAAACAAGGCTTTAGTATCACTTATAATAATAGGAGGCAAGCACTTCATTTTCTCCAACATAAAAATCATGCCAATTTTCTGCAGACTTGAGAGCTGGAAGCCTTCTTTTTATGGAGAGGAGTGTGCTCTTAGCCCCTGTGATCTACTTGATGTATTTGTCCAAGCAGGAACAAAACAGATATTCCTTGTCCAAGGGCAGACACCCAAGACATTTCTTGCAAAAGAGTTTTTTTGACTAGCATTTGAGCAAAAATTCTTATGCATATGGACGGAGAGCAGGCTCATCCTTGAGATGTGGCAAAGCATATGGACCATGCCATTCCTGGGCAAGCATAAGTCAACAGGTAAAAGCTCTATCTAGTTCACAGTGGCTGAAAATTGGATATATAGGAGGAAGGCTGAATTGTAAAAGGGACAGCAAAGTGCCTAGAATAAGGCAGGAATCAGGCTGGGTGCAACTTTGTGTGAGTAAAAAGTGCTGTGCTGGTATCGCCAATATTCATATGCTCTTTCACCGAGATTGCTACAATTCTATTCCAATTGTTTTCAGAAAGGGATTCTTTCCTTTTCCTATTATGAGGCACACATAGTATTATTGGCCATACCAGACAAAGATCCCCTTCAGTGCTCTTCATATAGACCTATTTCTTTACTCAACATGGACTTCAAAATACTTACTAAATTGTTAGCTACCAAACTTATGAAGGTCTTGCAACATCTTATTTCCTCAGATCAGACAGGTTTTATGTCTAAAAAAGCCACAGATGTATATTTATGTAGGGTTTTTACCCATACTCAGTTGGGCCCGGATATTTCCAGTGGGGGGATATTAGTTTTTCTTGATTTAGGGAAGGCTTTTGATTCCGTTGACTGGAAATATATGATAACAGTGTCGGAGGTGTACGGTTTTGCCCGTCAATTTAGGTGGATTGACATTCTTTACTAGAACCCAACTGCGGCCATTAAATTGAATGGTCTGCTATCAGAGTTCTTTCTTGTGGGCAGGGGCACTCGTCAGGGTTGGCCTATGTCTCCCTGTCTTTTCGCATTGATTGATTGAACCCTTAGCTGCAGTTTTGAGAGCTTCCACCGAAGTAAAGGGGATACGGGTGGGCATTTTGACAGAAAAAATGGCACTAAATGCAAATGACATGGTCCTTTTTTTGCAAGACTCGGATTCATCTTTGTCAGCGGCATAAGATATTTTGAATACTTTTGCCCTTTTTTCAGGACTGAAGATTAACTGGGGCAAATCCCAAATCTTCCAGCTTAGGACACCATCTCGTAATTGTAGGGTTCCAGCTAATTGTCCTTTAAAAGAGATAGACAGGATTAAATATCTGGGTCTGTATATCTCTAACTCGGTGTCTGATTTTATTGCACTGAATGTCACTCCACTTTTGGCACAGCTAAATCATAGGTTTACAGGCCTGGCAGAATCTGCCTTAAAGCTCATAGGTAGAGTTAATTTGTTGAAGATTAAAGTTTTTACCTCTCTTTCTTTATATATTACGGAACTCACCTGTTTGGATACCGAGATAAAGTGCCTTGAAAAAATATTCATATCCCTTGAAATTTTCCATATTTTGTCATGTTACAACCAAAAACGTAAATGTTTTTTATTAGGATTTTATGTGATAGACCAACACAAAGTGGAACATAATTGTGAGTGGAAGGAAAATGATAAATGGTTTTCAACATTTTTTACAAATAAAGATGTGAAAAGTGTGACGAGCACTTGCATTCAGCCCCCTTTACTCTGATACCCCTAACTAAAATTTAGTGGAACCAATTGCTTTCAGAAGTCACTTAACTAGTAAATAGAGTCCACCTGTGTGTAATTTAATCTCAGTATAAATACATCTGTTCTGTGAGCTGACAAAGGAGGCGTGGCCGTGCTTTCTAAAATGCATTTTGATTGGCTGATCACAGTGGTAGGCGGCTTCTAGGTCTACAGTCACAGATCACCGAGCCGGCATCCATACGTGGCTCCTCGGGCTCCTGCTCCCCACTGTTCATGGCACTTGCAGCATATCATCCAAGGGTCAATCGGAAGTTTTCTGTTCTCTCACTGGTCTTGGCAAGCCCGCATCCACTGAGCACTATGTGAGTGCAATCCATTTACTGTCATTTTAAGAATTTCATCTTAAATACATTTTTATTGCTGTACTAGGAACGTGCCTGGCGCTTCTCTCCCCTCTTGCTTTTATCTTCCACAGTTCCTGGGTTCCCAGCCCTTACTTGAAGCAGCCTCGCCACCCACTGCAGCAACATAATAGAGACTCATTTAAGGGCTTCACCCCCCAAAAGTTCACTTTGAAACATGGTTTTTGTTTCTCATCAACTTTCATCTTTGCACCTTTTTCATATAAATATACGGTTTATGAGCATTTGTGTACTCTGATTGCAACTATCAGGCTCCTTTAGCGCTGAATTTCACACAAGCTTTGTGTGTTCTTTATCTTTTAGTAGCTGTTCTGTGAAAGCCTCAGAGGTTTGTTAGAGAACTTTAGTGAACAAACAGCATCATGAAGGCCAGGGAACACACCAGACAGGTCAGGGATAAAGTTGTGGCAAAGCTTAGAGTAGGGTTAGGTTATAAAAAAATATCCCAAGCTTTGAACATATCACAGAGCAATGTTCAATCCATCATATGAAAATGGAAAGAGTATGACACAGCTGCAAACCTACCAAGACATGGCCCTCCACCTAAACTGACAGGCCGGGCAAGGAGAGCATTAATCAGAGAAGCAGCCAAGAGGTAACTCTGGAGGAGCTGCAGAGATCCACAACTCCGGTGGGAGAATCTGTCCACAGGACAACTAATGGTTGTGCACGCCACAAATCTGGTCTTTTTGGAAAAGTGGCAAGAAAAAAGCCATTGTTGAAAGAAAGCCATAAGAAATCTCATTTGCAGTTTGTGAGAAGCCATATGGAAGAAAGTGCTCTGGTCAGATGAGACCAAAATGGGAACATGGATGGAGCCAAATACAGGGCAATCTTAGAAGAAAACCTGTTAGAGTCTGTAAAAGACTTAAGACTGGGGCGAAGGTTCACCTTCCAGCAGGACAATGACCCTAAACATACAGCCAGAGCTACAATGGGATGGTTTAGACCAAAGCATATTCATGTGTTAGAATAGCCCAGTCAAAGTCCAGACCTAAATCCAATTAAGAATCTGTGGCAAGATTTGAAAATTGCTGTTCACAGACGCTCTCCATCCAATCTGACAGAGCTTGAGCTATTTTGCACAGAAGAATGGGCAAAAATGTCATTCTCTAGATGTGCAAAGCTGGTAGAGACATCCCCAAAAAGACTTGCAGCTGTAATTGCGTATAGAGTATTTGAGTATAATTGAGTATTTGAGTATAGAGTATAGAGCAGCTGGTTACAATCTTCCTGTGGCAGAGGAGACATCCCAGGATTAAACTTCGGGTGTTGCAACTGCCATGGAAACAAGGGGGGCTGGTGGTTCCTGATTTCGATTGTTATTTTCTGGCGGGCCAGTTAGTTTTTGCTCATAGGTGTCTTAATGTCCCGGACGATGATGCTGCAATTACTTTAGAGGTGGGCATTGGTCGGCAAGTGGTTAAAGACAAATTAATATAAATATAGTGGGATTTATTAAAAGCAAATATACTGTGCACTGCAAGTAAAGTTGCTCCAGAGCTTAGTAAATGATTGGATGATAGAAATCAGCAGAGCTTCCTCAGATCTAGAGCAACTGCATTTGCAGTGGACGGTATATTTGATTTTAGTAAATCAATCCCTCTGTCCGCTCATGCAAAAAGTCCACTTGGTGCACAAACTAGGTGAATTAATGTGGCCAAAGAAATTTAACTGGTGAACCCACACCAAATGGAATCCCAATAGTGGAGCTACGCTGAAAACAAGATCTCCCCCAAAGGTCAAATACAGGCTTACGATAAATCTATGACTGATGTATTAATGCCAATATACCTTCTCTGTCAGTCACCACATCTCCATGCAAACAGACTAGCGTCCGGGTCTCTTCAGGTAGCATGATGAAGTCAGAATGACGTTTTGGCACACACATTTCGTCAAACATGACGTCTTCCAGGGCATGGGTTTGACAAAACACGTAGGACGGAGCCTCATGGTGACATCATCATGCTACTGGAAGTTATACAGAAGCTAATCTCTTTTCCAGCTGTGATCATTTTTTCAAAGCGCAATGCTGTGTTCTTGTCAGGAAAGGTTCCACCTGCTGGTAGTGCTGTCGGACCTTTGGCTTGCAGTACTGATGTCCACCAGTGGGTGTCTCCTGGCAGTCTGGAACTGTCAGGAAAGTTTTCACCTGCTGGTGGCACTATCTGATCCTTCGGCCGCAGTGTGGAGCCGGCATTATCTCCTGCGATCAGGCCTCACCTGAGCCTGATTGCAGGAGATGTGTATTAATACCCGTCAAGCACACATACACACACACACACACACACACACTCACTCACCTTGGTATCGTCCTTGTGCCCTGACCTGAATCGGATCTCGGAACCTGAACCTGGTACCTGAACTCTGTGCCCTGTATGTACCTGAACATGTCCCTCCTGTGACCCTGTTACCTTTACCTTTGCCCTGCAGCCTGATCCATCCATCCTCTCCCTGTCCTGTTTGCTCCCTGCCCCCATCTGCTGATCTCCCGTTAATGACCCTGGCCTGGCTACGTTTACAATTCTGGTATTCCCCATTTATTGTCTATACCTGTCTGACTGTTATTTGTGGGTCTCTGTCTGGTAGTTGGTTTGTTGTGCACTGTGTTATTGGAAGTGTTTGTATTTATATTTCACTTACTTTAATAAATTTAATAAATTACTCTATTTTAACTTTACATACATTTGGTTTACTCTGTTGCTGTCCATGCAGTTCTAAGTGCATTTTAAAGTTTTAATAAATTCAGCATATGGTATTTTACACTACATGGAGTGTCTGTTTACTATCTTTTTTCTTTGTGTTTCTGGAGATATGGAGACTGACAGAGGAGGTACTGTATATTGGCATTAATATATTGGTCTAACCATCATATCATGCAAAGTGAGTTGAAGATTCAACTAACGCATGATCATTGATACCACAAGCTGTCTATGACCTCTCTGTAGTATGAGACTCATAGATTTCTGGTAAGCCTGTATTTGTGACCTTTGGTAGTGGAGCTCCTGTTCAGAGTGGGTCCACTATTCAGATTCTATTTAGTGTGGTTTCACCAGTTGGATTACTTTATTCACTTAGTTTGTGCACCAAGTTGCCATTATGTTTATATTAATTTGTTTTAAATTGGTATTTATTTTTTAGCACATACTTTTCACTCACATTTATTTCTATGAAAAATATGTCATATTGTGTTTGCAGTTATTTTCGGGTATATTACTTTTAAACACTAGCGCTGTATATTTTTTGTTTTTTTGAGGGAAACTGACCAGAGGGTTCCTTACCCCTGCACTTATGATATGCCATGTGCAGTGCAAAATATGTCCCCAGAGGTTTACCCATACCCTCTGCTGCAGTGCAGAGTGGGGGGATAAGCCTTCCGTGCCAGGCACTCTAATCTGATGCAATTATTTTAAATATACAGAGTAAGCACATCACATACTGTAACAAAAATGCTTTAGCAATAAAGTTGTATTAGACATATGTATACAAAAGGTTCTGAAAACTCATTTCAAACTATAACTTTAAGGTAGCCCCCTTTTTTTAACGCTGTTAATAAAAAGAACAGTTTCCCTTGCAGGTTTTTCAATATTTATCTTCAACACAAAGAACATACAACATTAAGCTTCCTGACCTTTAGTCTGGTCCCACAGACTGTTACCGTACCACTCAGTACCTCGCTTAGTAGCTTGGTCCTATCACTTGGCAGCCGCTTGCAGATCTGGTTCCCATTTGTACTCCTAGACAGAGACCTCCTTTGGCTGCCAGAGTGGAGCCCACAACCCTAGTCAGGTCTCTTCTAAAAGCCCAGCACACACCTGCCCAAATAGTGTGCTGGTGGTTCTCAAAATACAGACCCAGGATTGGACATTTCATCCCTCCCACATCTCTACAAAATCTCTGCGCCCCAGCTCTCAAACCACGTTTTATCAACAGATGAGGAAACTGAAAAATCAGTTACCTCTCAATAGCACACGTTCCATGGAGCCCTTCAACCTGCCTGCATGAGAATTCTGGGTCATTAACTCTTTTTATACTGTGGCAAGGCACAGCCTGCCACAAGGTACAAATATCCAAGTATGTCATATCACATCAAGCATAATAAAGCACAGATATTCGCTCCACTGTTTAATCACACCAACAAAAATACATGCATATACAGGTACAGTAAGCAACACTTATAACATAGAGCAGCTGATGTTCATAAATACATACAGGAGTTCAGTACTTAGAATAGAGTAATGAAAAGGATAGCCAAGTAGACCCCGGTGAAAAGAGAGAGGAGGGGAAAAAAATCAACAATTGGGGGATATAAGAACATTCTTTCTCAAGTTTTACCATTCAAGCACATGCTCCTTATATACAATGGCTGCTACTAACAGCTACTTCCCCCGGTTGGCGGTATGTGACTGTATTTCTAAACATCAGCTGCTTATGTTATAAATGTTGCTGTACCTATATACATGCAGGTATTTTTGTTGGTGTGATATAACAGTGGAGCGACATACTTGGATGATCGTATAATGGTATGTATATGCCTAATAAAGCGTTATTGCTAAAGCATTCTTATTGTGGTGTGCATACTCTATACTGTATATTTAAAATGATTGTACTAACAGCTGGATATACTGTGGAGAGGTGTAAGCACCCTAAAAATAATCTATTGTTGTTTACTAAATGGTGTAGATAATAGTGGTGTGCAGGCCTTTATTGGTAATTAGTATAAGCTGATACACCCTAGTAGGTATCCAAAAGATCATTGTGCTGCACTTGTAAAGGAGCTATTAATTCATTGGTACCAACAGAGAGAAACATGGTTAGCAACAGAAAATGGCGTGCACATGCTCAGTGAAGCATCTGAGAACGAGGCTACACAGGCAGGGCAGCCATCAGAAATTTTGGGGCCCCTTACACAGCTTTAGGCCTGGGCCCCCGGGGTCCAACCCCAACATTCCCCAGGGCCTGGCCACTGGTCATCCACTTCAGCCATGGAAGATTTTACCCCCTTCCTGACCAGAGCACTTTTTGCGATTCGGCACTGCGTCGCTCTAACTGACAATTGTGCGGTCGTGCGATGTTGTACCCAAACAAAATTGATGTCCTTTTTTCCCCACAAATAGAGCTTTCTCTTGGTGGTATTTGATCACCTCTGCGTTTTTTTATTTTTTGCGATATAAACAAGAAAATAAATTTAAAAATAAACTAATTTCTTCATCAGTTTAGGTCAATATGTATTCTTCTACATATTTTTGGTAAAAAAAAAAAAGCAATAAGTGTATATTGTTTGGTTTGCGCAAAAGCTATAGCATCCACAAACTATGGGGAATACTTATGGCATTTTTAAGGGATGGATGGTGCAGGATGTGGATGGGGATGCGTCGTGGAGGGATGGATGGTGCAGGAGGTGGATGGGGATGCATCGTGGAGGGATGGATGGTGCAGGACGTGGATGGGAATGCATCGTGGAGGGATGGATGGTGCAGGACGTGGATGGGGATGCGTCGTGGAGGGATGGATGGTGCAGGACGTGGATGGGGATGCGTCGTGGAGGGATGGATGGTGCAGGACGTGGATGGGGATGCGTTGTGGAGGGATGGATGGTGCTGGGTGGGGATGAAGATGATTGAGTTGCATTGTGAAAATGGATGCGGATGACTCTGGGTGGGGATGAGAGTTAAACAGTGAAGAGGCTCTCCAAAATGTAAGTCTCTTATGCACCCAGAGTCATCCATTTTAACAATGTAACTCAATTATACCACCTAACGGTTGCTATCCTGAAGTTTCTGAACCTGTTTGCAAACTGGATGAGCTGCTTATCATCAACCAGCGGGGGAGGGGGAGCGGGGCTTGTGCTGTCGGAAGTGAAAGTGTCACATCTTCTGAATGTTTTATTTACTGCGGTTCTGGATGGGGGGAGCGGGCCCTGACCGGTGTTCTGTCAATGAGTGCCTCCTATCGAATAATGCCTCCTACGTACTGCGCATGTGCAGTGCGTGACGTCACGCTAGCTGATTTCCTGATCAGCTGGCTTGGTGTATCGACTGCACATGCGCAGTTCGTCGGAGGCATTTTCCGACGGGAGGAACAGAAAACAGTGTAGGAGAGGCTAGAGGAGATACTTTGAGCTCCTGTATCCGGGGACCCACTCTGTGAAAACCCACCAAACTTGGCACACTTGTAGGGAACACCCATGGCTGCATGTGGAAGAAATTTCGGGTCCTGGGAACCAAAGGGTAGCCGGTACCGACTCCCTAAAGTGAGCCCCTCGCTTCATTTTTCGACGCGGAGGAAGAGAAAAGTGTAGGAGTGTAGGAGATGCTTGGGAGATATTTTGAGCTCCTGTATCCGGGGACCCACTTGGTGAAAACCCAAACTTGGCACACTTGTAGGGAAAACCCATGGCTGCATGTGGAAGAAATTTAAGGTCCAGGGAACCGAAGGGCAGCCAGTACCGACTCCCCAAAGTGGGCCACTCGTTCATTTTTCCGCCAGGGGGAAAAAACGGGCAACTTTGAGCTCCAGTTTCCGAGGACCCACCAAATCAAATCACACCAAACTTGGCACACTTGTAGGGGGAAACCCATGGGTACACGTGCAAGAAATTTAGGGTCCAGGGAACCGAAGGATGGCCAGTGCAGACTCCCCAAAGTAGGCCCCTCACTTAACATGGGAGTCTATGGGGAAACCAGGCAAAATTGTGGCGGATTTCACTTATCGCTCAACCATTTGACGACCGAATGGCCTAGCAACACCAAACTTGCACCCCTTTTTCCCAGATATCACAGGTTCGTGGACCTTTTACCAGGGATTTACCGGGACCACAATGTTGACTGTCTTCACGGTACCGGTGCTCCCTGACCATGGGTTATGAAATTACAAAGCTTGGGGGTGATGTAGAGACACTCTATGGGTACCCCCACACCGAACCGGGGTCCGGTACCCCAACCAGAACCCTCCGGTTACCGGAAAATGGCACTTTAAAACAGTGTATCTCGGACCCGGTTCACCGGGGAAGGCTCCGGTAGGTCTCATTTGAATATTTCAGGCCATGTAGTGTAAAATACCATATGCTGTGTGGGGGTACCCATAGAGTGTCTCTACATCACCCCCAAGCTCTGTAATTTTGTAACCCATGGTCAGGGAGCACCGGTACCGTGAGGCAGTCAACATTGTGGCCCCGGTAAATCCCCAGTAAAAGGTCCACGAACCTCCACATTTTTATGAGGTGTAGCTGTGATATCTGGGAAAAAGGGGTGCAAGTTTGGTGTCACTAGGCCATTCGGTCGTCAAATGGTTGAGCGATAAGTGAAATCCGCCACAATTTTGCCTGGTTTCCCCATAGACTCCCATGTTAAGTGAGGGGCCTATTTTTGGGGAGTCTGTACCGGCCTTCCTTCGGTTCCCTGGACCCAAAATTTCTTGCACGTGTAGCCATGGGTTTCCCCCACAAGTGTGCCAAGTTTGGTGTGATTTGATTTGGTGGGTCCTCGGAAACCGGAGCTCAAAGTTGCCCGTTTTTTCCCCCTGGCGGAAAAATGAAGTGAGTGGCCCACTTTGGGGAGTCGGTACCGGCTGCCCTTCGGTTCCCTGGACCCTAAATTTCTTCCACATGTAAAGAAAAATGATGCAGAGCATGATCTAAAGAGGAACTCTGATGTAAGGGGTTCCTAACTACATCAGAGTCTGCAGCATTGCCCTTTACATCAGTGTTCCCCTTTACATCAGGGTTCACAAAGTTCCCCCTTGCACTGTAAGATTAAAAGGGATGGAGGCCCAGAGACATGTCCAGGGTACACAGAGGAGGCCTACGTCCCTTCTAATCTAGCTTATATGTCTTCTGTGTACCCTGGAAATGTCTCTGGTCATCCATCCCTTCTAATCTATCTCATGTATCCTCTGTGTACCCTGGACATGTCTCTGGGCCTTCATCCCTTCTAATCTATCTCATGTATCCTCCGTGTACCCTGGACATGTCTCTGGGCCTCCATCCCTTATAATCTATCTCATGAATCCTCTGTGTACCTTGGACTCCAATGTTAAACGTGCGGTTTCTACCGGTTGACCTTTTGGGGTGCCACCGGCCCGCCAAACATTCTCTGGACCCCAAACTTGGCCAGTGTGTACCTAAAGAGAATCCCCACAGCCTCCCGGTATTGGTGTATTTTTAAGACCCATAGAACCGGAGAGCGCCGCGCAGGTCTTTGCCATTGTTTTGTGAGGGGTCCAATGGTCCCCGAAAATGGAGGGGGGTGCCATTCTGTAGAAAAGGCCTGAAATATTCAAATGAGACCTACTGGAGCCTTCCCCGGTGAACCAGGTCCAAGCTACACCGTTTCAAAGTGCCATTTTCCGATTACTGGAGGGTTCCGGTTGGGGTACCGGGCCTCGGTTTGGTGTGGGGTTACCCATAGAGTGTCTCTACATCACCCCCAAGCTTTGTAATTTTGTGACCCATGGTCAGGGAGCACCGGTACTGTGAAAACCGTCAACATTGTGGCCCCAGTAAATCCCCGGTAAAAGGTCCCCGAATTTTTATGAGGTGCAGCTGTGCTATCTGGAAAGAAGGGGTGCAAGTTTAGTGTCGCTAGCCCATTCGGTCATCGAATGGTTGAGCGATAAGTGAAATTCGCCACAATTTGGCCTGATTTTCCCAATTTGGGGAGTCGGTACCGGCCTTCCTTTGGTTCCCTGGACCAGAAATTTCTTGCACGTATAGCCATGGCTCTCCTCTACAAGTATGCCAAGATTGGTGTCATTTGGCCCAGTGGGTCCCCGGAAACCGGAGCTCATAGTTGCCCCAATATTGGCAGTTTTTCCCCTAGGCGGCAAAGTGAAGCGAGGGGTGCTGTCTTTGGGAGATGGTTACAGGCCAACCGTTTTTTCCCCCAGGGGCCCAATTTGGGGAGTCGGTACCGGCTGCCCTTCCGTTCCCTGGACCCGAAATTTCTTCCACATGCAGCCATGGGTGTTCCCTACAAGTGTGCCAAGTTTGGTGGGTTTTCACCTAAGGGGTCCCCGGATACAGGAGCTCAAACTATCTCCTCTAGCCTGTCCTACACTGTGCCTCTCCTACACTGTTTTCTGTTCCTCCCGTCAGAAAATACATCCGACGAACTGCGCATGTGCAGTCTTACGTCATGCCAGCTGATAGGGAAATCAGCTGGTGTGACATAGTGGAGGCATTATTCGACGGGAGGCACTAATTGACAAGACACCGGCCGGGCCCCTAGGGACACTTGGGCCCCTTACATGTGTAATGCCTGTACCCCCTGATGGCGGCCCTGTACACAGGCACAATAGTGCAAGATGCAATAGACTTGCACTAGACAGAGGAAAGAAATGGCACCAATTTTATATAGCTGGTGGTTCCTATCTATGGCTGCAACATACAGTTTAAAATGACTCAGCCCGCATTCCTCAGTGGCTAAGGCATAGGAGCGTTAGCACCCTAAGACACACTTAAAAAGTGCAAGCTCTGCACTTTCTGTGGCAGATGTCTTCCCACTCTGGAAGGGATACAAGGGATGAGACACAATCCTGGCTTCACCTTCCACAGTAAATAAAGAAAAAATATACTCCAAGAAGAAACACAAAAGAAAGTGACACTCCTGGGGCTAAGACAGATACTATGGATAATGAGGGCAATTACCAGAGAATAATTAAAATCTCAAAATGTATTTAATATCAAAAAGTAGTAGTGGCATAACAATATACTTAAAGGTTATTGTTAAACTGATGCTAAATCCATCAATAAAAATGGGCATAGCAAATGTAAGGTAACATATGATATACCCATGACACAGACACAAACAAGCAACAAACAATAACATACACATAACAAATACGGTGCAGGCGCCTATATATCCATGGATGCACAGAACCCCTAATAGCAAAACACCAATGAAAAATAAAGAATAAAATATTAATTACTAACCAAGGGATAATGTGCATGTGTGGCCCCCAGGGTGGCGGAGAACTAATTGCTGATATATCTAATAAGGAATGGATTGCTAAATAAGAGGCTAATGAACTGTAGGATCTCCAGTACTGGTTAATCATACTAAATGGAATGAGAAAAAGTCTAGGTAATTATTTGCATGCACATGCTCAAGTCAAAAAGAATTCCATTCCAAAAAATAACTTTGTGAAGTAAAAAACCCTCAGAGATCTCCTTTTGCTATTGGTGATAAGTGCCGCAATCCGGATAAGGTAAGTTGTTATGAATAGACTCTGCCTTGAATTATCAATAGAGATAATTAAAAAGAGAAATTTGCAAGTTTGCCATGCTATGTGACTTACAGAGTGCTTGTGGTTTAATCCCCCCATGACGGTCGGAGAGGACACGGAGCCTGTTTGCTGCTGCAGAAGTGCAGAAGATCCCGGCCGAAATTCCTTTACCAGGAAAGAGGGTGGTAACGTAATCAAAGCCATTATTTGTCTATACTTGCATATCTGCACTGACTCTTTTGCAATATAAAAATCTGCATAATCTGGATATGAATACAGTCTGTGGGATAGCCTAAAGCGATGTATATTGTACCGTTGTTAGCTGACATCTATTGATAATTCAAGGCAGAGTCTATTCATAACAACTTACCTTATCCGGATCGCGGCACTTATCACCCATAGCAAAATGAGATCTCTGAGGGTTTTTCACTTCACAAAGTTATTGTTTGGAATGGAATTCTTTTTGACTTGAGCATGTACATGCAAATAATTACCTGGACTTTTTCTCATTCCATTTAGTAAGATTAACCAGTACTGGAGATCCTACAGTTCATTAGCCTCTTATGTAGCAATCCATTCCTGGTCAGATATATCAGCAATTAGTTCTCCGCCACCCTGGGGGCCACACATGCACATTATCCCTTGGTTAGTAATTAATATTTTGTTCTTTATTTTTCATTGGCATTTTGATATTAGGGGTTCTGTGCATCCGTGGATATATAGGCGCCTGCACCGTATTTGTTATGTGTATGTTATTGTTTGTTGCTTGTTTGTGTGTCTGTGTCATGGATATATCACATGTTACCTTACATTTGCTGTGCCCATTTTTATTGATGGATTTAGGATCAGTTTAACAATAACCTTTAAGTATATTGTTATGTCACTACTACTTTTTGATATTAAATACATTTTGAGATTTTAATTAATCTCTGGTAATTGCCCTCATTATCCATAGTAGTTGTCTTTGCCCCAGGAGTGTCACTTTCTTTTGTGACTCTCCTTGGAGTATATTTTTTCTTATATGCTTTGCTTTGGCTATTGATAAGTCTCTATTATGAGGAGTGGCATCGGCCAAAAGATTATAATTTCACTTATCAGCATAAGGCAGAAGAGTGGATCCCCCTTTTTTGTTTTTTCTACCTTCCACAGTAAGCCTAGCCCCAAAGTGGTCTGGCAGACCGTGGCCCTAGACCTGTATAGCACGCTGTGACTAACTTGTGATGCACCACATACCAAGGTAAGAGGGGTACATCACTTAGGCTGCATCCACACCATTTCCAGCTGCCACTGCCTGCTATTGCCCAATTATTTCTCCATCAGCTCCCAGGAAGGCAGCTCTGAGATAAGTAAAGAAGGCCTTTCCTCTGCCAATATGGCCAGCTCTACATAGACACACCGTGAAGTACAAGGCATGGTAAGTCAGGAAGATCAGCTGCAGGGAGTTCACAGGCAGTACTAGATAATGGCCCTTTGCTTGCCTTTCTGGACACAACTTTCAGGGTTCTCGTCCTCTTAAACAGCTCACTGCCATCATTCTGTTGGTCATGCATGAGTATGGTTTCTTTAGACAGGATTTCAAAACCATCACCAGAGAGATTTCCATACACAGGGATGATATCGACGACTGCTCTGAGATCCTCAAAATTTTTTCAGTATGTCCCATAAAATTTTTTTCCCTGTAACACAACATTAATGAAGTACCTATCTCCAGCACCACTCAAAACAGAGTAAACGATTATAGACTAATATGTAAGTAAATCAAATGTCTCCTAAGTAAATTTAGTGGAAATGACAGTACCAAACTACTTTGTATGAATGTATTCATTTCATTTTCAAAAGGTGAAGTCTGTTATTAATATAATGTCTGACTGCACTGATGAAAAATATACGTCTGCATGAGTTTACTTACTATAACACTTTGGCTCACGATTCCATCCAGTTTTTGTACACGTTGTTCTTCCATAGTCTCTTTTGTCTGAAGATAGAAACCCAGAATCACAGTAATAATTAATCGAATTAACAAAAGCATCCGGGCTCATTGGGAAACGGTGCAAATCTTGGGTATCCAGATATCCATTTTGTGGATTAGGTGCAATACATTTCTTGCCTGTAGAAAAGAAATAACCCATATTTAGTTTTAGAAGAATACAATATACCAAAATAACTGTCCTATTATGTAAACATTTATGCAAGCTGTATTTAAACACATTTCATATTTCTGATATGTGCCTGCTTTATCATGTACTTGTATATATATATATATAAAAAAAAAAAATCCTATTCTCTTTGTATTGCTTCCTTTATGTGAAACCCCAGGTGTTCCTGCCAGCCCCTCTGCTTTCCTAATAAAAAACTGACCATGTAAGCATGAGAGAACAGCGTGGTCAGTTCTATAGCTGTGCTGAGAACTCAGCCTGCTCTGTTCCAACGATCAGACTTCTGCTGAAAACGCCTGCTCTCTGCGCAACCTTTCAATGAGCAGACAAGTGTACTGCAGTTTCTCCTCCCACAATTCTCCGAGCTCCTTATGATAATATATATATATATATTGCCTTTCATTTCTATTTTAAACTGAATAGGTTATTTTACAAGGTGAAGGTTCACATATACAGTACTTTAACTATCTATAGGTTTGCAGTAATAGCCAAATCTGTTTTCCATTACAGCAAACTGTACTTTGGTCTAGAAGTCATTCTTTACATCATTCTTGATGCTCATACAAGAACTGCTAGTTTCAAAGGCATGTCTTGCACATGCTTATGTTACTGTCTATTTTTTAAAACCCCTATATGTAGTATGTTTTTCCGATTCAAAATAAACCTAAAAGGCAAAAAAGGAAACTCATACACTTACTTATTTATTTTTGTACTTTAATGAATACATCTTTATGTTTGGGGACCAATGACTGTTTACAGCATCCAGTCATCTCTAAGGCCCCATTCACACTTCGCAATTTGGAATTTTGGACACTCATTTGGGTGCCATTATCCTTCAATGGCACCCCAAAAGTGATAAGATTCTGCCGCAATTGTTGTGTGGCAATGGTGCCAATCTGTCACTTTAAAAATTGTGTGAAGTGTATTGCCTGAAAAGGAGCAGAAACTTCTTTTCGGGCCACAAACATGCCTAGGGCAGCCCATTTATGTGATTGGACTGGCCCTATGTAACATGCAGAATCGTGCAACAATCGCTCTTTAAAAGCTGCATAACAAGAAAGCTTGTTCCCACTATGCAATATGTGAATGGGACCTTAAACTCTTGGGGAGTGATCATTTATTGCGCATAACTTCAAATTGCAGGCTTTTTTTTTTAACATTTGCTCCTTGCAGTGCTGCAAGACTAAGTTAAAGGACAATCACCCCCAAACAATTACCCCCAAATTTAGGTGATCGCAAAATCATAAATTTCATGGCAAAATTACTTTGGAAAAAGCCAGTGGCAGAGAGCACCGATCCGAGTGTTCTGGGCGGGGGGGGGGGGGGGGTTTAGTATAGCAGCTCCGACAGGAGCTGACAGTTTTTTTTTGTTTGAACGAAAAAAAAAAACAATGTGTACCAGGATGAAGCCTGCCCTAGTCCCTGCCTTCTGTGCTTGCATAATGGTATTATATAGTAAGAACGTGATGTGCAGGAAAATCAGAGCAACACTGCAATAAATGTTCTGTAACACTGGAGTATGATTTGTTGTTTAACCATTGTCAATGTTCACATGTTCTAGTATTATTTGCAGTCTGCAGATATTTCCTTTCTACCAGTATTGGGCTTCATGCACACAGGACGTTTGCTTTGATTCTATAAATGCCAAAACTCCTGGCGGAAAAAAAACGCGTTTAAAGCCATGTATCGCACACACATTTAGGCGCGTCAAGCGTTTGAAGGTTAATTAATTCCATTGACCAGAAAATTACTTTATTCTGGCCATTGGGATGCATTAACGCTCAAGCGCTAGACGCATCTAGCATATAGGTGTGTTTATTGTTTTTTCTGCTCTTTAGCTCTTCTCTTGAACAAGCCTTTGGTGGGCTTTGTTTCAGTCTGTAAACGTCTCTTCTAATACACCTGTAAACGCCTCTTTGTGCATGGAAACAGACTTTACAGGCTGAAAAAAAAAATGCTCAACGCCTGTAACAGCTGCGTTTTTTAAGCTCTGTGTGCATGAGCCCTTAAGAGAAATAATATTCCATGCTGATTTGCTCAATCAGTAAAAGCTGGTTGTCAAGGAGCGGGGCGGTAAGCCTGCCGCAGTGTCCTTAACTGATGAGTCATTAGCTGTCAATGGGTTCCCCTAGACATGTGCAATTTGTTTAGTTCCAAATTTGTCTTTTAACGAATTTTGACAAATGTGTTCATTCCGAATTTTTCAATTTCCGGAATTACCGAAAAAAGCTAAAAAACTAATGAAAGGAAAACGAAAAATGTTTTGTCAGTGCACATGCCTAGTTTCCCCGCTGACAGCTGAATAATAAAAAAAAGTGCAGGTAAAAAAAAAAACTAAGAAAAAAATAGCATAGGGTCACCCCCATCCCAGTCCATACCAGGCCCTTTGGGTCTGGTATGGATTGTGAGGGGAATCCGAAGCCAATTTTTTTTTTTTTAAAACAGCTTTGGGGGCGTCCCCCCGTCCCCAAATCCATACCAGACCCTTATCTAAGCATGCATCCCGGCAGGTCAGGAAAGGGGAGGGGACGAGCAAGTGCCCCACTCCTCCCCTGAAACATATCATGCCACATGCCCTCAACATGGGGGGGTGGGTGCTTTGGGGTGGGGGGGGTCACAAAAACGGAGCATCAGCTGTGTCCACACAAATAGGAATGAGGCCAGTGATACATGGATGGAAATTCAGCCAGTTCAAAAGGGACGGGCCGAAATTCTATCCATGTATGTGCAGGCGATCAGCATATGTACAACCAGACTGTTATAAAATTTTCTTTCGATCAGTGCTTCTGGCTAAAGCTGGTGATGCTGATCTGTGTATTCCGATGGTATGAAAGTCTCCCTGCTGTCAGACTACAATAGCTCAGTGGGATGTGGGTGGGGGAATTTTCTATTTTTTTCGTTCAAACCCCGCTGATTGAAAAAAAAAAAAAAAAAAAAAGCCCACAAAAGCAGAAAAGGATCTTTACTGGTTAAACTGACTTGGATAAAGGTGGACATTTGTCCATTTACATCTGCCTGTCCATAGACATACTACATTGTGGTTCTGACAGACGGTTCCTGAGTGAACGCCTGTGTTGCCGCGTACACACGGTCGGAATTTCCAACAGAAAAAGTCCCATGGGAGCTTTTCATCGTATATTCCGATAGTGGGTATGCCCCATCAGACTTTTTACGTCAAAAATTCAGACGGACTTAGATAAAGAACATGTTCTCTATATTTCCGACGGAAAAAATTCCTATAGGAAAAAACGCTCGTATGTATGCTGTTCCGACGTACCAAAAATTACGTATGCTCTGAAGCAAGTACTAGACGGAGGCACTCGGTCTGATAAAACTAGCATTCTTTTGTGCTTTATAATGCTAGAATAATGAAGTTTTCTGTTTTGCTGCTGATATTCACACAGAGTTCTGACAAACTTATTTCTTTATTATTTCATGTGATCTCATAAATAATCTTTTATTTTTTAAAAGCCAGATCTCCATAATAATGTTTAGTCATCTTTTTTTTAATTATATTTTCATCAAGATCTACTTTTTTTTGGATTATTGAAAAATTATCACAAACTGAACAGCAATAAAACGATCTGAAAAGCACGAGTCTAAAAAGTGTGAATCGTCTCTCACCAAACTTCTACTAACACGAGATAAACACGACATTAGCAGAAGGAGCCCAAAGGGTGGCGCAGTGGCTATTGAACTTCCTTTTTATAGTGCCGTCATACATCTTGTATGTCACCGCGTTCTTGACGGTCGGAATTTGGTGTGACCGTGTGTATGCAAGACAACTTGAGCAGAATTTCGTCGGAAAAACCTTCAGAGTTTATTCCAACGGGAAAACCGGTCGTGTGTACAGGGCATGTGAATGACCATGAAAGGGAGGATTTAAAGTGTTTTTACTTTGCCTGGTTTTTGCTTTATGTACCCAACTGCATTATAATAACATTTCCATAGCTTGGTGCATTGTATAGGTCCACAGGTTAAAACAAGACATGTCCTGCCCATTACGTTCAAATAAAAATAAAAATCCTAAAGCAGCTGATGTAGAAGTCAGAGGTTTTTGAATATTGTGATAAAAATTAGCCCCTTTCCTTGGAAATCATGAAGAATATTTGATAGAGAACAAAACCATGGGATGAAATGCACAGCAACACACATGAAAAATTGTCAGGCTGCAAAATTTTATTGCAGCATAACACATGGGGAATGCATTTCAAGGGTGCATTGGATTACCATTCGCAATGAATTAATCAATTGAGCCATGTTTGGGTACTAGGGATAAGTTCAGTTGTCCGAATGCTGAATGTTTAGGGCAGGGGTGTAAAACTCAATTTATCTGTGGGCCGTATCAGCAGTATGGTTACCCTCACAAGGTCAGTTGTGTCTGGGGTGTGCTATGTACAGAATGCAGGGTTTAGGGGTGCATTACGTACAAAATTAAGGGTTTAAGGGTTTTTACTACATACAGAGTACAGGGTTCAGGAGTGCACTACATACAGAGTGCAGAGTTCAGGGGTGTGCTATGTACAGAATTCAGTGTTTAGGGGTGTGCTACATACAGAGTCAACAGTACAAGCAGAAAAAAAATTATCACCTGCGACTAGTACAGGTTAGAACCATAGAGAACAATCAAATGTTGCATTAAACTAGAGGTACAGTATTTCAGAGTCAAAGTCTACACGTCATCTCAGAGGTAAAAGGCAGGAACAAGGCTAGAGAAAAGCATAGCTAGTACACAACTAATATGAGTGGCTGAATTAAACTTAGTACAGTATAAAATGCTACAAAAGAAACAAAATACTGGGCGCTCTGCTCTACGAGGGGTAAAAGCCTCCGTTCACGGCACACCCACGACCCGCTGGACAACTCAGCATCACCGATACACACACCCCCCCCACCCCCATGATTCAGAGCGCTGATCAGCCCTCTGCCATGGTGCTAGGAAGTGCCTGCACAAAAAACAAAAACACCTCCATAAAGGAGGCACTAGTCCTGGCCTCCACTAAGATAGCGGCGGCACCTCCTTCATCTAGTAGCACAGCACGCTCCCGCAAACAACTACAGCTAACACAGCCTGATTCCCAGGGTGAGTCAGACACCGAATTATCCCTCTCCTCCAGCAACAGATCTGTCAGCCCCCCCAGCATTTCTAAAGCAAATAGAATGCATGCTCCATAAGGCTCTCAAGCAAACTTCAGAGCACATTACAAACAGCCTCACCAAAGAAATTAGAGAGTTGGGCAATCGCACTGCTGCGTTGGAAATAGGAGTCGATGAAATTGAGAATACCACAAAGGACTACATGACTGAACTGGAAAAAGTTAAAAGAAAATGTTACCCTACAATCCAGACTCGAAGACTACGAAAATAGAGCCAAATGCTCCAACATGTGTATAAGAGGCATCCCTGAATCCATAATCGATTTGCAATCTACTGTGACTGCCCTGTTCCAGGTGCTACAGCCAGCTATTCCAATAGAACGCCTGGAGATGGACAGAGTGCACAGAGCCCTCGCCCCCAAAAAAGCTGACGGACCCCCTTACAACATCATCGCAAAGTTCCATTATTACCACACTAAAGAACAGCTTCTGCTCGCAGCTCGTGAAAAGGATGCTCTTAACTTTCAGGGCCATAACTACCAATTTTTCACAGATCTGTCCCAGCTGACCATCACCAAGCGCCAAGCTACGAAACCCCAACTCCTAGAATTGCGGCGACACCACATCACCTACCAGTGGGGTTTTCAGTTTTCGGTTCGCTTCATTCATCAAGGGTCCAAATACAGCTGCCGATCACCCGAGGAGCTCCAACACACCCTGCAAGAACTGCACTCAGTGGAAAACAATCCCAACGCCGGCACCTCCCGCAGGAGAGCAGCCTCAACCTACCCATCCGAACCTCTATCATCCTCTGGAAAACTCAGCAACCAAGCTGCATATAACAGAGGCCACTTCACCTTTTCAACTAATGACCAAGAAAACTCCATGGCCTGAGGTTGGATCTCCTTTTTAAATTCTCTTTTTCCCCACACCATGGGTTTGGGAGACACCTGGTCATTCAGTTTTAGATGACTATCCCCACGCAAGTACCTTGCAAACTTTTGTTTGATCTTTGCTCTATCTCTGTTTAGCTTTTTCAAATACTTAATTCAGTTGTTTAGCCCCTGTTAGACTGTGAACATAACTTATTGTTCCTAGAGGCGATTACCAACTCAGTCGGATGTTATGATCTATAGCCTCCCCATGGCCTTTGATCTACTCTGTTGAACTTTGGATTTAGGGTCCACAAATAAACTCTTATCCCCTTTGAACGCCAACAAGGAACTACTACTTTCAGCAGAATCCACCATATAGTCTGACCTTACCCGGCAGTAAACGCCACTACACACCTTCTGACTACCAACCGCACCCAAGTACCATTGGGTCACAAGGCCTACTCGGCCTCAGTCCCAGTGGTTGTACTTAAACACAAACTCAAATGAACCCTTTGTTGAACTTGTTGTGCTTATTTCCATTATTGCCCCTCCTCAACTTTGCAGATTGCACCAGAGCCAATATGATTTCAAATGCTTTCAACCCTTACCCCTAATTCTTAGCCATCTTTCCATCCCCACCCTTACGCAATTTATGACCTAATCAAATGGCTCCCACTCATATCTCCCCTATCTGCTACCGTATAGAGCATTCAAGGTTATATGCCCTTAAATTGTTCAGCTGTTTGCGGGTTGTATATCTATATACCCTCCTTGCGGGTTGTATATCTATATACCCTCCAAGTAACTTAATACATTGGCTTTGCCCCTCGTTTGGATGAACCGTGTGCCTCCAACTTGCCCCCCTTGCTCACCCACTTTTCATATGAGGACTGAAGATAGAGGCTTCATTACCCCTGATAGGGAATTCTCTCCCTTATCACGGGCCCTATTGTACCATGTCTTTTATTGTTATTACCTTGTCGCTTATTTTGTTTCTCATGCCTTTTGCTTTTCTCCCATTCTAGACTCCTTCAGCTCTCCCTCTCTAACCTTCAAGCCCACTCGGGTTGTTCTACCTGTCCAGCATCTCGCATCTATGGGTAAGTCTTACCCCCAAACACAGCTACCATTGCCCCCCTAAAGGTTAACTTCCTGAACATTCAGAGGTTCAATGTACCTCAAAAGCGTACTAAGGCTTTTCGCGCTCTTCACTTACTGAAAGCCCATATAGTATGCCTTCAAGAAACCCACTTCACAACACGTTCTACCCCAAAATTCCTCAGCTCCTTTTACCCACAAGCTTTCACTGCCTCAGCTACAACTAAACAGCGTGGAACTCTTATAGCCTTCCACCAATCTACCCCATTTATCCTCAAAACCAAAATCAGAGATCCAGAAGGGCGCTACTTGATCCTCACAGGCCATTTAACAGATATGGCAGTTACTATTGTCTCGTATTATGCCCCTAATACACGGCCCACCTCTTTTCTCTCCCATCTTATGCACGTAGTATCCTCGCACAAAATGGGAACAGTCATTATGACTTACCGTTCTTAGTGGTGGTATACCCACCTTGTTACAGTTCTATACCAGTTCCAATTTTTCTACTGCTCAGTATTACTTGATAATATTTTTTCTTTTCAGCTACCAATTACTTGTCTAGAGTGAACTCTACCTTCACTGATTCGTCAGAATATACACAGACTCCTGGATCCGGAGAATTCACCAGCCTATAACTAACCGTAAGTGTATCTACTCCTACAACTACTCGCACAACAAGGACAATGCCATTTACAGTGCTGTCCCTCAATGCGAACGGACTCAACCACCCAGCTAAGCGACATTCCCTATGGAAAACTGCTGTGGATTTAAAATGCGATATACTATGTGTACAAGAGACCCTTTTTAAATCAACAGCACCACCCAGATGTACAAACAAACATTTTCCTCATGTTTTTTCGGCTCCCTTCACCTCCAAGACCAGAGGGGTGCTAATAGCAGTCAGAAATTCTGTACCATTCCAGCTAAAAAAGAGCGTTAACGACCCTGAAGGGCGATATATTATTTTTGTATGTACTAGTAATAATATTGACTATACGTTGATAAATCTTTATGCCCCAAATATCAAACAAGTCTGTTTTCTTCATGACCTGATGAACGTACTAAAGCCACTAAAGCAGGGTCACGTAATCATATGTGGAGATTACAATCTAGTCCTGGAGATACAACTAGACACCACTTCAGCAAAGAAACGCAGGGAGTCCCCTCTAAAAAATTTCATAAGAACACATGACTTGTTTGATGTCTGGCGGTGTTTTCATGGAGAGGAGAGGGATTATACGTACTTTTCTCCCCTTCACAGGACATATTCCTGCATAGACCTGTTCCTTACAGATAAATGGTTGCTCCAAAAAATCAGTGCAGCTGTTATCCACACCACGACTTGGTCGGACCACGCGCCTATCACCATCTCTGTCTCTGATTCTCCACAGCAGAAAAATACATTTATATGGAGAGCAAATAATTATATACTACAACATCCACAATACTCTCCTGAAATAAAAGAACATATTAAGGAATATTTTGATTTCAACACAGGCTCAGTGTCCGAACCAGGCATGTTGTGGAATGCGCACAAGGCATGTATACAGGGCATACTAATAAAATACAGCTCCCACTACAAAAAACAGAGGTCTAACCGCATTGACACCCTTACAACACAAATAGCCAAGTTGGAAAGCCTAAACAAAACTACCCCTCACTCCTCATATTCAGCACAACTCTTTTCCCTTAGACAAGAACTCAGACTACACCTTCTCCACTTCTATGAACACATACAGAGGAAACTAAAAGCCACTTCGTTCTCCACGTCTAATAAAGCAGACAAAGCTCTTGCCCAACGTATAAAAAGTAGAAGAACTAAAAATAAAATTGATCACTTATATCATCACAGAACAAAGGAAAAAATTAGAAACCCCCAAGAGATAGCTGATGCTTTTAGTGATTATTATAGTGATCTATACAATCTCCAACGCGACGCAACAACACACCAACCCTCTACCAATGACATACAAGACTTCCTTCAACTAATTAAACTTCCCTCGTTGACATCAGAACAATTATCACGATTAAACGACCCTTTTGCAGACCAAGAGGTAATAGCAGCCATAAAATCCCTCCCACAAAACAAAGCACCAGGACCTGATGGACTTACAGGGGAGTACTTTCAGGAATTTGCTCACCTGTTAGCACCTCACTTAACCACATTTTTTAATGAAGCAGCGTCTTCTTCGCGGTTCCCCAGAGAATCCCTACAAGCACTGATCACCCTCCCCAAACCAGGAAAAGAACCTACGGCCCCACAAAACGTTCGCCCGATCTCGCTATTAAATATAGACATCAAAATCTATGCAAAAATGATAGCCACACGTCTATTACACGTCATGCTCCCCCAGAGAGCCTCCCCCTTAAAATCAGGGTCCCCAGAGAGCCCCCCCTTACATCAGGGTCCCCAGAGAGCCCCCCCTTACATCAGGGTCCCCAGAGAGCCCCCCCCTTACTTCAGGGTCCCCAGAGAGCCCCCCCTTACATCAGGGTCCCCAGAGAGCCCCCCCCTTACATCAGGGTCCCCAGAGAGCCCCCCCCTTACATCAGGGTCCCCAGAGAGCCCCCCCTTACATCAGGGTCCCCAGAGAGCCTCCCCCTTGCATCAGGGTTCCCAGAGAGGCCCCCTTACATTAGGGTCCCCAGAGAGCCTCCCCCTTAAAATCAGGGTCCCCAGAGAGCCCTCCACTTGCATCAGGGTTCCCAGAGAGCCCCCCTTATATTAGGGTCCCCAGAGAGCCCCTCCCTTAAATCAGGATCCCCAGAGAGCCTCCCCCTTAAATCAGGGTCCCCAGAGAGCCCCCCCTTACATCAGGGTCCCCAGAGAGCCCCCCCCTTATATCAGGGTCCCCAGAGAGCCCCCCCTTACATCAGGGTCCCCAGAGAGCCCCCCCCCTTACATCAGGGTCCCCAGAGAGCCCCCCCTTACATCAGGGTCCCCAGAGAGCCCCCCCTTACATCAGGGTCCCCAGACAGCCCCCCTTACATCAGGGTCCCCAGAGTGCCCCCCCTTACATCAGGGTCCCCAGAGAGCCCCCCTTACATCAGGGTCCCCAGAGAGCCCCCCCTTACATCAGGGTCCCCAGAGAGCCCCCCCTTACATCAGGTTTCCCAGACAGCCCCCCTTACATCAGGGTCCCCAGAGTGCCCCCCCTTACATCAGGGTCCCCAGAGAGCCCCCCTTACATCAGGGTCCCCAGAGAGCCCCCCCTTACATCAGGGTCCCCAGAGAGCCCCCCCTTACATCAGGGTCCCCAGACAGACTCCCCTCCCCTTGGGAACTCCTGCAGAGACTCAGGGCTATGGGCCCAAGATTCGGGGCTATAGCCCCAAAAGCCACCCCCTAGCAACGCCACTGGTGTCCACTATCCCCACTAATTTTTAATCTGCTCATGGAACTCCTTGCGGAACACATCAGGCAAAACCCAAAAATAGTAGGATTCAACATAGGCCAAGTATCACACAAGATCAGTTTATTTGCAGATGATGTCATCCTTATGTTAACCAACCCAACATCTTCCCTCATGGAGGTACAAAGAACTCTTGAATGGTTTAGTAAAATCTCATACTATAAGGTTAACGCTACAAAATCTTATGTCCTTGATTTAGGTCTAGATGCCACTACCAGAAATCTACTTCAATCACAAACACCATTTACATGGACAGACATGGAAATAACTTATCTAGGGATACAACTAACGAAAACAACAAAACATCTTTTTAAATATAACTTTAAACCATTTCTCGACAAACTTCAGAAAGATGTCAAACAATTAGCTAAACACGAACTGAGCTGGTCGGGTAGATTAGCAGCTTTCAAAATGCTACACCTACCCCAATTGCTGTACCTGTTTAGAACGATCCCAATCCCTATCCCAGCATATTACTTCCAAATCCCTACAAACGATACTCAACAAATTACTATGGAAAGGTAAAAAACCTAGATGCGCTAAAATTACACTCACCAAACATTAATACGCAGGGGGGACAGGATCTATTGATTTTGAAGAATACTATAGAGCTTCCGTACTAACTCAATTACAAGACTGGTTCCGCCCGAAACCCCAAACTTTGTGAGGTCAACTAGAAGCGACAGCATTTAAATACAACCATTTACGCAACTGGCTATTAGGTATTCCACTTGGCACTCCTATACCCCAGGCACTTTGTCCCACGATACGAGCTTCTGCTCTAGCGTGGAAAAAAACAATAAATTCTCATCCGACTCAATCAAATGCATTCACACCGACTCTCCTGTTATCCATTCTACAACACTGCACTATGGACCTGTCACTGAAACACTGGGCACAAAATGGCCTACATTACATACAAGATTTATTCCATGAACACAACATATTATCCTTCCCGCAAATTCAACGAAAATTCAATATTCCTCACGCGGAATTATTCACCTACACCCAAATGAAACATTGCATCTCTCAGCTCATTACCACACAATACAGTCTCCCTCAGCACCTTTGGACTTACCTGACCAACCCCACCCCACAAATGAAAGGTATCTCTCTTTTTTATAACTCCTTTAGCCAAAAAAAAAAAGGTTTATCAAAGCGAAACAACATCTCCACTGGGACGTAGACTTAGGCCACACTTTCAATGAAACCCAATGGCAGACAGCCTTAAGATCTATCTATACAGCCACCCATAGTTCCGCACTTTGGGAACTCACACAAAAAATATCATTAAGGTGGTACTTAACACCGTCTAGACTAGCGTCTTTCAACAACAAAACTTCAAATCTCTGCTGGAGATGCCAAACTAAAAAAGGTGATCTGTTCCAAATCCTTTGGTCATGCTCCCACATACAAAACTACTGGAGAACGATCTTCAACATTATATCAGACATAACACTCAGACATGTACCTCCCACTCCTGCAATGGCATTGCTTAACCTAACAATCGACAATATCCTCACGCCACAAAGGAAAGTTGTAACCAATATCCTTTTAGCAGCCAGACTGAGTCTAACCAGACTCTGGAAAACCGACCAAATACCCAATATAGAAAACACTTTAATAGGCATGTGCAATTCGTTTCGAATTCGTTTTTTTAACGAATTTCGACAAATTCATTAATTCGGGAATATCCGAACTAACGAAAACCCGTTTAACGAATTTTTTCCGAATATTTGTAAATTCGATAAAATTGGACATTCGTAAATTCGGGCATTCGTACATTCGCAATTTATGAATGTACATTTGTACATTCGTAAATTAGTGAATTCGTAAATTTGTAAATTCAGAAATCTGAAATAATAGTTAATAATAGTTAACTAATAATAACTTAACTATTATTACTAGTAACTTTTAAATTATAGGCATTGTAATTTCCTTTCAAATTTGGCTGTTAGTGAACGTAACACATACAAATTTATCCGAAGTTATGAATGATGGAACGTAATGAATTAATAATAATAAATAACAATAATAATAATAACAACGTTTTATTATTATTATTTATTATTAATTTGTTCCGTTCCATTTGTTTAGATGCAGCATTCATTTTGGATAATTCGTAACTTCGGATAAATTCGTATTTGTTACGTTCACTGACAGTCAAATTTGAAAGGAAATTACAATACCTATAATTTAATAGTTAGTTACTATTTCAGATTTTTGAATTTTCGGGTTTTTGGATTTTCAAACTTCGAATTTACAAACTTTCAAATCTTCTAATTTACAAATGTACGAATTTACGAATGTACAAATTTACGAATGTACAAATGTAAAAATGTATGAATGTACGAATGAACGAATGTTCAAATTTACGAATGTTCGAATTTACGAATGTACGAATGAACGCATTTACGAATTTATGAGTGAACGAATTTACGAATCGCGATCATAACGAATGACCCGAAAAATGAAAAAAAAATAAACTAATGAAATGAAAATGAAAATGAATGAATTTTTTGGCTGTGCACATGTCTACACTTTAGACATGGCTAATCTACATTATAACTACGAAATGCTATTCACCTCAACTAAAGGATTGATGGGGAAAACCCAAACAGGGTGGCTTCCCTGGATCAGGTGGACCCGAGCAGCAGCATTCATATAAACCAGTTACTTTGTTGACGAATCTGTCTCTTTATGAAAGAAACACATACTCTAGATTCTTCTGTTGAACTGAAACCATTGCTTTAATTTCATGATTCAACGTTCTAATTCTACTTGAAAAAACACACATGTAAACCTATGCTGTTACATCATTTGTTTTGAAAAAATTGGAATGTAACTATATATTCTTTGCATGTAAAAATTTCTGAAAACCAAAAAAAAAAATATCTCCCCCTTAACACTCTGGGAAGCACATAAACCTGTCCTTCGTGGAGTGTTCCAATGGCAATCTGCATTATTTAAACGTGAAGTTTACAAACCTAGCTAGTAAAACTAGAGTCTGACTTCCATATGTCCTATTCGGCATTCACCCTTAACCCCACCCCTGCCACAAAACTAAGTTGGATAAAGCCCGCCTAGAATATGACCCATTCCTTACTGAAGCTGCTGATAAATCCTTATGTCGTTCAAGGTATACGTATTATGTAAAATCTAATAAACCTGACACCTTGCTGGCACGCACACTCAGGACTAAAAATAAATCTACCAAACCTGTCCGACTCAAAATAACTAACAATTTTTTTCTCTAGCAACCCAGTAAAGATAGTACACAAATTTTGTGTTCATCTAGCCTCCTTATACTCGGCTGAGGAAGAATTCAACTCTTCTGAGGCCGATTCCCTATTTTCTCAAATTAACCTCCTGACCCCATTTCATGCTGAACGTGACCAACTTGACACCTCCATCACAGTGGAAGAGGTCTCTAAAGCAGTTAAAGAACTGAAAATAAAGGGGCGCATATTTCCCGTGTTTAGAACAGTCTGACAGCAAAATAACATTTCAAAGGAAAAAAAAGTCATTTAAAACTACTTGCGGCTATTAATGAATTGCCGGTCCGACAATACACATAAAAGTTCATTGACAAAAAACGGCATGGGAATTCCCCACAGGGGAACCCCGGCCAAAATTAAAATAAAAAAAAATGGTGTGGGGCCCCCCTCAAAATCTATAACAGACCCTTCAGGTCTGGTGTGGATTTTAAGGGGAACCCCGTGCCAAAATTTGAAAAAAAATGCCGTGGGGTCCCCCCAAAAATGCATACCAGACCCTTATCCGAGCATGCAACCTGGCAGGCCGCAGGAAAAGAGGGGGGATGAGAGAGCGCCCCCCTCCTGAACCATACCAGGCCACATGCCCTCAACATTGGGGGGGTGCTTTGGGGTAGCCCCCCAAAGCACCTTGCCCCCATGTTGATGGGGACAAGGACCTCATCCCCACAACCCTTGCCCGGTGGTTGTGGGGGTCTGCAGGTGGGGGGGCTTATTGGAATCTGGAAGCCCCCTTTAACCAGGGGACCCCCAGATCCCTACAAAAGTACCCCTACCATTTCACACAAAAAAAGTGCCAAAAATGTTAAAAATGACAAGAGACAGTTTTTGACAATTCCTTTATTTAAATGCATCTGCTATCTTCCTTCGGTTTCTTCTGGTTCTTCCTCTGGAGTTCTCGTCCAGCATCTTCCTCCGCGGTGTCCTGTTCCCTTCTTCTCGGGCCGCTCCGCATCCACCTTCATGGGAGGCTCCCGCTGTGTGACGCTTCTCGTCTTCTGATGGTTCTTAAATAACGGAGGGCGGGGCCACTCAGTGACCTGCCCCTCTCTGACGCAGGGTAATGCCATAGGGAAGTCTGTCAAGTCCCCATGCGTCAGAGGGGGGTGGGGTCACCGGGTGGCCCCGCCCTCCGTTATTTAAGAACCCTCAGAAGACGAGAAGCGTCACACAGCAGGAGCCTCCCATCATTGTGGATGCAGAGCGGCCCGAGAAGAAGGGAAGAAGACGCTGTGGAGGAAGATGTCAGACGAGAACACCAGAGGAAGAACCAGAAGAACCATAAAAAGAAGAAGATGGAGGAAGAAACCGAAGGAAGATAGAAGAAAGAAGATAGAAGAAAGAAGAAGCATTTAAATAAAGGAATTGTCAAAAACTGTCTCGTCATTTTTTACATTTGACACTTTTTGTGAAATGGTAGGGGTACTTTTGTACCCCCTTACCATTTCACACGGGGGGGCGGGATCTGGGGGTCCCCTTGTTAAAGGGGGCTTCCAGATTCCGATAAGCCCCCCGTCCGCAGACCGCCACAACCACCGGGCAAGGGTTGTGGGGATGAGGCCCTTGTCCCCATCAACATGGGGACAAGGTGCTTTGGGGGGCTACCCCAAAGCATCCCCCCAATGTTGAGGGCATGTGGCCTGGAGGGGGGGCACTTTCTAATCCCCTCTTTTCCTGCAGCCTGCCAGGTTGTGTGTTCAGATAAGGGTCTGGTATGGATTTTTGGGGGGATCCCACGCCATTTTTTTAAAATTTTGGCGCGGGGTTCCCCTTAAAATCCATACCAGACCTGAAGGGCCTGGTATGGAATTTAGGGGGACCCCCCCACGCCATTTTTTTAAAATTTTGGTTCAGGGTTCCCCTGTGGGGAATTCCCATGCCGTTTTTATCAATGAACTTTTATGTGTATTGTCGGACCGGCAATTCATTAATAGCCACGAGTAGTTTTAAATGACTTTTTTTCCTTTGAAATGTTATCATCTACTAGGAACCCGAGATCCTTTTCCATCCAAGATTCCGCCAGAGGTTCACCCCCTAGTGTGTAGATTGCATATTTTTGCCACCCAAATGCACTATTTTACATTTTTCTACATTAAACCTCATTTGCCATGTAGTTGCTCACCCAATTAATTTGTTCATATCTTCTTGAAAGGCTTCCACATCCTGCAGAGAAGTTATTGCCCTGCTTAGCATCGAGCAGGGATGATCAGAGGATGTTAGTAGTTGAAGGACAGTGGTATGCCTGGTAGACAACATTTTCGTGAGGATCTTAAGATCCATGTTAGCGCTATAGGCCTGCAAGAGGTGCACAGCAAAGGGTCTTTATTGGGCTTGGCGAGTAAAACCGCATGAGCCGCATAAAAGGATGCTGGCAGTTTCTGCTTTTGTAAACACTCTGAATAGAGGCGTAACAAGCAGGGGGGGGGTAA
Organism: Lithobates clamitans; assembly: GCA_037952925.1. Lineage (NCBI taxonomy): Eukaryota > Metazoa > Chordata > Amphibia > Anura > Ranidae > Lithobates > Lithobates clamitans. Next base: position 534,949 of record JBBGZY010001365.1, on the reverse strand, counting down.
TTTTTTACAATTATGTTTATACCACTCAACAGGTAGCCCATCAGGACCAGGTGATTTGCAATGAATATCTCCTCCTGTCAATGGGGCATCCAAAAGACTTTTAGTACCTCCAGGCAAAAGCAGGTAAATTACGGTTGCCTAAAAAGGCATGATGGTGGCAGGCATCAATAGGGGTAAAGGAGAGTACAATTTACTGTAAAAGGAAACAAATGTCTGGAGAACCTCCTCCCTAGAAGTCAGGGGTCTACCATCTGGGGAGTAAATACAAGAAATAGCTTTGAGGGTGGTAGGATCAGCTGTTAATAGGGCCAACAGCTTGCCAATTTTCCTGCCCTTTTCGAAAAGGTCCTAAGCCCTTTGCTTGTTAATACAGTGTGTTAAATTTTGGTATTGGATTGAGACGTCCCTCCTAGCTTGTTGAAGATTCCTCAATTGGCTATTGGGTGCTGGCGCTGCCATCTTGACTAAGGGAAACCAGCACTGAAGCCTTGCAGGTTGACAGCCGGTTTCCTACTCATCATGTGCGAAGCACGCTGCACTTTGTGAATGGGCCTCAGTCTTCTAGGACCTGTGAAGTGTCCCAGAAGGTTGCAGGGGAAGAAGTGGGGTCGAACTTGTAGGAGCGGGTATCTATCAAAACTAGGCACCTGCCCCCCCCCCAAAAAAAGATCTAATTGTGGCAGCGGAGGGGGGGGAGGAGGCAGACAAGTAGAGCTTCTCCTTTTGGGTGGAGCTCTGTTTTAAGATCTCAGATATTATTGTTTTAATTTAATAGAGCAGCCTTAATGGCAGAAATGTATTCTCCCCTGGTAACCATATTAAAGGAGTCTCACACAATATGGGGGATGGAGGAGTCCCCATTAGGGGACCAGTAGGAACAGCAAGATTCATGAAGCCACAACCCTTTTAAGCCAGTTGGGGGAGCTAGAGGAGACTAAAACAAAACCTGTCAGGGCAGTAGATAAGGTCAAGGCCAGACAGGAAGAATACAAGCAGAAAAGAACAGAGAAGAAAGGGAATGGGGTAGAGAAGACAGGAGGTGAAGAGAAAACCAGGCTAGTTATTTCTAGAAAACAAATGTGGGTGGACCTATTAAAGGCAGGAGTACCTAAAGATGAGATAGATGGGATTTCTACTGCAGAAATGCTGAAGAGGTGGAAACGTTTAGTAGGGAAAACTATCAGGGTTAGAAACACTACTCCTAGTGAAGATAACATCAGCCTAGACTTAGAGGAAACAGAAGAGACCCCTCCTGTTAGCCCCAAACCAATTCCCAAAACTGAACATGAACCCAAACCCCTTTATCCTGGGGAGGAATTAGAGAGAATCAGAAAAGGGGATTGGGAGGTTCCTTATGCTTTATGAAGGGAAGGTGAGTCTCCTGTAATAGCCGTGAGGGCAGTGACAGCAGGAGACTGACGCCCATATGCACCTGTCACTGTATGGTGGGGGAAGTCATCTTCTCTTACACATGTAATGGCTTTAGTTGATAGCAGAGCTGAAGTTACACTTTTGCAAGGAATTCCTTCCCATCACAAAGGAGAATTGATTTATGTAGAAGGTTTGGGAGGGCAAACTACACCAGCAGTTAGGATACGGATGAAATTGGCTATTGGCAAGGGATCAGGATTTATGACAAATGTTTTGGTATCAGAGTTACCCAAAAATATTCTTGGGATGGATGTACTTCAAGGTCAGTCAATTCAGAGTGAAAGAGGTACTTTCACATTCGGGTATCCTGATAAAGCGTATCTGGTAAGGGCAGTGAAGGCTGTGGTCAGAGGTCATGCGAAATGGACCCCTGTCTACATTCCTCCACCAGAGAAGCCAGTCTGTCTCAAGCAGTACAGACTTCCTGGAGGCCACAAATAAATTGGGGAGACTATTCAAGAACTATTGAGAGTAGGGATCCTTAGACCTGCTGTAAGTCCTTTCTCGTCTCCGGTGTTCTCAGTAAAGCAACCTGATGGGAAATATAGAATGACTATGGATTACAGAGGTCTAAACAAAGTGGCACCTCCATTGAAGTCAGTTGTACCAGATATATCAATTGTTGAGAAAATTGCTAAAAATGCAGGAGAATATCATGCTGTAATAGACCTGGCTAATGCTTTCTTTTCAATTTTGATTGACCCAGAGTGTCAAGACCAGTTTACTATGGTGTGGGACAGCCGCCAGTACACTTTCACTGTGCTTCCTGAAGACTATGTTCATTCTCCAACGATTTGTCATGGACTGATTGCCTGAGATTTAAGTACCCCGAGTTTGAAAGTCGCTGTGTTCCACTACATTGATGACATCATGATCTCTGGGACAAAAGAAGATGTAACTGAAGCACTGCACCTGCTGATAGAGCACTTGGAGAACAGAGGGTGGGCTATCAGAGACAAAGTCCAAGGACCTGCCACAGAAGTGAAATTCCTGGGAATGATGTGGACTGGGCTGCAGAGGAAAATGCCAGAGACAGTTGTGCAAACTATCCAGGCGCTGTCGCCCCCTACTACCAAAAAGGAGGCACAGAAGTTCATTGGAGTTGTGGGGTTCTGGAGATCATTCATTCCACATCTTGGACTGATTCTGAGGCCTATATATAATGTCACCAGAAAAAAAAGACTACGTTCTCATGGGGTTCAAAGCAGCAGACTGCATTCCTGGCTGCTAAAGAAGCTATTTTGCAGCATCAGGGATTAGGACCCGTGAGACAAGGAGTACCATTTCAGCTGGATGTAGTGGAGCAGAATGGTACCATATCTTGGAGTCTGTGGCAGCCAAATGAAAAGAAAGGACAGAGCAATACCCATTGGATTTTGGTCCAAACAACTGACAGGGGCACACAGCAGAGATACACGCCCCTAGAGAAGTACCTGTTTGGGGCCTACACAGCACTTCAACATGTAGAGACCATTACAGGAAAGGGCACAGTCATCATCCATACTGCATTGCCAATAGCAGGATGGGTGAGAGATAATGGACTGACCACTAGGGCAGCTGTAGCCCATAACCAGACACTGATAAAATGGAAGTGGTACCTTCAAGAAAGAGGGGGTATTGCAGTTGGGGATGTTAGAGACATTTCAAAACAGTTGGCAGGGTTTGTCACTTTTACCAGCACCTGGCCAGAAGAAGAAATTCCTGTGCTGCAGTCATCCCACATTCAAGAGGCTCCACCCTTTGAGTCTCTGTCAGAAGACATGAAGGAGTCAGCATAGTTCACTGATGTTTCAGCCATAGTCAACTCGTCTGGACGTAAATGGACAGCAGCAGCCTACAACCCAAGTACAAACACAGTCCTACAGGAGACCGGAATTGGAGGGTCCAGTCAGTATGCAGAGTTGAAAGAGGTGGTGATGACTCTTCAGAAGGATCCTTCTTCTCATGTCACTATCTACACTGACAGCTGGGCGGTTTTTAAAGGACTGACAACTTGGATGCCCACGTGGAAGTCCAATGAATGGATTATTCATGGAAAGGTGGTGTGGGGAGGCAAGGAAGTCTGGGACTACATCTGGAAGGAAGCTCACTCCCGCACCATAAAAGTGGGGCATGTTGATGCATATGTGCCCCTAGTCCCAGACTTTGAGAACTATAACAGAGTTGCAGATGAAATCACCAAAGTGAAGGCAATTGTGCCAATTGATCCTGTCTTGATGAACTTGGCCAACTGGGCCCCCAAGCAATCTGGACATATGGGGCAGAAAGCAACATATGAATGGGCACAGCAGAGAGGATTGCCTATATCCATGGACATGATAAAGACTGTAATAGGGAACTGTACAGTGTGTAGAGAAGTGCGACAATGGCCATTGCAAAAGTACTCCACCGGGTCGATTAAAAGGGGTGAGAGGCCTGCAGAGATCTGGCAAATTGACTTCATCGGTCCCCTGCCCCAGGGAAACAATGGACTGAGATATTGTTGCACTGCAGTGGACACCTATTCAGGACTTATGCTTGTTCATCCTTGCAAACGTGCAGATCAAGCCGCAATGCTTCAACTGCTCCAGAAACTTGTCGTTGCTTATGGTTGTCCCAAACAAGTCCAAAGTAATAATGGCTCACACCTCACCAGATCAACAGTACAGCAGTGGGCCAAAGATTCTGGAGTGTACTGGTTGTGACACATCCCATACCATCCACAGGCAGCTGGTTTAAATGAAAGATACAATGGGCCATTGAAGGACCAGATACGCAAACTTACACCCACACATACACTAAGGGGGTGGGATCGGGTCCTCACACAGACAGTCATGTTGTTAAATTCTAGGCCAATAGCCAAAAGCACATCATAGGAGAGGATGGTAGGGGCTGGGGCACAGATTCCACAGCTGGAGTGCAGAGTTCAGTATTTATGTAAGGTTCCTGAAAGAACAGGGCTTAACAGATACCATGTTACTGCTTCCCATGACATAGAAACCAAGAGTGACGTATCTGAAAATGAAGCCTATCTAGGAATGAGAGGGAATCTGGCAGGAAGGTTTGAAGTTACATTTGCATTGGCAGATGAGCTTCAAGACAGTGGCTGGGACTTTTACTGATTAGTGGATACTTCTCAGCAAGAGTGGAAAGTGAGGCTACATAACATCAAACCTTGAAAAATAAACAGCAGTGATCTTCTGGTAAATATCAGTATATTTCCTCTCCTCCCTATTGATGTTCTTTGGGTGGATCAGAAGAGGGTACAGGCAGGGGGCAAAGTGTTAGTCAGATATTCAGGCAAGAAGCCAATTAGAGGAGAGATTTTAGCTGAAGGGCCTGGATCTACTGTTTAAATATTATTAGAAGGAACAGATAATCCGCTTTGTTTTCCACTCCACAGGCTGTCTCTGATTTGATCCATAGAAAGACCAGAGAAAAGTGGCTACATGATGGAAAGAATAATGGAAGATCGCAAGAGCTGTGGAGGGCAAGGCCTTTGATGTATTACAAGCCTGGACTTGTTTCTAAAGAACTTTAGAATGGACTTTCTAATGAACTTTTTAGTTATAGACTGAAACACCTTCTCAGTGACAAAATGGGAGGTGTTGCATTCAAGGAAAATTAAAGTTTAGAATGAGTTTAGTAATGAAAAGATTTTCTGTATAGAGTCTGAAAGGAAAAAAAAAAAATCTAGGGCGGAATGTGTTGCATTTGTTATAATATGATTTTTTTTTATTAATCAGACTTACGATACATGGGATATAACATTACACAATAGTGGTTGGTAATAGAGATATTGTCAATTTTTGGCTTGAGTAGATTTATTAAACAAACGATGTTTTATACAATGGGGGTAAATATCATTGTTGTATTCAATTGACAGTTCAATTAACAGGCTATTGTCTATAGCTACAGTACACAAGAAAGAGATTTAGTTGTCTGAGGTTTTCAAACTGAAAGAATGACTGTTAGATTACTGTCAGGTGTTGGCTAAATTAGACAATGGGTACGTAGATACAGTTTTCAACAGTCCATTGTCTACACAGCTACAGCAAACTGGTGTCCAAAAAGCATTGTTGCCAATGGAGATCACAAACATACAGTAACAGAAGATAAATAACTTTTAAGCGTATTTGTACTGATATAGACTATAGGCTGTTCATTTGATAGGCATTTGCTTGTTATAGAGATCTGTCAGTCTTGTATTGTATTCCTAATATTGTAATAGTTTTGTTTGTACAGCATCTTTGTATAGTAAAAGCACAATTTACACACTGCAGAAATCTCAGCTTCCTTGCTTATACCACAGAGTAACCTTGCTAGATAGACGCAAGCAAAACGGATGATGATCCGACAAAACTTATGTCGAGGTGTAGAGTACTAGTCACGTCACTCCTGGGTCCCTGCCTTCTGGTTTTCCCCTAACGGTCAGTGGAATGCATGCTGGCTCGAGAGGTTGACCAGAACGGTGGCATTCCCTTACAATACATGTGGGTTATCCTAGTGCAGGGATATGCAATTAGCGGACCTCCAGCTGTTGCAGAACTACAAGTCCCATGAGGCATAGCAAGACTCTGACAGCCACAAGCATGACACCCAGAGGCATGATGGGACTTGTAGTTTTGTAACAGCTGGAGTTCCGCCAATTGCATATCCTATCCTAGTGCAAGGGAGGGCACTGTAAAATGTAAGCAGCCTTTTACTTGATTTGTAATTTTAAAAATAAACGGTATTACGCTATGGGGTTGATTTACTAAAACTAGAGAGTGCAAAAACAGATGCAGCTCTGCATAGAAACCAATTAGCTTCCAGGTTTTATTGTCAAAGCCTAATTGAACAAGCTGAAGTTAAAAATTGATTGGCTACCATGCATAGCTGCACCAGATTTTGTACTCCCAAGTTTTAGTAAATCAACCCCTATATGGGATCCTTTTTTCATTACACGGTATTATGGTGGAAAGGGGGAGAGTTGCTTAGGACCCCTAACAGGTGGAAGAAGATCCTGAAGGAGACTCACCAACCCAGGCGATTTTAGACCTTCTTTTTAGTTAGAGGCAAGGCCATTTGGTAAGTGTACATCCATATGAGCACTATTGGGTGAATAAGCAAATGATGGTGATGATTCACAACAGTGTCTCATGTTGAAGAAAAAAGGAATTTAAAGATAATGAAGATTTATTATGAACTTATTTTCTAAGGACTTTTCACATTGTCACAAATTTAACTGAATTAATTGCACTTTTTTTCCCAATAGTATCACAGTATATGTTTATGTTTTAAATTAGCGCCCTCTCACAGTTTTTTATTGATTTAAGTAAAGGTAATTCCTACACTATTGGGGAGCAGCTTATTTGTGTGTATTTTTCATACTAATTTATTCACCTTTAATATGTTTTTTTAGTAGTGGCGCCAGGTTATCTTTAACACTTTTTGCACTAAATAAAACAAAAGTATTCTTGTACCCATAAAATAAGCTTAGATTGCTGTGCCACAAGTAACAGTTTCACAGACATGTATAAACCTCAGCACAATCAATAAAAAATGTTATATATTATTACATACACACTGTATAAAAAATGTGTTTTTCGGTAGCGAATCCACATCAGACAGGCATTTATAAAGGGCCTAGTAGCCCACATTTATTAAATGAACAAAAAAACAGTCCATAAATCCACTAAGGAATCCAGGGGTTTACACGTCATTCAAACAAAACTGAAAATGCAAGCCCACCTGGCTACTCTTTAACAGCACTGCTGTTATAGGTACTGGTAACTCAAACAGATCTTCCAGGCCCAACGTCTTGGGTGCACACAACTACGTTTCTTAAACGCACACAGCTTCAAACCCCTTGGACTCACACAGCTTTGAAGCCCTTCAATGCATACAGCTTCTGGCTCCTTGGACGCACACAGCTTTGAAGCCCTTCAACGCACACAGCTTTGAGCTTTTTAATGCACACAGCATCTATCCTCACACAGAGACACTCACTAGCAGCCACTGCTCCAACTCCATCTTCCTTTTCTGCTCTCACCAGCCCCTCGTTATATGGGCTGTGTACACCTGGGCACACACCCTGCTGGCTGTCCACAAGACCCGGATACAGGGTTGGAGATCCCGTCCCACCCAAGACTCTGAAGGATCTACAAACTACAGAACCCTTTCCAGAAATAGCAAGATCCGGAGAAAACTGCCAGAGCAGTTGTGACGGGAGTCACTAATAGAGGCACGGGGTGAATGGTAACCCCACTGTGATCTGTGCTGGTCAGAGACTCAATGCTGTGTATGTGTGTGTATGTGGTGTGTGCTGTTTGCTGTGCTGGTTTGGGGTAGGACTGTGTTCCAATGTTCTATTGTGTTTGTCTGCCTTGGATGACAGGATGTGTATTGCTGTGAGGAAAGAGGGAAGGGGGATTCCTCCAGCAGTCCCCCTGTTAAGACCGTTTACTGATGAGAAGTTAAGCACACCTGACCTGTGTGTCCATTGTTATCGGACAATTTAACCCGCCCTGTTTTCCAAGGGTGGGGGGAAATGTTTTGAAGTTGGACCTGTATAACATGTGTTTTTTTAATAAAGATTCATTCCTGTTTGAAACCTGAAGACGGAGCCGTGTCTCGTTTTTGGGGTGGATTATTTGTATGGGTTCCTTGTTCGGCTGATTGGAGTGTTCGGTAGCTGCCTTTGTGTTTGGGTATGAAATGTCCTAAACGACTTTAACCCCTTTCATACTCGGGGTGTCGTTACACTAATAGCAGTTTTCTCTGTTTCAAATTTACGCTCTGTAGCTCTGCAATCCGCCAATATGCAGACTTTGTGTCCACTTTAACCCCATTTCCATAGGGACAGAGCCTCGCTCTGCCACATACACACACCCCCTCCCTTCTTGTTTCCATCCGGAGGGAGAAACACCTGCACCCACCATAGAAGTTGGGACATCTCTGTGCTGGCCATCAGCCACATAGGCCCAACCTTTTTTTCGGGTGTGCTTCCAGGTACATTCACCTTGGATCTTAACAAGATCCTATAATTCTGCATACTCTGCCTTCCCTCTTCTCTTGGGGTCCCTGAGCATACTCTGCTCTTGGGGGAACTCTGCCTTCACTGATCTTACCTTTCAGCTTACGGAAGTCAGTTTTATCTTTCAGGTTCAAAAACCTCTCTCTGGTTACCCACGGCAACCACATCACTTTTAACAGCACCAAACATTAGCAGATCATACATTTCAATGACACCCTGTCAAAAACAATCAGTGTCATCTATCTCAGTACTTGTTAGAACCAGACCTGAGGAGAGACAAAACACAGGCAAGTGATTACACTCCACGGGTCCATAGCACAGCTTCACCTCACCTATTGTCCAACACTCCATGGGTAACTGATCTAACAAATGACACTGATCCAAGCACAAACTACTTCTTTCTGATGTACACATTACATTGTTGCAGCAACCAACATTAGCACTTTCCTTTGCAGGGTCTCTGGGTACTTTAAGTTGTACCTCTTTCCGAGTGATAGAAAGCATTTCTGCTAGTGCTGCGTCTATTTCGGGCCCTACCTTCTCATGAGGTTTAGTGGGTGAAACAGTATCCACACCCTCTATTGACCACTGCTCAGCCGCACCTCCGACCACACCAGCAGAGATGTTTATAGTCACTACACCAGCCGGAGAGAACTTTGATGTCTCCAACAGTTCTCCTGGGCACCTTTCATACCACTCAGTAACTGGGAGCACCCTCTCAGAGAACCTCAAGACTATTTGCCACACTGTTAATAAGCATTGGTCCCACCAATACCATTCTTGATCAAGGCTTCCCAGCATGGCCTGTACCACCTGGCTCCACCCATTGGTACTACGCAGCACCACCTGGTCTGACTGCGGTGGTGACACCCAAGTGTACAGTGAGTACCCTTTTACCAACTCCAGCATTTCAAGGTTTCTGTCATCTCTAAACATCCCATGTCTAAATACCAGAGCTTTCTAGGGTCTTTTCCCCTGTCCAAGACATGGAGGGGCTCAGCCACTGCAGCTTGTGAGGTTGAGACATTTGAAGAGACCTCCAACCCCTTGGGAGGTACCCCTCATCACAGCCTGTTGCTCCCCTGGAGCGCTGTCAGACACATGTCTCACACTTATCCCTTCTGCACCAGTGTCAGTGAGCCACTGCAGGTCATTACAAGTCACATTGTTACATTGACACTTGAGCTGTTGGGCTCTAGACAACACATCTGCCATGCCATCGCCCTGAACCGTTCCTTCAGACTGGAGGGCATTAACCTTCGCAGGGACAAATGTGTCCTTGAGCACCAGCCGATCTGCCAATCCTCCATTGGGAGGTGTTATCTCGAGCACATTATTTAGTATTGCGATTGCATTCTCATACCAATTATCCCAGTCTATTCTGGTTCCATCACCTACTCTAGAAGGCCCCACAGGAACCTGGGATTCACTAGCCAAAACATCACCTGTGTCATTTCTATACATATCCCCTTGGGATGACACATCATCTGACAAAGGCAGGCTGTAATACATGTTTTTGCCCTACCTGCTCTGGGGGCGCTACTGACACACACAGCTCTGCACTTTCAGCTTTTGCAGGCTTAATTAACCCCCTGACAACTGGGTTACACTTAGTGTGTTGGGCCGGCCCACAACCCTCTCACTGTATGACTCAGTCTTCCTTTGTTTCAGCAGAGTAGCACCACAGCCATCCTGGAAAACCTCTGGCTCCAACACATGGAGACCCCATGAGACTTCCATGGACAATCCTGTGCTTCTGGTTGTCACGGGAGTTATCCAACTCTCATCATTGGTAGCGAACACATTTCCAACATTTTCAGACATGACATTAAAAGGGAACACATTTTTCAATGTCATGATCACCAATACCATCACATTTGCCAACAGTAACACATTTGTCAGCATAGCCATCAGCATTTTCATTATGTGTAGACATAACTGCTACTTTTGTGGATTGTCTATTACCCACCACAGCCTATGAGCCTCTCCTCACAGCACACCATCTTTAAAGGGGAACACTTTGCTCCTTGGGAAGCTCCATAGCTGACCTGGGAAACTCTCTGCTCTGTCACTGCGAGCTCCTCTGAAGTTTCGCTGGGCAACTCTGCAGCACCTGTCACTAGGGAACATGGCACAAGAACAGTTTTGGTCACCCCTAGTTTAACTTCTCCAGCACTCTGCTGGATTATAGCAGGCACATGCATAGTCCCCATGTCCATTTGAGTCTTTAACCTTGCTGTCAGCTGGGCTTCACCATGTGCCTCCCCACTGCTCCGGGTAGCACAATGTCCATTTGTACTGCAGATCTCCGTGCTGGACATACTCCCACTTCACTAGGTTCAGTCCCACAAACTGAAACAGTCTTACCATTTTCAGAAGCTGGCGTCATAGCCTTCACTTGAGTGCCCTGTCTCTCAGCTGCATTCATACAAGCTACTTCCTCTGTGTGGCCACAGGATGACACTGCAGCCTTTCCAGACTCTTCAGCGTTGTTCCAGAACCTTACATAGTTACATAGTAGGTGAGGTTGAAAAAAGACACAAGTCCATCAAGTCCAACCTATGTGTGTGATTATGTGTCAGTATTTCATTACATATCCCTGTATGTTGCGGTCATTCAGGTGATTATCTAATAGTTTCTTGAAGCTATCAATGCTCCCCGCTGAGACCACCGCCTGTGGAAGGGAATTCCACATCCTTGCCGCTCTTAGAGTAAAGAACCCTCTACGTAGTTTAAGGTTAAACCTCTTTTCTTCTAATTGTAATGAGTGGCCACGAGTCTTATTAAACTCTCTTCTGCGAAAAAGTTTTATCCCTATTGTGGGGTCACCAGTACAGTATTTGTAAATTGAAATCATATCCCCTCTCAAGCGTCTCTTCTCCAGAGAGAATAAGTTCAGAGCTTGCAACCTTTCCTCATAACTAAGATCCTCCAGACCCTTTATTAGCTTTGTTGCCCTTCTTTGTACTCGCTCCATTTCCAGTACATCCCTCCTGAGGACTGGTGCCCAGAACTGGACAGCATACTCCAGGTGCGGCTGGACCAGAGTCTTGTAGAGCGGGAGAATTATCGTTTTATCTCTGGAGTTGATCCCCTTTTAATGCATGCCAATATTCTGTTTGCTTTATTAGTAGCAGCTTGGCATTGCATGCCATTGCTGAGCCTATCATCTACTAGGACCCCCAGGTCCTTTTCCATCCTAGATTCCCCCAGAGGTTCTCCCCCCAGTGTATAGATTGCATTCATATTTTTGCCACCCAAATGCATTATTTTACATTTTTCTACATTGAACCTCATTTGCCATGTAGTCGCCCACCCCATTAATTTGTTCAGGTCTTTTTGCAAGATTTCCACATCCTGCGGAGAAGTTATTGCCCTGCTTAGCTTAGTATCGTCTGCAAATACAGAGATTGAACTGTTTGTCCCATCCTCCAGATTGTTTATGAACAAATTAAATAGGATTGGTCCCAGCACAGAACCCTGGGGAACCCCACTACCCACCCCTGACCATTCTGAGTACTCCCCATTTATCACCACCTTCTGAACACGCCCTTGTAGCCAGTTTTCAATCTTTGTACTCACCCTATGGTCCATGCCAACGCACCTTATTTTGTACAGTAAACGTTTATGGGGAACTGTGTCAAATGCTTTTGCAAAATCCAGATACACCACGTCTACAGGCCTTCCTTTATCTAGATGGCAACTCACCTCCTCATAGAAGGTTAATAGATTGGTTTGGCAAGAACAATTCTTCATGAATCCATGCTGATTACTGCTAATGATATCATTCTTATTACTAAAATATTGTATATAGTCCCTTATCATCCCCTCCAATAGTTTACATACTATTGATGTTAGGCTAACTGGTCTGTAATTCCCAGGGATGTTTTTTGGGCCCTTTTTAAATATTGGTGCTACATTGGCTTTTCTCCAATCAGCTGGTACCATTCCAGTCAATAGACTGTCTGTAAATAATTAGGAACAACAGTCTGGCAATCACCTGACTGAGTTCCCTAAGTACCCTCGGATGCAAGCCATCTGGTCCCGGTGATTTATTAATGTTAAGTTTCTCAAGTCTAATTTTAATTCCGTCCTCTGTTAACCATGTAGGTGCTTCCTGTGTTGTGTCATGAGGATAAACACTGCAGTTTTGGTTACTGAAGCCCCCCGATTCACTCGTGAATACTGAGGAGAAGAATAAATTCAATACCTTTGCCATCTCCCCATTCTTTGTAACCAGATGTCCTTCCTCATTCTTTATGGGGCCAATATGGTCTGTCCTCCCTTTTTTACTGTTTACATACTTAAAGAATTTCTTGGGATTTTTTTTGCTCTCCTCCGCTATGTGTCTTTCATGTTCTATCTTAGCCGTCCTAATTGCACCCTTACATTTCTTATTGCATTCTTTATAAAGTCTGAATGCTGAGGATGATCCCTCAACCTTGTATTTTTTGAAGGCCTTCTCCTTTGCTTTTATATGCATTTTTACATTGGAGTTAAGCCATCCAGGATTTTTGTTCGCTCTTTTATATTTATTACCCAATGGGATACATTGGCTAATGCCCTTATTTAATATGCTCTTAAAGCAAACCCATCTCTCCTCCGTATTCTTTGTTCCTAATATTTTATCCCAATTTATGCCTTTTAGCAAGGTTTGTAGTTTAGGGAAGTTGGCTCTTTTGAAATTCAGTGTCTTTGTGTTCCCTTCATGTTTCCTATTTGTGTGATTTATACTGAAACTAATTGACCTGTGATCGCTGTTACCTAAATTGCCTCGTATTTCCACATCTGTGATCAGGTCTGTATTGTTGGTAATCAGTAGATCCAGTAATTTTTTATTTCTAGTTGGTGCGTCTACCATCTGACCCATAAAATTGTCCTGCAAGACATTAAGGAACTGGCGAGCCTTAAATGAATGCGCGGTTCCCTCCGCCCAGTCTATGTCTGGATAATTAAAATCCCCCATTATGATAACACTTCCCATCCTTGCTGCTAATCCAATTTGTGATAGGAGATCCATCTCCACTTCCTCCCTCAGGTTAGGGGGCCTATAGCATACTCCCAGTATTATTTTCCCCTTAGCTTCATCCCTTTGGAGCTCTACCCATAAGGATTCCACCTCCTCCCTAGCTCCCTCAGTGATGTCATCTCTCACATTCATTTGTACATTATTCTTGATATATAGGCATACCCCTCCCCCTTTTTTACCCTCTCTATCCTTGCGGTATAGGGTATACCCTTGAATGTTTGCCAGCCAATCATGAGAGCTGTTGAACCAGGTCTCTGAAATTCCCACAAAATCCAAATCCTCCTTGTACAACAGTATCTCTAGTTCACCCATCTTGTCCGCCATGCTCCTGGCATTGGTGAACATGCCACATAGTTTAGACCGGTCGCATATTGTCCTTGGGTAAGTAAAAATTCAATGCCTCACTTGACCACATTCCAAGCACGGTACTGGACGCTGAACTTTACTTTCTTGGAATCTCCTTGATGACTGGCTCTCTGTTGCCACGGGATACCACTAGTCATGACCATCAGCAGACAGACTCCTTGGATCCCCGACATCCCTGCTGACCTGGACGTTGCTTCCACGGACGACCATATTCCTCTTTTCCACACGCTGTTGTCCACTTGGCTTCCAGGTTGCCAGGGACAACCTCTTTCACTTCCCTTTTTACTGGGGGCAACATGATTCATTTACCCCGGGTCACAGAGATTTCACACTTGGACGAATTCTCTGGCATGGCTGGGGATTGTGGTGAAATACCCTCTAGCCATAGAATCTTTTCCGTGCTTCAGCAAGGATTGCTTCCTTTTTCTGTTTTGATTGCCCCATCCTTGCCATTTTACACACAGCAACTTGCAACACACTTCACAGCAGAGAGAAAAAAAAATATGTGATTCTCCTTACACAGGTACACAACCTGCATGCAACACAGTCCATCAGATAAATTTATGTGCAATGCTGTTCGCCTGGCTGCCACACACAGCTAGCAGTATTTCCTGATGCGACTCACCGTGGAGCAAGGACCCGGATTCCACCCGCATTCGAGCACCACTTGTAACATTGGGGATTGTTCAGCTCAGTGATAGATGCGTTTTTCTGTAGTGAGTCCACATCATACAGGTATTTATAGTTAAGGGCCTGGTAGCCCACATTTATTAAATGAACAAAAAAACAAAACAGTCCATTAATCCAACTAAGGAATCCCACGCAGGGGTTTACACGTCATCCATACAAAACTGAAAAATCAAGCCCACCTGGCTACTCAACAGCACTGCTGTTATAGGTACTGGTAACTCAAACCACCTTCCAGGCCCACGGTCTTGGTTGCACACAACATTAGGCTTCTTAAACGCACACAGCTTCAAGCCCCTCAATGCACAAAGCTTCTGGCTCCTTGGACGTACACAGCTTTGAAGCCCTTCAACGCACACAGCTTTGAGCTTCTTCTTTTCAATCTTTTTTATTGATCATAGTACAAAAGTTGTTAAACATTTGCGTATTGTTAACCTTAGCTCTGTATATTGCTTCACATTTTTCCATTACATTGAATTGTAGGTTACAACTTGTAAGACATATGAAATATTCATGTTATGGTAATTATTCATTAGCTCCATATCGTTGGCTTTGCGCGATCTCACATTATGGTCGCATCCTCCGACACAGTCATGGCTGCGATAGCCTGCTGCTAATGTTTCTAGTGGTTGCATATACAGTTTCTGTTAATTTTGGTAATTTAGTAACCTCCTGTACCTTTGCAGATATTATATCTCGGATATTTAACATTAGTGTAGGTAACATAAAGTAAAGAAAATAAATAGAAAGCATAATATATAACATATAACATGCCCTAACAGTCATAGTGAACCTCCTGTCAGAATTCTTATTTCAAGATAGTCAGACCCTTAAGTATTCAGTCGCCTTGAGTACCATTCTTTCCATGGCAACCATAATTTGGATACCTTTGGGGGCGTGTCCAGATGTAGTGGGAACAAGACGTGTTCCAGAGGAGCTCCGCCGGTCCTTACTAAATCCGTAGCAATCCTGCCTCAAAATACCTTGCTTTCTCTATAAACTGATTCCTAAGTGCTGCCAGGCACCATCGGCAGCAGAGCCGGGGGTTATTGAGGAGGCCGGCCGACTGATGGAGCCGCTATAGGCCCTCGGCTGGCTCCACATCCCGGAGGCAATCCGCCATCTTGCGGCCTACAGAGAACTCGCGATCCCCGACCTCGGGTGCCGCAATCGGCGGGAGGAGGGCCGCAGCAAGCCACATATAGAAGCCATCCGGCTGTGAGATGAGGAGCGACCCGGAGGAGACAGGCGGGGACATCGACGGCACCTCGGCGGCCTTCGGCTGGCTCCACACTCCAGAGGGGATCCGCCATCTTGAGGCTTACGGAGCCTCCGCGATCCCCAGCCTCGGGTGCCGCGATCGGCAGGAGGAGGGCCGCCGCACACCACACACAGTAATACCATCTGACGGTGAGCTGCAGCGGGACCCGGGGGAGACAAATAGGGACACAAAATACCCTATAGAGACGCTAGGCTGGCCCCACATTCAGGCTGCCGGCCGCCATCTTGCGGCCTTCAACAAAAGTACCAATCCCTGGACTCAGGTGCCGTGGTCCGCAAAAGGGGAGCCTCCGCCCGGCCTGGGACTTATACAGTGTCTAAGAAGGGACTACACCCAAAGATCATTGGAGTCGCCGCAGAGATCCTTTTTTGTGCAGCCGAGGCCTACATCCTGCTTGCGGCCTAAAGGACAGTCTACAGCATATACAATAAGGTACTGGACTTTGGGGGTGTTGTATAGCTGCAGATTTAACTGCCTGAACCCTTGCTGAGTGCTGCCCAATACTATAGTTTATCCCATCCAGCAGTGGAGGGCATCTGGGCATGAGAAGAGGCAGGTCTGGTTCCGCGAAGACAGGTGGGCATGCCCCTAAAGCTTCCTCACAGCGGAGGTCACAGGCCCCAGCGGGCTTGACTAGCTACACGCACATGGCGTCTCAGACCGTCCCTGCAGATCTGGGTTCGGAGGAGGACCGCTTCCAAGCTCTAATGCTGGTTATTTCTGGCTGCCAGAACACCTTAATGGCCAAAATTGACACTTTGCAAATGGAATTCGGGCTCATGCGCAGTGATATGGACAAGATGCAGGACCGCATGAATGAAGCGGAGCGACGTATCGGTGACTTAGAGGATGCCGTTCGAGACAACCGGGCCTCTATCCATACCCTACAAGCCAAGGTAAAGATCCTCGAATCGCGGGCTGAGGACAGTGAGAACCATAGTCGCAGAAACAATTTGCGGCTGGTGGGCCTCCCAGGGGGTGCTGAGGGTCGGGATCCTACAGCTTTCACGGAGACCCTGCTCCGCACCCTACTCCCACAAGCCCTATTCTCCCCGCATTTTGTGGTGGAACGAGCACACAGGATGCCTCCTATGCGAGGCCCACTGCGTACCTTCATCTTTCGGTTGCTGAATTTCCATGACAGAGACTTGGCCCTCAGGGAGGCCTGGAAGACTCCGGAACTTCGCTTCGAAAACACCAAGATCATGATGTTTCCAGACTACTGTCGACACCCAGCGGCTCCGCAGAACCTTCGACCACGTCAAGGCACAGCTCCGCCTGAAAGGGCTAAAGTATAACATGTTGTTCCCGGCTCGCCTTAGAGTGATTGATGGAGAATCCTCTCGATACTTCACCTTGCCGGAGGAGGCTTCCCACTGGTTGGACACCCTACCTCAAGATCGAAAAGGACAGGAGTAGCCTGTACAGAAATGCTTGTGTAAATCCCCAGCGATGTATCCTAGTGCCTTAGAAGTAACTTTCTTGGTGACTAATGCCTGTCACCTTCAACACTTACCTAGATGACGGTTTTTGTTCCTACTGTTGCTCACTAGGGATGAGCTTCGTGTTCGAGTCGAACCCATGTTCGACTCGAACATCGGCTGTTCGACCGTCGAATTGCGAACGATATGGGCCGTTCGCGACAAATTCGTGTGGCGCGTCACGGCCCATAATTCACTGCGGCATCGCAGTGCATTGCTGGCTGATGATTGGCCAAGCATGCACTATGACCCGCATGCTTGGCCAATCACAGCGCCGTCAGTAGAGAGAGCTGTAATTGGCCAAAGCCAGGGTGGCTTTGGCCAATTATGGCTCAGGGGATTTAGTACACACCCCACACTATATAAGGCCGCCTGCACGGCAGCCCTGTGTAGTGTGTGTTCCGGTGTGCTGAGAGATAGAGAGAGAGACAGTGTCATTTGATTTGAGTTAGATAGATTAGGCAGAACAGTCAGTCAGTTAGCTGCACTTACAGTGTATTGTGTATATATATATGCATCCCAGGTGTTGCATATAAATATATACACTGTATTCAGTTTAGCTAGATCCGTTCCTGTTATCTTCTATCTAGACTATTTACATTTAGTGCAGTGCGTCCTGCTCACAGTGTTCAGCTAGATCCGTTCCTGTTATTTACATTTAGTGCAGTGCGTCCTGCTCACAGTGTTCAGCTAGATCCGTTCCTGCTATTTACATTTAGTGCAGTGCGTCCTGCTCACAGTGTTCAGCTAGATCCGTTCCTGCTATTTACATTTAGTGCAGTGCGTCCTGCTCACAGTGTTCAGCTAGATCCGTTCCTGCCATTTACATTTAGTGCAGTGCGTCCTGCTCACAGTGTTCAGCTAGATCCGTTCCTGCTATTTACATTTAGTGCAGTGCGTCCTGCTCACAGTGTTCAGCTAGATCCGTTCCTGCTATTTACATTTAGTGCAGTGCGTCCTGCTCACAGTGTTCAGCTAGATCCGTTCCTGCCATTTACATTTAGTGCAGTGCGTCCTGCTCACAGTGTTCAGCTAGATCCGTTCCTGCTATTTACATTTAGTGCAGTGCGTCCTGCTCACAGTGTTCAGCTAGATCCGTTCCTGCTATTTACATTTAGTGCAGTGCGTCCTGCTCACAGTGTTCAGCTAGATCCATTCCTGCTATTTACATTTAGTGCAGTGCGTACTGCTCACAGTGTTCAGCTAGATCCGTTCCTGCTATTTACATTTAGTGCAGTGCGTCCTGCTCACAGTGTTCAGCTAGATCCGTTCCTGTTATCTTCTAGACTATTTACATTTAGTGCAGTGCGTCCTGCTCACAGTGTTCAGCTAGATCCGTTCCTGCTATTTACATTTAGTGCAGTGCGTCCTGCTCACAGTGTTCAGCTAGATCCGTTCCTGCCATTTACATTTAGTGCAGTGCGTCCTGCTCACAGTGTTCAGCTAGATCCGTTCCTGCTATTTACATTTAGTGCAGTGCGTCCTGCTCACAGTGTTCAGCTAGATCCGTTCCTGCTATTTACATTTAGTGCAGTGCGTCCTGCTCACAGTGTTCAGCTAGATTCGTTCCTGCTATTTACATTTAGTGCAGTGCGTCCTGCTCACAGTGTTCAGCTAGATCCGTTCCTGTTATCTTCTAGACTATTTACATTTAGTGCAGTGCGTCCTGCTCACAGTGTTCAGCTAGATCCGTTCCTGTTATTTACATTTAGTGCAGTGCGTCCTGTTCACAGTGTTCAGCTAGATCCGTTCCTGCTATTTACATTTAGTGCAGTGCGTCCTGCTCACAGTGTTCAGCTAGATCCGTTCCTGCTATTTACATTTAGTGCAGTGCGTCCTGCTCACAGTGTTCAGCTAGATCCGTTCCTGCTATTTACATTTAGTGCAGTGCGTCCTGCTCACAGTGTTCAGCTAGATCCGTTCCTGCTATTTACATTTAGTGCAGTGCGTCCTGCTCACAGTGTTCAGCTAGATCCGTTCCTGCTATTTACATTTAGTGCAGTGCGTCCTGCTCACAGTGTTCAGCTAGATCCGTTCCTGCTATTTACATTTAGTGCAGTGCGTCCTGCTCACAGTGTTCAGCTAGATCCGTTCCTGTTATCTTCGAGACTATTTACATTTAGTGCAGTGCGTCCTGCTCACAGTGTTCAGCTAGATCCGTTCCTGTTATCTTCCTACTGACAGGCAGGCTTGTCTGGTTACAGTATATAAAGCTACCTGAAGAAAATTACAAGTGACTCCTTCCCTAGCTCCACCATGTCCTCCTGAGGATTCCCTCGAACTGTTTGACCACAGTGTTGGGTACATGCTCCAGGAGGATGCCCAGCGTTTGGAAGGCTCTGATGATGATACTGAGCTCGATGAAGGCAGTAACATGAGCACGGACAGAGGGGGTGCCCAAGAAGGACAGCAATCTGGCAGTCATGCTCCCCCTGCTGCAGCATACTGCCAGGTTTGCTCCAGTGATGAGGAGGGAGGGGATGATGAGGTCACTGACTCAACGTGGGTGCCTGATAGGAGAGAGGAGGAGGAGGAGGAGGAGGCGGCACATCACCAACGAGGCAGGATGCCCTCCAGGGGCCAGCCTAAGGGCAGCACATTGACTGCATCACACCCCAAAGCTCCACATACTGCTCACAGTGTTCAGCTAGATCCGTTCCTGCTATTTACATTTAGTGCAGTGCGTCCTGCTCACAGTGTTCAGCAGGGCGCTGCAGTCTCTGCGCGTTATTCAAAAAGTTCTTTGGTGTGGGCCTTTTTTGAGACGAGTGCATCAGATCGCACCGCTGCTATTTGCAACATATGTCTCAAGCGTATCTCGCGTGGCCAAAACATCTCCCGCTTGGGTACCACATGCTTGACCAGACATATGTTGACCTGCCATGCAGTTCGTTGGCAAGCGTATCTAAAAGACCCACACCAAAGAACAAAGAGGATCTCTCCTTGCTCCTCATCAGCTGAGATTTCCAACCCCACTAGACCTTCAGTCCTCTCTGAGACCTGCACTGAGAGGAATGAAGGTGTAGAATTAGGTGTGTCACAGCCAAGTACTTGTGGGCAATCTGCTTTTGGTACACCGACGTCAGATTGTACCAGGCAAATTTCCCTGCCCCAGCTGCTGCACCGCCGAAAGAAGTTTGCTCCCAGCCATCCACATGCCCAGCGGTTGAATGCTAGCTTGGCAAAATTGCTAGCACTTCAACTGCTGCCTTTTCAGTTGGTAGACTCTGCCCCCTTCCGTGAGTTTGTGGAATGTGCGGTTCCTCAGTGGCAGGTACCCAAACGCCACTTTTTCTCACGGAAGGCGATTCCGGCTCTCTACCGGCATGTGGAAGGCAATGTCCATGCCTCGCTGGACAGGGCGGTCAGCGGTAAGGTGCATATTACCGCTGACTCATGGTCCAGCAGGCATGGACAGGGACGTTACCTAAGTTTCACGGCGCATTGGGTGACTCTGCTGGCAGCTGGGAAGGATGCAGGACAAGGTGCAGTAGTGTTGGAGGTTGTTCCGCCACCACGCCTCCAAAATGCTGATTGTGACACACCTCTCTCCTCCACCCCCTCTTCTTCTTCTTCCTCCATGGCCTCTTCCTCGGAACCAGCGGTGCTCCGTAGGCGTTCAAGGGGCTACGCAAGTACGCAGGCCAAAAGATGCCATGCGGTGCTTGAGCTGGTGTGCTTGGGGGACAGGAGCAACACTGGGGCAGAGGTTCTGTCAGCTCTGCAGGGGCAGGTTCAGAGGTGGTTGACGCCACGCCAACTTAAGGCAGGAATGGTGGTTTGCGACAATGGCACCAACCTCCTCTCTGCCCTCCGACAGGGACAAATGACCCATGTGCCCTGTTTGGCTCACGTCCTTAACTTGGTGGTGCAGCGGTTCTTGGGCAGGTACCCGGGCTTACAGGATGTCCTGAGGCAGGCCAGGAAAGTCTGTGTGCATTTCCGCCGGTCATATAATGCCAGTGCTCGGCTGACGGACTTCCAAAAGGAGTTTAACCTGCCCAAGAACCGCCTAATCTGTGACATGCCCACCAGGTGGAACTCAACGTTGGCCATGCTGCAGCAGCTGCACACGCAGCAGAGGGCCATCAATGAGTACCTGTGCGACTATGGCACCAGGACAGGGTCAGGGGAGCTTGGTTTTTTTTCCCCACGCCAGTGGGCCATGATCAGGGATGCATGCACTGTCCTGTCACCATTTGAGGAGGCCACGAGGATGGTGAGCACTGACAGTGCATGCATCAGTGACACTGTCCCCCTTGTCCACCTGTTGGAGCACACGCTGCGTGGAATAATGGACAGGGCACTTGAGGCAGAACAGAGGCAGGAAGAGGAGGACTTTCTTAGCTCTCAAGGCCCCCTTTATCCAGACAGTGTTCCTGCGTGCCCGCCGATCACACAGGAAGAGGACGAGGAGGAGGAGGAGGAGGAGGAGGAAGATTGTGTCAGTATGGAGGTGGAGCCTGGCACTCAGCATCAGCAGCAGTCTTTAAGGGATCAGTCCCAAGGAACACATGGACTTGTACGTGGCTGGGAGGAGGTGGCTGCGGACGTTGTTGTCCTTAGTGACCCAGAGGACTCCGGACCGAATGCCTCAGCAAACCTACGCTGCATGGCCTCCCTGATCCTGCAAAGCCTGCGTAAGGATCCTCGTATTCGTGGTATCAAGGAGAAGGACCAATACTGGCTGGCAACCCTCCTTGATCCACGTTACAAGGGTAAGGTTGCGGACCTTATCTTGCCATCACAGAGGGAGCAGAGGATGAAACATCTTCGGGAGGCCTTGCAGAAAGGTCTGTGCAACGCGTTCCCAGAGACTGGGAGGTTACAAACTCCTGTTTCTGGACAACGTGTTGCTGAGGCTTCGGTCAGTCAAAGGAGCGGTGGAGAAGGTGGCCGTCTGACCGATGCGTTCAGACAATTTTTTGGTCCGCAGCCCCAAGGTATGATCGGTTCCAGCAACCATCGCCAGCGTCTGTTTTACATGGTGCAGGAATACCTAGGGGCAAGATCAGACTTGGACACCTTTCCCACCGAAAATCCTCTGGGTTACTGGGTCTTGAGGATGGATCACTGGCCAGAGCTTGCACAGTATGCAATTGAGCTACAGGCCTGTCCTGCATCCAGCGTTCTTTCGGAACGCACATTCAGTGCTGCTGGAGGCGTGGTAACCGATCACAGGGTGCGTCTGTCCACCGACTCGGTCGATCGGCTGACCTTCATAAAAATGAATCAGTCTTGGATCACCACCAGCTACCAAGCACCTGATGCTGATGTAACCGAATAATTTTTTTTGAAATCTCAGATCCCTTCAAAGACTGCCTATGCTGATGCTGAGTGACTATCCCTGAGTAATTATCCTCTTCCTCCTCAATCATCACGCTGATAGCTTGTAAGAACATTTTTGGTTCTGGGCGCCACCACCAGTGCCTAAGGCACAATTTTTCAGCCCCTGTTTAACAGGGGCGTGTAATTACAATTTTTGATGTAATACTTTGCAGCAGGGCTCGTTCCTGCGTTCCAACTAGAGTGTCTGTGAGGGGTTGCAGTGTTGTGGCACCAGCACCAGTGCCTAAGGCCCAATTTTTCTGCCCCTGTCTAACAGGGGCGTGTAATTACAATTTTTGATGCAATACTTTGCAGCAGGGCTCGTTCCTGCGTTCCAACTAGAGTGTCTGTGAGGGGTTGCAGTGTTGTGGCACCAGTGCCTAAGGCCCAATTTTTCTGCCCCTGTCTAACAGGGGCGTGTAATTACAATTTTTGATGCAATACTTTGCAGCAGGGCTCGTTCCTGCGTTCCAACTAGAGTGTCTGTGAGGGGTTGCAGTGTTGTGGCACCAGCACCAGTGCCTAAGGCCTAATTTTTCAGCTCCTGTTCAACAGGGGCATGTAATTACAATTCTTGATCTAATATTTCACAGCAGGGCCCTGTGAGGGCTTACAGTGTTGTGGCCACAGCAACACCTAAGGCCCAAAATTCTGCTGAGTATATAGGGCAGGACCCTACTTTCAAACATCTAACTTACAAACGACTCCTACTTGCAAACGGAAGGAGACAACAGGAAGTGAGATGAAATCTACCCCTAGGAAGGGAAATTCTCTCCTGTAAGAGTTAATATGGGAAAACAATTTCTCCTTTCCACTGATGCTTTCCAATCCTTGTTCCACAAAAAAACCCAAATTTTCAAAAAACATTTTTCATTGGGACAAAAAAGTGAGGTGAAATCTTCTGAAGAGGAGGAAAGACAGCAAAACAAATGTCACAGGGGTGATAACCCTTCCCTATGTTTTCCAAAAAGCTTAGAAAAGATTTTTTGGCTGGAGCTAAACACGTTAAAAATGTTCAAAATTACAAAGAGATTCTACTTAACAACAAACCTACAGTCCCTGTCTTGTTTGCACCGCCTGTATACTGCTGTTCAGAGTATATAGTTCCTTTCCTTATTTTAATTTGGGTGCGGGCTTCCCCTTAATATCCATACAAGACCCAAAGGGCCTGGTAATGGACTGGGGGGTACCCATGCCGTTTGTCTCACTGATTTTCATCCATATTGCCATGACCCGACATGACATTAAACCCGCAAGCAGTTTTAAATGAGATTTTTTCCTTTAAAAATGACATTTGGTGCAGGGACTGTTCTAAACATGGGAAACACGCGTCACTTTACAGGCATACTATAGACACCCCCCAGGTACGATATTTAAAGGAATATTTCACTTTTTTTTTTTTACTTTAAGCATCATTAAAATCACTGCTCCCGAAAAAACGGCCGTTTTTAAAAGTTTTTTTTGCATTGATACATGTCCCCTGGGGTAGGACCCGGGTCCCCAAACCCTTTTTAGGACAATACCATGCAAATTAGCCTTTAAAATGAGCACTTTTGATTTCGAACGTTCGAGTCCCATAGACGTCAATGGGGTTTTAACGTTCGTGCGAACTTTCGGTCCGTTCGCGGGTTCTGGTGCGAACCGAACCGGGGGGTGTTCGGCTCATCCCTATTGCTCACACAGCTTTAATGCCACCCCTCTCCCCCCCCTTGTTATTGGTTCACTAAAATGTGCCTGTTGGGGATGGAGGGGCTGGGGTGGTGGATGGCTCCCTTGCTGAATTTCCCGCTTACTCCACCATTGTGCTCTACATGGCGGCTTTATCCTCAACCACTTTCATGTAAGTGGACGCTATGGCAGCACAGACACACCATATTTTGTTGACTGCAGGAAATAGAGACAGATGGAGGAGAGCATTATTCCCCAAGGCCTCATTGGAAGGTCTATGGGTATTTTATGTTACAGGTCTGACCAAAAGTGTGTGCTCCTAGCTGCAGCTAGGTGTTTTTCTTTTCAATTTTTCTTATCACGTTTACTCTTCTAGTTTACAATCTGCATGGATTCCTATTACGTTTCTTTTATCCTCAGGATACGGACGGATGTCTCTGGACTGCACCGAACTCTGACCGCTCCTGTGTTGTTTGGTGCCGTTCTGGGGGTTGCCCCTCTGCCTTATAGGAGACTTTCCTAGAATTCAATGGGTTTTGTTTGGGGTCTAGGCACGCCGAGTTCCACAGTGGTTGTGCGGGGTGGGAGGGGCTTGGGTTTTTGTTTTTTCTTGTTTTATAGTGTTATTTTTTACCATATAAAAGACAGATGAGTGACAATGTATGTTATACAAGGGTACTGTGGATTTGGGCCCTGCCACCGCTCTGCCTAGATCCATGGCGGACCCATAGGTACAGTGTATTTATGATGATGCCGGCCTCCCAGGGTCCAGCTGACCGTAACTTAATCCTTGCATATTTATATCCGCCCATGCTATGGCCCCCCTGAGAATTCTTTCCTGGAATGTCCGGGGACTGGGCGAAAAAATAAAGTGCTCCCTAGTGTTTGATTATATTAAGAAATACAACCCCCACATCTGCATATTGCAAGAAACGCATCTAGTGGGGAGTAAGATGAGTCTCAAATGCCCCTGGGTAGGGCGGCATTTTCATGCCACCCACTCTGGCTACTCCAGTGGAGTCAGTATTTTGACTCATAAGTCCCTTCAATTTGAGTTGCTGGATGTTAAGCTGGACCCTGGGGGTAGGTACGTTCTAAGTCATGCACTTATTGATACGGTTGAGATGGTAGTGGTGGGCATTTACTTACCACCCCCGGCTGACATTTCCCTAATACATAATCTTATCCCCCTCCTAGCTCAATACCCCACAGATAATGTCCTTCTGGCAGGGGATTTCAATATAGCGCCGGATCCGTCTCGCAATAGACTCACCCCCGACCCAGCCACGGACTCTTCCTTATCCAGATAGGCAGGTATCTTTGGTTTTGAGGATGTGTGGAGATGGAAGTACCCTAATGAACGCTCATACACATGCTGCTCCCTTTCACACAAGACTATCTCGCATTGATCTCATCTATGCCAGTAGCAGTCTTTTGCCTAAGATTAGAGAGATCAAGATCCTCCCCAGAGGAATATCGGACCATTCACCGATGTTCTGTGTTATACAAGCGGTGACACCCCCTGCTGACAGAATCTGGCGTCTGTCTAGATTTTGGATAAACCTCCCGACTATAGAGTTTGAGATGGCCACCTTGATTAGACAATACTGGTTGATAAATGCTGACTCAACTTCACCGGGTAATGACTGGGATGCATTTAAGGCCTATATCAGAGGATGTTATATGTCTTCTATAGCTACGGAACGTAAAAATAACCAGACTATATTTGAGGAGGCGGAGGCCAAGGCTCAGACTCTTGAATCTGACTTTGCCTTCACGGATAACCCCGTCACAGGACAGGACATGAAAGCAGCGTACAGGGAGGTTCTGCTTCTTAGGATGGCCAAAGTCAATAAAAGACAGTTGGTTCAATCACAAAAAATCTTTGAACAGGGGGAGAAGACGGGGAGACTGTTATCCTGGCTTGCTAAAGAATAATCCACGACCCCCACTATAGCGAGAATTGAGGCGACTGACGGAACAATAAAGACAGACCCATCAGATATAAACACATGCTTTATGGAATTCTACTCCAATCTGTACTCATCAAGAACAGGATACCCTGAAGAAGAGCTATCTCCTACTCTGACCCCGGAGGCAAGGCAGTCCCTGGATAGTCCAATCACATTAGAAGAGGTCTTAATAGCCTTGGGCTCTCTACAACCAGGTAAAACTCCTGGGGCGGATGGATTCCCTCCTGAGTTTTATCAGCAATATACTGAGGAAATGGCTCCAAGAATACACAACATGTTTGTTAAGATGCTAAAGGAGGGAGTCCTCCCCCCTTCTATGGCACAAGCAATAATAGTCGTGGTGCCCAAACCAGGGAAAGATAACCCAACTATGTTCATCCTATAGGCCCATTTCCCTATTGAATTCTGATGCAAAAATTTTAACTAAAATTCTCGCCAGACGTCTCAATGAGGTAATACTGTCATTAGTGCACGAAGATCAATCGGGGTTCATGCCGGGCAAGGGCACAGACATTAACCTGCGGAGACTGTATGCGGTCTTGTCCTCGGGGATTGGAGACGTTGACTAAGCGGTAGTGGCCTCCCTAGATGCAGAAAAAGCTTTCGATTCCATGGAATGGAAATATCTGTGGGAGGTCCTCCGCAGATTTGGATTTGGTCCCGTCTTCATCTCCTGGGTTGAGGCAGTGTACAGATCCGACGGCCAGGGTACGTACTGGAGTGGTCCTCTCTCCATCTTTTCCCCTTCGTAGGGGAACGAGACAGGGCTGCCCATTGTCCCCGGGGCTCTTTGCGCTGGCGATAGAGCCCATGGCTATCCTTATTAGGTCCACCTCACAAATACAGGGTATTACTATAGGCCCACTACAGGAAAAGGTGTCATTGTATGCGGATGACACCTTGTTATATCTTAAAGACGATGGACAATCATTGACTTCAGGTTATAGATAGATGTGGGTGATATTCAGGAGTATGTATTAACTGGAGAAAATCAGTATTGTTCCCACTGCACTCTGGGGTTGCTCCTTTGCATTTGGATGCACAGCTTCGCCGGGTATCACAGTTCAGATACCTTGGCGTAGAGATACATAGAGACCTTCGTCAGTTCATTGGCCTGAATCTGACCCCGGTGATTTCTCGAGTGACCCACCAATTTTCCTCATGGAAATCTCTTCCCCTTAGTCCAGTGGGCCGCCTAAATTCCATTAAGATGTCCATTCTGCCCAAATTCACCTATTTATTCAGACAAACTCCTGTACCCATACCTCTTTCCTTCTTTGCCAAGTTGGACAGTTTGGTCATCTCCTTTGTATAGAATGGAAAGGCCCCTAGAATCGCAAAAACAACATTACAACTACCGGTTACGCTGGGAGGCCTGGCACTCCCATGTTTCTTAAAATATTATTGGGCGGCAGTCCTGGTGACGTTAAAGTGGTGGTTCGCGGAGGAACCCTCTAATCCAGCATCTGATGTGGAGGCCGCATTGCTTGGTTCCTACTCGGAGCTACGAAATCTCATACATAGAGGGCCCGGCTCCAATCCCAAAATATCTGTGCCCATGAAAACAACCATTAAGGTGTGGGATACGGTGAACGCGAAACTAGAGAAACAAAATACGTGGTCCTCTGTGACACCACTTTGGGGTAACCCGCGGTTGAGTCATTTTCAGTCGATACCAGATCCCGTCATATGGGCTAGATACGGAATAGTTGCCCTTGGTGATATTGTATCGCAGGGACAACTGATAACGTTCGATGATCTGAAGAGTAGAAAGGGCCTCCCAAACCGGATGTTTTTTAGATTTCTCCAGATAAAACATGCTTTTCGCTCCCAGTTTCCCAACCCAATAATTTTGCAGATGTCAGATTTGGAAACTGAACTTCGTGCACCTGAAGGCACTAGACTACTCTCGTCTATTTATAACAAACTTACCCTGTTGGACACGTCTAGAGTCTCACAACTGATGATAACCTGGCAGCGTGACATCCCTGACCTGACTGATGATGACTGGGAGGAGGGGGTGCAGCAATACCTAACTCTGACCAACTCCTCTAGGGATAGATTTACCCAATTAAAATTTTTACACCGGGCTTATTACTCCCTATCGCGCCTGGCCAACATTTATACAAATAGAACAGCCACCTGTCCCAGGTGTGGCTCAGATGATGCAGATTTTTATCATACTGTATGGACATGTCCACGGATAGTGGTTTTTTGGAAGACAGTCCTGGATGATATTAACTCGGTGGGCAAAATCAGGGTCCCCTATAGTCCTCTCCCCCTCCTGCTGGGCATATGTGACTCTCTTGAGGCCCCCAAAAGGAAAAAAATATTTGTTTTTTACACTGCGATGTATGCCAGAAAGGCAATTCTCCTCAACTGGAACCAGCCTCAACCACCTACTAAACAACTATGGCTCTCTCTCATCAATGCAGCCCTGCCCCTATATAAACTAACATATATGGGAGGGAACTGCCCGAAAAAATTTGATAGAATCTGGGCGGGTTGGGTGGAGGCCAAACACCTGACCATTCCATAAATAAACCAAGTACTATAACTTACACTCTTGGCTGTCCAATCATCCCTGCTTCATGTAATTTTGCCCCGGACAAGGCCTCCCCGATACACAGTTAATATATAGCTAAGCTTGGAGGATCCCTCCCCGGCCTCACCCTCCCCCCTCACGGGGGCTCTTATAGCAACTTTGATTTGACGTTTTAAAAGTCTACTCTTGCCATTGATTGTGCGGTTGAATTATATTATCTTCACTGTACTTATTGACTTGATATGGTATGGATGATCATTGTACAATATCTGTCTTGAGCTAATATAACTTGCTTTGTATTCTGTTTGTTTGGGATAAATAAACTTTATGTTAAAAAAATAATAATTTGGATACCTTCTCATATTTCCCCATGGTTGATGAATGTAAAACCTCAAATGTACCGTGTATGTGGACTGTGGCTATTACTTCTGATATGGAAGGTGGCTCTATGTCTTTCCAGTGTCTGAGGATTGTAAGCCTAGTTGCCAACAATATGTGAGATATTACTGTTCTAAGCGAGATTGGTGTAGAGTCTAGATTTAGTGAGAGTATGGCCATTTTTTAATTTAAAGCTTTATTCTGTCGCGTAATGTTTTGTATAATGTTTTCTATCTGGGCCCATAGTGGTTTAATTTTAGGGCAACTCCAAAGAGTGCCGCATTCCTCACAATCTCCAATATTCAGGAGAGGAATTATGATATATTTTAGATATACGACTAGGTGTACGGTACCACTTAAGGAAGATTTTTTGCTGCATCTCCCACAGGTTAGTGCTTTTAGTGGAATTGTAGATAATTTTAAATGTTGTTTCCCATTTTTCCGCTGGGTAAGATTGTCCTAGTTCGAGTTCCCATGCTATTATATTCTGTGATTTGGTACATATGTTTTTCTCTTGGAGACCTAGATATAAAGTTGATATCCCTTTTATTTTCCTTTGAGTTTGTGTGAAGTATTAGAATATCTTCACTGGCAAAGTGGTAATTATGTTTGGGTGTCTTTTCAGGAGTTGAGTGACCTGTGTGTATTTATATTGTTCTGTATTTGGTAAACCATATTCCTTCTGTATAGTGCTAAAGGTTTTGACTGACGTGCCCTCTACTAGATCCTCAATGTGTTGAATACCTTTCATCTGCCATGACTTAACATTAATATCTGGTATAATATGGATAAGTGCAGAGATATGTAGTTTAAATGGCAATTGTGCTCCTGTCCAATCAGGGTAATTTCGAAGGTGGCCCCATGCCCTTATTGCTGAAAGTATAGTTGGTGATAGTTTAACGTCTAAGGAGGAGTACAAATGGGCTGTCATGAGAAAATCCTTCAAAGACCTGTTTATTTGATTTTTTTCCATCTCCGTCCACAGTGTAGACAGGCCCGTGTCGGAGGTTAACCAATTTCTAATTTGCGCTAGTATGGTTGCAAAGTAGTAGTCTTGCATGTGTACATGTCCAACCCCTCCCGCTTTCCTGTGCTTAATTAGTTTGGTGAAGGCACATCTAGCCTTATTTCCTTGCCATATATATCTGTTTATTATGGGTTGAACGGAGTTAAAGAATGAGTTCGGCAATGGAATTGGAAGAGTCCTGAACAGGTAAAGTATCTGTGGCAGAATTTGCATCTTAAAAGCTGCAAGTCTGCCCAGCCACGAAAGTTTAGTTTGTCAAGTAGTTGTTTCATAAAGGGGGTGTAGTTGGCTGCCAAAATATCTCCAGACGTAGGAGTCAGTGTGATGCCCAAGTACTTTATTCCCTCCTTTTTCCATACATATGGGAAATCTTGTTCTAGTTTTTGTCTGGTCTGTGGCAATATTTCTAGATTTAAGATATAGGACTTAGATTAGTTTACTTTATAATACGACACACTGTTAAATGTTTGTAAGGCCTTGTGAACTAATGGTAAGGAAGTTTCTGCTTTGGTGAGCATTAGTATGATTTCATCTGCGAATAAGCTTATTGTATGGCTTCTTTGGCCTATTTGAACCCCAGATATGAGTGGATGTGTTCGTAAGTGGGTTGCTAGTGGTTCCATTAATAAGCTGAAGATCAGGGGGAAAGGGGACACCCCTGCCTTGTCCCGTTAGTGATTTGAAACGGGGTGGAAAGTGTTCCTGCTATGAATACTTGTGCTGATGGTTGTGTATATAGGGCCATGATAGCTGAGTAAATAGAACTGTCAAACCCGAACTTCCCCAGTACCTGAGAGAGAAATTGCCAATGGATTCTATCAAACGCCTTCTCTGCGTCCAGAGCTAGGAGCCGAGAAGGTGTTTTGTATCTGTCAGCTATGTGGATTACGTTAATCAGCCGTCTTGTGGCATCTGAAGTTTGCCTTCCTTTCGTGAACCCCGATTGATCTTTATTAATAATTTCAGGAAGTATGTTCATCAATCTATTTGCTAGGAGTTTTGCATAAATCTTGACATCGGTATTTAATAAAGAAATTGGCCTAAAATTCTGTGGGGAATCTGGATCTTTCCCTGGTTTAGGCATTGCTATTATAGTTGCTTTTAACATTTCTGGAGGGAATGACGAGAAGGCAACAGCAGCACCAAAGATCGCTACCAAATGTGGGGTTAGTATGTTTTGGAAGGCTTTGTAATATTCCCCGGAGAAGCCATCTGGGCCTGGGGATTTGCTGAGTGGCAGTGATTGTATAATAAGATTAACTTCCGAGTCTGTTATAGGGGAATTCAGTGTGTGGAGGTGTTCTGTGCTAAGTTTAGGTAATTGAAGAGTTTGTAGGAATGTCTCTATAGCTTCTGTGGTTGGTTGTGGTATAGTGGAATCTTTTTTTAGATTGTATAATGAGCCATAGTAGTGGCTGAAGGCATCAGCTATGTCTTGTGGGTGTTGATGTTTGGTTTGTGTCTTTGGATGGATAATAAATGTGCGTTTTATATCTGTGACCTCGTAATTGACTGGTAAGTAATTTTCCTGCTCTGTTGCCACTAGTGTAGTATGTCAGTTTTAGCTTCCTGGAGGCCTTTTCGAAGTCCTTCAGTAACATTAGCCTCAGCTCTGTACGGAGTTGATCAGTCAATTTTTGAGATGTTAGTGTCATATTTTGCTTCTCTAAAGTTTCAATTTGGTTTATGATTTTCGTAGTCTGCTGTTGCCTCAACCTCCTGGCCCTCGCACCTTGTTGTATTAGGACCCCTCTTACAAATGCCTTATGAGTATTGCACAAAGTGAATGGATCCAAGACCGACTCTTGATTAATTAAAAAAAACTTTCATCTGCTGTTCAATGTACAACTTGGTCAGACCATGCTGGAACAGCCTGGGGTTGGATCTCCAAATAAATGTATTTTTGAGGACAGAAGGGTCCCCCACTTGTAGCTCCACTGGGGTTATGTTAGGTTATGTTATGTATCTTAGTAGCTTTGCACTTGAACAACAATTGTTTATCTACCAATAATAGGTCTATTCTACTATAAGATTTGTGACAATGGGAAAAAAAGAAGGAGTAATCTCGATCGTTAGCGTTGAGACATCTCCATACATCATACAATAAATATTTGCAAAGTATTGGTTGTAGGGTTTGTGGAGTTCTTTTAGGATTGGATGATGAGTCCAGTTTAGAGTCAGGCACTATGTTGAAGTCCCCACATATCACTAGTGCTCCTTGGCGTATCTGATTAATTTTCTTGAGAACTTTGTGTAAAAATTTGGATTGCCCACATTTGGGGCATAGATGTTTGCCAGAGTGAAAGTCGCAGAGTTAATGTCATACACCATAATTATGTAGCGACCCTGTGGATCCAATGTGATCTTGCAGATGGAATGCGATGGTATCCTTAACTGCAATCATCACCCCTTTCAGTTTGGTCTTCGCATTTGCACAGAAAACATTTGGGAATTTTGGATGAGAACATTTAGGTGGTGAATCAATTTGGAAATAGGTTTCTTGTGTGCATAGGATGTCACAGTTCCTTTGTATTGCTTCCTTCCATAAAGACCTGCGTTTGGTCGGGTGATTGAGTCCCTTTTAGTTAATGGTCAGGAAGTTCACTGCCATGGATGCAGTTTGTATGAAGATGCTTATTGCTTGAGTGTCACTTACTGCAAGTCCTGTGTGTTGATTACTTGTGGGTCACTGTGATGTTCTGAAGAGGTTGGTTCTTGTGCTTGTGTGATTCGATTCCCTCCTAGGATTGAAGCAATACTCTTGACTGTTAGGATAAGAAAAAAAAGTTTATAGGAACAGAAATGTAACATTTGTGCCAACTAACAAAAGGTAATAAAGTGTGACTCTCAGTCGGTCACTCAGGTAGTAACTTGTGGGTAGTAAGTTTAAACAAACTTAACAGAACAATTATAGATACTCCAGCTCGGGTTGTTGGTTATGCAAACCGCCCATGGTTAAATCAGTTGTGAGTGCGGGCATTCCTGCGATCAACCGTGCACCATTCTGGATCCGGGCTTGCGGTAGGGCTCCTTGGCCGTGAGGATGTTTGACTGTCTGGGATAATCCCCCAGAAGCTAAGCAGCACCATGCCTTTTGCGAAAGAGTCCATCACATACTCCTTGCCTTCTCTTGTGACAATCAGTTTTGTTGGAAAGCCCTACTTGTACCCTAATTTATGGTTTCTGAGTGCCTTAGTGATGGTCGTCATGTTTCTCCCTTTTTAGCAGCGTGTATTGTGATAAGTCCACATAGAATTGCAGGTTTGAGTAAGGTGATGGAATCATGTCTTTTTGCCTTGAGGCTGCCACTAGCCTTTCCTTTGTGTGGTAGAAGTGTAAGCGAAGGATTACGTCACGCGATATATTATCTGATAGATAGGCGGGTTTAGGTAGTCTGTGTATTTTATCCACAGTGAGATCTAATGCTGATAGATCAGGTAGGATAGCCGTGAATAACTGGGTTGCATATTCCCTCAGATCTTGCTGTTTGACGGTTTCCGGGACTCCTCTGATCTTCAAATTTCTTCTGGATCTATCCTCAATGTCCGCCATTTTGGCTTTGATCCCTTCTATGTCATCTTCCTTGGCTTCATTTTGCATCTACTAAATTGCTTATCGTTGTGGCGTATTCCCCCATCTTATGTTCTTATGTGGGTCACTTTATCAGATACAGATCTAATCTCAGTGCTGAATTTATGCATACAGGAGATCCTCTCAGTGACACTAACATCTCTTTTAACATTGTGTCTATGACTGGCTGGCCGTTTGTGGGGAATTAGTCTATGGAGTCAGGCAGCTCTCTGATATCATCTCCTGAGTCAGGGGGAGAGCTCACCTCATTGTTGTCATCCATGGCATCCGCCTTGAATCTTGACTTTTCCGGACTCCCTGATAATGGGGTAGCTGGTGGAGACCTTGAGCCTTTAGGTGGACTGCTCCTTTTAGGTGTTTTTTGCTGCTTGCTACTAGGATGGGCCGCGTATGTCGGCGTGGGTGCCGAACCGGCGCCATCTTGCTTGGCCTCATAGGAGAAGAACTCTGTCAGGAGCATCGGCCGGTTCCCCTCCTTCTTTCTCCTCGTCATTTGGTAGCTGTGTTCCCCGGGTTTGTAAGGACCGTTACGCCGTGGTTTAAGCTCGGTTTAGATACCGGGCGAGGTGCTGTGTGCCGCAATGTTCCCACTGGTGCTGGACCTCTGCTCTCACACGTCCATCTTGGACTCTGGCTAGCTCCGCCCCTAGCTTTGAGCTTCTTAATGCACACAGCATCTATTCTCATACAGACACTCACTAGCAGCCACTGCTCCAACTCCTCCTTCCTTTTCTATTCTCACCAGTCTCTCGTTATATGGGCTGTGTGCACCTGGGCACACACCCTGCTGGCTGTCCACAAAACCCAGACACAGGGTTGGAGATCCTGTCCCACCCAAGACTCTGAAGGATCTCCAAAATACAGAACCCCTTCCAGAAATAGCATGATTTACGCTCCGCAGCTCTGAAATCCGCTGATATGCAGACTCTGTGTCCACTTTAACCCCATTTTCATAGGGACAAAGCCTCTCTCTGCCACAATATTATATATATAATATGTACCGTATATACTCGAGTATAAGTCGAATTTTTCAGCACATTATTTAGTGCTGAAAGTGCCCCCCTCGACTTATACTCGAGTCAAGCACTTTTCTGCAGCAAAAAATTTCATTTTCCGAACCGAATTTGGGGTCCCGTATCTCAGGGCCACTTGGTGCTAGGAACTCCAAATTTGGTATGCAAACCCAGTGGACCTGGTACCATAACATATCCAAAGCTGAAGTTCCTAGCCCTAAGTGGCCCTGAGATACAGGGCCCCCAAACCGGTTCGGAAAATGTCATTCTCTGCTGTAGAAAAGTGCTTGACATTTTCTGAACTGATTTTTGGGGCCCTGTATCTCGGGGACACTTGGTGCTAGAAACCCCAGCTTTGGAAATTTTATGGTGCTAGTTCCACTTGGTTTGCACACTAAATTTGGGGTTCTTAGCACTAAGTGGCCCTAAGATACAGGGCCCCAAATTCGGTCAACTGTGTCCATCTGCTGCAATGTCATTTCGGGACCCTTTGGGTTCAGAGACCCCAAATTTTGGCTGCAGCTAGGGGGCATCTAGGAACCCTTAACTACCAAGTTTGAAGTTCAGGGGACCTATGGCTGCAAATGGGCACAGTGAGGCTGCAAATGGGCACAGTGAGGCTACAAATGGGCATTGTTGACCCTCTTTTCCACTTACAGTAGCTGTGCATTTCTCACCCTCGTCTTATACTCGGGTCAACAAGTTTTTCCCATTTTTTTGTGGTAAATTAGGGCCTCGACTTATACTCGGAACGACTTATACTCGAGTATATACGGTATATGTATATATACACACACACACACACACACACACATACTGACAATTGCGTGGTCACGAATACAACTTATGTATTTTTTTTCTCACAAATAGAGCTTCATTTTAGTGGTATTTGATCCCACTGGGTTTTTAATTTTTTTGCGCTATAAACAAAAATCCTGACAACTTTGAAAAAAATAAAATACTTTTATACTTTCTGCTATAAAACATATCCAATAAAATCAAATCCAGTGACACTAATACAATGATCAGTGCTAAAAATATGCACGGTCATTGTACTAATGTCATTGGCTGGGAAGGGGCTAAACGTCTAGGGCAATCAAAGAGTTAAAACTGTGCCTTGCCAGTGTTTTTGTGTACTATGTGTGGTGCTTTTACTAAGGGATGTGATGGATTTTATTCCCTGCTATGCAGGGAAACAAAATTTACCACATCTCTTCTGACAGAACATAGCTCTGCCTTGTTCACATAGGCAGAGCTCTGTTTTGTGTGTCTCCTCACGATGAATGGGTGCCGGGGGACATTCATTGGCCAGCACCTGCTCATCGGCTTCTGCTGTTTCTAATCACAGCACAGCCACGGTGCCGGAGGCACATGCGCCCCCTACCCGGAAGTGCCGGATCACGTACTAGGTAAGTTATATGGCACAGGAGAGCTTCTCTGCCACTGTACTCATACATGAGGTGGTCGGAAAGCGGTTAAAGAAGACCTTTATTAAAAGTCAGGGACTGCTTAGCAACCAGTAACTGTTAATGCAATGAAAACTTTTGTGAGAAGTATGAACAATATAGTATATATAGTGCAGGAGTTTTTAACCACTTAAGGACCAGAAGGATTTGCCCTCTAAATGACCAGGCCATTTTTTGCGATGCTGTACCCAAACAAAATTGATGTCCTTTTTTACCCCACAAATAGAGCTTTCTTTTGGTGGTATTTGATCACCTCTGCGTTTTTTTATTTTTTGCACTATAAACAAAGAGCGACAATTTTGAAAGAAAAACAAATTATTTAATTTTTTCTGTAATACACATCCAAAAAAAAAAAAAAAAAATCAGTTTAGGCCGATATATATTCTTCTACATATTTTTGGTAAAAATAATCGCAATAGGTGTATATTGATTGGTTTTCGCAAAAGTTATCACGTCTACAAACTATGAAATAGATTTAGGGACTTTTTTAAATCGTTTTTACTAGTAATGGTGGCACTTTGAGATTTTTAGCGGGACCGACATTGTGACCGACAATTCTGACCCCAAATTACACTTTTTAGGGAACAATGAGTTATTACATTGATCAGTGCTATAAAAATGCACCAATCAATGTAAAAATTACACTGGCAGGGAAGGGGTTAACACTAGGGGGCAATCAAGGGGTTAAGTGTGTTCCCTAGGTGTGTTCTTACTGTGGCTGGGCTGCCTGGGACATGACAGAGATCACTGTTCCCGATCACTGGGAACAGTAGATCTCTGACATGTCTCCTGTCAGAATGGGGATCCACCTTGTTTACAAAGGCAGATCCCCATTCTGCCTCTGTATTAGGCGATCGCGGGTCGCCCGGCGGACATGGAGTCCGCCCGACCCGTGGGCATGCTCCCGCAGCATGCGTGAGAGCGCGCCCGCCCACAACTGTGCGAGCCACTGTACAATGACGGTGATTCGTGCAGGGGAGCCAACCTGCCGCAGTATAACTGTGGAGGCTGGTCCTTAAGCGGTTAATGTATAAATATAGTGCAGGAATGTGTAATGTACAATATAGTGTAAATAATGCAGGAGTGTGTAATGTACAATATATAGTGCAGGAGTGCAGCGAGTACTGCATGAAGCGGCATAGTGTGTAGGTGTGATTACTATGAGATGCAACATAGTGTATAGGTGTGTGTACTGCGCAATGCGGCATAGTGTATAGGTGTGAGTACTGTGCGATGCGGCATAGTGTATAGGTGTGAGTACTGTGTGATGCGGCATAGTGTATAGATGTGAGTACTGTGCAATGTGGAATAGTGTATTGATGTGAATGCTGTTCGATGTGCCATAGTGTATAGGTATGAATGCTGTTCGATGTGCCATAGTGTATAGGTGTGAGTACTGTGCGATGCGGCATAGTGTATAGGTGCGAGTACTGTGCGATGTGGCACATAGTTACCAACTGTCCCGGATTTCCTGGGACATTCCCGGGATTTAGACTCCATTCCCGATCTTGTTGTTTCCCGGTAAATGTTCCGAGAAATCCGGTTCTTCACAGATTTTAGCTGCCGCTAGAGGTCCGCGGCCGGCGAAGACAATGTCTCCGCCAGCCGCCATTTTTAAGAAGACCAGGAAGACGGCTGGGGGGGGGGGCTAGACGGAGCTCCTGCGTCGCCACCCACCCTCCGCCCCGCCTACCCCCGCCCCGCTGCCAGTCTGTTATGGAAAGGAGCGGGGGTTCTAGCCATGCGGCCGGCAGATGGAGACAGTATCCTCCTACTAGGACATCTGAGGTAGGGGGGCGCACCGCTGGGGGAATCTGATGTAAGGGGGGCTATGCCGGGGACTCCTGGTGTGAGGGGGGGGCGCTCCGCCGGGGACTCCTGGTGTGGGGGGGGCTCCGCCGGGGACTCCTGGTGTGGGGGGGGCTCCGCCGGGGACTCCTGGTGTGAGGGGGGGGCTCCGCCGGGGACTCCTGGTGTGAGGGGGGGGCTCCGCCGGGGACTCCTGGTGTGAGGGGGGGGCTCCGCCGGGGACTCCTGGTGTGAGGGGGGGGGCTCCGCCGGGGACTCCTGGTGTGAGGGGGGGGCTCCGCCGGGGACTCCTGGTGTGAGGGGGGGGCTCCGCCGGGGACTCCTGGTGTGAGGGGGGGCTCCGCCGGGGACTCCTGGTGTGAGGGGGGGCTCCGCCGGGGACTCCTGGTGTGAGGGGGGGGCTCCGCCGGGGACTCCTGGTGTGAGGGGGGGCTCCGCCGGGGACTCCTGGTGTGAGGGGGGGCTCCGCCGGGGACTCCTGGTGTGAGGGGGGGCTCCGCCGGGGACTCCTGGTGTGAGGGGGGGCTCCGCCGGGGACTCCTGGTGTGAGGGGGGGCTCCGCTGGGGACAACTGGTGTGAGGGGGGCTCTGCTGGGGGCACCTGATGTAAGGGGGGCTCCGCTGGGGGCACTTGATGTAAGGGGGGCTCCGCTGGGGGCACCTGATGCAAGAACGGACTGTGCTGGGGGCACCTGATGCAAGGACGGACTCTGCTGGGACATCTGACGCAAGGACGGAAGGCTGGTGGCAGGCGACGTGGCAGGTGACACGCTCAGGGATCCCACTGATTCAGCATTATGGTTTGTTGAATGATTTCATTTTATATTACAATGTAATAATAGAAATAATGCACTTCAATCATCCTGACACCATAACAACCATGGTGCCAGGATGATTGAAGTGCTAACACCAGGTGTTTGGAGTATCTTCATCTGCTGATTGTTAAACTTTCTAGAATAAACATATTTCCATTGTTGTGTAGGATCTGGGGCTGCTGTCCCTCCATCCCTCTCCCCCCCCTTTCCCTCTCCATCCGTCATTCATCTCAGATTAACCACACCCCCTTTG
Organism: Lithobates clamitans; assembly: GCA_037952925.1. Lineage (NCBI taxonomy): Eukaryota > Metazoa > Chordata > Amphibia > Anura > Ranidae > Lithobates > Lithobates clamitans. The sequence goes on along the minus strand of JBBGZY010001365.1, from coordinate 495,810 downwards.
AGCCATGCCCATTTAAGACACGCCCACTATTTCTCGTAAACCACGCCCATCTATTGCCACTTCACGCGCCACATTTTTGCTTTCCCCCTGTGCCACACCCACAAATGCATGCCCCCCCAATTAAAACAAGACTCGGCCTACAGCCAAAAAAGTGTCCCTAAATTTTTTTTTTCAATGTTGGCAACTATGTGTGGCATAGTGTATAGGTGTGAATGCTGTGCGATGTGGCATAGTGTATAGGTGCGAGTACTGTGCGATGCGGCATGGTGTATAGGTGTGTGAGTACTGTGTGATGTGGCACGCTGTCCTGTCACAAATCACCCAGATGTGCTGAAGCGAGTTGTAAGCCTGCTCACAATACATGGAGTGCCTAAACGCAGATAAACACCCGTACTAGCACACACAGCTGTGCACATGACTTGTGCACTCCTATAGAGAACTTGAGATGAGAGGAAGAAGCTGAGAAAACTTCATCGAATAATCCATGGAGAGATCTGCAGAGATCTGGGCTAGGACCTCATATAGCACCCTGTCCACGATGGATGGACTCGTGTCTTTTTTCAACCTATGTAACCCCATGTGACATGTCACAGCCCATTCCAAGGACAAGTCAGGGGAAGTCTAAGCAGAGGAGAATTAGGAGGTGACAGCAATGGACAGCTCAAAGCTCACCCACCACCCGTGAGTCAAGCACATATCCACACTTCTCCCTGGAAACCTGGAGAGCCCAGAATAATGAGAAGCCCCTCCTCCACCCCAGGCAACACTACACACAATGTCCGAGACATAAACAAACTGAGATATACAGTATCTCACAAAAGTGAGTACACCCTTCACATTTTTGTAAATATTTTATTATATTTTTTCATGTGACAACACTGAAGAAATGACACTATGCTACAATGTAAAGTAGTGAGTACAGCTTGTATAACAGTGTAAATTTGCTGTCCCCTCAAAATAACTCAACACAGCCATTAATGTCTAAACCACTGGCAACAAAAGCGAGTACACCCCTAAGTTAAAATGTCCAAATTGGGCCCAATTGGCCATTTTCCCTCGCTGTTGTCATGTGACTCGTTAGTGTTACAAGGTCTTAGGTGTGAATGGGGAGCAGGTGTGTTAAATTTGGTGTTATCGCTCTCACTCTCTCATACTGGTCATTGAAAGTTCAACATGGCACCTCATGGCAAAGAACTCTCAGAGGATCTGAAAAAAAGAATTGTTTCTCTACATGAAGATTGCCTAGGCTATAAGAGGATTGCCAAGGCCCTGAAACTGAGCTACAGCACGGTGGCCAAGACCATACAGCGGTTTAACAGGACAGGTTCCACTCAGAACAGGCCTCGCCATGGTCGACCAAAGAAGTTGATTCAGATCATGTTATTAGTGATACCCTCTGGCCTCTTTGCTACCTCCAGCACTGTCATTTTAGCCGTGGTCCAGGCTGCAGAACTGCCTGTCACTAAAAGGAAGCAGAGTGTAACCTGAGGCGGCTGGGGGTGCCCTCCATTATCAGACACTGTCCTCACTGCGGAACCCAGGCGTCCATCTTGTTAGAGACACTGCTCTGCCTCATTAGGCAGCAATGCTGGGGGCCACATTGGTTAATTGGGGAGCCAAAAGCCAGTTTGAATCATGTGTCTGGGTTTCAGGCGGACTGAAACCCGGGCACATGTTCACTGTCCGCGTGAATTCCTGGCATGTGGCAACCCCTGACAACAACTGTGAGATACTGTATATCTCAGTTCTTCCATTGTTTTGTACAAAAGAGCAAAAGGTATCGTATGTGAGGCCTAATGTTGGGGAAACCATACATTAAAAAAAAGATCAGTAAATCCAAAATAAAGAAAATATATTCTTTTGAAAACCAAAGACCCTGCATTCACTATATCTGGTCTCCCACAGTACACAGAACATGGCAATTATTTTAGTAAATATAAACTGCTCAATACCCTTTCCAATTTGCAGTATATAGCAGTCCTGTGACTTCGATCAGTGTCTGGTTAAAACTTGTAGGAGAAGTTTTAATTCTCCCCTGTTTGTGTTATGAGGTTGCAGGACCCCCGACCCTCTGTCTGAACAGTGCTGATTGGCCCTGTTCTGATCACATGCACTCTCCCAAGAAAAAAAAAAAATCTCTAGCAGTACACACCAAACTGAGCATGCGCAGCAAATAGATTGGGGAGAGTGAAGGACGGGGAGGATCAGAGAAGATGGTATCATCTTTTTACACAATGCAGAGGATTAACCCCTTAGATTCCACAGTGAGTATAACATAAGGTGACCAGATTTTCGAAATGAAATCCGGGGACAGTTTTTTTTTGGCAAATGGTAAACGATTTTATAAGCATATATTCCTCAAATTATATATGCAGTGTATGTGGTATATGTTTATGGAAGGATTATACAATATATACGTTATTTCTCACATTTCATCCATGAGATTAAAAAAAAAAATTCTTAGAATTTTTTGGGATACGACTACCAAATGTTAAGAAGATAAGATGGAGATAAAACTTTTCAATGCATATTTTGTATTTTATTCTTGCCAAAGAATTTTGGTTCAACAATAACAATGAACAATAAATTAACAATTCAGAACAGTAAAAGAATACATGGTAACAACATGTAGGATATCTTCGAACATAAATAATAAAATATTAATAGCGAACTGTTATAAGACTACAAATGTACGGTAAAGTGCCGCTAAAAATAGCGGCGCTTTACCGCCGACCCCGCCCCAGCGTGAAAGCAGCCTTACAGCAGATGTCATTTGTGGACTGAGCTCCTGTATGTTTCATTGGATTCACGAATACAGTTTTTTTTGGACTGTTTTGATTTACACAGCTTACATATACAAAAACATATTTGGGGGGCACACCCTACAATGCGTTTAAATTCAAGATGGTGCTGCTATAAGACCTACAAACTGTACAAAACAGATTACAGCGCACACATTCAAGAATGACATTTCCTGCAGGGCTAGTTAAACACCTGAACATATTCAAAAAAATACGGGGGTTTGGTCACACTATATGGTCATATAGTGCTAAGCCCACTAAGACCCCTTTCACACCGAGGGCGTTTTGCAGGCGCTATAGCGTTAAAAATAGCGCCTGCAATCCGCCCTCAAACAGCTGCTCTATTGTTTCCAGTGTGAAAGCCCGAGGGCTTTCACACCGGAGCGGTGTGCTGGCAGGACATCAGGAAAAGTCCTGTCAGCAGCTTCTTTGGAGCGGTGAAGGAGCGGTGTGTTTACCGCTCCTTCACCGCTGCTCCCCATTGAAATCAATGGGGCAGTGCTGGGATACCGCCGGCAAAACCCCGCTATTGCGGCGCATTGCGGGCGGTTTTAACCCTTTCTCGGCTGCTAGCGGGGGGTAAAAGCGCCCCGCTAGCGGCTGAAATGCGCCGCAAATCCGACGGTAAAACTCCGCTAAAAATAGTGGCGTTTTACCGCCGACGCTATAGGCGGCTCGGTGTGAAAGGGGTCTTACTGCGACAAAGTACCCTGAATTAGTGGAGAAACATATTACAGCGCACACATTCAAGAATGACATTTCCTGCAATGCTAGTTAAACAAAACTATCACATATATTTGATTTTTTTTTTATATAATCAATTGCATATTTGATAGATAGATAGATAGATAGATAGATAGATAGATAGATAGATAGATAGATAGATAGATAGATAGATAGATATAGATAGATCTATCTATATCTATAGATATATATATATATATATATATATATATATATATATATATATATATATATATATATATATATATATATATATATATATATATATATATATATATATATATAGTGCCACATGAGTGCTGCCTGTCAGTGCCCACCAGTGAAGGAGAAAAATTTTATCATGTTAGCTGCTAGCATAAAAACTCACCTGCTTGTGGCCATTCACTCTATACTACTTCTTGCCTACAATTCCCATAGTGCCTTGCAGGACCAGAGGGAAGGGGAGGAACGCTGTACTCTGTCCTCTCCCCTATGCTGCCAGGAGCGCGATTGGAGGAGGGAGCAGAGGTAGGAGGAGAGGGGCGGGATGCTGGAAGAGTCACCTGATGCATTTTTCAGCTAAGGAGGAGTGGCAGCTTCTAACTACACTAGCACAGCATAGGTAGGCTGGAGCCGCTCCAGCTCCTCCTCTACAGTCACTCTACATAGCTCTGCATGTGCTATCTCTTGGAGAAACGCCCCCGTCCACTGGGAAACGCCCCGTCCATTGGGAAACGCCCCCATACATCGGGAAACTGCCGCTGCCTAAATGCCGACCGGCAAAACCGGGGACAAAAGCGGGGACAAACGGGGTCCGGGGATCATAGTCGGAAAACGGGGACTGTCCCCGGAAAACGGGGACGTCTGGTCACCTTAGTATAACAAGCATGCTTTGCTGCATGCTTTTGCATACACACTGATTTTACTCTTGTGGGTTTAGTAACATGTATTACTGTATGGCAAGATTTTTGCATTGTGGATATTGTCTCTTCCAAATCAAGAGAGCAAGTAATGTAAACACCCTTGTAACAGGGACTACAAACAGGAAAGAGAAGAATTATTTTAGTTGCTAGAAAACAATATATGTAGAGTGTTGCAGAGACATCATCGGGTATGCTTTTAACTGGTGGCAAGTCAGAGTAGAGTCTGCTGCATGCAGCCAACTCATTTCCCAGCTAAAAACGCTTTAGATGGGATTTAGGCCTCATGTACACTGCTGCTGGTAAACAGACGTTTAGGAGCATTTGGGGTTTTTTTTCAGCTGCCCCTGAACTCTCCTCTATGTTATCTTATCAGTACATGTACACAGGGTGGTTTCTAGGCAGTTGAGTTTAGAAGCATTTTTTGGAACGTAAAAAAAAATGTGTTCAGGACAGTTTATCAGAGGCATTTGAAATGCCAAATGCCTGAAACAGCTTGTAAACACTGCATAACATGGTAATTTGCATTTAGCAGTGTTTCGTTTAGAGACTTTTTCATTTTAACAAAATAACAAAAAATGCTTCTAGACACAAGCGCAGCTAAACGCAGCATGTAAACGCGGCTAAACAGATGTTTTTAGACATCGGTTTCTAGCTGTCAAGTTACATCATCCAGGAGAGGTTAACAATGTCCTGTGTACATGAAGCCTAAAAGGCCCCTACACACGATCGGACTTTCCGACAGGAAATGTTCGATGTCAAGCTGTTGGCGGTAAGTCCGACCATGTGTATGCTCCATCGGACAATTGTTGTCAGACTTTCTGCCAAGAAATGTTGGCTAGCAGGTTCTCAAATTTTCTGCGGACAAATACGTGTTGTCGGACTTTCCGATCGTGTGTACACAAGTCCGTCTGACAAAAGTCCAAAGTACAAACATGCATGCTTGGAAGCAGAAGCGGCCGGTCTTGTAAACTAGCGTTTGTAATGGAGAATTAACATTCGCGATGTGGCAGATTATGAAATCTGGAAATGCAGCGCACATTCTCTTCTTCTTTAATGGGATAATAATGAAGCTCATTTGCTGGTGATACCGATGGAGTTATTGCAAAAAAATTTTCAAAAGGTTTTTTTTTTTTTCTAGTGATATCAAGAATATTATTATGCTTTTTTTTAATTTTATTTGGGCAAGTTACCACAACACCATTATCCTGTAGTTTTTAAGATCAAAGATACAACTATGTTGGTGTCCCTTGCCAATTTTATATTGTATTTTTTAAAATGTAACTGCCTACTCCCAAACTGTCATTTGAAGTAAAACACATAGCCAAGTATTATTCCCCAATTTTTTTTATTGTGCATTAGAAAACAAATAAAACTAGACATCCTATCTGCCAATAGAACTTAATCAAAAAGTGGATTCTATGCATCCAAAAATATAGAAAATATAACAAATTAAATCATTATTCAACCCAAAAAATAATGTCAAAGCAATAACTTCAAGGCCAATAATAAATAACATGTTATCTCCTCCGATTCTGCAACATGGCTGGTTGACAAACGGCCGTTCAGAAACGAACTGAAAAGCGATAAATGAAAAACGCGAAAAGAAAAGCGCAAATCAAACAAACACTCACCAAACTTCTAACACAAAATTAGCAGAAGGAGCCCAAAGGGTGGCGCTAAAGAGCTGAAAAACCACGTAGTACATCTAGTACGTCACTACGTTCATAATTGTTGGCCAACAATTGTGTGGCCGTGTGTATGCAAGACAAGTTTGGGCCAACGCCCGTCGGACACAATTCCACGGTTTTGTTGGCCAACAATCCGATCGTGTGTACGAGGCATTAGAGATGAATAAGGGAATAGTGCTCAGTTATCAGATGGTCGGAGTGTGTTGGAGCTTCATAAAAGAAATGATCTTTTCTCCAGGAATAGGTATAAATTTCAAACATCGCAAGATTGGGAATAGGGAGGAATACATACCTGATTTGGTTCACGGAGCTTTGGCTGAACATATAAAAAGTTTGGATGCCGAAACTGAACCCTATTAAAGTCAATGGGAGGTGAATCTCAGCCAAATCAATTTCTTCTTTTTTAAAGCTAATAGCCAAGGGATTGGCAAAAAAGTGCTTATAGGGGGGCTCTAGGCACTGCCCCAGGAGACATGTAACAATGCAAAAAAAATAAAATAAAACATTTTTGTAGCGACTGGTGAGTTTAATAATGCTGAAAGAGCAACATTAAAAATGAACTAACGTGTTCAGGGGAATCCCTAAGCCTGTCTGTTAAGTGGCTCATCCCTTCCATGCAAACAATTCAGTATAACAAAAATGACATTTATGAATTAAAATGTTATTAATTGACATTTCCATGAAAGCTTCTTTTATTTTGTGAATAATTCAATGAGGACCCCCAGGCTCTTATACCGGGGGGGGGGGGGGGGGCATTGCAATATTAACAAAATAAAGAAAGGTTGCAGGGGAACTTGAATTAACAACTTTTATTTTTCACATATCTCCGCAGCAGGACCGGTGCATCTTTTGTGCGTCTTTTGGTCCATTTCAGGTACTAATTAAGCCCAAAATTCAGGATGAAATCAGACCTGAAACGGTGAACCAGGACGCACCGGACCCCTGCTGTGAGCGGTTAATATGTAAACCCAGCCTTAATAGATCAACATCTTTATTAATCGGTTCCCAACCGGCTCAGGCAGATATACTGCAACAGAATGGCTCCCCTGGGCGAAATCCCGTATGGGTACGTCCATTCCTTTAGCGTCCACTAGAGGGCACGCGCGCGTCGCCCAAGGCCAACACGTGTGCCCGCTGCACGGCGGGGGGCCCGATGCGCTTGGCCGGCTGGCACGATCGCTGCCGGCCACGCGCAATCGCTCGCACGAGCGCCAGCACGGGGATTTGTGTGTGTAAAAACACAAACCCCTGTGCTGTCAGGGAAGAGGAGCCATATTGTTCATTCCTACTAAGTAGAAAAAACGATGTGTCCTCTCCTAGTCAATCATATCCCCCCCCCCCTCACAGTAAGAAGACACTGAGGGAACACACAATTAACCCCTTGATCTCGCCCTAGTGTTAACCCCTTCTCTGCCAGTGACATTTACACAGTAATCAGTGCATTTTTATAGCACTGATCGCTGTATAAATGCCAATGGTCCCAAAAAAGTGTCAAAAGTCTCCAATCTGTCGCAATACCGCTAAAAATCGCAGATTACCGCCATTACTAGTAAAAAAAAAAAAATAATAATAAAAGTGCCATAAATCTGTCCCATAGTTTGTAGACACTATAACTTTTGCGCAAACCAATCAATATACGCTTCTTGCGATTTTTTTAACCAAAAATATGTAGAAGAATATATATTGGCCTAAACTGATGAAGAAATTAGTTTTTGTTTTTTTTTACAAATTTGGGGGAGATTTATTATAGCAAAAAGTAAAAAATTGTTTTTTCTTTCAAAATTGTCGCTCTTTTTTTGTTTATAGCGCAAAAAATTTTAAAAAAACACAGAGGTGATCAAATACCCCCAAAAGAAAGCTCTATTTGTGGGGGAAAAAAAGCTAATTTAGTTTGGGTACAGCGTTGAACGACCTCGCAATTGTCAGTTAAAGGGACGCAGTGCCAAATTGTAAATAGTGCTCTGGTCAGGAAGTGGGTAAAATCTTCCGGGGCTGAAGTGGTTAATCATACAAACTTCCTGCTCCAATTCCTCCTACTATCTCTTAAAGCAGAAATGCCATAACACTTTTGAAAATGACAACTCATAGAACTAAGCAAATACACAACAGCCTCCAGAATATTCAGTCCCCTCTACAGTGCCTTGCAAAACTATTCACCCCCTTGGCATCTTTCATGTTTTGTTGCCTCACAACCTGGAATTAACATGGAATGTTTGAGGATTTGCATAATTTAATTTACAGAACATGCCTACAACTTTGAGGATGTTTTTTTTTTTTATTGTGAAGCAAACAACAAAGGACAAAATAACAGAAAAAGTCAATGTGCATAACTATTCACCCCTCTAAAGTCAATACTTTATAGAGCCACCTTTTGCTGCTATCACAGCTCCAAGTCACTTTGGATAAATCTGTATGAGCTTGCTACATCTTACCACAGGGGTTTTTGCCCATTCCTCCTTGAAAAATTGCTCCAGCTCCTTCAAGTTGAATGGTTTGCGCTTGTGAACAGCAATCTAAGTCTGACCACAGATTTTCTATTGGATTGAGGTCTGGGCTTTGACTAGGCGATTCCAACACACTTACATGCTTCCCCTTAAACCACTCAAGTGTTTCTTTAGCAGTGTGTTTGGGGTCATTGTCCTGCTGGAAGGTGAACCTCCGTCCTAGACTCAAATCGCACACAGAGTGGTACAGGTTTTGCTCAAGAATATCCCTGTATTTAGCACCATCCATCTTTCTCTCAACTCTGACCAGTTTCCCAGTCCTGACTGCTGAAAAACATCCCCACATGCTGATGCTGCCACCACCATGTTTCACTGTGTGGATGGTGTTCTTTGGGTGATGTGGTGTGTTGGGTTTGCACCAGACAGTGTTTTCTTTGATGGCAAAAAGGTCAATTTTAGTCTCATCAGACCAGAGCACCTTCCTCCATACATTTTGGGAGTCTCCCACATGACTTTTCACAAACTCAAAACATGCTATTTTGTTTTTTGCTGAAAGTAATGGCTTTCTTCTGGCCACTCTGCCATAAAGCCCAACTCTATGGAGCATTTGGCTTATTGTTGTCCTATGTACAGATACTCCAGTCTCTGCTGTAGAACTCTGCAGCTCTTCCAGTGTTACCTTAGGTCTTTGTGCTGCCTCTCCGATTAATGCCCTCCTTGTCCGGTCCGTGAGTTTTGGTGTGTGGCTGTCTCTTGGCAGGTTTACTGTTGTGCCATGTTATTTCCATTTGGTTATGATAGATTTGATGGTGCTCCTAGGGATCATCAAAGATGTGGATATTTTTTATAACCTAACCCTGACTTGTACTTAACAACAGTGTCCCTTACTTGTTTGGAGAGTTCCTTGGTCTTCATGGCAGTGTTTGGTTAGTGGTGCCTATTGCTTAGGTGTTGCAGCCTCTGGGGCCTTTCAAAAAGGTGTGTATATGTAATGACAGATCATGTGACACTTCGATTGCACACAGGTGGACATTATTTCACTAATTATGTGACTTTTGAAGGTAATTGGTTGCACCAGAGCTTTTTATGGGCTTCATAACAAAAGGGGGTGAATACATACGCACAAGCCAATTATTTTTTTATTTCTGAAAAATAGTTTTATGTATATATTTTTCTAATTTTACTTCGACTTAGACTATTGTGTTCTGATTCGTCACATATAATTCAGATTAAAAAAACATTGAATGAAAGGCTTTAATGTAACAAAATTGGTAAAAAGCCAAGGGGGATGAATACTTTTGCAAGGCACTGTATGTGAAAAAGTCCGCTGTAAATAATCTCATGCACATTTTGCCAAAATATATACAGTATATAAATCCAAGCATTGTAAAGCCAGCATCAATCACAATAAACATCACCTTCCATCAACTCCTGATGACTGTCGATAGAAAAGAAATAACGGTCGATATGCCAGCCTGCCACTAATGACAGCTCTCTATTCAACATTTTTATTGATCTAGTGCTATAAGTAGCTTCCTTGCAGTTCATCCAATACCTAGAAATCAGTCATGAAAAAGTAAAGCTGGCATTGTTTACAAACAAAGTAGTTTTGATATTATTGGACCCATGAAACCTAGTTCCACACTTAATGAAATTATAAAATACGTATAAAATGGTATGGCTGATTCTCAACCTTTATAAATGTGAACCTATGTATTTGGCAAAGACATGACCAGCAGCTGACCTAAGTTGGGCTGCTAAACCCTCTAATGTATTACACCTGACCACATCTTATATCTTGTGTCCAGATTCAGAGACAAATACAAAAAATTGGTTCAACAGTTCTCATGATTGGCTGGCAACCATTCAAGAGTATACCCTTTATCGCAGGGACCGTGAGGGTAAAAAAGGGGGAGGGGTATGCCTATATATCAAGAATAATGTACAAGTGAATGTGAGAGATGACATCACTAAGGGAGCTAGGGAGGAGGTGGAATCCTTATGGGTAGAGCTCCAAAGGGATGACGCTAAGGGGAAAATAATACTGGGAGTATGCTATAGGCCCCCTAACCTGAGGGAGGAGGGGGAGACAGATTTCCTATCACAAGTTGGATTAGCAGCAAGGATGGGAAGTGTTATCATAATGGGGGATTTTAATTATCCAGACATAGACTGGGCGGAGGGAACCACGCATTCGTCTAAGGCTCGCCAGTTCCTAAACGTCTTGCAGGATAATTTCATGGTTCAGATGGTAGACGCACCAACTAGAAATAAAAAGTGTTACTGGATCCACCTATTACCAACAATACAGACCTGATCATGGATGTGGAATAAAAGGGCAATTTAGGTAACAGCGATCACGGGTCAATTGGCTTCAGTATAAATCACACAAATAGGAAACATAAGGGGAATACAAAGACACTGAGTTTCAAAAGAGCCAACTTCTCTAAACTACGAACCTTGTTAGAAGGCATGAATTGGGATAAAATCCATTGCATCCCATTGGGTATTACATTTAAAAGAGCAAACAAAAGTCCTGGATGGCTTAACCCCAATGTAAAAATGCATATAAAAGCAAAAAGGAGAAGGCCTTCAAAAAATACAAGGTTGAGGGATCATCAGCATTCAGACTTTATAAAGAATGCAACAAGAAATGTAAGGGTGCAATTAGGGTGGCTAAGATATAGAACACAAAAGACACATAGCGGAGGAGTGCAAAAAAAAATCCCAAGAAATTCTTTAAAGTGGATGTAAACCCGAAATTTTATATATATATATATATATATATATATATATATATATATATATATATATATCATACCGTAGAGTGTAAGATTTCCTATCATTTAAGCCCAGTCTTGCCACACAGAGTTAATCCATCTCTGAGCAATCCTCTTTTATTGTGCAGTGAGATAAATCTTGACAAACTGAGAACAACTGTCAAATCCTCCCCCTTGCTGTCAGTGACAGGTGATTTACATATCTCGTGCACCAGCCTAAGACACATGCAGTATTTTTTAATTTCCTCCCACTCCTTTCTTCAGCAGCTCTGCAAGGATTGGCTGTTCCACACCTCAGCATGCTGAAGTCATGTGATTACTTTCCTGTCTTTTCACTAGATGTTAGAGATCATAGCAGAAGTTCCGTGTTAGAAATACACAGGAGAAAAAGCATATTGACAAGGGGAGTGTAAAGGTGGGCGGGGAGTCTACTGACATCACGACTCCACCCACCGAGCTCCAGACAACAGACTCACCCACAGAATATGCAGTTTTTTGGGTCTAATAACAGACAGAGGGGAGAGACTTGACAGGTAAAGATACATGCAGGAGGCATGTATATCCTTATAGATAACCCCTATGGCAGTAGTTTAGAAAGGATGACATTGGGTTTACATCCACTTTAAGTATGTAAACAGTAAAAAAGGGAGGACAGACCATATTGGCCTCAAAGAATGAGGAGGGACATCTGGCTACAAAGGATGGGGAGATGGAGAAGGTATTGAATTTATTCTTCTCCTCAGTCTTCACAAGGGAATCGGGGGGCTTCAGTAATGAAAACTGCCGTGTTTATCCTCATGACACATCACAGGAAGCACCTCCATTTTTAACAGAGGCAAAATTAAAAGTAGACTTGGGAAACTTAACATTATTAAATCACCAGGACCAGATGGCTTGCATCCTAGGGTACTTAGGGAATTTAGTCAAGTAATTGCCAGACCATTGTTCCTAATTTTTACTGACGGTCTACTGACTGGAATGGTACCAGCTGATTGGAGAAAAGCCAATGTAACACCAATATTTAAAAAGGGCCCAAAATACATCCGTGGGAATTACAGACCAGTTAGCCTAACATCAATAATATGCAAGCTCTTGGAGGGGATGATAAGGGACTATATACAAGATTTTTGTAATGAGAATGGTATCATTAGCAGTAATCAGCATTGATTCATGAAGAATCGTTCATGCTTAACCAATCTATTACCTTCTTTGAGGTGAGTTGCCATCTAGATAAAGGAAGACCCGCAGACTTGGTGTATCTGGATTTTGCAAAAGCATTTGACACAGTTCCCCATAAACAATTACTGTACAAAATAAGGTCCATTGGCATGGACCATAGGGTGAGTACACGGATTGAAAACTGGCTACAAGGGCGAGTTCAGAGGGTGGTGATAAATGGGGAGTACTCGGAATGGTCAGGGGTGGGTAGTGGGGTCCCCCAGGGTTCTGTGCTGATACCAATCCTATTTAATTTGTTCTTAAACGACCTGGAGGATGGGGTAAACAGTTCAATCTCTGTATTTGCAGACGATACTAAGCTGAGCAGGGCAATACCTTCTCCGCAGGATGTGGAAACCTTGCAAAAAGATCTGACCAAATTAATGGGGTGGGCAACTACATGGCAAATGAGGTTTAATGTATAAAAATGTAAAATAATGCATTTGGGTGGAAAAAATGTGAATGCAATCTATACACTGGGGGGAGAGCCTCTGGGGGAATATAGGATGGGGTTCCTAGTAGATGATAGGCTCAGCAATGGCAAGCAATGCCAAGCTACTGCTAACAAAGCAAACAGAATATTGGCATGCATTAAAAAGGGGATCAACTCCAGAGATAAAATGATAATTCTCCCGCTCTACAAGACTCTGGTGCAGCCGCACCTAAAGTATACAGTCCAGCATTAAAGCTAATAAAGGGTCTGGAGGATATTAGTTATGAGAAAAGGTTGCGAGCACTGAACTTATTCTCTCTGGAGAAGAGACGCTTGAGAGGGGATATGATTTCAATTTGCAAATACCATACTGGTGTCCCCACAATAGGGATAAAACTTTTTTATGGAAGGGAGTTTAACAAGACACGTGGCCACTCATTAAAATTAAAAGAAAAGAGGTTTAACCTTAAACTACGTAGAGGGTTCTTTACTGTAATGCCCCGTACACACGGTCGGACATTGATCGGACATTCCGACAACAAAATCCTAGGATTTTTTTCGACGGATGTTGGCTCAAATTTGTCTTGCATACACACGGTCACACAAAGTTGTCGGAAAATCCGATCGTTCTAAATGCAGAGACTTAAAACACATACGTCGGGACTATAAACGGGGCAGTGGCCAATAGCTTTCATCTCTTTATTTATTCTGAGCATGCGTGGCACTTTGTGCGTCGGATTTGTGTACACACGATCGGAAATCCCGACAACGGATTTTGTTGTCGGAAAATTTTATATCCTGCTCTCAAACTTTGTGTGTCGGAAAATCCGATGGAAAATGTGTGATGGAGCCTAAACACGGTCTGAATTTTCCGATCGCACATTCTGACAACAAAATCCATGTTTTTTTTTCCGACGGATGTTGGCTCAAACTTGTCTTGCATACACACGGTCACACAATGTTGTCGGAAATTCCAAATGTCAAGAACATGGTGACTTACAACACGTACGACGGCACTATAAAAGGGGAGTTCAATACCAAGTGCGCCACCCTTTGGGCTCCTTCTACTAATCTTGTGTATCACGTGTTAGTAGAAGCTTGGTGAGAGACTATTTGCGCTTTTCAGCCTCGTGCTTTTCAGATCGTTACTGCTCTTCAGTTTGTGCTTGTGGGTTCATATCTGGTTTTCAGTGCATGTAGTCAGTTCGCATTTGTTTTTCAGTGCGTATTTTATAGTACGTATTTGATTCCAAGTGCGTTCTTGTCCGCTCTTTTCTGATTTTCAGCTCGCTCCTCTCAGGCCTTTGTTTTTCAGTGTTTTCTGTTAGTTCGTTCTGACCAGCCGACCGTTTTGAAGCCATGTTGCGGTTACGTACTCGGCGTAGAGTTCGTGCTGTGCAGGGGCTTGGTGTTGGGGTTCTTACTTTGACCCAAGCCCAGTCCATGAACAGGGCGGGGAGGAGTTCATGGACGAAGAATTGGTTGCTCCAGTGTGACCAATTCTCTCATATGCCTTTGTTGCGGGAGATCCAGGAGAATAATCCTGATGATTTCAGGAATTATCTCCGGATGACGGACCCCGTTTTTCACCATTTGTTCGCTTTGCTGTCCCCTTATATTAGCAGGCAGGAGACCTGCATGCGGCAAGCCATCACTCCCGAACAGAGGCTAGTCGCCACATTACTTGGCAGCAGGGAGAAGTCTGCAGGACATCAAGTTCTCGACAGGCATCTCCCCCCAGGCTCTGGGGATCATTATTCCAGAGACCTGTTCTGCTATCATTCAGGTCCTGCAGGAGGACTATATTAAAGGTAAGATTTCTCCTTTAACATCACATTCTATGTATTTAATGTTTGCTAATGTATTGTATTTCATTTATCATTCCATAATTAGCATGATTATAATATGCTGTGAATGTCCCCTTTGTCCTCATGCATGCTGGAAGCTTTTAATGCTCCTTTTTTGTCCTTCATGCATATTTGCCTTCACCAACCTCCCCAGCATGCTATCCTGGGCCCATACACACATAGCCTAGTAACTTAATGTATTTTGTCAGCTCCATAGTAGTGCTTTACCCTAAACACCCCCTATAATGTGTTAAAATGTTATTTGTGTCTTTAAAATTCATGCAGAGTGCCAGAGGCTTTTTTGGGGGGTCCCAAACTCATTTGGAACCCTCCCTCCCCCCAAGTGCCAAGTCAACTGATACCAACCCTCCATCTGCTGACTTTGCCAAACCCATACATACTATACCTACCTCTTTTGTATTCATATTTATGGATGAATTCACCAAAGCATGTAGTGAAAGGGCCTGCCTGAATACTAACAAATGGTACTGTTAAGTTTTGTTCTCCTATTATCTTGATAGGTAATTGCAGAATATAAAAAAGTGCTTCAATTTGCACAGTGTGTATTCATATATTTTTTTATGACACTTACCTGTCCAGTGGGCTGACAATAGTGTAAGTAAGGAGGGGCTGGCAAAAGTAATACACATTTATGCATTCAGCTCTCAATAAAGTGGAGAGGGTTACCTGTCCAAAACATACCCCCCATAAAATGTTTACAATGAGCCATCAGAGGGGGTGAGGAATCTGATAAGTTGACCTTATATTTTTGTCTTTAAATACTCCTTAAAATAAATGTTAATACTGATGTTGGCCAAGAATGTTTGTGTCTAATCTGCTTGCAATGTTATGTGCAAAAGTACTAATTTTTTTATACTTGTTTGACTCCACAGTTTCCTTCAAAGCCACAGGAATGGCAGACTGTGGCTTTCCAGTTTGCCCAGCGGTGGGACTTTCCCAACTGCGGAGGGGCAATAGATGGGAAACACATCCACATCGTCCCAATCCCCAACTCGGGGTCATACTATAATAATTACAAGGGGTTTAATAATATAGTGTTGTTGGCGGTGGAGTCAACGACTTACAAGTTCCTGTATGTGGACGTGGGGAAAAATGTCCGGATGTCGGATGGTGGAGTCATCGCCCACACGGAGTTGTACAGATGCCTCCAGAATGGCAGCTTGGGCTTGCCACCTCCAGAAGACAATGTAGAAGGACTCCCGTTCGTCTTCATCGCGGATGAAGCTTTTGCTCTGGGGGACAATCTTATGCGGCCATTCCCTATGAGGACCCTCACCCCGGACCAGAGGGCTTTTAATTACTGGCTGGCCAGAGCCAGAAGAGTGGTGGAGAATATATTTGGAATAATGGCCAGCCGGTTCCGCCTATTTCTCACAGCTATTAACATGGCGGAATATAAACTCAATCACATAATTCTTGCATGCTGCATTTTAGATAACTTTTTATGCAAAAATGCAGCAAACTATGTGGCCTCAGTTGGGACTGAGGCCAGCTTATTACCGGATACAACAACCCTGACGGCTCTTGAAGCTGGCCGTCCTGGCTTGCCCCCCCAAAGCGCCCACGAAGTTCGCCAAAAGTATGTAGAGTACTTTGCGGCTAGGGGGGCCATTGATATGCCACAGAATATCTAAACATTTTAAAAATAATTTTTTGGGGGAGAAACTGAAATATTTCCTTTGATTTACTGCTTGTGTTTCTTTTAGCTGTCTCCTAGGTTCTCCAATGTGCTATTTTTTTGGCCATTTTCTTCAACAGTGCAAATGTCATTTATATGAGGTGACAATCTCTTCTTCAGCTAAATATTATGTTGTGGGTCTGCTACACACACACCTTGTTTTTGTTGTTAATGTATGTAATACATTACTGATAAAAATATTCATCATTTTCAGCACCATGAATGAATTTTTGGGAGTTGCGAAAATGGCGTGATTGTGGCAAATTAAAAAGCACTGTGGGAGTTATTTACTAAAGGAAAATCCACTTTGCACTCCAAGTGCACTGCAAAAGTGCACTTGAAACTGCAACGAAAGTGCACTTGTAGTGCAAAGTGGATTTGCCTTTAGTAAATAACCCCCAATGTCACTGTAAACACCAACTTAGTACCAAAACTCTTATTGAGCACTGAAAGAAGAAGCCACACATTGTTGATTTTCCAAATTTTTACTATTTTTGAACAAACATATTTTTTGTAAAACATTTTGCATTTGACAGTTCTTCTCCCTTCTTTATGAGGTTGTGGGTCCCTGGTGTCCTGAGTTGTCTGTTTTGGCAGAGTTCCAAGCTGAAGACATGATTTTTTCCCTTTTTAAAGCTTGAATACTTACCTTTTTTGGTAAAGTATCACTCATGGAGACACCCCTAGTATCCACTGGAGCACCTGTGTGGGACACCCTAAAAAGTTTGTTCTGGTGTCCCACACTAGTGCTCCTGCGTCCAGATGTTTAAACAGCTGCTGAGTGTCCTCTCCTTGCACTGAATCAAGTTTGCATTTCATTCTAGTTACAAACCCATCTAGACAACAATGTAATAAACTTCTTTGAATACAAATAGGCCTGAACAAATGTAGTTACCTTATCTGCCAAAAACATTGTATTAGTGGGCGAACGAACGATGTTTACTACGAAAGATTACTGTGCCCATGAACATGAAAGTTGCCATTTTAAACTGTACAACAGTAAAGAAAAGCACATGGAGCAGCATGCAAATAATATTATTATTATTATTATTATTAATAATAGGAACACACGACAACTACTTTTTCCTAAACTTTCTGTACTGATCGTGCTCCCTCAATTTCAGGTCTGACCAGCGTTTCCTCAATTGATCCTTAGATCGTCGTACCCCAAAATTCCTGTGCAGACTTTTCACAACTTTAGTCATGATCTTGGCCTCACATTTGGGTTTGGGTAAGGTCCATACTTCCCATCATAGTCGGCCCTCTTCAAGATGTCCACCATCTCCACCATCTTTACAAAGGACATATTTGAGGCCTTAAATCTCCTCCAGGATCGGAACGTTCGTGGCTCCGGGCTTTCGTTGCTACTGCTGTTGTCTTCATGCACTTGTTCTTTCTGCGCCATGTGCTCTCCCACTGCGCTGAAAGACAAGGGGCGGGGAATAGACTAGAAAGAACGTCAGGGGTGGGCAGAGTTTCACGAATGCGCAGTGTATATAAAGCGTAAAACACGTGCGTCGTACGTATGATCTGTGAGCGGAGGAAGGAGTAGCGGAAACGCCGATTGTTCTAACCAAGGTACAATTTGAACTTGGTGCATCAGTGGCCTATACTACTTATAGATTGAGGCCTATATTGGGACAAGATTAGAAGAGTTTAGCCTGACATTAGGGTTTGCCTTGTGTTGTGTCTTGCAGAGAAAATGGATGGTTTCAATGATCATAATTTCCTACCCCTTATCATAGACAAGTACAGGGAACTGCCCTGTCTGTGGCAGGTGAAACATCTGCATTATAATCAAACAAAAGAGGCAGGCAGCACTGGAGAAACTCCTGGAGTTGGTGAAGCCGCAGGTCCCCATGGCAACCATCCCCTATTTGAAGCCAAAATTGGTGGCCTGATGAGCACATATAATAGGGAGCGCAATAAGGTCCAGGATTCCATGAGATCAGGCAGCAGCAGATGACATTTACAGTCAGGTCTATAAATATTGGGACATCAACACAATTCTAATCTTTTTGGCTCTATACACCACCACAATGGATTTGAAATGAAACGAACAAGATGTGCTTTAACTGCAGACTTTCAGCTTTAATTTGAGGGTATTTACATCCAAATCAGGTGAACGGTGTAGGAATTACAACAGTTTGTATATGTGCCTCCCACTTTTTAAGGGACCAAAAGTAATGGGACAGATTAACAATCATCCATCAAACTTTTTAATCCATCAATCATCCAAACACTTTTTAATACTTTGTTGCAAATCCTTTGCAGTCAATTACAGCCTGAAGTCTGGAACGCATAGACATCACCAGATGCTAGGTTTCATCCCTGGTGATGCTCTGCCAGGCCTCTACTGCAACTGTCTTCAGTTCCTGCTTGTTCTTGGGGCATTTTCCCTTCAGTTTTGTCTTCAGCAAGTGAAATGCATGCGCAATCAGATTCAGGTCAGGCGATTGACTTGGCCATTGCATAACATTCCACTTCTTTCCCTTAAAAAACTCTTTGGTTGCTTTCACAGTATGCTTCGGGTCATTGTCCATCTGCATGGTGAAGCGCCGTCCAATGAGATCTGATGCATTCTGCTGAATATGAGCAGATAATATTGCCCGAAACACTTCAGAATTCATCCTGCTGCTTTTGTCAGCAGTCACATCATAGAACCAGTTCCATTGGCAGCTATACATGCCCATGCCATGACACTACCACCACCATACTTCACTGATGAGGTGGTATGCTTTGGATCATGAGCAGTTCCTTTCCTTCTCCATACTCTTCTCTTCCCATCACTCTGGTACAAGTTGATCTTGGTCTCATCTGTCCATAGGATGTTGTTCCAGAACTGTGAAGGCTTTTTTAGATGTTGTTTGGCAAACTCTAATCTGGCCTTCCTGTTTTTGAGGCTCACCAATGGTATACATCTTGTGGTGAACCCTCTGTATTCACTATGGTGAAGTCTTCTGATTTTGACACACATACACCTACCTCCTGGAGAGTGTTCTTGATCTGGCCAACTGTTGTGAAGGGTGTTATCTTCACCAGGGAAAGAATTCTTCGGTCATCCACCACAGTTGTTTTTTGTGGTCTTCCGGGTCTTTTGGTGTTGCTGAGCTCACCGATGCGTTCTTTCTTTTTAAGGATGTTCCAAACAGTTGATTTGGCCACACCTAATGTTTTTGCTATCTCTCTGATGAGTTTATTTTGTTTTTTTCAGCCTAATGATGGCTTGCTTCACTGATAGTGACAGCTCTTTGGATCTCATATTGAGAGTTGACAGCAACAGATTCCAAATGCAAATAAGTTCCGGAACTAGGAAGCGTTGTGACGTCACCCGCGGCCATCACGCATCTTGGTTTTCACATACGATCTTATGCTGTATCATCTGGCACTGGATTGCAGTGCCTTGTCTGTAAGTGCGATTCTTGACTTAATTTAATAAATTGTTATCAAATGGAGAGCACTATGTTGTACTCTTTTTGTTCCATATAACACTCGCTGGGAGAGTTCCTTATGCTGCAATTGGTTTGTCTCTGTACCGCTATCTGATTGACATGTATCCCCCGTGCTCCATCTGACCCATAAGGGAATGCTCTTTTGACCCTCTGTAATTAAAGGGTCCCTGCTATAAGGTGAGAGGCCATCCTGTATTATGGTGGAGGGATCACAGAAAGTCACCATGTTGCCAAGCATAAAGTCACATCACCTATGATTGTTTGGATCGCTTTATTTATTTTGTATGAAATGTAATGTTTGTACATCTGAGCACTGCACCATCTGTTTTCTATTTCCAATAACACACACCTGGCCATGGGACAGCTGAGCAGCCAATTGTCCCATTACTATTGGTCCCTTAAAAAGTGGGAGGCACATATACAAACTGTTGTAATTCCTACACCGTTCACCTGATTTGGATGTAAATACCGAACCTGAACCCCAAATCTTTCAAGTTAAAGTTAAAAATGCTTATTTTCTGGGCTAATAGGCATGGGGATGTTGAAAATAGCACAGGGTGGGGGACTGCCCTGGGGAACATGTCAGGAGCCGTGATTTTTTTTAAAGCACTGAAATATACAAAAGAAAAAAAGTGTTTTAAATTGCTAGCAAATGATTTCTCCCTCCTGGCTTTGTTTTTTAAAAATGGCACACAGATCCCAAAGGTCCTCACAAAATACACAGAAGATCCCTAAGGGAGTAAAAAAAAAGAAGCTGGCAATGAAGTGTCATTTTTTTTCTTTGTAAATGTAACTATTGCTTTAATACATCCTGCAATAATGAAAAAAAATGCATAGAGTCCCCCCAAAATGCACAGGACACACCGAGTCTGGTATGATTTTTTTAAAGGGATACCTTGCAAAAAAACAAATACATGAGGTCCCCCAGGAAATCCATATCACATCTTTTGGGTCTGATACAGATTTTAAATAGAACTCCACACACTAAAAAAAAATTAAAAATAAATAAAAGGTGTGTGGTCCCCCTAAAAATCCATACCAGACCCTTAAAGAGGTTGTAAACCCTTGTTTTTTTTGTTTTTTATTGTCATACTTACCTCCACTGTGCAGTTCGTTTTGCACAGAGTGGCCCCCAACCTCCTCTTCTGGGGTCTCACAGCAGCGCTGGTGGCTCCTCCCCGCATCGAGTGTCCACATTAGAGAAGCGCTCTCCTTGGTGGACACCCGTGCGGGCGTGCTCCTGAGTCCTGCATCTGTGTCCATTCACACAGAATGCAGGGCTCGGCGCCGCCCCCGGTGCCGCGTCATTGGATTTGATTGACAGCAGCGGGAGCCAATGGCTGCGCTGCTATCAATCTATCCAATCGGGACACGAGACACCAGCTACAGATGGTGTGCTCATTCCCGCACAGAGGATGACAGCATCCAGGTAAGTAAAACGGGGGGGGGCTGTAGCACTAAAAAAGGTTTTTCACCTTAATGCATAGAATGCATTAAGGTGAAACACCATGAGGGTTTACAACCCCTTTCATCTAAGCACGCAGCCTGGCTGGCCAAGAAATAGGGGGGGGGGCACTGTGCACCCTGTGATGGAGATATTGGATATCATATTTATATCAATGAGATTCAAGTGGACCATTGCAAGGACTCCAATTTAAACTACCTTGCCCCATAGGATGTATATATATCTACGTGTATATGTGTGTCTATGTGTGGGTATATATATATTTTATATATGGGAATATGTTTCTTAATATCATGATAGAATATAGCTCAACTTAAGGAATGTAGTTACATTGATGTGAACCCGAGAAGCCCTACAGGTGTTGATTGGATCAAAGGGTATTGGCAGACCTTAAGGCATCCATTCTTTAGGGGGCCATTAACATGCTTCCAATACACTGGTGGTCCCCAGGCGTTAATTGAATCAACTCACCAGGGGGCCATTAACATACTACTGTCGGGACTGTTTGGGCTGGGAGATCAAAGGAGATTGTTCATTAATTTATAGACTGATAGGCACCGAGGGGGTCGCAATGTAACAGCAATGTCCGAGCATGAATTAGCAAAGGGGCTTCAAATGTAGCCAACCAGACTTTGAGACATTTCTGACCCAATCAATATGTTGCATCTGTTGATTGGTGGAGAATGCATATAAAAGGGAGAGGGCTAAATGGTTACAAACAGTCCAGCCCGAGAACATCTAAGAGATATGCTGTCTGCGTAAAGTATACTGGAATGTATGTCTATCTTTCTTTCTAACCTTTTTTGTATCCTAGGATTTGTCTTATGACTTTGTATATCTTGTGTATGTCCATTGCAAACATTTATGAGTTCGGCCTAAATTAACTTTGCAGCCTAGAGCAAACACTGTACTTATGCCATCACTAGAGATATATGATAAATTCTAATTATTCTAACTTTCTTTTCTGTGTTAATAAATGTAATTGTTTATCTTTTTCCCTGTTATCGCTCGTTTTTATTCTTATATAGACAAAGGTTTAATCACTTATATTTGTATCGTTAATCGTTTAAGTGAGGCATAAATATTTCCGAAACAACCCCCAAACTATACCAGGCCATATGCCCTCAACATGGAGGGGTTGCCTTGGCAAAGCACCTTGCCCCCTTGTTGATGAGAACAATGGCTTCTTCCCTACAATCCTGGCCAGTGGTTGTGGGGGTCTGTGGGCAGGAGGCATATCGTAATCTGGAAGCCCACTCTCACGTGTAAATGAGCAGTCCTTTATTAAATAATAAAAATCCTTAAAAAATGTCCCTAGTTGTAAATTAATGGTCAATCATGATGCTCACCCCTTCACCTAAAAGGAGCGGAGATTTCATCTGACATCAGTGGTTCCAAGAGACGCCACGAATGCAGGCACCCTGGTTTTCATAGGAACCAGTGACAGCGGGAAGCAGTTATCTATAGTAGAAGCAGTAGAAATACTGCTTCTATATATGATGCATGGTTTGCACGGACAAGGGGGCTGAACAGGATATTCATTACAATTCCCAAACAGCCAAACCTAAGTTCAGACTGAACCATCAGCTCATCCCTAGTGTTGGCTAGAAGGTTTTATGTTATATGCTACAAACTATGTTCAGATATGATTACCGCTGCAAAATATTTCCAACTGTGGATATCTAACTTTTCAAGGTTCAAATATAAAGCTACATATTTCTATCTGTGTACTGTATATAATGGTGAAAATGCATAGCTGCTTTTATGTATAAAAAGAAAAGTTTCAGCAAAAACTATCTGGGTTCATTTATATACAATGATATGTACTCACTGAGAGGAATTCAACAAAACTGGAACAAATAGAATCTGGAGCAGCTGTGCATGACAACCAACTACCTTTATCTTTTATTTTCAAAGCTTAACTGAACAAACTGAAGATAGAAGTTGATTGGTTGCCATAAATAGCTGCTCCAGATTCCTTTTTGATAAATTCCTCCCACTGTTTCTTAACCCTATTCTCATGCATTAACCCATTCATTGACATGTGATATACTTGTTCTATGTCATTTTATTCTTGCTATACCTAATAAAGAAATAACTGCTTAAAAAAGTAATACAAACTTTAAGAAATACTTACTAACACAATTCAGAGGTGGGCTCCATCCCTGTGCTGTGCATGTCCTGGGCTCCTCGGGTTTGTGATCAATTTCGTATCCTTCATTGCATGTGAGTGTAACAGTTTCTCCGTCTTTATATGTTTCCTTGGTGAATCGGACTATACCATTTTTCACATTCTCTTTGTAGCAAAAAATGTCTAAAAAAATAAATAAAAGCTCAATATCATACAAGAAAATTATACTATAAAATATGAAAAAGTAAAATGAACAGCAGCAGCAAAAACAGGACTTCATAATAATTTGGTTTGTTATGCATAACAGTGAATGTTCTGTAAGTCTCTTTCTTGAAATAATATTTAAAACTTTCCAGGCATTTTTCAATATTCGTGTAAAGCCTTTGAACAACCAGTGAAACAAGCAGTTGGGGATTTTAAGCTTTGTAGCCAGATTTAAAGCTGACAAACCTTGAATGTTGTACAGGAGAGAGTCTAACCTAACAACGGTGGAAGTGAAGAGGCACCTGAACATATCTGTAGCAGCTTTCCGTACCCCTGCTTCTCCTGAATACCTGACAAATTTGATAGGCGAAGTTCTAACATTCAGAGTTTACCAGGTCCCTCCATTACTATGATGGAAAGTCTTACTGATCAATAGGAATGCACATAAGGCAAGTTTCAGAACTACCTGAATGGGTCAGAGCTTTGCCTGTCAGAACGGCCCAGTGCTCTCGTGAAGCAGGAAGCGCTAAAATCTGCTGAAGGTATATGCAAGCACCTCTTCCCCTCTACCCTTGTCAGATGTTTTTCCCTCAAGCACAGCCCGAGATCTGCCCTGGTAATGTCTATGCCATTGTCATCAGAACATGAATCTGACCCTCCTTTCTTAGGTGAATTTCCAGGTGCAGACTGCCAACCCACTGCTGTTCCAAACTCAACTTTTTTGTACAGAATATAGCATCACCATTGTCCACAACATGTTTAACACCCTGGAGAAGGGAAATGTTTTTCTTTCTGGTTTAAATTGGAGAGTATTTAGCTTTATTATGGGTCAAATTTGTTGCTACAGGGAAAATATATGTCATTCACAACATTTTATCAATGTAGCCTGGACTGGAAAATCACAACATCCTTCATTGGGGAGGGGACTGAGAGTTTGTTCCTAGTAGAAATCTAGCAGGGACCAAATTAAATTTCTATCCATGTATGGGCAGGTTAGTTGTACAAAAGTCAATCTACCAATCAGGTTTCTTCCAAACAATTAGTGTGCTGGTTGAATGAAAAAAAATATTATAAGTCAGTTCTTCCTGTGATTGTGAAGACAACTGTGGTTGTACAGTCTGATGCAGCCAGCTTTTATGTAGATGAATAACTCTTTTTGGTGTGAACATCACTTTCAGTACACTGAGATCTGAAGGATATCGTGAGCTCTTGGGCCTAAAACAGCAAAATATTTTTGGAAACTTGTGCCACACTGAGTCTAGAATAGTCAACTCTTATCCTATATCAAGCAAGCTATTTTGTGAAAGAAAACCTTCAAAGAGGTTCTAAATGCTTTTTTCCCCTTTAAAATAATAAACACATCATACTTATCTGCTAGCAGCCCTGATTCTCCTATTCTCGGTATCCTGCTGCCACTTCTGGCCCCTCCTCCTTACCAAGTGCCCCCAGAGCCTACTCTGTGTCTATGGGACACACAGAGGGTGGGTCAGTCGTT
This sequence comes from Lithobates clamitans, assembly GCA_037952925.1. Lineage (NCBI taxonomy): Eukaryota > Metazoa > Chordata > Amphibia > Anura > Ranidae > Lithobates > Lithobates clamitans. The sequence goes on along the minus strand of JBBGZY010001365.1, from coordinate 470,507 downwards.
CCCCCGCTCCCTCCTTACTGGTTGAGATTGCCAATGGCCAATGGCTTCAGCTGCCGTGCCCTCTTGCACACCGCTGGATCAAAATCAGGCTCAGGCAAGTATTAGGGGGGAGTTGCACATTGAAGGTTTTATTACCGTTATGTGTAGAATGCACAAAGGTAAAAAACCTTCAGCTTTTAGAACCACTTTAAGTTTTCTGAATAATCGCCTTTTGAGTACACGGTGTTCTGAGTAAAATTTTAAGTTTCTGCAAATAAAAAAGCAAGAGGTTTTGTAAAAATAAGTCTCAATTTTTCCTCAAAATTGTGCCACTTTTGATACACAGAATTTTGGAAGAGATTTAAACAATCCTAAGGCCTCTTTCACACTGACGATCCATTCAGGTCCACCTGTCAGTTTTTTAGGCGGACCTGAACGGACCCTACATAGACCTCTAAGGAGCGTCGGATGTCAGCGGTGACATGTCCGCTGACATCCGACCCGCTCCGATCCGAAAAAGTGTAACGGAGGAAAAACCTACTTTTCCATCTGTTTTCGGATCGGATGACGACGGACTCTACGGTCCGTCATCATCCGATCCCCCATAGGGGAGAGTGGCGCTCTGACAGACCTGTCATCTGCCTGCTCAGCGGGGATCAGCGGAGCGATCCCCCGCTGAGCAGAGCGGGCTCCGTACACAGACACGTCCGTGTGAAGGAGCCCTATGACTAACAGTCACAAATTGTGAAAAATAACCCTGTTTAAAGTATAACTTGTACTGTGTTTCTCAATAGGTGTCACTTTTGCAATAGAGCACTTTGAAAGAAAATTTTAGCCATTTGCCATTTTTCCTAATAAGTATGAGTTTTAGTAAGCTTCATTTTAAAGTTGATTGACAGCTGTTGAGCCTAACACAATTGTTTTTGTGAAAAAAACACTAATATTAGTGTTTTGGAATTTTTTGTCAGGTCCCCCACTGCCTTAATGTTACCAGCCCATGCATGACCCAAGCATGTTGTTGTGTTAACTGCATTTGACTGTTTGGGGATGATTTACAAAAGGCAAAATAGACTGTGCACTTTACAAAGTGCAGTTACACTCTGCAAGTGCAGTTGCTCCACTACTAACACTATTTGCTTCTAGGGGCATAATAAATGCACTCATGCATTCCTGTGGTTTAGCTGACAGCGGGCTGATGTCACTGTGTTGCAATGGCTATTTTGGTGATTTTTATAGCATAGAATTTGTGAATTGTTACCTTTTGGATCATATATTGTTTAGAAGCTAGGCCTCCCCTATTCAAATGCTAATAAACCCATTGGGCTGGTTCATGAAGCTCAGAGCAGGAAATCATGCTACAGGAAATAGGGGGAGGGGAAAGGACTTGAACAAGTCATGTGTTGGAAGACAAAGAAACAGTTGCAGGAATTAGGAGAAGCAAGAGGCCACCTGGAAGATCCTGGATCCTGGAAGATGACGCCATCGTAAAGACTGACAATAGGAGCTTTACCTGGGGATGACACTTATGCCGCGTACACACGGTCGGACTTTTCAGCTACAAAAGTCCAACGGACGCTGACGGACTAAAGCTGGCTGGTAATCCGATCGTGTGTGGGCTTCTCCGGACTTTCAACGTACTTTTTTAGCCTCAAATCCGACGTACTTTAGATTTGAAACATGCTTCAAATCTTTACGTCGTAACTACGACGGACCCCGAAATCCGCTCGTCTGTGTGCTAGTCCGACGGACAAAAAGCCACGCTAGGGCAGCTATTGGCTACTGGCTATCAACTTCCTTATTTTAGTCCGGTGTACGTCATCACGTACGAATCTGTCGGACTTTTGTGTGGTCGTGTGTAGGCAAGTCCGTTCGTTAGAAAGTCTGCAACAAGTCCGCCGCAAGTCCGCCGAAAGTCCGCCGAAAGTCTGTCGGACCGGCTGTCGGACTTTTGTAGATGAAAAGTCCGACCGTGTGTACGCGGCATTATGGGTTGATTTACTAAAGGCAAAAAGACTGTGCACTTTTGCAAGTGCAGGTGATGCTGAACTTAGTAAATGAGGTAAAGCTTCCCTTTACAAAGAATACCCAATTACATACAAGAAAAATAAAGTTCTGAAGTAACTGCACTTGCAGAGTTCACAGTCAATTTGCCTTTAGTAAACCTTTATAAAACTTATTTAGTGTATCCCTCTTGCATACATTATCCATGCTAATTTGCTGGAATAGATAGCGTGTCGATATTGTATGCATATTTTGTAATACTTTGTATGCAGTGAATTGTTTTTCCTGCAGTTGTATGTGCAGCCTGTTTAGTAATGCAAACATTCATACCATACAGAGGTTGCTAAGCTTCCTTGCCTTACTGCAAAGTGACTTTAATAGACGCAAAGCAAAACAATTGGAGGTTCAGCAGGGATTTGCACTAAATTCCAGCTGAAGCAGACCTGTTTTCGGTGGTGTCTTCTGAAGCTTTTGCTGGGAAAAATGTTAGCTGTTTAGGAAAAGTAAGGCTGTAGAGGTTTCTGGCACCCTGCCTACTTGGACCAGACACAGTAAGTGAATGTCCGTTACAAAAGGAGCTTGCTAGGTATGCTTCTCCTTTTATCAGAGCTTGAGATGATGGAGTCTTAGATTTTTCCTCAGATTTTAGCCTCTAAATCAGTGGTTCTCAACCTGGGGGTCGATTGCCGATTCGCCAGGGGGGTCGCAAATGCTGGGGGGGGGGGTCGAGACTGACCCGAAGTTACTGCCTGAGTCTGTCCGTCTCGGCCAGCAAGATGTCACTTCCTGGAGAGGAGAGACCGCACGGAAGTGACGTTCCGTCACCGCCATCTTGGTACTCTCGTCCGCAGTAAGGCTACACTTAGAAGTCGGCAAGCGGACATCTTTTTAAACCCACCAAAGTCCGATTGGTGCGGACCAGTGTACCAAGAGGGCAACGATGAAACGTCACTTGCAAAAGCTGAAGAACACCTGTGATTTTTGATAAGTCAGACACAGTAATTAGAAAAGCATTTTGCACTGTGTCAAAGGCAATCAAGACATAGATTTTTTAAAAGTAAATGCTGACATGACAATTTTTTTTATTTTTTTTTATTATGGAATGATACATATCATTACTACATAAATGTCCCAGTTGGTTCCTCAAAAGTGTTTTTTTCCGTGCCAGTGCTAGATACATGATTGGGTGCTGTACACTTTGTATCTAGCACTGGCATGGAATAACCACTTTTGAGGAACCAACCGGGACGTTTATATATAAATCAGTGGTGGGGACGCAAACAAACTGAAAAAAATCTGGAAAAAAGCAAAACATTAAAACGCCGCCACTGTGCCATCAAACGCACCACTGTGCCCATCAATTGTCACCACTGTGCCATCAAAACGCAGCCACTGTGCCTTTTAATTGTTGCCACTGTGCCAAACGCAGCCACTGTGCCCATCAATTGTCGCCACTGTGCCAGCAAATGTCGCCACTGTGCAGCCACTGTACCCATTAATTGTCACCACTGTGCCCATAAATTGTCACCACTGTGCCATCAAACGCAGCCACTGTGCCCATCAATTGTCGCCACTGTGCCAGCAAACGTCGCCACTGTGCAGCCACTGTACCCATCAATTGTCACCACTGTGCCCATCAATTGTCGCCACTGTGCCAGCAAACGTGACCAACGAAAATATTTTTACTGTTAGGGGTCCCCACAACTTAGGAAATTTTATCAAGGGGTCACAGCACTAGAAAGGTTGAGAACCACTGCTCTAAATTGTGGGTTCAGTAAAGAAGAGATGTGGGCAGTAGTTGTGTTTGGTTTGCACTTCCTGCATGCTCTACAGCTTGCAGTGATGACCGAGTGTTTGGATGACACAGTAAGCAAGGTAAGGGATTTAGAATATAGGGCACTCAAAGTGAAACCTGCCATGGCTTAATAGTGTGTTGAGACCACTGCAGGCAAAGATGAAGATTTGAACGAGCGGTCTGCAGCATTCATTAAATTTAATGATGCCCTAACAAAAGGGACAAAGACCCAAAGCCTATAGGTTAGGACATGTGCCACTGTTACTTTCTATAATCGGGAAACTGTGAATTTGATCAATTCAAACAGCGATGGCTGAGTTGATTCAAACAATAGGAAGGCAAGGGCTGACCCGGAAGACACATCATGCGCGAATCAGCCACGGCCATCTAGGTTTTTGGCAAACAGACCATTCGTGTGATATGAAGCGTTTAATTAACATCTAATTTTGTAAGTGCATATACCCCTATTAAATTGTGCTTTACCTGACTGATTTGTACTATGGAGAGTGTTTCTTCCTTTTTTCATGGTTCCATTTCTGCGTGGAGCTTTACTGCATATTGATCTGTGGTTTACTTGGAGGTGTAATAAAGGTTGAAAGTTCTGTGCAATATTAAAACAAGCGCTACTTGACCGCTCCTCAGTGATGGTCATTTCTGTCTGGTAAACCCCCACCTTTATACACCGTGGTGGTCCTATCGCTGAAAGTCTTTGAGGCTATTGGGATGCACGCTCTATTCTTTCTGATACATATTGAAAAGATAGTTCATATCATTTCTAGACTTTCCTTTGGGAATTTTCAGTTCATAAATGTATTCACTTTATGTGTTTATTTCATGTTTAATATTATGGTGAAGTTTTTTATATCATGCACATTGCAAACACTTGGTAGAAGAATGTGATTTTCACAAGTACTGCACTGCTGTTTTTCAATAGGAAGGCAAGGCCTAGGATCTCCAAGAGACAGACGTGGACTGATTTACTTTAGATGGGGGTCCCTAGAGCAAAAATAGATGGAATTCCTATGCCAGCTGTGCTTGAGAGGTGGATTCAGTCACATTAGGTCATTTTGTTGCCACAGGCTGGGGCACATTGCTAGAGAGTTCCATGCTGTGAAGACTGGACAACAGCAGGCCAGTGTTCCCAGAACATGGAGAGAGATGCAGGTTTATTCTTTCTGCCTTTTTAATAAGAGAATGTTACAAGGCAACAGTGGGCACCCTACAATAGTTTTGCAGTTAGAAATGGGCATATAGAGAAATGTGGGCAGTGAGCCATGTTTACTTTTGTACAGTTGGAAGGAACATTTAATCTGCTTCGTCTTTTGCTTGTTTAAAGTAATGAACATTGAGAGGTGGAGCAGGCAAAGCAGATGACAACGTCAGATAACACTAGGAAGACCAGAAGATGAGATGAGAGCATGAGAAAGATGCAGATGATTTCCTGATGACGGCTTTTTTGGAGTGGACTTTCATCTGCGTGTTTCCTTATGGGCTGGAGGACAACACACTTTTATCTGGAACTTCTTTCCTTCCATAGATGTTTCACAAACTGCCAAAGACATTGCTGACCCTACTAATGGAAATGTTGCAGCTTATCCAGGAAGTAGTTACAATTCTTGTTAGTAATTGGAAGTAGTTACAATTCTTGTTAGTAATTGCTGTGGAATTCTTACTCCCTCAAAACTATTTCTAGTATGATATTTATTACCTAAAAGTGCAGAGCTTTGATGGGAGCAAAGTCTTCACCCTCAGTAGGCCAATCTCTATATGGAATGGTGGGATGAGCTCTGCATTTTTGCAAACAATAATACATTTTTGGGATTTATTTTATACAGTGCCTTGCAAAAGTATTCACCCCCCTTTTTTCATGTTTTGTTGCCTCAGAACCTGGACTTAACATGGATTGTTTGAGGATTTGCATAATTTATTTTACAGAACTTTACACAACTTTGAAGATTTTTTTTTATTATTGTAAAGTAAACAAATAGGACAAAATAACAGAAAAAGTCAATATGCATATCAATTCACCCCCCTAAAGTCAATACTTTGTAGAGCCACCTTATGCGGCTATCACAGCTCCAAGTCGCTTTGGATAAGTCTCTATGAGCTTGCCACATCTTACCATTAGGATTTTTGCCCATTCCTCCTTGCAAAACTGCTCCAGCTCCTTAAAGTTGGATGGTTTGTGCTTGTGAAGAGCAATCTTTTAAGTCTCCCACATGCCTTTTCACAAACTAAAAACGTGTCATTTGTTTTTTTTGCTGAAAGTAATGGCTTTCTTCTGGCCACTCTGCCATAAAGCCCAACTCTATGGGCTTTTTGTCTTCCTATGTACAGATACTCCAGTCTCTGCTGTGGAACTCTGCAGCTCCTCCAGGGTTACCTTAGGTCTCTGTGCTGCCTCTCTAATTAATGCCCTCCTTGCCCAGTCCGTGAGTTTTGGTGTGCGGCCGTCTCTTGGCAGGTTTGCTGTTGTGCCATGTTCTTTCCATTTGGTTACAATAGATTTGATGGTGCTCCTAGGGATCATCAAAGATTTGGATTTTTTTTATAACCTAACCCTGACTTGTACTTCTCAACAACATTGTCCCTTACTTGTTTGGAGGGTTCCTTGGTCTTCATGGCAGTGTTTGGTTAGTGGTGCCTCTTGCTTAGGTGTGGCAGCCTCTGGGGCCTTTCAAAAGGGTGTGTATATGTAATGACAGATCATGTGACACTTAAATTGCACACAGGTAGACATCATTTCACTAATTATGTGACTTCTGAAGGTAATAGGTTGCGCCAGAGCTTTTTATGAGCGTCATAACAAAAGGGGGTGAATACATACGCACATGCCAAATATTTTTTTTATTTTCGAAAAATAGTTTTATGTATATATTTTTCTAGTTTTACTTCACCAACTTAAACTATTGTGTTCTAATCCACCACATGTTATTCAGATTAAAAAAAACATTGAATTAAAGGCTATAATGTAACAAAATAGGTAAAAAGCCACTGTAATATGGCCACTTTTTACATGGTCGTTTGATGATCTTGAGCAGCCTAGACTGAGATCTTCAATCACTCCTATATTGAGTTTTTTTCACAAGCCATTGGAATGATTGCACCATCAATTTTCTGCAATTTTCTGAACCCTACTTTAAGAAGCAATTTAGCTTTTGGGTGTATGTTCACCTCTACTTTTCACAAACCAACTACTGGTAACTATTTTGAAAGCAATTAGTTGCCATCCTGGCCATACCATCTAGGCCATGCCAATGGGCGTGTTTATAAGGGCATTTCTGAACTGTTCCTCTATGGAATCATTTGAAATTGAAGTCAAGACTATCACTATATGCATTTTGGATAGAGGCTATCTCAGTTGGCCAATCAGTAAGAGTTATGCCCTGTACACACGGTTGGATTTTCCGACGGAAAAAGTGCGATCGGATTGTGTTGTCGGAAATTCCGATCGTGTGTGGGCTCCATCTGACTTTTTCCGTCGGAATTTCCAACACACAAAGTTTGAGAGCAGGATATAAAATTTTCTGACAACAAAATCCGATTGTTTAAATTCCGATCGCGTGTACACAAATCCGACGCACAAAGTGCCACGCATGCTCAGAATAAATTAAGAGAAGAAAGCTATTGGCTACTGCCCCATTTACAGTCCCGACGTATGTTTTTTACGTCACCGCGTTCAGAACGATCGAATTTTCCGTCAACTTTGTGCGACCGTGTGCATGCAAGACAAGTTTGAGCCAACATCCGTCAGAAAAAAATCCATGGATTTTGTTGTCGGAATGTCCGATCAATTTCTGATCGTGTGTACTGGGCATGAGAAACAAGCTGTGTCAAGGGATAGGAAAGTCAACCAAAATTAAAATGTAAAGAAGTAAACATGGGACAGGTGTTCTCACATTTGCTACTTCAAATTCTAAACAATGTAATGAAGTGAATATTATTAAGAAACACCTCCACAACTATAATACAGGTTCACAAATACACGAGTTATTAAAGAAAGCCTGCAGGTTTGTCATACACATGGCTCTGATTTTGGGATCTATTTTGTAACCTTCTCTGTATAGTGAAAAAATAAGCCTCAAAACAACAAAACTACATAAAATAGGTAAGGGGTACCATCATCCAAAAATAATTGGAAAAAATGGGATGAAAGACGGTCCCCTACTGGTTCTTCATAAACAGAGAAAATATTGACTCTCGGTCCCAAAATAGTCCATATTTTCTCTGTTTATGAAGGACAGGTAGGGGACTGGCCTTCATCCCCTTTTTTCTCTGTATAGTGATCAGAGCAAGAGAAAGCAAAGCCAGAACTGATCAACAACTAAATGTTCTTATAGGTGCAGAGTATCTACTAGATACTGTCAGTGTCACAAGAAAATAAAATACATTTCCTCAACCTTTTCAGGTGAGAAATGTCCTACACTGCATTATACAATTATTCATTGTAGTAGTAAAAGTGTTTATTTATGTGATTTTCTGTACACAGTGCAATGTGCAGCATGTGGGGTGTACCATATGACATCTCTGCATGAGGATCTGTACTATTGTGGCAGTCAAGGTATGTCCATTATGTCTAGGGACTTTAGGAATGTACATAATGGCAACATGACTTCTTTTTTATGTCATGCCGATGAAAGGTTGTTACCCGATACCAGAGGAGGAGATGTCCATAGTTTTCCAAGAAGTACAGTAGACTTTCAAATTACACATGGGGGTTCCACTTCGTATTAACTTCAAGTGGGACATAAACCTATTTCTTAGGTGATTTATGGTTGCCACCCATCAGCATCCACCTTGTGGATAATTCTGTTAATGTTGTTTTATTCATGCATTGTTCATTATCTGACTGCTGCATGTACTATATGTGAGCAATTATTATCTGATTGCTGCATGTATGTGAGCAATCAGGATAATTTCCACCTATAACAGGCGGATATTGTTATATTGAGGTCTGTGTTTTGTGAAATTTAGCTATGATTAAGGTCTGTTGAGGCAGAAATACATCACTGGATTGCTTTTAATGCTGTTTCAAAGACTTGGAGGATCATATTGTGCTAAATACTTGTTTTACTTATATAGTATTTTGCCTAAAAAAAAAAAAAAATATTAAAAAAAAAAAAAAAAATCTATTCTCCATGCACTTCTCGATCAAAAATAAATAATCAATCTATTATAACCTGCGTCTATAATTCCCCAAAATTGTTCCCATATACGCTAATGAACAATATAAGAAAAATGAATTTACAATTGTATATTATAATGTCCCTTAGAGTATCTCCAAAATCAGAAAGCATCCTTGAAAAAAATATAGGAATACTCATATTGTCATTCAGCAGTATTCTGCAAAACCACAGCCAAACTGTAGAAAGATGATACTGCTGTCATCAAACATCTAAAACTCAAAATGTGAAAAAACGAATCACCTAAAATTCATAAAAGTCTAGTAGTCCCTTGGGAGTCCATCTGTCTCTCCTGTGGAATCCTACACTTTAAAGGCTGTCTGAGTATGTAGATCTGCATCTCCAACCATTTGCATACACCTTAGCAGCCTATTTTCTAGTAACTTGTAATGTAAAATCTTTATACACCACTATCTACTATAATAAAGAGGTCCAGGAAGTCAAATAGGTCTTTGGAGAGACTGGCATGTAGGGAACAAACATGGTTTCCTTAACAAGATGATCTGTTTGGTCCTGAAATATGTCAGCAAGGGGATGCAAGTTTTCCCCTTAAGCTTTTATTTTTTGGGGGCCTTCTATCTTTACAAAATTGGGGACTAATTTTGTCCTGTAGAGAACCTATATTGATGATTGTGCAAATGAGGTGAAACAAATGTCAATGTAAAAAAGACAGAGACAAAGTATTCAACAGTAGCGCACTAAATTAATCTACAAATCTCCTAAATATTAGCATTGTGAGACGATCAACATAAAACACCCATACATAATGAAAAGTCTCCATATGGCATATCCAAAAATACATATATATGCTCCAACCTATGCAAATCAATATGGTAATACAGTTTAACTTAAAGTGATGAAAAGATAGTAAAACAAAATCTCGTTGATCCTTCAAAATCCTTTACCAAAGTGATGTGTGCCAATTCCACTCCCCTAATGCCGCGTACGCACGAGCGGACTTTACGGCAGACTTTGCCCGGCGGACTTTGACGTACTTTACGACAGACTTTCTGAATAAATGGACTTGCCTACACACAATCCACCAAAGTCCGTCGAATTCGTACGTGATGACGTACGACCGGACTAAAACAAGGAAGTTTATAGCCAGTAGCCAATAGCTGCCCTAGCGTGGCTTTATGTCCGTCGAACTAGCATACAGATGGCAGACTTTTCGACCGGACTCGATTTCGGCGGATTAATTTAAAAACATGTTTCAAATCTAAGTCCGTCCAACTTTTGAGAAAACAAAGTCCGCTGGAGCCCACACACGATCGAATTGTTCGACCAAATCCCGTCCGCCGGGCAAAGTCTGCCGTAAAGTCCGCTCGTGTGTACGTGGCATAAGAATAAAGCTCACCAGATGCTGTTGCCATTTACTCTTGTGTCTGGCAAATATCGTCTTATTAGATGTTATTGAAGAGCCGCTTGTACACGCCAATCTCCATCCAGAATAATAAATAGGGATGGGCTGAACGGACCCCTGTTCGGTTTGCACCAGAACTTTCGAACACTGCGAAAGTTCGGACCTGAATAACAAACCCCATTAAAGTCAATGGGACCCGAACGTAAAATATCAAGTGTCCATTTTGAAGGCTTATATGCAAGTAATTGGGCATACAATGGTTATAGGGGTCCAGGTCCTGCCCTGGAGGACATGTATCAATAAAAAAAAAAAGTTTGTGAAAAACTTCATTTTTAAATGAGCAGTGATTTTTTGATTTTTAAAGTGAAAGCATAAAAAATGAAAAATTCCTTCCAATATAGTGCCTGGGGGGTCCCCTTAGTCTATCTTTAAAATTGCAGATCTGTACCATGTCTAGAATCTGCTGCAGCAATAATTGCATTTATAAAGCCAAAAAAAATGTGACATTTTCCCTGCAAGCCAGTGTGTATGATAAGGCCACAATGTAGTGCACTGGGGACAAGATTAGAGATTTTTTGGATACATTCTGGTGTCACTTTGAACAGAAGTAACGGGTGAGTAAAAATTGGTTTTTGCGCGTTGGTGGAGTCTTCCCACCGTAACCCTATAGAATTTTGAAGAAAGCAAGAATTGGCCTTGCTGTAAAATATTGCAATGATATGCACCTGTCAAACAGGTGCTGAAAAATTGGTCTTTGGGTGTTGGGGGCGCTTTCCCACCGTAACCCTATAGAGGTACTCTTGAAGAAAGCAAGAATTGGCCTTGCTGTAAGAAATTGCAATGATCTGCACCTGTTAAATGGGTGCTGAAAAATTGGTCTTTGGCTATTAATTGTGCCCATGAAACCTATACCAAAAACATTCTTCTAGATGAAATGATTGAACACCCTCAAAGCTAGACAGCCTTGAAGTCCTGCAGAGATTCCACATTCCAAAAAGACTTAATCAGTGACATTGGCATCAGGGGCTTCATAGCTGGTAATCCAGGATGGATTCATTTTTATAAAAGTCAAACGGTCCACGGCGTCTGGACAGACGTGTTCTATAATCAGTAACAAAACCTCCTGCAGCACTGAATGCCCATTCTGAAAGCACGCTGGATGCAGGGCAGCCCTACAACTCAATAGCATACTGGGCAAGTTCTGGCCAGTGGTCTTTTCTGATGACCCAGTAAGTCAGTGGATGGTCAGCTGGAAAGCTCTCCATCTCTGTTTTAGCCCTGAAGTAATCGTCTACCATGTGATGCAGACGCTGTCAATGGGATGTGGAAGCTGACAGCCCTGGGCGGCGAGGACTAAAAAAAATTCCAAAATGCCTCACTTAGGCGGATGCCTTCTCCAACGCTCCTCTCTTGACCAGCAGAAGACTTAAAACAATGTTTTCCACCACACTGTAACCTACTGGAGTCAGGAAAAACGTTCAATAAAATCCTCTTTAACGTGTCCTCAAGAGATTTCATCTTCTCCACTCTCTGTGGGGATGGGATGAGTTCTGAGACCTTCCCCTTGTAATGGTGGTCAAGGAGGGTTGCCAACCAGTAATCATCCTTCTCCTTTATGCCATGTATTCTTGGGTCCTTTCGCAGGCTTTGAAGCATGAGGTTGGCCATGCACCTCAAATTTGCAGAGGCTTGAGAAGCAGACTCCTTGGGGTCACTTAGGATGACAGCATCTGGAACGTCCTCCTCCCAGCCACGCCAACAACATTCCTGGATCCAGCTGGACTGGTGTGAACCACCTCTGGGCCTTTCCCTGCAGAGCTGCAAGAATCTCTGCTCCGTTGAGGTTCCTGTCCCCTAGACACACAAGCTGAAGCACTGCATGGCACCTTTTAGCCTGGCTCTGGGAATAGCCCTTTGAACCCTTAGGGGGTACCTGATGTTCAAAGGACAATTCTGCAGGAGGAGAGCATGGAGGTGGCGGAGGAGGACGAGGGGGTAGAGCTCACAGGTCTGGCATTATCACCACCAGCTGTATGGAGACGTGGGGGCACAACAAGCAGCAGCACCAAGCTCTGTCCTGCATCCTTTCGAGTTGCAAGTAGGGTTACCCAGTGTGCTGTGAACGAAATATATCATCCCTGCCCATGCTTGCTGGACCACGTGTCAGCAGTAAGCTGGTTTTTTATGGCTGACTGCCTTGCCCATGGATGCCAGAACATTCCCTTCCACGTGATAGTTGAGAGTTGGAAAGGCCTTACGTGAAAAGTAGTAGCGACTGGGAAACCTGCCATTGTGGTACAGCACATTGTGCGAATTCACGGAAGGGGGCAGAATCCAACAGGCTGAAAGGCAGAAGTTGGAGAGCCAACAGCTTTGACAAGCTTGCATTCAGAAGCTGGGCATGTGGATGGCAGGGACTATTTTTTTTTCCGCTGCAGCAGATGGGGCAGAGAAATTTGCCGGCTACAGTCTACAACTGGTGGTGTGCTGCTGGCAGATGTGCTGCTAAGACCTGGGACACCCTGTGCTATACCATCATCACTATCAGTGGAGACCGCTGAAAGGTAATGACTCGGTATCGCAGGGGCAGACTGAAGTGGGTAAGGAGGAGGAGGGATAGATTTGTGCTCCTTTTGTGTGGCTTTTAGGTGCTCTTGCCAACGGGCTGAGTGGTTGGACTTTAAATGCCTGGTTAGGCATGTAGTACCCAAATGGATGGTGTTTTTGCCACGTTTGACATGCTTGAGACAGTTTGCATCTGCTGCAGATGTGCTGAAAAAGGCCCAGACAGCCGAGCTTTGGGGAACGGGCCGGGAGAGAACAGCTGCAGAATGTGATGGAATAGGGTGGCTGCTCTCTACTCTTTCTGGATGTCGGCCTCCTTGAGATTGTGCCTTCTCACCTTCAGTTTCCTCCTCTGCTCTATCTGGCACCCAAGTCGCATCAGTGACCTCATCATCATCATCATCTCCATCTCCTCCATCTTCATCATTACCACTGGAGACAACTTGGCAATACGCTGCGGCTTGGGGAACATGAATGCCAATTTTACTACCAGTGTTCCTCCCTCTCTAGACTCATGTTTCTGTCATCCTCAACCTCACAACCAACATCTGAATCCAGTAATGGCTGGGCATCCTCAAGGATAAGTGTCTGACGCTGTGCTCAAATAACTTAGCTGACTCCTTAATGGCTGATGCTGGGGCTATGGCAGGAATAGATGTGGACAAGGAGGCATGTTTATCCACTCTGGCAGCTTCAGGGGACTGCACACTTTTCTCTACTTGCATGACAGAGGATGAGGAAGGTTTAGTAAGCCAGGCCACCACCTCCTCTGCATGCTGTGGCTGGATAGCACGGGCAAACTCACTAAACAGAGGAAATGATGCCCTGCCTGAGGACTGGCCACCTTTGCCCGTGCAAACATTTGTTGCTGCCCCCCTTACAGTGCCAAGGGAATGTCTGCCTCTCCTTGCTGTCCTCTTAGACATTATTGGGAGGGAGGGGGTGGTGTTTATAAGCAAATGTAAAGAAGAAGTTGAAATTTGTATGTAGATGCACTTTAATCAATGTAAAGAGGTGTTTGGTGCACTTAAATTTGAGTACTCGCACTACACAGACACACTCCACGGATACACTATAATATACTGCAATATAATGTACCAAACGTACAGTGACGTCTAGAACTATATGGTGTTAAACTGGCAGTAATGCACGCAAAACGATATGGCGTTAATCTGGCAGTAACGCAATCAAGTAGACGGTGTTCAACCGTCACTACTCTGATGCTATCTAAAAATGTCCCTACTCTAGCTGCACACTATGCAAAGCTGAATGATGGTCCTCCTCACTACACTCACACTATCCCTAGACTGACTCTAAACTAATATTCTACACTGACAACTGAAGTATAATAGCACAATATAGCACACTAACTTATGGCACTGAACAGAGCCCCAGTCTATCTCTCTCCACGCCAAAATCATACTAAAAATGGCTGCCATTGAAAGAATACTTTTATACTGTGGGGCGGGAATGAGCCATGATTGGATAAAGTCATGATGACAGTGTCCAATCATGACTCTTACAGTGCTCTGTGCCCTGATTGGCTGAAACTTTCACTTCTTCAGCCAATCAGGGCTTGCAATGCACTGTTCAGCAGCGCAATGCACAATGAACAAAGAAAGTTCGGCCCGAGGCAAACCGTTCGCCCGTCCCCATTAATAAAGACACTCTCCACATGTGGGGATAAAAATTGAGACAGAGCCTCCAATAGTGTAAAAACACCTTAAGGTAATCGGTTTATTAAAATGAATGCACTTACATCATAAAAGATTCAAAATCGCCTTGTTAAAATTCCAAACATGCCAGGTGACTCAGTGTTGCAATCTCCTCATAGCTTATTTTGTATACGTGGAGTGCTGTGTAGCCACACCCCGACGCGTTTTGTCACTTCAGACTTTATCACAGGGGGTGGCGACACAGCAACAAAGCTTAAGTATTCCCCTCCTCATCACTTTAACTCATAGTGAGCAAATTTGGTTGACTTTTAAGTCAATGGACATGGACCACCGCAATATTGTCCATCTGTCCAATTAACCCGCCTTCTGCCAGTTAAAATTAATTATAATTGATAAAATATTCACAGCAGGCTAAATGGTTAACTGCGGCATGCACATTACTGTGTCTCACCATACTACACCAATATAATGCACTACTTATGTGGGAAATAAAATGCACTGACCTGATCGTCCAACTGTTCCATGAACCCCACATTGACTAAGAGAGTTTGAAATAACCATTAAATCCTGCAGGAGGAGACTAATAGTCTCTCCAATTCCAAAATCCGCAACATGCAATATATAAAGTTAAATTAAATAATGGTAAATACCGAATCTCAGATTAAAGGGATTTTTTTTTAAACAAACATGTCATACTTCCCTTCACTGTACAGTTCATTTTGCACAGAGTGCCTCAACTTCTGGGGTCACCCGGCAGCGCTGGTATCCCCTCCCCGCATCGTATAACCCCCTAGGTGAAGTGCTCTAGATAGATAGATAGATAGATAGATAGATAGATAGATAGATAGATAGATAGATAGATAGATAGATAGATGTCCTTCTTGGGCACCCCCTCTGTGCTCATGTTACTGCCTTCATCTAGCTCAGTATAATCATCAGAGCCTTCTAAACGCTGGGCATCCTCCTGGAGCATGTACCCAACACTGTGGTCAAACAGTTCGAGGGACTCCTCAGGAGGACATGGTGGGGCTAAGGAAGGAATCACTGATGCCATTGAGCCGAGGGAAGAGGCCGCGTTGGCAGCTGTTTTGCCAGACAAAGTACCCTGAGCATGGGTGAGAGGATGAGGACGGCTTGGTCATCCACTCGACCAAGTCTTCCGCATGTTTGCGGCTCAACACGGCCAGCTGCCGAAAAAAAGGCCAAGCGTGTCCCACGGTCACGTGCTGATAAGGATGCACTGTCTCCACGACCAGCACTGTTGCCTCTAGACACAGAGCCTGCTTGCCCTTTTATTGGCTTGTGACTGTCTGCCTCTCCTTGTTGGCCTTCCAGACATACTAATGGCCTGTAGCTGCACTAAGCTGGGAGATTATATTATGTATACACACATACATATACATACATACACACACACACACACACACACACACACATACAGTATCTCACAAAAGTGAGTACACCCCTCACATTTTTGTAAATATTTTATTCTATATTTTCATGTGACAACACTGAAGAAATTACACTTTGCTATGTAAAGTAGTGGAGTGTACAGCTTAACAGTGTAAATTTGCTATCCCCTCAAAATAACTCAACACACAGCCATTAATGTCTAAACCGTTGGCAACAAAAGTGAGTACACCCCCTAAGTGAAAATGTCCAAATTGGGCCCAAAGTGTCAATACTTTGTGTGGCCACCATTATTTTCCAGCACTGCCTTAACCCTCTTGGGCATGGACTTCATCAGAGCTTCATAGGTTGCCACTGGAGTCCTCTTCCATTCCTCAATGACAACATCACGGAGCTGGAGGATGTTAAAGACCTCAACTTCTTTGGTTGACCATGGCAAAGCCTGTTCTAAGTGGAACCTGTTAAACCACTGTATGGTCTTGGCCACTGTGCTGCAGCTTAGTTTCAGGGTCTTGGCAATCTTCTTATAGCCTAGGCCATCTTTATGTAGAGCAACAATTCTTTTTTTCAGATCCTCAGAGAGGTATTTGCCATTAAGTGCCATGTTGAACTTCCAGTGACCAGTATGAGAGCGTGAGAGCGATAACACTAAATGTAACACACCTGCTCCCCATTCACACCTGAGACCTTGTAACACTTATGCCCCGTACACACAGTCGGACTTTGTTCGGACATTCCGACAACAAAATCCTAGGATTTTTTCCGACGGATGTTGGCTCAAACTTGTCTTGCATACACACGGTCACACAAAGTTGTTGGAAAATCCGATCGTTCTAAACGCGGTGACGTAAAACACGTACGTCAGGACTATAAACGGGGCAGTGGCCAATAGCTTTCATCTCTTTATTCTGAGCATGCGTGGCACTTTGTCCATCGGATTTGTGTACACACGATCGGAATTTCTGACAACGGATTTTGTTGTCGGAAAATTTTATATCCTGCTCTCAAACTTTGTGTGTCGGAAAATCCGATGGAAAATGTGTGATGGAGCCCACACACGGTCGGATTTTCCAACAACAAGGTCCTATCACACATTTTCCGTCGGAAAATCAGACCGTGTGTACGGGGCATAACAAGTCACATGACACCAGGGAGGGAAAAATGACAAATTGGGCCCAATTTGGACATTTTCACTTAGGGGTGTACTCACCTTTGTTGCCAGCAGTTTAGACATTAATGGATGTGTGTTGAGTTATTTTGAGGGAATAGCAAATTTACACTGTTATACAAGCTGTACACTCACTAATTTACATTGTAGCAAAGTGTAATTTCGTCAGTGTTGTTACATGAAAAGATATCATAAAATATTTATAAAAAATGTGAGGGGTGTACTCACATGATGTTTAACCCCACCCCTCAGGGCTTATTGTCTAATAAATCCACTTCCTTTCCCTTCTGGAGGTGTCTCTAACTCTATTAGAGCCTCTCCAAGCAGGGAGGACTCTATCCACTCCACACAATTGGAGAGAAGAGGGGTCTTTTGCATGATAATGTCTGTAGTTTTCTGAGACACGATATTTATATCCTTTTAATATATCGATGTGTTCACCTACTCTTATTTTCAGAGTTCTTTTTATACGTCCAATATACATCAGTCCTTATGGGCAGACTAATGCATATACGACATGAGTAGTGTCACGTGTTAGGAGGTCAGTGATCTCATACTCTCTACCTATAGGGCTTGCATAAAATGTGGATCGTTTTACGTTTTTTGCAAACTGACATGCTCTACATTTCCCGCAGGCTACAAAACCCTTTCGACCCAGACAGAAAGATACTCTATATACTCGAGTATAGGTCGATCCAAATATAAGCCGAGGCCCCTAATTTACCACAAAACTGGGAAAACGTATTGACCCAAGTATAAGCCGAGGGTGAGAAATGCAGCAGCTACTGTAAGTGGAAAAGAGGGTCAACAATGCCCTTCTGCAGCTGCATGCCTCCCTGTGTCCTGTGCATGCCTCTCTGTGCCAATCTGCATCCCCTCTGTGTCCTATGCATGCCTCAGTGTGGCGATCTGCAGCCATTGCACCGATCAGCGTGTCATAAAAACATACTGCGGCCATTCCAGTGTTCAAAAGCCGCGCCTCCTCCTCGTCTGTGATAGGCAGAACACTCAATTTCCCAGCAGTCAGTGTTCAGCCTATCATGGACATCCGCTCATCCTCATACCACGGACGAGGATGAGAGTGGAATGGCCGCCATGTTTTTAAGACACGCTGACTGCCGGCTGTCTGCATGACACGCTGATCAGGTAGGCAGACGGCGGTGACCTGAGTAAAAGGGGAGGGGGGCACTTTCAGCCTAAAAAAAGGGCTGAAATCTTGGCTTATACTCGAGTATATTACGGTAGTTTGGACGGAGGATCTAGAATTTTTTGAACTACATTGTGACCAAAATTAGGAGCCCTCCTATAAACAGAGGAGGGTTTTTTGGGGATTACAGATTTTAATACCTTATCCATCCTGATAATATGCCAATGTCTAGAGAATATGCTCTCAATTTCCTTATACTGGCAATTAAAATCTGAGATGAAACACCACTGTTTATCATCTTTATCAATATGGATCCTATTCTCCAAGCACTGCTACCTCAGGATGGCCAATGTGCTCTGAATCTCTTGATCTATCTGTACCTCTGAATATCCCTTCTGTATAAATAACCTTTTTATGGTATCTGATTGTTCTAGAAACTCACTGTCAAAAGTGCAGTTCCTTTTGATGCACATTAGCTGACCTTGTGGAATGTTGCGCAACCACATACGATGATGGCCACTTCTAATTGATAGATAGCTATTTCTATCTGTAGTTTTAAAATAAACTTTCTTGGCTAAAAAATCACCTTTCCTATAAATAGTCAGATCCAAGAAATTGATGATATCGATGCTGTACTGGTAGTCTAATATAATATTGTTCTTATTATTGTTGAGATGATGCATAAACTGGTGAAGTGATTGTTCAGTGCCCTCCCAGATGAATAGCAAATCATCAATAAACCTCCTGTAGAATCAGAATTCTGGTCTAGATTCATGAAAAACAAAACGATCAGTGCGCATGCAGGAGGGATCTGTGATGGCCACCTGATCACGTAGCTCCACGCCACCTCAGGCCAACCGCACCCACAGCACACGCCCGAGCTGAAATCAACCCGCGATTTTGAGGCGTACGGACCCCGGCACCAGCGGAGAGCACCCCCCGCATGTCAAATCAGGGGAAGACTCCCTCCACCTCTATCCCTCTTCCCGTTCCTTCTCTCTTTCATTTCTTCTTTGGAGCATCAACTAACCTTCCTCTACATTTCAGTATGGATAATCGCCCCATTGTTAATGGGATGGGATCAGTCACAGCGAGACTGGGTGAATACCTTGACAGGTTTTTACAATTCAGTGTCCTGAAATCTAGGGCTTATTTGAAAGACACCAAGGACCTAATAGTGGTATTAAGGGATATTAAACGAAGTAATGACCGGTCAACTTATTTAGTATAAGCGGACTTATACAGCACGACGACGCCCTGTTGGCCCTTAATTGGGACAGAGAGATGATTTACCACAAAAAGTATTTTTACAAAAACCTTTAGACTTCTGTTTGTTGCATAATTATTTCTGGTATCAGAATATGTACTTTGGCCAGAAAATCAGTGTAGCAATGGGCGCTAAATTCGCCCCTAGTCTTACTAATATTTTTATGGCTGAGTGGGAGGATCGTTTTGTTTTTCATGAATCTAGACCGGAATTATAATTCTACAGGAGGTTCATTGATGATTTGCTATTCATCTGGGAGGGCACTGAACAATCACTTCACCAGTGTATGCATCATCTCAACAATAATAAGAACAATATTAAATTAGACTACCAGTACAGCACCAATATCAATTTCTTGGATCTGACTATAGGAAAGATGATTTTTTATTCACAAAATTTATTTTTAAAACTACAGATAGAAATAGCTATCAATTAGAAGTGGCCATCATCCTATGTGGTTGCGCAACATTCCACAAGGTCAGCTAATGTGCATCAGAAGAAACTGCACTTTTGACAGTGAGTTTCTAGAACAATCAGATACCATAAAAAGGAAACAGAAGGGATATTCAGAGGTACAGATAGATCAAGAGATCCAGAGCACATTGGCCATCCCAAGGTAGCAGTGCTTGGAGAATAGGAACCATATTGATAAAGATAATAAGCAGTGGTGTTTCATCTCAGATTTTATTTGCCAGTATAAGGAAATTGAAAGCATATTTTCTAGACATTGGCATATTATCAGGATAGATAAGGTATTCAAATCTGTACAACAAGTTGTTGGTATTAAAGTAACACAGCCCACCAATACTTCAATTACCACCACTGCGCCTCGGATGAAAAATGCTTAGCAAAAATAAAAACTGAAAATAAAAATAAATGTAAACCTGCCACTTTGAGGATTCTATAATGTGGTGTTTTTTTGCCTTATAACTTAACTACCGTAAATGGTGACTAAGAAAAAAGAACTAAAAGAAATAAAAAAGGGAAAAAAACGCAAGTTTAGGCATTTGGAGTCAGTGAGTGCATTTCTTAAGGGAGTGGGATCACTCAACACTCTGGTGTGGTGGAAGTTATTAAGTAGAAACTACCATTCAAAAATCTTTGTGTACATCAATTTATGGACTTTTTTTGTTTGATTTATTGACTTATTAATTTCACTTGTCACATGGTGTTTTAATTGTTGATCAGAATAATCACACAAATTTTCAGTGTTGTCTTAATTGTACAATTCTGTCTTAGGATAGCGCCACTGTTTTTTTCCCCCTTTTTTATTTCTTTTAGTTATTTTTTCTTAGTCACCATTTACCGTATATACTCGAGTATAAGTCGAATTTTTCAGCCCTTTTTTTTGGGCTGAAAGTTTCCCTTCGACTTATACTCGAGTCTGCGCCGTCTGTCTGCATGATCAGCGTGTCATGCAGGCAGACGGCGGCCAGCGTGTGATGATAATGCACGGAGGCTATTCCAGCTTTCAAAAGCCGCGCCTCCTGCTCTTCTGTGATAGGCTGAACAGCTGTCAGTGTACAGCCTATCACGGACATTCTCTCATCCTCGTCCGTGGTATGAGAATGAGAGAATGTGCGTGATAGGCAGTCAGCGGTCAGCCTATCACAGACGAGGAGGAGGCGCGGCTTTTGAACTGTGGAATGGCCGCCGAACAGTATCATCACACGGCCGCTGTCTGAGGATGGAGATCGCCACAGGAAGGCTACACAGGACACAGGTAGGCTGCACATGCACACAGGACACACATGCACACATGCACACAGGACACACATGA
Source organism: Lithobates clamitans (assembly GCA_037952925.1). NCBI lineage: Eukaryota > Metazoa > Chordata > Amphibia > Anura > Ranidae > Lithobates > Lithobates clamitans. The sequence continues at coordinate 449,173 of JBBGZY010001365.1, read as the reverse complement.
CACACATACACACAGGACACACATGCACACATGACACACATGTACAGGACACACATGTACAGGACACACATGTACAGGACACACATGTACAGGACACACATGTACAGGACACATGTACAGGGTACAGGTAGGCTGCACAGGACACAGGGAGGCATGCAGCTGCAGATGGACATTATTGACCCTCTGCATTTCTCACCCTCGACTTATACTCGGGTCAATAAGTTTTTCCCAGTTTTTTGTGGTAAATTAGGGGTCTCGACTTATACTCGGGACGACTTATACTCGAGTATATACGGTAGTTAAGTTATAAGGCAAAAAAACACCACTTACATTATATTAAAATCTGTAATCCCCAAAAAAACCCTTCTTTATTTATAGGAGGGCTCCCTAATTTTGGTGACAATGTAGTTCAAAAAATTCTAGATCCTCCATCCAAACTATCTTTCTGTGTGGGTCAAAAGTGTTTTGTAACTTGCGGGAAATGTAGAGCATGTCAGTTTGCAAAAAACAATGTAAAGAAACGATCCACATTTTATTAAAACCCTATAGGTAGAAGCACTGAACCCTGGGCACCTGTTCTGTATCGTCCTTGTCCAGGACTCAGTGGGATCTGCACAGGGGATCTGACCTGTGGGAGCTACTGGGAGATCAGCTTCTGTGTTTACAAGTGATAGCTTGACTTCAGTGTTACCAAGTGATAGTGGTGAGCAGGGAGCAGAAGACACACATTATATATATATATATATATATATTATATATATATATATATATATATATATATATATATATATATATATATATACACACACACACATACACACACACACATAATGTATATCTCTATCGCTGGCATTTTTTGCCATGTAATGTTAAATGGGAGACAATGCTATATATTTGGTTCCCTCCTGTGGTATACTTGTAAATAGACCTGTTTATTTTTATATAATAGCTATACAGGAAGTGATTTAATGGCTTTGTTAAAACGGACTCACCTACCCACAGGGCTCACTCACCTACCCATGAACACTGAGTGACTGAATTGCATGCTGGGTAGGTAATAAAAGGCCCGGCGTGGCCATTTTCGGTCTCTTCTGGACACGTGGCCTGCCTGCAAGGATCTCTGAGGAGGTGTTCCAGAGAGCGCGGCCTGCATCTGACGGAGCGGGGCAAACCACGGACTCTGCCCTATCCCAGTGTGCTGGAGAAACAGTGTGATCAGATCGTGAAGGATCCAGAGACACCTGACAGAGCCATTTGAGGGTCCCAGTCATCTTGCGGAGCGGAGCAGCATGACGGAGCTGGCCGGCAGCAGCACTCAGAGACGCAGAGTGGAGACTTCCAACTTCCCCAGGCCTGGTGTGGTGAGAGGGCGGATGCCCAGAAGTTATTTAAACACACTTATACTCAATACCACTGTGTTGCTGAGACCTGCAGTTCCGCAGAGGGGTCTCATTCAAATAGATGGAGTTCAAGCAGGCCTCAAGCTGTGTCAAGTGGGTTGAGCCAAATTTATTGGGGGTGGAATAGCAGAGTCTGGGATTACTGTTACTCTGCAATCATGCCCACCCTCCTGAACTCCAGAATGGACCCCTTCACAATGGTGCCGTAGTGCAAAGCAGAAGGCGTCCTCTCTGAGGCGAGTTTTACCTGACACACCCAGGAGGGACCAGGTGAAAGCCCTACCAGGTCCACGCAGGTGAAATCAGCCAAAGCAAAAGTTCCCACCCGTCACGTCCGGCCATGGTTAAACCAAAGCGCTTTACATCCTTATGGAATTTTGTGGCAAAATGCCAGAAGGGCAACCCCACATACCTTGGAAATGCATACCAGAAACTCAACGTTTTCTCTGGAAGACAGTCCGTACCTCCAGAGGAAGACAACTTTGAAGAATGGTTGGAGCAGACCACACAAGCCCTGGATGAATGGGACATCCCTGAGACTCACAAGAAACAGAGAATCGCAGAGAGTTTAAGAGGGCCTGCTTCAGAAGCTATCCAAAATTTGAAGCTCAGCAAGTGAAACTGTGTGGCTCAGGACTACTTAGACATTCTACAGGATGTGTTTGGGCGCAGAGAAAGTTTCCGACCCGATCTATCAATTGGAGCACACTTATCAAAATGAGGGAGAAAATCTGTCAGAGTACATGAGGCATTTGAACAAGATCATACACCAGATCTTGTTGAAAAAGGGTTTAGACCCCCGGAAGGTGGATGAAATCCAAGCCAAGCAAGTCTTGAGAGGTGCCCAGCCATCACGCTCCAGTTAATAACCCGTCAAGATGGTGGCATCCTGAAGTATCCAGACCTGATCCGAATTGTGCGTGAAGAGGAGGTCATCCTTGAGAGGAAAAAAGAAAAAATCCAAAGGCCAAAATCTGTTGTTGGAGTCAGGACGGCTAGTGTAACTGATGGCGACCCTCAGATCGAGCTTTAAGACCCAGGTCTCACAACTGATAAAGATGATGGTTCTGTTGACCGCCAGGTCCACTATTCCACCCAATGAGGGAGCTCCAACGCCCAAGGAGTTGCCAAGCTCTACAGTTGTGGAAAAACAAGAGTCCTGTTTCAACTGCAAAGGAGTTGGACACTATAGACCAGTGTGCCCAAGTCCAAAGCCAGAAACATTGCACCAAAAGCTGGCGGGAAACTTCAGAGGGCCCCGGTGAAGGAGTCAGCCGGGCGCCCTGCTACATCAGCAAGCTCCAAAAAAATCAGCGACACCAAGAAACTGCAGCAAGATTTCAAACACTCACACAAGGCCGCAGTTGTCATCCCCAAGCAACCCAGTGTTCCCCTCCCTTCGACTCAGACTACCCAGAATCAGAGAGTTAATGCGCACCAGACCCCCAGAGCCAAAGAGAAACTAAAGCAGGATCAGAATCTTCAAAAGAGAGGAGCCAGGATACGACTCACCAAACAGGCTAAACTTGCCACTCCCCATGGATTCCCTCTTAAACTGGTGGGACCTTCTCCAATTGTCCCCATTCAAGTGGAAGGAATCTACGTCAAAGCCCTGTTGGATACTGGAGCCCAAGTGACTCTACTTTACAAAGACTTCTATAAAAAGCATCTCAAACACTTGCCACTACATAAGTTGGAGGAATTAGAGATATGGGGCCTAGGGACCCAGAATTTCCCTTATGACGGCTACCTACCCATTAAACTCACCTTTGACCTGAGAGTGGCGGGGAAAGCCGAAACCTTCGATACCCTGGCAGTGGTGTATCCTTGCCCCCCAGTGGCTGATAGAAGTTCTCTCATCATTGGGACCAATACTGACCTGGTCCAAAGACTCCTGACACCGCTTGTCCGAGGACAGGGCACTCCAGCCATGAGGGTACACCCAATGCTAGCACAAGCATACCAGAATCTAGTGCAATAGCAGAAAGCCCCGTCAGAAGGGGTGGGAAAAATTTGGCACCTAGATAGGAGTGAGAAGTTTGTGCAACCAGGTGAAGTAGTCTGTTTAAAAGCCTCTATCAAACTCAGTTGGAGACAACCTGGCCCTTTCATCGTCTGAGACGGACAGAGAAAAGGAAGATAAGGGGTTGGAAATAATCCCAGAAGTGTTGTCGACCAAAGCACTTCAGAAAAGCGGAGGGAAGGTCTCCATCAGTGTCTGAAACACAACAACCTCACCAGTGAAGATGCCAGCCAGAGAGTGTTGCTAGGGCAGGTGAATCAGGAAACACCAGTCTCACTGTGTGGTATCGTGGAAGGACAAGAGGGAGAGATTCCCATGGAGGAGTTCTACCCGAAAAAGACTCCCCTTACACCTGTATGGATGGTGAGAGCTGCCTTTTCCAAAAGTGAGTTAGATGTGGGGCTAGCAAAAAGTGCTCAACACAAAATCTGATTGGAGGAAGATAAACCCTTCCAAGAGAGGGTAAGATGGATTCCACTGGGAGACTTGGAAGACCTGCGGGAACAGCTGGCTGAGCTGAAGAACACAGGAATTACCTGAGAGTCTCGGAGTCTGTATGCTTTCCCTATAGTGGTGGTGAGGAAGAAGAATGGGTCATTACGGTTGTGTATTGACTATAGGACACTGAACCGAAGGACCATTCCTGACCAATACACCACACCCCGAATAGAAGATGCCTTACAGAGCCTGTCAGGGGCGAAGTGGTTCAGTGTGCTGGATTTAAAAAATGGGTACTACCAGATCCCCATGCACCCCGAAGATAGGGAGAAGACCACTTTCATTACCCCTGTAGGATGATTCAAATTCAATCACATGCCGCAAGGTCTGTCTGGAGCCCCAGCCACTTTCCAGATATTGATGGAGAAGACTGTTGGCGACATGAACCTGATTGAAGTGTTGGTGTATTTGGATGATGTCATAGTGTTTGGCAGAGCACAAAGAGCGCCTGGAGAAAGTCTTGAAGAGACTCCATGAAGAAGGCCTGAAGCTCTCCATGGAAATGTGCCAATTTTATTAACCTTCAGTGAATTACTTGGGCCTCATCGTGTCCGCCGGAGTGGCTAAGACCCTCAGAAACTGGAGGCTGTCACCTCTTGGCCCAGAGCCATGAATGTGACCGAGCTTCGGTCATTCCTAGGGTTCTGCTCGTACTACCGGAGGTTCGTAGAAGGGTTTGCCAAGATAGCCCACCCACTCACTGAGCTGTTGAAGAACCAAGAGGAAGCTGGTTTGGACACAGATAAACCTGGAAAACCAAAAGATGGACCCAGGAATAAGAAAGAATCCATCCAAGACCAGTGGACTCCGCAATGCGAAGAGACCTTCAGACATCTTAAGTGGAGCCTTACCACTGCCCCCGTCTTGGCCTATGCAGAGCACGCCAGACCCTACGAGTTTTACGTGGATGCCAGCCGAGACGGGCTGGGCGGAGTGCTTTATCAGGAGCATGATGGACACTTAAGACCTATTGCTTATGTGAGCTGAAGTCTGGTACCTGCTGAGAGGAATTACCCCACCCACAAACTAGAATTTCTGGCCTTCAAGTGGGCTGTGGTGGTCAAGCTCAAAGGCTATTTATATGGCGCTGAATTTGTGATAAAGATGGACAATAACCCTCTCACATACTTGCTCACTACAGCAAAATTGGACGCCACAGGCCATAGATGGTTAGCTGCACTCTCGGGATTTACTTTCAGCTTAAAATGCCGACCAGGAGTTGGAAACAGAGACGCAGATGCACTGTCAAGAAGATCCCACTGCCCTCAGGACCACTCAGAAGAATGGACCCAGCTTACCCCTGAAGGAGTAAGAGCCCTTTGTGAAGGGGTGGAACAACAAATAAGAGGTAGAGCCAGGGCTGAGGAAGTCAGAGTGTCTGCCGCGGGGGTGACTAAGTGCTGTTGTGATGTCACTCAAATTGAGGAGGAGGGTCTACCTAAGCTATCTAGGAAAGACCTCCGGAGGGATCAACAAGAAGATCCCCTCTGTAGCCTGACACTAAAGGCCTTGGAGAACCAACATCCTGATCTACTTCTTCAGAGCACTCAGAAGGAAGCTCGTCTGCTACGCAAAGAGTGGGATCGGTTGCAGCTGCAACAAGGGGTGGTCTACCGAAGGGGCCCCTCTGAGGATCCTGAAGAGAAGTGGCAGTTGTTTCTGCCAGAGAAACAGAGAGAAGGTACTGATCGCCTTGCATGATCAGCTTGGCCATCTGGGATCAGAAAGGACTCTCCAACTAGTAAGGGACAGATTCTATTGGCCTTACACAAGGACTGAAGTGGAGAGATACTGTCATTCCTGCCTCAGGTGCATACAAAGGAAGACCTTATCCCAGTGAGCTGCCCCAATGGGCCATTTAGAGAGTCAAGGGCCAAGGATCTGACTTCCTATGCTTGGAATCTGACTTGAGTGGGCAGGGAAACATCCTAGCTCACGTCACCCGCTATGCTCAGGCATTCCCTATCAAAGATCAGCAGGCATCTACAGTGGCGAAGATTCTAGTGGAAAAGTTCTTCATCCACTATGGCTTACCTCAACGGATCCACTCAGACCAGGGAAGAGACTTTGAGAGTGAGTGAGACCCTCAACCAGAAAGGTTTAATCAAACTCTTCTTAACATGTTGGGGACTCTGGCCTCTGAACAAAAATAACATTGGAGTAAGCACATCACCGCCTTGGTACACGCTTACAATAGCGCCATTAGTGATGCTACAGGGTATTCACCCTACCATCTGATGTTTGGACGAGAAGCCAGACTACCGGTAGATTTAGCTTTTGTAACCTCCCTGGACCCCACCTCAGACTTCTCATCGAGGGTATGTAGACAGATTGAGGTGAAGTTTGAAGGCTGCATATGACAAGGCTCAAGCCACGTCAGACACAAGAGGAAGTAGAAACAAGAGAAACTTTGACCTCAAAGTGCGGATTCAGGATCTACAACCTGGTGACGGAGTCTTATTAAGAAATCTGGGCATACTGGGGAAACATAAGCTGGCTGATCGCTGGAAGTCACAGCCATATATTGTATGCAGACAACTTGAGGCGAATTCCATCCTTGACGATATGGGTGGCACATTGGTGTAGTGGATAGCACTTTCGCCTAGCAGTAAGAAGGGTCGCTGGTTCGAATCCCCACCACGACACTATCTGCCTGGAGTTTGCATGTTCTCCCTGTGCCTGCGTGAGTTTCCTCCCACACTCCAAAGACATGCTGGTAGGTTAATTGGATCCGTTCTAAATTCTCCCTAGTATGTATGAATGTGAGTTAGGGACCTTAGATTGTAAGCTCCTTGAGGGTAGGGACTGATGTAAATGTACAATGTATATGTAAAGTGCTGCGTACAATTGACGGCGCTAAGTACCTAAAATAAAGTACTTGCAGCAAGTTAATCACTATTAAGCAAAGAATGCAGGGCGCTTAACTGCAGAGCTTCTGTTCCATAAGTAGAGAGAGAGAGAGAGTATCACCGCTCTAGGTGGGTCAGATCAAAGTAAAAGGCATCTCCTTCAGTCTAGAAGTCCCGCTGCTGGCAATGCTGTAGCAGTTAGATATCAAAGAAATCCTGGACAGCCGCACTCCAAAAATGCCTTTTTTCAAAGTGTCATCCAAAATACACAGAGTGCTTAGTCATAGCCATCATAAAAATCAAAGTGAAATAAATACCGTATTTATCGGCGTGTAACACACACTTTTTTCCCCTTAAAATCAGGGGAAAATCTTGGGTGCTTTTTTTTTACGCTGATCCCCCCCAAATTGTGAGCCTTTTGGCGGCTTTCGGTCACTCTCGGCCGATTTCGGCCATTCTCGGCGACTTTCTGCGGCTCTCGCAGTCCCATGTGAGCCGCCAAAAGCCGCAGAGAATGGCCGCGCCATTTTTAAACGGTAGTTCTGCAAATGACACAGGGGCAAGGCTGCAATGCAATGACACTCACAAGGCTGCAATGATGGAGAAGACTACAGATAGACACTCACAAGGCTACACTGACACTGACAACGCTGCAATGATGGACAAGGCTACAGATGGACACTGACAATGCTACACTGACAAGGCTGCAATGATGGACAAGGCTACAGATGGACACTGACAATGCTGCAATGATGGACAAGGCTACAGATGGACACTGACAATGCTACACTGACAAGGCTGCAATGATGGACAAGGCTACAGATGGACACTGATAAGGCTGTATTGATGATATTTAAATGCAAGTCTTTTTCCTTAAAATTCCCTCCTAAACTTGGGGTGCGTGTTATACGCCGGAGCGTGTTATACGCCGATAAATACCGTAATAAAAGTTACAAACCATGTGACCACAATTAGCAGATACCAATTAATCAATGAATATACCAATTAGGCATCATGGGTCACCTGTGGTTTCAACAAGTGCAGTGAAGAAAAAACAAACGAGATCAATAAAAAAAATGGATTGAAAAAGTACAAATAAAGGATGTCGTGTGCAAAAAGCAAAAGTGTACGAAAAAGTTGTGTAAAAAATCTGTGTGAAGATATATGAATATAAAAATGTATGTATAAAAAAAATGTGAAAGAAAAATATGTATATATGTTGAAATATGCATTTGTAGAACAATGAAATAAAGTGAAATAAAACATTGTGAAAACGGTGGTAAATGTGTGTATGTGTATATCTAAGTAAACCATTAATTACTGTTGTAATTATATTTCACTGCTAATTATGTGGTCACATGGTTTGTAACTTATTATTTATTTCACTATTTATTTCACTTTCATGATTGTTAGCTATGACTAAGCACTCTGTGTAGTGCGAAACGCGTAAGCTTTGTTCCACTTTGCTGTGACCTGTATTTTGGATGACACTTTATTGAATAAAGGCAAATATTTTTGGAGTGCGGCTGTGCAGGATTTCTTTGATGTCTAACTCCTGTTCCATGAGGTCCAGCTATCTGACTATAACAGCCAACGATCAGAACTAGCATGGGGAGTATAGTCCAGAGTGCCTCAGCAACCCGCTCGCCTAGAGACCAAGACACACAGCTAAGTTGCCTCATCCCGAATTTTCACCCATCTTCAGCACTGAGTATGGCAGATCTCAGAATAGTGGCCGCGGACATAGAGAACACTCAGCAGCCATATCGGACCTACGATCCGACATACAGGCCATAGCGCTAAGAGTTGAAGAAGTGGAGGAGGCACAAGCCCGCCATGACGCTTCACTATGCCAAGTTAAACAAGTGACGGAATCCCATGCTGTACACCCAAGAGAGATAAATCGTCACATGGAGGACCCTGATAACCATGGAAGATGCCAAAATCTCGGGGTAAGAGGTCTCCCAGAATCTATCGAAACAGCACAGCTTACATGCTCGGTCACTGCCCTCTTCAATGACCTGCTAGATAGACCCTCTGACTCCCCAGTAGCTATGGAACGCATTCATAGAGCACTGCGCCCGAGGGGTAGGGACACTGACCCACCTAGAGACATTGTTTGCTGTCTGAATGACTTTATACTAAAGGAAGAGATAGTCCGCAAAACAAGAGGCCGGCCACAATTTACATTTCAAGGCAAGGACATTTAGATTTTTCAGGATCTCTCCACCATAACTCTTCAGAGGAGAAGGGAACTGAGACCCCTGCTGGATGTCCTGAGAAACAGGGCTATAGTTTACTGCTGGAAATTCCCTTTTTGCTTTTTAACTACACTTAACGGCCAACCGTGAACCTCAGAGTCCCAGAAGACTTATGCCCCGTACACATATGTCTTGCATACACACGGTCACACAAAGTTGTCGGAAAATCCGATCATTCTGAACGCGGTGTCGTAAAACACGTACGCCGGGACTATAAACGGGGCAGTAGCCAATAGCTTTCATCTCTTTATTTATTCTGAGCATGCGTGGCACTTTGTGCGTCGGAATTGTGAGCACACGATCGGAAATTCCGACAACGGATTTTGTTGTCGGAAAATTTTATAGCCTGCTCTCAAACTTTGTGTGTCGGAAATTCGATGGAAAATGTGTGATGGAGCCTTTCCGTCGGAGAATCCGACCGTGTGTACGGGACATTAGGGCATTTCTGCACAACCCTCAACATACTGCTGGTTTAGGTGCCTGACTGGTATAGTGACTTCCGCCTCCCACCATTACGCAGGGCTGTCTCCATGGAAGGCATCGCTGAAGCAGGTACTGATAGCTTCAGCATCCGCCGTCAATGCACTCACCCTCCGCTTTCACCGTCAAAAGCAATGGGGTGCCAAAAAACAGGAGCCCTACCTCATCACCGAAACACCGCAGAGCAAGACACTCCTAAAGAGGTAAAGAGAACTTACTCCTTTGTGCTATATCCCGTAGTCACTACAACTTTTGATTCTACTACCACAGTTATCTTCCACTTGCATTAACATGCCCAGCATTACCTAATAGTCACTCGTAAGACATTTACCCTCGCCTAGCGCATACCCAGAACTCCTGCTCTGAGATATCAAACGGTTCCCAGGACAGCTCATGCCCTCACAAACCAAGATGTTTTACCAATCAGCGATGAACCAGAATGATCAGCCTGGATCCCTTGCAACATCCCGCTTTAAACCCTGACCTGACTGGACGATAAAAAGACAGATGCTACTTTCTGTAAGCTGTAATCTGTATTTTGACACTAGGTACATCCACTGCTGAGAATTGAACTTTCAATGGCTGACCTGTTTCCCCCCTCTCAGGATCACATAGCCCAATATAAGGAATGATATCACCTCAGCCAACGATTTATACATGCAGTGCCCTGCGATTATCCAATAAGCAGAAACTGTAGATCATAACCACTTACCTGAACACTTAATGGAATTAGATAACCATTCTTTTCTACCAGGAAGAAAGAAACTCCTCCCACAGACGAATTGACTTTTACAGAGCCTATCCTACAACATGCCCTATCCACAAGATTTGAACCGAAGAATACTCCTCATAGAAACGATCGCAAGACTTGTTCTATTAACTATTTATTTCTTGCATACTTTTTTCTTTTTTTTTTCTTCATTATTTCTAGCTTGCTATCTCTAGGTTGCGATTGTCCCAAGGATCTGGTAACAAAACTTATCCTTTTAACCCTATTCAGGTAGGATTGGAGTAACTAATGATTTCAGGATGAATAGTGAGAGGATATACCTCATTATACTACTAACATTGATATATATCAACATAAATACCTCTTCTATACATGTAGAAGACAAATGTAGAAAACACATATCGCATTGAGCAATTCAATGCAGGATAGTCTGATGATATCACAACATACTTACATGAGTTTACTTCACTAGCCCCATACTCCCGGCTTCTGGAAAGGGCAGGAGACACAGCTGGAGAAAACTCCTATCCACTCCAATTCACTTCCACCATTTTGATCCCTGACAAATCATAGGGAAACGCCCCTGGATAACTTTGATCTAATCACATCATGTGCAAAATTTCCATAGGCTTGATTAACAAGGTCATTACTAGCATAAAAGCCTGGACCTCCTTTTGAGTCAGGCCTGAGAATACAGGAACCACACTAGTAAGCCAGGATGTCAGACACGATGCACTTGGCTTTTTTCATGAATGGCACGATGATATAGGACATGGTCCTAAGGGGTACAGCCTCATGGTTCCAGGCCTCATGCCCACATCCTACATGTTTGAGGAGCTATAGTTAGCATACAGGGCAGATGAGGCATAATGTTCTAGGAGTATTGCAATTTTATGTTATATTGGTTCAATATTTGTACAAGGTTTTTTTTTTTTCCTCTTTCTTGAAACGTTTTAGTAATGTATTGAATAGACAATGTTTATTATCTGCATTTTAGAATACCATATACCCACATCTCCCATATGGTACTCTAAGGCTATATGTTTTACAACACGCATTCCACCCCCCGGGACATTAGAGAGACAACATATCTTCTCTTACACAAGTTTGACATATATTCCCCACCCACACATACTCAAATATATGCAAATGCCCATACATACGTATTTTAAAACGATTACACAAAGATCAATGCCATACAACTCGCACATCAAGCAACCAGACCTCATAGGAACAAGAGTGACTCTCCATCCGGGAACCGTACCCAACCTCCCTCATGCACAGCGGACTCTGTGAGCTCCGTCTGACCCTTACTGGCAAAATAGTTAGCGAATAGAGAAGGTAATTCCTATTATTCGCAACCAGTTTGCGCAAGAACCCAACACCCCCTTCCTTTGACACTTCTGCACCCTCTTCACAGTTCACAGTTCACAGACAACTAACCATACCCTTACGATCCCTATACCCCCCCTACGTACGCTTTAGTTTTTTTTCTCCGACCCTCCCCCACTCCTCTACTAAACCGCGCTACCCTCCCTTGCTTCCCTCCTAGGGGTGACCCCAAATAGGGTCTGACAAATCCTTGCTCACAATGGGCACCCCCAAATCCTCCTCAAGATTTCTCACTAAAACGCAAAAGAACTGAACATTCCGTAAAACGCTCCAGAGTATTGAACAGTATGCGAAACATGAGGGCGGACGAACGTAGTGTTCCTACAGGAAACCCTTTTCTGTTCCACCACTGTTTCAAAGCTATCAAATAGGGACTTCCCAATGTACTACCATGCAACCTCACCAAACTCCAAAACAAAAAGGAGTCTGAATCCTCCTGTCCAAAAACACCACTCTTCAGATAACAGACACACTCATTGATGATCAAGGCAGATATATCTTTCTGAATGGGAACATCCAAAATCGACCAATTACCTTAGCTAACATTTACAGCCCAAACACATCTCAAGTCTCTTTCTTTTGCACAACTATGCAAACTCTACTTATAAATGGCATGCTCTTCTGGACACGTCAACAGGGACTTCAAGCCTACAATATAAGGCTTTACGCCAAATAAAACTAAGTCTACAAACTCACCTTTTACATGACACATGACGCACCCTTAGACCTCAAGTAAAAGATTTCACCTTCTACTCAGCCCCACACAACAAATACTCAAGACTGTACTACTTTTTCTTAACACAACATGACCTCACTTATCTAACGTTGAACAAGGCAAACGCTACAATGCATTGTGCCTTGTTACACGATAAGACAGACCTCCGATACCACCATGGACATACTTATTAATCACAAATTACCTAGGAACATTAGACAGGAAATCCTCATGCGCTCGACAGCTCATGCCATTTGAACACTTCTGCTCCCAGAAGTCCCCTCAAACACACTTTATTTCGACCACACATTCCTTTCTTTTCATAGATTGTCAACCCAATACCCCTGTAATGTGTAAAATATGGGAGAAAGATCTGTCATTATCTCTAACACCAGTAGACTGGGGTAACATTTACCTCAACATCCACAAGATATCCATTAATGTTTCAACTCAGGAAAACGGAAACAAAATCCAATCCCGCTGGTATCGCACACCCGAACTACTATACAAATTCAACCCAGCAATCTCGAATTGCTACTGGAGATGCAATTCTCAACCTGGCCCACCAATTCACATTTAGTGGGAATGCTCACAAATTCAAGTCTGGAAAGAAGTGCACGGCATAACAACTTAGAATGGTCACCTGCTCAATTTCTCCTATACCATTCCAATCTATCACATCGCGCCTACCACAAATCCCTGGCAATGCACATGATAAATGCAGAAAAACAGTGCATACCCATACATTGGAAGTCCCAAACCATCCCGTCGCTGAAAGAATGGTTAGGCAGAATAAGAAAAATTGCCGCGTTAGAGGAATTAATTCACATAGCACGAGACTCCCCGAGCAAATTTGGCATCAAATGGGCATGCTGGAAACACTTCGGGCCCTTTCACACTGGGGCGGTTTGCAGGCAGCATTGCGCTAATAATAGTGCCTGCAAACCGACCCGAAACAGCCGCTGCTGTCTCTCAGGATGGGAAAAAAAGTCCTGCTAGCAGCATCTTTGGAGCAGTGAAGGAGCAGAGTGTATACCGCTCCTTCACCGCTCCTGCCCATTAAAATCAATGGGACAGCGCGGCTATACCGCCGGCAAAGTGCCTCTGCAGAGGCACTTTGCGGTGGTTTTTAACCCTTTATCGGCCGCCCCGCTAGCGGCCAAATACCGACGGTAAAGCGCCGCTTACAATATATATATATATATATATATACTTATATATATTGTAAGCGGCGCTTTACCGCCGACACCGCCCCAGTGTGAAAAGGCCCTTCCAGACCACAACAGAATACTCCCTTTTAAACGCTCCTAGCAACCAAGACCGATTCTCAATCCCACCTAATCACACCTAAACCAGGACACTGGACTTCACATGATTAAAAGCACCGTCCCCTCCTCACAATTCCATAGAAGTCTACAGACATCTCTCAGATAAGCCCATGAGGAGGGAAGCAAGAGACGGTCAACCTTATTCCCATAGGCATTAACCTTGTCCCCCTCACCCCCCCTCCCTTAAAGCCCCTCTTCCCCCAGGTTAAGGATTAGCTCTTATAGGTATTATCAAAACCCTCATAGGATCTATTCTCCCTACCCTCCCACATCCCATCCCCCCCCCCCTTTCCACAATTAACGACCTCAATAGGTTAGAGAGAGCTAAATACTGCATACATATTGTACCCAACCCTCCCATTACACTTAGAGAACACCTAAGCACACATGAAGACAATCTAGAAGCCAAAAAGAGACTCATTGGTTACCACTCTCACAATACTGGAATCAGATCTCTACCTACGTGCGATTCCACTACATCTTTAGAACCCACTTTGAAAGACATAACGGTTATAAAAAAGTTACAACAAAGGGTTTTTTTTTTTAATTTGTATTAAACAGCATAACTTCACTTGAAATGTTTGGCCATCTTAATATTGCATATCAGGATTTCTATGACCAAAGAACGCTAACTGTTCCCCAACCTGTTATTCATACGGTATTTGAGCAGCAATTTTTCGACCGTGAAAAACAGTAAAGTTAGCCCTATGTCTTTGCATAATGTGGAAGATGAAGGTACGCAGAGTAAATAGATACCCAACATGTCACGCTTCAAAATTGCACACGCTCGTGGAATGGCGCCAAACTTCGGTACTGAAAAATCCCCTTAGGCAACGCTTTAAACATTTTTACTGGTTACACATTTTGGGTTACAGAGGAGGTCTTGAATTATTGCTCTCGCTCTAACGTTCGTGGCGATAGCTTACATGTGTGGTTTAAAAACACAGTTTTCATATGTGGGTGGGACTTAAGTATGCTTTCGCTTCTGCCTGCGAGCACACGAGGACAGGGGTGCTTTAAATTTATTTTATTTATTTTTTATTGTTAATTTTACTTTTTTTTTTAGTTTGACATTTAAAAAAAAAAATTTTTTGATCACTTTTATTCCTATTACAAGGGATGTAAACATCCCTTGTAATAGGACTACAGCATGATCGGTCCTCTTTACAGTGAGATATGGGGTCAATAAGACCCCACATCTCACCCCTAGGCTGGAAAGCCTGTAATAATAAAAAACGATCTCGGCTTCCCAGTCGAGGTGGCGCCATTTGTTTAAACGATCATAGAGAGTCCGGCGACCATCTGATCTGCCGGAAATCTCTATGGTAAACATCTGGGGCCAGCAGATCCGTTCTCTGAATCACTGATGGAAGCAGTGAGTCGTAGAAGCACCGGAGGGCAGCGGGAGGGGGGGTAGTCCCCTCTTGCCGCCCGTAAGAATGATCAAGCGGTGGAACAGCTGCTATGATCATTGTTATGGTGTGAGGAATCACCTGCTGAAAAAGCGGATATCTGAATGCCTGTAGCGGCATCAGCTATACCCGCACAAAGTCAAGGACGTCATATGGGTGACTATGTGGCAGATGAGGTTTATTGTTGAGAAATGTAAGGTTATGCATTTGAGGGCTAAGAATATGCATGCATCATACATGCTAGGGGGAGTACAACTGGGGGAATCCGTAGTGGAGAAGGATCTGGGGGTTTTGGTAGATCATAAGCTCAATAATAGCATGCAATGCCAAGCTGCTGTTTCCAAAGCGAGCAAAGTCCTTTCTTGTATTAAGAGAGGTATGGACTCCAGAGAGAGATTTAATTTTGCCCCTGTTCAAATCATTAGTAAGACCTTATCTGGAATATGCAGTTCAGTTTTGGGCACCAGTTCTCAAAAAGGATATTGGGGAACTGGAGAAAGTGCAGAGAAGGGCAACCAAACTGATAAGAGGCATGGAGGAACTCAGCTATGAGGAAAGATTAGAGGAACTGGAGGAATTTATTCACTCTTGAGAAGAGGAGAATAAGGGGGGATATGATCAACATGTTCAAATATATAAGGGGTCCATATAGTGAACTTGGTGTTGAGTTATTCTCTATATGGTCAACCAGAGGACATGGGGCACTCTACGTCTAGAGGAAAAGAGATTTCATCTCCAAATATGGAAAGGTTTTTTCACAGTAATGCCCCGTACACACGGTCGGATTTTCCGATGGAAAATGTCCGATCGGAGCATGTTGTCAGAAATTCCGACCGTGTGTGGGCACCATCGGACATTTTCGATCGGATTTTCCGACACACAAAGTTGGAGAGCAGGAGATAAAATTTTCCGACAACAAAATCCGTTGTCGGAAATTCCGATCGTGTGTACACAAATCCGACGGACAAAGTGCCACGCATGCTCAGAATAAATAAAGAGATGAAAGCTATTGGCCACTGCCCCGTTTATAGTCCCGACGTACGTGTTTTACGTCACCGCGTTTAGAACGATCGGATTTTCCAACAACTTTGTGCGACCGTGTGTAGACAAAACAAGTTTGAGCCAACATCCATCGGAAAATATCCTAGGATTTTGTTGTCAAAATGTCCGAACAAAGTCCGACCGTGTGTACGCCCTATAAGAGCTGTGAAAATGTGGAATAGACTCCCGCCAGAGGTGGTTCTGGACAGCTCAGATTGCTTTAAGAAAGGCCTGGATACTTTCCTAAATGTACATAATATAACTGGGTACTAACATATTTAGGTAAAGTTGATCCAGGAAAAATCTGATTGCCTCTTGGGGGATCAGGAAGGAATGTTTTCCCCTACTGTAGCAAATTGGAGCATGCTCTGCTGGGGTTTTTTGCCTTCCTCTGGATCAACTGTGGGTATAAAATTGGGTATATTGGATTGTACGATATTTTTTATTTGATTTATTTATTTATTGTTTTTAAGGTTGAACTGGATGGACTTGTGTCTTTTTCCAATCTGACTAACTATGTAACTATATTATGTATGGCAGGCGGGAAGTGGTTGAGGAGCTCCAGGCTCCTTCATAAAAAAAATAAAAGCCAGCAGCTACAAATGCTGTAGCTGCTGACTTTTATTAGGGCACTTACCTGTCCAGGAATCCAGCAGTGTCCTCACCCGAGCTGATTTTTTAATCGGCTGTTAGGTGCTGCCGATGCCATCTCCACTTCCCAGCTGGTTCCCTACTGCACATGCGCAAAGCACGCAGCACTTTGTGAATGGGCCGGCTGCAGGGGAAGGAGGAGGGGGGGCTGAACTTTCAGGTCAGTTCACCGTGGCAAATGTGGTAGCAGGGGGGGGGGGAGGAGGTAGATAAGCGGTGCTTCCCCTTTTGGGTGGAGCTCTGCTTTAAAGACGTTGCAAAGTCTCCAGGTTTTTCACCTTAATGCATTCTATGCATTAGGGGGGAAAACTTTCTGTGCTGCAGCTGCCCCCCAGAGCCCCCCTTTTTCTTACCTGAACCCGATCATTCCAGCGACGAGAATGAGCCCAGCAGCTTCCACTGCTGTCAATCAAATCCAATGACGCGGAAGCAGGGGGAGGGGCCGAGTCCTGCTGTCTGTGTCAATGGACATAGCAGCAGGACTCAGGAGCGCACCAGCATAGGTACCCCCAAGGAAAGTGGCTGTCCGTGGGGACACTCGATGAGAAGGAGGAGCCAGGAGCACCACTGGGGGACCCCAGAAAAGCAGGATCGGGGACGCTCTGTGCGAAACCCCAGCACAGAGGAAGTATAACATGTTTGTCATTTAAAAAAAAAAAAAAAAAAAAGAACTTTACAATCACTTTAAGAGCCTAATATGCATATATAAAAGTAAACATGCTCATTTTATTATAGTGCCTGACAGGGGCCACAGAGGTCTGAAACACTGTGCTGCCTGTCCTGTGATATGTGATAAAATGTACATATTCAGCTGAGCCTTAGGACTTTTGTATTCTTGCTTGGATTTCATAATCCAGATGGTGGATTATGAGATACCAGATGAGCTTCTCCTTGAAAATATATTAAATATGATCACAAAAAACAATGATTATTCATTTAACCACTTACAAGTCTATTGCTGGTGGAGTATACAATGGGCTTCCCAACAGAGATGCAACTTTCAATGCCACAAGGAGTAACAGCATGGGATACTCTTCCCGTTGTGATGTCATTGGCCTAACGAGGAAGTAGCATATTCCTTCATAGACGATATGCTAATAAGAAAAGAACTTATTTCCTTATTATAGAAGGAATGTCACTGCTCAAGAGCTTCCTGGTTTGGGAGCCTGCTGAAGACTGTATGATCCTATGGATGACATTATCTGGTGCTGATTGGTTGGTTTCTAGAACTTATTTTCAGAGTGAACTGATCCATTCCACCATAAGAGCTAATGCAGACAAACAGATTCGATCATCTCTATTTTGCTCCTGAGCTCTAGTTAGGTTTATCAGATGGGTTCACATGCTCTACTTTTATCAAGGTCCTTTCTAGAACTTATATTTGACCAAATGGCAGCTCCAACCTTTGCACTTAGCATTCACATTACTATCACATTATTCATGGAACAGATCTGGGCTATCTTCTGCTGTTCGTTATTTAACGTTTATGTTGCTTCTATGCATTAAGCTTTTACTGCGTGGAAGCAGCGAAGGTTTTCTTAACTTGTATTGTGTGTATCCAAACCCATTTTTGATAGACCAGGAAGGATCTTGCATTGTAGACAACTGTCTAAAACTGGGTATACATGTACCAAAACATGACCAACCAGTCAGCAAGAATTGGACAGCTTTCGATATGTGTATACTTCTTTCTGTGTACTCTGGCTTCTGCCGAACAGTCATGCTAGACAACCAGCATTTAATAAGTGCATGCAGCAGGTGGCTGCAGTGCCGGTCTTTGTATTCTGACGGGGGGCAGCGGGATCCCTGTCAGAATACAATAGCCCAGAGGGAGAGATCCCTGCATATACATCATTTGGGTTGATACAGGGATCTGTGAGGTTTTTGTTTTTTTTGTTCAGTCCGCTGGTTGAAAGGAAACAAAATCAATGTAACTTGCTTAAGAGAGTCTTTTCTTTACTTTGAAGAGGTCTACTATCATTGTGCCCTGAGACAAGAAGTGAAAAAATTCTCCTAAATGAGAGCAGAAAAAAAAAAAAAAAAAAAGAAGACCAAAAAACAAAAGAAAAGTCCTGCTCTACCCAAAACAAAAAGCTTTAGCTATATACATGTAGCAACCCGATACTTGACAGGGTTGCTAACAAATTTAGCTTGCTAGGTGGTAACTAGCCCAGCTGATTGATAGGGGATTCCCTGGCTTTTTCCCTACCTCTGGATTTGATGCACCACTCTGTCACTAGGCGGCATTGTTGCCTTTGGCAGTAGAATGAAAGGGCATAGGGAATCCAGACTAGGAGTTAATAGGTTGACTCAGCCAATAGGCAGGGGTTTTCTTCAGCCCCTTGGCCTGCTGGGAGCACCCATTTATTCAGGAGGAGTCAGGTTATCGGGTTAGACATGTGCAATTTTTTTCGTTCCAAACTAGTTTAACAAATTTGTTAATTCCGAATGATAGAAAAACCATTTAACAAATTTTTCTGAATATTCATAAATTTAAATATTTAAAAACTCATAAATCCGAGGTTCATGGGCGGAGTCTAGCGGAGCAGACATGCATTGTTAGAGCTCCGCACCGCTGAGGAGAGAAGAGAAGGACAAAGCGGAGCCTGCAGGCTCAAAAGGTATCCATTTGAACCTTTTTGCCCCAGGGAACAAACTGTGAAAGTTTGGGCAGGAAATATGGTACTGGGAGGAAGCCGTGGCAGAAATAAAAATCACCTCTCAAAGAGCTCACAGGCACTCACTGCAACTAAAGCAGCTCCAGTCACCTCACAATATACAGCATCAGGGCGCTCTCACAGACAGAAAATGTCACAGCAAGACTCTCCATTTGAGTCAGATACAGAACAAATCCTCTCACAAACTTCTCCACAAGCCTGCTCAGCATCCCCAGTAATATTATTACAATTTGAAAAGATGCTTCATAAGGCTTTAAAACAAACCTCAGACCAAATAACAAAAAGCCTAACCAAAGAAATAAGGGAGCTGGGAAACCGCACCACAGCCTTAGAAATAAAAATGGATGAAATTGAAATTACAACCCAAGAAAATATAACAGAATTGGAACAATTAAAAGAAGAGAATTTAATACTTCAAACTAAGCTCGAAGATTACGAAAATAGAGCCAGACGTTCAAACTTGCGCATAAGGGGAATACCTGAAACTGTGACAGACCTGCAATCTACTATTACTGCTCTATTACAAGAACTAAAGCCAGATATCCCTATTGAACATTTAGAACTGGACAGAGTACACAGAGCCCTCACAGCCAAAAAGAAAGATGGACCCCCACGTGATATAATCACAAAATTTCATTATTACAGAACGAAAGAACAAATACTAATTGCTGCAAGAGAAAAAAAAGGAACTTAATTTTCAAGGACACAATTATCAAATTTTTGCTGACCTCTCCCAACTTACTATTACTAAAAGACGATCCATGAAACCCCAACTAATGGAACTGCAACGCCACAACATTATGTACCAATGGGGCTTCCCCTTTTCAGTCAGATTTAACTACCAAGGTACAATTTACAGAAGCAGATCAGCAGATGAACTACAACAAACCCTTTTAAAATTAAATCTGACAGAACCCACAAGCAGCAACTCTCCCACACGCAGAAGAATGGCATCATCTTCACCTTCAGAGAGCACCCAGAAAATTTCAGAACAAAATGGGAATCATCATTCTCACAAAAGAGGCCGTTATGCCACATCATCCATGGACCAACAAGATTCAATGGACTGACATCCTAATTCCTGATATCTCTTCATTTATTATACTAAGAGATGGTTC
The DNA here is from genome assembly GCA_037952925.1 of Lithobates clamitans. NCBI lineage: Eukaryota > Metazoa > Chordata > Amphibia > Anura > Ranidae > Lithobates > Lithobates clamitans. Next base: position 428,597 of record JBBGZY010001365.1, on the reverse strand, counting down.
TCTATAAAAAACCTGTATTATAACTGAATGTAACTGCATTCTGATAGTCACACACTGTGTGGGGTCATGTTACATTCCAGTTATATTTCTTATTACTTCTGATTCATATAGCCTTAGAATATATAAGTGAAATAAGGAAATTCTTGTTCAGTTATATATTTTCAGGTAATAACAATAGATTTATTACTTTTTAGGACAAATATGTTCAATAATCCAGAAGTAATGGAAGCTTTTTCTTTCTTTTCTTAAAACAAATATATTATTACCTAACTAGTTCCTAGAACTATGTTTTTGTTTATTCTAATCTGAAGCAATACAACCTCAATTTTATGAGTTAACATATCTAAACAGTTACATATGAATAAAATATGTAATTGTTTACTCTAAAAAGGGTTAAACTCCCAAAATTATTCAAACTATCTTCATCAATACCAAAGTTATTAACAGTACCTTTCTAACTGAATTATTTAGCCTAGGGCAAGACTAACCATATACAACCACCCTGGAATAAATAATTTCATAATCATCATTTTTGTGTCTTTTGACATAGCACTTCTCTCCTGTAAGCGGAAGATCCGTGTACCCCCATTAGCCCTCCTCATTCTCCCAACCATATTATGTGGGAGTGTGACGAAGGCACTTATTCCCCTAAGAGAGATATTTATTGTCTTTCACGGGTAAATTGTGATTACTTGCAAAAAATAATTTATACAATGTATCATCTAATCTCATATGTTTTTTGTTTACTCTTTACTCCAGAATTCACTGGTTTCTTTTCTATCTTTTCATCTTTTCAGTCCACACAGGTTGATCTGCGCAGTCAGCTCTGCATAACAAAAAGTAAGTCAAAACTATTTGATCTGTTGCCATGGCACCACTGAATATACTTTCCCTGAATGTTCAGGGAATAAATGTCCCTCAAAAAAGGACCAAAGCCCTCCGTACTTTCCATAACAAGAAGGCTCACATAGTATGCCTCCAAGAAACACACTTCACCAAAGATTCTACTCCAAAATATATTTCTCCTTTTTATCAACAAATTTACACGGCTTCTGCCTGTACCAAACAAAGGGGAACTCCAATTGCATTTCACCGATCCACACCATTCACCTTATCATCAGAAATTAAAGACCCAGAAGGTAGATACCTGATACTCATGGGTTATATAATGGATACAGCAATCACGGTGATTTCCTACTACGCTCCTAACAAACAACCTACACCATTCCTCTCACATATATTACAAGTGATTAATACACACAAAATAGGAACAGTGATAATGTGCGGGGAATCGAACCAGGTCCTCCTCCCATTTCTAGATAAATCACCTTTTACACCATCCAAAATAACCTCTAGATTACTTTTTTCTCAACTTCTTTCCAAATACAATCTGGTAGATTCGTGGAGAGAAAGTAACCCAATGAAAAAGAAATTCACTTATTTCTCGCACCCTCATCAAACCTTCACCAGAATAGATCATATTTTTCTAACAATTGGAATGATACCAGAAATTATTGCATCAGATATAATTCCGATTCTGTGGTCTGACCATAATGCAGTATACACTACTATAGCCTCAGCCATACCAAAAGCGCATGACCCAACCTGGTACTTATCGGACATAATGCTCAAACACCCACTACATCAGATGGCCATTGAACAAGCTTTAAAGGAATACATATCAATTAATAATACAACAGACATCTCCTCAATAACACTGTGGGAAGCTCATAAGCCTGTCTTGCATGGTACAATACAAAGACAAATAGCACTATTTAAACGGGAACGCAAAAATCTAGCCAAAAAACTAGAACTCAATTTTAATGCAGCCTACATATCATTCCAAGATAATCCATCTCAGAGTACAAAATCTCATCTGGAAAAATCTAGATTGGAATACGATCTATTTCTCACTGAGTCAGTTGATAAATCCCTCAAACGCTCCAAACAAAATTTCTACATGAATACAAACAAACCAGGTACATATTTGGCTCGGGCATTAAATTCAACTAACAAATCTTTCAAACCAATACGTTTGAAATTATCAAAAAATGTTTATTCTTGTAATCCAGTTAAAATAGTCCATAAATTTCACTCACATCTCACAACTTTATACAAGACAAACAATGAATTTAATCCTACAGAGGCTGAATCCTTCTTCTCAAAAATAACCTTACCTGAGTTGTCTCAGAATCAAAAAAGCAGTTTGGATGAGCCTAACACTATAGATGAAGTTGCTAACGCCATAAAAGACCTAAAACTTAACAAAAGACCAGGCCCAGACGGCTACTCGGCTTTATACTATAAAACATTCTCAGAAATACTCTCTCCCATTCTCACTGAAACTTTTAACAAACTTCTACAAGGACATTCTTTTCGGCAAGAAACATTAATGGCAATTGTTTGTATGATCCCAAAACCCCTTTCTGATGATACTTCCTGTGTGAATTATCGACCTCTCTGTTAAACCTTGATATTAAATTATTAGCGAAAATAATAGCAAAACGCCTCAATAGCATTATAGGAAAATTAATACATAGAGATCAAGTAGGCTTCATGCCAAATAGAAAGGCAGGCGATAATATACGCAGGGCAGTGTTATTGGCACATATTGCTAAAAAAAAGGAAAATCCCTTTATGTTTTCTATCTCTCGATATTAAGAGGGCATTTGACACAGTATCCTGGCAATATATGCAATATTCATTACAAAAATGGGGTTTTGGACCCCACTTTTTAACATGGATCAAAGCATTATATAATAAACCCAAAGCCTATATAAAATATGCTGGATACAAATCTGATGCCTTTAATATCGAAAGAGGTACCCGACAGGGTTGCCCATTATCTCCCTTATTATTTGCCCTTATACTCAAACCCATGGCCCAATACATCAGAACAAACCAAACTATAACTGGCATTGAAGTAGGAGGTATTACACACAAATTATGTATATTTGCAGACGATATATTACTTTTTCTATCATCACCACAGGTCTCTGGTCCTAACTTAATACCAGCTCTTGATGGATTTGCAGCCCTATCCGGCCTTATGATTAATCCTAGGAAATGCCTAGTGCTTAATATTTCGCTCACAAACATGGAATTGATCCCGGCTAGGGCTGCACTCCCATTCACATGGACAGAAAAATCAATCCCATATCTTGGAATTCATTTAACAGCATCTCATTCTGACTTATTCTCAACCAATTATCCTCCTGTATTAAGACAGATCACAAATCTAATAAAACAATGGTCGCAACTTCCTTTATCCTGGATAGGGAAGATTAATGCAATCAAAATGACTATTCTACCCAAATTGCTTTATCTATTCAGAGTCCTCCCTATTCCAATTCCTTCCTATTTTTTGAGAATAGTACAAAAAAGAGCAACTTCGTTTATATGGGGCTCTTCTAAACCACGTATACCTATACACACACTACATCTTCCCAAAAATAAAGGAGGCCAGGGATACCCTAATTTTACTAACTACTACAGAGCAGCACATTTGGCCAGTCTGTCCAAATACCATGCAAAACAGGAAATCCCATTATGGGTATTTATAGAGGCTTCAGGAAATGACACTCTATTAATATCAAACTTGTCATGGCTTGATACTAAAGACCGCTTTAAAATTCATAATCCCATAACTAAACACTTCTTATCTCTCTGGGATAAACTAAAAACCAAATATCAGTTACAATCTCCACACAATCCTCTCCTTTCTTTTATCAGAAATCCGGCCTTTTTTCCGGCATGGATCTACCCAAATTCTTTTAAAGCTTGGACAACATCAGGCATTCAGACACTAAATGACTTCATAGCATCTAAATCATTCCTTTCATTCCCATCGCTTAGAGAAAAATATGATCTACCAAACTCTGAGATATTTAGATATCTCCAAATCAAAAATTTCTATACACCATTCCTAAAGGGGGATACACCATTATCCCAATTATCCATTTTTGAATCAATCTGTACAAAAGATCCATTTGCTAAAGGTACAATTTCATCACTTTATAATCAATTATATGGAGTAGTAAATCTTAATAGACCCTCTTACGTTCAGAGGTGGGAGGAGGACCTGGGACGAACTTTAGAAGACACGGGCTGGTCTAACATATGGCTCACATCTAAGTCATCTTCACCCAACATCTTAGCACTGGAGACAAAATTATGAAGTCCTAACTCGCTGGTACCTTGTACCCGCTAGAGTGGCAAAATATTCACCTAATACCTCAGCTCTTTGTTTTCGAGGATGCCCAGAAATAGGCACACATTTACACATATGGTGGACGTGCCCAGTAATCCAAACCTTCTGGAAGGAAGTCTTCGTGATTGCATCTAAAATATTTAAAAAAATAATACAACCAGATCCATATATAACTTTACTTAATCTAAAACCGGAATGGTTAACACTCTCTCAATTCAAACTTATGATCCAACTAATAACGGCTGCAAAACAAACAGTGGCCAAGGCATGGAAATCTCCTACATTGGTACTAGCAGAAACAATTCACAGAATGAATAATACAATGTCCCATGCTAAGATGGTAGCCATCGATCAAAATCAAATTCCAAAATTTGAAAAACTTTGGCATCCTTGGATAAAACAACAGTTCCTGTCAAATTTCAATGACTCTGTCCTGTTGCCATGGTAACAGATTAAATGACTTACAGAGACACCCATTCTAAGGCTTCAAAGAGAACTAAAAAGAATAATAAACTGACGAGCGGGACAACCTTGTGGACCATACCTCTGCCTTTCTACCCTTTTTCTTCTTTCTCTTTCCTTTTCTCCACCTTACGATTAAAGCTCATTATCAGAATTTATTTGACCTATATACACTCTACCTGTAAACAATATGTATAGTAGGTATAAATCATTTAAATACCTACAAAAGTAACTAAGGAAATGATATATATCTTTAATTTAGGTTTACGTGAACCCAATGTTTAATATTTGAAATTTCATGATATTTACCTATATAAACCCTACTGTAAAACAATGAGCTTACTTTATAGATCCTTGTAAACTTACTTTATGTATCTTTATAATATTGTATACTCAAACTTCTTTTGACAAGGAAAAATTCATAAATCCAAAAATAGGAAAGAAAATCTGAAAATTCGAAAGAATAACTAACTAATATTAACTATTAAATTATAGGTATTGGAATTTCCTTTCAAATTTGGCTGTTAGTGAACGCAATGAATATGAATTTATTCACAGTTACGAATTATCCAAAATAACCAATGCCGCATCTAAACAAATGGAACAGAACAAAATTAATAATAAATAATAATAATAATAATGTTTTTATTATTGTTATTTTTTATTATTAATTCGTTACGTTCCGGAAATTTGCAAATTTGGAAATCCGAAAACACAAAAATTTGAAAATCTGAATAACTAATAATAACTTAACTATTACTATTAAATTATAGGTACTGGAATTTCCTTTCAAGTTTGGCTGTTAGTGAACGTAACAAATACAAATTTATCCGAAGTTGCAAATTATCCGAATTATTAATGCATGCTGCATCTAAAAGGAATGGAAAGTAACAAATTAATAATAATAAACAATAATAAAAAATTTTCATTATTATTTATTATAAATTGGTTATGTTTCATTTGTTTAGATGCAGCATTCGTTATTTCGGATAATTCTTAAACTTTGGATAAATTTGTCTTTGTTGCGATCACTAACAGCCAAATTTGAAAGGAAATTCCAATACCTATAATTTAATAGTTTATTATTAGTTATTCTTTCGAATTTTCGGATTTTCTTTCCTATTTTCGGATTTACGAATTTTGATCAGAACGAATTACCCGGAAAATGAAAAAATAAAGCCACAAAAACAAATGAAACGAAAATGAACAAATTTTTTGGCAGTGTACATGTCTAATTGGGGGTCTGTGCCACGTGGACGGCTGTCTAGGCGGACTTTTTTTTTTTACAAGGCTCTGGGTTGCTAGGCCAGAAGCCTGAGGCCTATCCCAGAAGACCCTGGCTGCTAGGCTGTCTGAGGCCTATCCAGGCTTGAGAGAAGCAGCGCGGGGTTGGGGCTTTCGGCTGGAAGCCCAACTAAGTTGCAGAGGTTCCACCAGACGGATAGTCGCATCGTTGCCAGAAGTGAGGAAGAAGCAATTGCCAAATGGGATGACCACTCCTATTACCAGAGGCAAGTGAGGATCAAGGTCAGAGATAAAGGAGACACAGTCGCCATTAAGGGACAACCGTTCCAGTTATCAGAGGCCAGTTATGGAAGTCTGAAGTACCAGAGCAGCCTTATTCACTAGCCGGGGACGGTGAACAAGTGGCAAAGCTTCAGCAGAGTGCCAAGCCAGGGACCCAGCGGGTTAGCAAGGGTGACACTTGAGGAGAATACAGCGGGTTAGCTGTGGAAGAGCTCAGGGGATCCAGTGATGACTGGGATCTTGAAGTCTAGTGAGAGACCGGGATCTCAGTGAAGATCTACAGTAGGATACTGTGAGACGTGAGAAAAGATCTATAAAGGGTTACTGTGAATTAAGTGTATGGATCTCTATTGACTGTTCAAAGTTCAGTTGCCATTGAAGACAGCAGTTCTACTAATACAGTTGCTGCATCCAGCTTAAAGGACCTCTATCTGTATAGCTGCCTATCTTTGTTTTGGAGTTCGCCAATTGCTTTTGTATCTGCCTAAGGGTGTCCTGGCCCTAAACCCTCTCTCCCTCAGTTCTTGTTGAGAGACAATAAATCACTTTTGTTCGCATTCAAAAAGTGACTGGCGCCCAGGTTTTCAACTTGCATTACACCCACCATGCCTAGTAACCCATACTGTGAATGATGTCAGCTCTCCATAACTCTGGAGGTCACCATTAGGCCTCTAGGTGTCAGGGACACCGCTACATTTGGCATACAACGTGGGGGCAAAGGCGTTATTCCTACAGTGGTCGTCCCTAGCAATGGACTGCAACTACACTGGGATTTCGTTTGGCTCCGTGGGAAGGTGGCAAGTAACATCTCCTCATAGACTGTGTTATTATCCATCTAAGCTATGTGGGGAAGAACCAATGTGACTCATTGCTCATGGGAGGGTGTCAGCCTGGTGTTTTGTCACTTTACGCCAGCGCTACAGGGGTTAATGCAGACTCCAAGTTTTGGAATGCCACGCAAGGAAGAAGATGGGCGCTGAAGTTCTTGAAGAGCATGTGATCCAATCTCTTGGCAGGGGGAGGAGTTGTCGCTCTGCAGAGGAGGAGGAGAAGGAGACGGAGTTGCAAACATACGCACAGCAGTACCCACGATACGTGCTCCAAAATCGTTGGGGAAGGAGAAAGCTGCCGAGTGTCAAGAAAATGTCCGCATTCATCCATCCGGCTTCGGCTGGGTATAACCCGAGGGTCATGGCTAGTCTTTTTACCTCTGGAGAGACTATTATCGATACGGGCTGAGGCCTCGTGGGGAGATAGCACTGTACATCTCCCAAAGTTCTGCAGCCATGGGAATCTTTTGCAAGCAATGTTCTGGCTTTGCTGTGTTTCTGCGCCTCTGGAATCAATGTTACCGTTGTGGGGAACTGTTGCTGGTAGCTGCTCGCTCAACCCTGTCATCCCAGGTGCTCAAAGTGGACTGGGCAAGGGGATATGCAACCACGGAGGAAACACAATATACTGCTGCTTCTGATTCCAATATGTCCATTTCAGCCGGTGCCAATTATGCCCAGTAAGGGGTCACCGCACCTGCCAGACAACGTTTCTGCAGTGGAAGTGGCAGTTCCTGCAGCACATATCACCATGGAAGGAATCAGAGTGCCTGCATCCATCGCTACTACAAGTAAGGCGCAATTGGAGGACGCCAGCCCACCATCAGTACTAGTCGGGCTAGGCCTGCCCATTCGGCATCTGAGGCAGGTAAGCCAAACTGGGATTGAGAATGTACAGAATGAGTGATAATTATATCAGAAGTATGCTCTACAGTAAAAGGATATCTACCGTTACTGCAGTTATGGCCTCTGTCGTTTAAGTTATGGTCGGGACATCATTGCCAGTGAAAACTGCTGGTTCTGTTCTTAGTAAACTATTTGCTGCAACGTTGCCACTCCAGAAAAGAGGGAAAAGTATGTGTAGCCCATAACAAGGGCTAAGGACTGCGTCACTTATACCATGTTTGCTCTGTGCTAATGGCCAGTGGCAGGGGCCAAGAGTCTTATCAAGATTGTTCTTTGTTCCAAGACTCAATCAAGTGGATGTGCAATACTACATCACCACCATTGATCAAAAGGAAAGCCTTTGCAATTACCTTACCCCATGTATTACTGGTGCTATCTTCAGACTGTAACAAGTTCAATCTAACAAATGTAGATTACAATGTTGAGTTCAGTGGGGCCGTGTGTTGACTTTGCCGGGGACAGTTGCTCCACCCCTAGGAAATGTTGCATTGGGGACACTCCTGTTGTGCTGTTCTACTGGACTGTGCCCCTAAATCCCAGCAGTTGCAGGGAGTGCCCTAAAAGAGTCATGCTGGCCTGTGCCCAGAAGTTGCCAGTGTGCTTCCCTCTGAAAAGTAACATGCTGATCTAAACTTGTAAAATTTCAGCAGGTTTGTTCTTCGTTTCAATATATTTAATTTTCAAAATAAGAAGAATACATCATATGCATAGATACAACATTGGTCTACACTCCTTAGGGAAATCTGAAGTCACAGTAAAGATCAGATGGTTCCAACAAGGATAAACTAGCGTTTCATATACAGGATGAGTATAATGTGCTGTAAGGAGTTGATCTGAAAAAAAAAAAAACAGTATACAAACATAGCTCTGTATGCAGGTAGAGTTGGCCTAGAATTAAGAGACTGGAGGAAGCAACGGAGGGGAGCGCTCCGCCACCCCAATAGGGAACAGGCTGTGGCTGAGACTCCGTCCTCCGCAGCCCCTCTCTTCTAGCACACCGAGGCTCTATCTGCAGCTAATAAAAAATCTTAAGAAAAACATTTTAAAACAAACAAAAAAAACCTGCCTCTTTACTAGAGAACTCATGGTTCACTAGAGATACCATAGGTTTAAGTAGATTAAGCAATATCTAATACAACAAATGATTGTTTGCATAAACGAATGTAGGAACAAGATGTTTGTCTGTAAATTCTTAAAGATTATGCATGAGGAACCAGTTTGAGAAGGGATCCCAACTCTAAGGGGTGTTGGGTCCCGGCTCTGGAGAGATTCATTGAAGAGAAGAGTAGTGATCAAAGAGCATTCCTGAGGAAAGAGGAAAAGGAAGAGAGAAAGAAAGAAAGAGATGAGATAAGGGGAGGGAAAGAGAGGAAGCGAGTGGAAGTCGACTGGGGGGGGACACAGCAATACCACTGTATACCCAGAGGTTATCAAATGAGAGTAACGCCCACAAAGGTTGCCCAAGGTTCCCATGTGAGTTTGAATTTGTCCGAGCAATCTAGGATGACACTAGCCATTTTTTCTTGATTCATGATCCAGGATATCTTTCTTTTGGCCAAGAGGGTGGAAACGGAAGGTTGTTTCCAAGCCCTGGCCAGTGTGAGTTTTGCGCCCAGTAGAATGAAATAGATGAGGCGTTGGGAACTCTTGGGCGCCCCTTGTACCGGGAAGTTTAGGAGCGCAATGAGAGGCGACATTTGAATAGATAGTGAGGTAATTTTGTTGATCCAACTAAATATCTTGTGCCAAAACTGACGTATTCTGGGACAGCTCCACCAGGTATGGAGCATATCCCCTTGTATATCGCAGCCTCGGAAGCAAAGAGGAGACGTGGAGGGGAAAATAGCTGCCAGGTTTGAGGGAACTAAATACCATTTGGTTAAAACTTTTACACTAGCTTCCATAATGTTGGAATTAAGAATACCTTTTAAGGAGCGAGAAAAATTTTGGTGCTAGGTGTCAAGATTCCAGTGGTGTGTTAGGTCCTCTTCCCATTGAAGCATATATGATGTCTTAGCTTGTGCTGATGAGATTGCCCTATAAACCACCGATATGCCCCCCCTCTGCTCATCGGCCTGACCGCACCATGATTCGTATGCAGAGATTAGGGGGCCATTCAGGAGTGTTTTACACTTTTTCTGTAAGAAGCTGGAGATTTGAGCGAATCGAAAGAATTCTGAGGCGGGCATTTCTAAATTACTTATACAGTAAGCTTTAGTGATAGGGCCCAGAGGTCGGAGAAAGTGACCGATTCTGTAGAGGCCTTTGTCAAGCCACCATTTAAAGGACCTGATATTAAGACCCGGTGGGAATTCAGGGTTTTGAAAGATGTGTTTAAGAGGTTCTATGGGTGAGGAGATCTGAGAGTTTTTCCTTAGGATATCCCAAAGAGCTAATGAATGTGAAAGCGTAGGGGCCATGATTGGAGGTCTCAGGTTTTTGAGTCACCACATAAGATAGTCTAAAGTATGGAGGGGACTGCCTGTCTGTCTTTCAATATTTATCCAGTCCGGACATTCCCAATGTGAGTAAACCACCGAAATCTTTGCTAGATGGGCAGCTTGGAAGTACCAGAGTAGGTTGGGGAGGCCCAGCCCCCCTTCCTTCCTAGATCTGAACAGGATTGATTTGGAGAATCTATGTCCTCCTTTACCCCAGACAAAATGGATGATTTTAGCTTGGAATTGTTTTAAACGTGCTTTATCAATGGGGATTGGGAGGGCTCGAAAATAGTGTCAGGGGAGATGTAGGGAGAGAGAAGACTTATAGGATAGGCCGCCGAGGTGGTCCAAGGACCACTCCCCACATTCACCCCACGACCCACCACAATGGAAGGTGAGGAGGAGAGGGCGTGTGCGACCCCAGTGCATGATGAATGCTTTGTCCTGAGGTATTCTCATTCCCTGGTGTGGGCTCATGTGAGGCCATCTCATGAGAAGCGTAGTGTGACACTAAAGGTGTCTTATCTAATGAGAAGGCAACACATGGCGGTATTCTCCCTAGATTGTCATTGGCGAAAGACAATAAGTCCCGGGAGGAAGGTGAAAATGTTAGTGTCTGTAGCGACATAAGGTTCATGGCGGAACAGCTTCCTTAGGTTTCTTGAATCTTGCCAATTCCCACACTGGAGTCAGAGGGCTGGTTGGGAGGTGTCTTTTGGCGGAGTTTGGAGGGCATCCAGACGACTGAAGGTTTGAGTCCAAGCTGATTAGGCCTAGGTGGAGCAAGAGTTTTTCTCCTTCTTGAAGCGAGCCAAAGGTGAACGATTTGCCTTTCCAAAGGAATTTGAGCTGGAACGGGAAGAGCCACCAGTATTTAATTTCTTTGTCCATTAGTATTTGGAGCAATGGTTTTAAAGCTCTCCTCTTTTGGATGGTAGAGGGGGACAGGTCTGCGAAGATTTGCAACTGGTGACCTTGAAAAACAATTTTGGGTAGTGATCTAGATTTCCGCATCACCTCCTCTTTGACGGAGTAGAAATGTGGTTTGACCACGATGTCACGGGGGAGGCCATCAGCTCTAGGTGGTTTGAGAGCTCTATGGGCCCGATCAAGCTCCAATCTGTGTTGTGGAGTGTCAGGAAGAATGTCCTTGATGAAAGCTTTAACGGTTTCAGGTATGTCTTTGTAAGATTCGGGTAGCCCCCTTAGCCTGAAATTGTACCTGCGGTTTCGGTTCTCAAGGTCGTCGATCTTAGCATGCGCTGTCTCCAGCTGATCTTGTAAAATCTGTATGCAGGCAGAGTTTTGATTAGTTCTGAATGTGGTGGCTTCCAGGTGAGATTCTATAATTTCCATGCGAGTTCCAATGTTTTGAAGATCTGCTTTTATATCGTTCGTTATCTTGTTGGCTGTGTTAATGAGACCCCTGTCAAGTAGCAATGCAAACTTGTTAAACAAATCAGCTACGTCCACCGGCTGGAGTGGGCCCGAATCCCCGGTCTGTAGTAGCTGGAGCGTCTGGGGAGGGCCTGCCGCCATGGGGGAGAAGTCCAGGCCAGCCAGTGAGCATCCTATGAGGGACTCAGTGGAAGCAGGAGATGTGGGGTCAGTAATCTGGTGTTGAACAGCCATGTCTTGTGGCAGTAGGGAGGGTGAGGCCGCGTCCTGCATGTCTGTGTGACTTACTGAGGTAACACAGTGAGGTGCCGTCGCCATCTTGGCTGTTCCGGGCCGGGTCTGTGTCGCTTCGAATTCTGGCCAGAGGTTACGTCTCACGGCCTCGGAGTACATCGGGGGGGTCCCCGGGGGTTCCGCAGCTCGTGGGGGGGGATCCAGGCGATCTAGACCGTTTGGTCTGTCCGTAATGCGGCCGATGCTGCTGGGGCGGAACGGAGCTCCCGGACTAAGCGTCCATGTTAGGTGCTGCCGCGCATGCGCCTCCAGCAGGTTTGTTCTTTATCAGTTAAGAAAGCTTGTCTCAGTCCCTGGCTGTGCTAAGGCCAAACCAAGAAATACTTAAAACGCAAGGGGACGTTGTTGACCAGGAGGATGGACCCTTCAAGAACTATGGTCCCTTGCTTGTTAGAATGGCTAAAGTGTCGCCTGTAAATGCCCATGCACCTGTCTCCGGAGTTGTCCCTGTGATAAAAGCAAGCTGCTAGAAAACTAAAATTGTTGACCAAGTTGTTGCACCTCTAGTGAACTGCCTGTTGGACTTTGGGTCTCCAAGGACAATGGGGTATTTAGTTAGTTAGGTAGAATGTGCTGTGGCAAAAAGGGCAAGTTCTCACCTTGAAACTTGGATTATTGGCCTGAAAGTTACACAAGGCCTGTTCTTTGATACCCTGACCACTAGGTAGCGTAAGAGTGCCAGCTTGAGTGAGTCAATCTCAGTTTTGCTCATGTTTCAATGTAGATTGATAAGTAAAATGTATTTGCTAGAATTGCTCTGGAAAAGGGAGGGGGGCGTGACCAGATTGAGGAAGGAGTGAGGAGGAGTGAGGGAGCGTGTATGGTGTCTCTCCTCCGCTCCCTATCCCTGCACTGAACCGAGCTGCTCCGCTTGGAGAGCCGGCCGTACCTGGTATTCTGGAGATCGCCGAGGGGTCTGCTTGGAGTGCTGTCCATCTCCTCCTAGGTGCCTGGTGTGGATTTCTCCGCTGGGTTGTGCACGGATCCGTAGCCGCTTTGGTTGCTTTTCCAGCCTGGATGGTGTGCTGCAGCCATCCCGGAACCTGAGCCGTGCAGTGAGCAGAGCTGCTAGTGTCCCCACCATGATCTCACGAGATCGTGCGGGACCTGCTGATACGTCACTGGATTGTTCGGCTGTTACGGCGAGAGAGGTGAAGGTAGTGCAAGCGGAGAGCACTGCGGGGGAGATGAGAGACCCCCTTAGGAGATTTAAACCCTCCATCTCTGCATTAACTATTCACAACACAACTATCCACAACTATTAACAAACCCTGGCTAATTTAATTTAACCACTGAAGTGCTACTGAAGTTTTGATGTTCTGATGAACAGCTATCCCAAGAAGAGACGCAGATGACACGCTCCGCAAAAGGAGAAGGAGAAGTGGAAGGGGAAGCAGGCAGCAGCGGCAGCAGCCTCTGCAACTAAATTGGAATATTTTGCTCATACAGCTTCCCCGTCACCCGCTAAGGGGGGTCATCAGCAGACAGCGGCACAAGCTAAGACTCAGGCGGGGTCCGCATCAGATAGGAGTCAAGGTCATGGCCAGGCATCCTCAAACCCCGCCACCCCATCCAGCAATAAAATCATGAGTACTAAGGGGACAGGGGGAGAAAAAAAACAGGACCAATATCAACAAAATCTGTGGCGACTGGGGCAGCCATTACGACCGATCCTATTTTTGAGGACTAGGAACCGACATTAAGAGATGTTCTTTCTGCTGTTAATGCCTGTAAAGTCTCAATTGTCACCTAAAAAGTATTAAAGAGGAACTACTCTCAATGAGTCAGGCATTGTGCAAGACTGTAGAGAGGACTACTGCCTTAGAAGAGAGACTAAGTACAGTTGAGGATAATTTATACCCACTAAAGCAAGAAATCAAGGGGCCACAGGAACAAATGGCCACACAGGCTACTAAACTTGATGAAATGGAAAACAGAAACCGTAGAAATAACGTGAGAGTGATTGGCCTTCCAGAGAGGTGCGAGGGTCCCGATCCCATAGCTTTTCTTGAGGGGTGGATTAGGGAAACTTTTGGGGACACAACTTTTACATCATCATTCATGACTGAAAGAGCCCACCGAGTTCCTCTCAGGGCCCAACAGTCGGGCGAATATAATAGGCCACTGCTCCTGAAATTTGTTAATAGCGACAAGATGATCCTATTACAGAAGGCCAGAGAGATGGGGGTCATCATGTACAATGGGGTTAGGGTCTCGCTGTACCCAGACTTTTCACCGGATCTCCAGAAGCGTAGGGCGGAATTTATACCAATCAAGAGAACTTTGCAGAAATATAAGCTTGCATATGCTTTGCTGTACCCAGCCTGTCTGCAGGTGACAGCATTGGGTGAAACTTTATTCTTTGGCTCTCTGTCTGAAGCGGAGCAGTGGTTGGAAAGAAATAAGAAGGACCTGTAGAAGATGTTGAGCATGGAACTATCTTGTTTGTGGGGGAGGGGAGAAGGAGGGTGGTCTAATTGAGGTTTGTTAAGCCTTTTGGGGAGGGGAGCAGGGTGAGGGCTAAGAAACACACCTCATTAATATTAGTATGTTGGAAGGCACAAATTGCGAGAGGGGAAGGTTATGGAGAAAGGGGGAAATAGACAGATTGGACAATTCACTTGAGTTTAAGACATGTGAGTGTGATTGCTAGGTTGACCACTTTTCCACTTTATCTTGCGTTGTTTTTTAGTGTTGACTAAAAGTAAGTATTCTGGTTGTGAGAGGAGTGGCTTTCTCCTGCAGGCAAAGTTGTATTGATGAACAGGGCCGATAATTTATTTTCAATCAAGCAGAGTAGAAAAATATATTTGGGTTGGCAAATATTTATATTCCCCCCCCCATTCAAGCTACAGGATTTACATAAGTTATTGGAGTTCGTGCTGGATAAAGCAGGAACCCCGATAATAGCGGTGGGCAACTTCAACAAAGTACTCAACGGGAGTCTAGACAGATAACCGTTGGGCCATAGGTCCAACTCAGCAGGCGAGAGTCGGCTATCCCGATTCCTAGAGGAAATGGGCTTGAGAGACAGTTTTCATGCGTTTCAAGTTCCTATTTCACTCTCTCTAGAATCAATATGGCCCTGGGCAACTGGGAGGCAATATCAACAATAAGTAATATAAAGTATGGTCTAAGAGGAGTCTCAGATCACTCCCCGCTTGTGCTGACAATAAATGCTGGGGATAAGATCTATTCTACAGAATGGAAAATTAGCTGTTGTTGGCTGGAATGAATTGGCAATTCCGGAGAAGTGGTGTCTAGACTAATTGAATTTCTACAAATTAATGCAGGTAAAGCACTGCTGGATGTGGTTTGGGACTCCTTGAAGGCCCATCTCAGAGGCCTCCTGATCCAACAGGTGGCAAGAACTAAGGGGAAATCTAGATAGTGGGAAGGGGATATTAGGAAACAGGTGACATAGGCAGAGAAGCGATATGTTGAGGATCCAACCCCAGATAGACAGAGGGAATGGCTAGCAACAGGTGTATAAAATGGCTTTTACCAGGAGGACGGAGAATAGACGAATATTTCAGAGGCAGTGCCACTTTGGAGAGGGAGAAAGAGTTGGCCGTATGCTGTCTCTTTTGATTAAATCTAATACTCCCCCCTCTACCGTCTCAGCGATTAGGACATCAAGCGGGGACATCACTACTGACGCGATAGAGATAATGCAGGTATTTAGTGACCATAAGTCTTTGTATAAATCTAACAGGGGTGTAGGGGGTGAAATAATTGACGATTTTCTCCAGGGAGTATCAGTCCCGTCCTTGCTAGAGCAGGATAGAATAGATTTGGAGGCACCAGTGACTTTAGAGGAACTAAAACAGGCAGTAGCTGGAATGCCCAGCCAAAAATCACCAGGCCCAGACGGGCTCCCAGTAGAAATATATAAAAGATATGGCAAGGTACTTCTCCCAGAACTGTTGGAAACATTGGGATGGGCGTTAGCCAATGGGAGACTCCCTACCTCAATGTCGGAAGCCACAATTATCGTAATACACAAGGAGGGGAAAGACCAACTGGATGTCTCTTCCTATCGCCCAATCTCATTACTATGCACCGACGTTAAAATCTTGGCAAAAGTTTTAGCAACCCATTTAAATAGATATATTCAAGGGTTGATACATCCGGACCAGTCGGAGTTTTATCCCCAATAGATCAACAAGCATTAACATGAGAAGAGTCTTCTTAAACATGCAGATCCCTACTGATAACTTAGGTCCTAAGGCCATTTTGGCCTTGGATGCCGCCAAGGCCTTTGATCGTCTAGAATAGGACTATCTATGGAAGGTGCAAGTCCGATTTGGGTTTGGCCCCTCCTTTATTAGGTGGGTGAAGCTACTCTATAATGAACCAAGAGAAAAAATGAAAATAAACAACGAATATTCGGAAGTGTTCCAGCTGGAGAGAGGAACGAGACAGGGTTGTCCCCTGTCTCCCCTATTGTTCGCAGTCGCAATGGAACCCCTAGCAATTATGACTAGATCATGGCCAGACATATAGGGGTTCCAGCGCCAGCTAGAAGAGGACAGGATAGCACTGTTTGCAGACTACGTCCTGTTTTTCCTTGGGGATGTTGAAACCTCATTAAACCCAGTGATACAAATGGTTGGCGAGTTTGGGCGCTTTTCCAGTCTGGTCATCAATTGGGATAAGTCGGCTCTGTTACCGATCGACCCACTTGGTGATCAGATACCACTGGGAATTTCCCACCTGAAGGTAGTAGCTAAGTTGAAATACCTGGGAGTTTGGATTACGAGCGATATTAACCAGTATGCTAATAATAACTTAGCCCCATTGCTATTGAAATTAAAACAAAAAAGGGAGACAATTGGTGCCGCTTTCCCCTGTCTGTTGCAGGGCGTTGTAATTTAATTAAGATGATATGGCTACCTCAGATATTGTACACGCTTCACAATTCTACGATCTGGATAGGTCAAAAGTGGTTTAAGAAAATAGAATCCCTCTTTAGGGAATTAATTTGGAAAAAGGGCCAATCTAGGATTAGCTTGCAAATGTTGCAATTACCGATTAAAGGTGGTGGTATGGCGATTAAACACCCAAGATTATATTTTTTGTCATCTCAGCTGCAACACCTGGTGGGCTGTGAAGCCCTAGGTGGAGGGAATTCTAATAACAGAATGATGTTAATGGGGGTCCCACACAACACACTAGTGGAGGCTTTAGAGACTCCTTTACTCATAGATGCCCGACGATAAAACTAGTTAGTAAAGTGTGACAGGTAACGAAGGCACTAATGGGGTACAATGGGGTAACAGAACACAACTTTATGGCATAATAAAAACCTGGCTGAAAAAAGGGGTATAGAGAAACCATGGGAATGGGAAAGGCAGGGCATAAGTTGTTTAATTCAGTTATACGAGGGCAACCTCATGAAGTCTATAAATACCTGCAGATTAGACATGCCATTCAAGCAGAGTTCAGGTCTCAATTCATAGAGTGGACCCGGATTCCTGTACTCCTGAAAATTATTAATTCAGCCTCTACTAAAGGTCTAATTTCCAAGTTATATGCTAGTTTGGGGGAGAGAATTATAAGTGGAGTAGGACCTCTTAGGAGTAGAGAGGGGTGGGAGAGAGAATTCAGGACAATAACTATGGCCCAATGATACAAGATTTTAGAACAAGGAGCCCTGGTCTCGATTTCCCCTTCACAGAAACTTTCCCACCCGTTTCTAATCCATAGAGTTTACCATACCCCCCAAAAAATGTTTACACTTAAATGGAAACAAAATGAGGAGTGCCCCAGGTGCAAGGCGACAGGAGACCTTATTCATATGGTGTGGAGGTGTCTAAAGCTCTTTAGATATTGGGCAGAGATTATTGCTAGGATAAATAAAATCTTTAGAAGCTCATTGGAACCTGAGGCCAAGACATGTCTATTAGGAAGTTTGGAGGAAGATAGAGTCCTGCCCATTAAGACCGAAGCAGTGTTGAGATGTTTGTTTCAAGTGAGAAAATTAATTGCACAGAAATGGCAGGCTCAGACCCCCCCTACGGTGGAGAATTGGATTGAAACCATCAACTCTATGATTTGGAGCGAGAGAGTGATGTATATTAGACAGAACGACCTCAGAAAGTTTGAGAAAATGTGGAGACCTTGGTTGGAGGAGACGGGATGTCCTGTATGAGGTGATGGCGACAGGCTGAGGCAAATTCTCTCCTGCTCAACGCCATGCCCCCATCTCTGCCCTCCCCCTTTTCTCTTTTTTTTTTTCTTTTTTCTCCTCCATTGGTCTCTTTCATATATTTTCCATCTGCCTATAACGAAGTCTCCCTCTTTCTCTTCGATTATAGAGATAAACAACAAACACAAAAACAGGTATAGATAATGTTTGAGGGATGTGTGGTGGGGGGTGGGATTAGGTCGGGTGGGAGGGAGGCAGTGGGAATATAGAATAATAATAATGTCTTTATATGTTAATTCATGATGTTGTATACTTTTAACCTTTGGAATATGAAAAACAATAAAAAGTAAGAATTAAAAAAAAAAAAAAAGAATTGCTCTGGAAAAGGGGTGTCACTCTCGAGGGGGTGGGGCCCATTTTCAACTGTAGATATGTCTAGATATACTCATTACTAAAGGTAAGATATGTAGATTGAGATATACCACTGTGTTCATTTTGCACTACATTTTGCTCTCAGCTGAGAGTGGACAAACTTCACTTATGTACATATTGCACTGTATTGTTGTAGGACTAGGATGTGTTTCTATGTGGTCTATTTCTTCTCTTTCAGAGGTGAGACAACATCCTTGACTTGTATACGAACGCTAATTTTTCTATTTCCTATTATGTATATATTAGATAGTTAGGATATAAGGTTACTGTTATTGCATTTTTCCCCTCATTGGTTTGGGTGGTCCGCCACACGTAAAACTGTAAATACTGTCTTATATTTATTGTCCTTGTGCAAACTGCCACTTGCCTTTGTACATAAGCAATGTTTACTATTTCATGTGGTACGCCACATGTTACCAATTTCATCCCTCCCCATTACCCTATCTATACAAGTTTTGCCAGGACATTCATTCTCAGGATTGAGAATATATTTTTTTCTTTTTTTTGCAAACAAGACATAGTTGGCTTGGCAGGGGCATAATACAGCACCCTGATAGTAGGCAGGGTTGCTAACAAATTTAGCTTGTTAGGTGGTAACTAGCCCAGCTGATTGATATGGGATTCCCTGGCTTTTTCCCTACCTCTGGATTTGATGCACCACTCTCTTCTGTCACTAGGCGGCATTGTTGCCTTTGTAAGGAAATTGATAAGAGCATAGGAGTGAATAGGTTGACTCAGCCAATTGGCAGGGTTTTTTTTTGGCCCCTTGGCCTGCTGGGAGCGCCTATTTGGGAGGAATCAGGTGATCGGGGTTCTGTGACACCTGGATGGCTGTCTCGGTGGACGTGTGTCACAAGGCTCCGGGTTGCTAGGCCAGAAGACTGAGGCCTATCCCGGGAGCACCTGGCTGCTAGGCTGTCTGAGGCCTATCCAGGTTTAAGAGAAGTAGCGCAGGGTTGGGGCTTTCGGCTAGAAGCCAAACCAAGTTGCAGAGGTTCCACCGGATGGGGATCCTCATTGTTGCCAGTGGTGAGGGAGAAGCAGTTGCCACATGGGACGACCACTCCTATCAGATCAGAGATAAGAGAGACACAGTGGCTAATTAAGGGACAACCACTCCGGTTATAAGAGGCCAGTTATGGAAGTCTGAAGAGTTACCAGAACAGCCTTATTCACTAGCCGGGGATGGTGAACAAGTGGGAAAGCTTCAGATTGCCAAGCCAGGGACCCAGCGGGTTAGCAGGGGAGACGCTTGAGGAGAATACAGCGGGTTAACTGTGGAAGAGCTCAGGGGATACAGTGATGACTGGGATCTTGAAGTCTAGTGAGAGACCGGGAATTCAGTGAGTGAAGATCTACAGTAGGATACTGTGAGATGTGAGAAAAGATCTATAACGGGGTTACTGCGAGTTACGTGTATGGATCTCTATTGACTGTTCAAAGTTCAGTTGCCATAGGAGACAGCAGTTCTACAAATGGTGCTGCATCCAGCTTAAAGGTCCTCTACCTGTATAGCTGTCTGCTTTTTTATGTCTCAGAGTCTGCCAATTGCTATTGCATCTGCCTAAAAGGTATCCTGGCCCTAAACCCTCTCTCCCCCAGTTCTTAAGAGACAATAAATCTTTTGTTCATATTCAAAAAGTGACAGACGCCTATGTTTTCAACTTGCATTACACCCACCATGTCTAGTAATCCATACTGTGAAGAAGGATGTCAGCTCTCCCCAACTCTGGAGGTCACCATGAGGCATCTAGGGGTTGGGGACACCGCTACATACAGTATACTTTAAACATAGGGAATATACTAGGTCATAGAATAGTATGCCATTGGGATTTGATTATGTTATTAGTCAAATAATTTCAAAACCAACCTTCACATATAGGCGTGGGGCTCCAATCATTTTTTGTGCATGTAAGTAGACTGGTTGTAGATGGTTTATATCCCTTTTCACATGAAAATGCCAAGGTTTCTTTGTCCTTATAACTAGTTTTAGGATTGCTTACTCCCCCGTGAATAATCTTTGGTGGGCTGCACTTGACTTCTGTGTAAAACAAAAATACACATGTTAAATACAGTTAAATACAGTTTTAAGGCAATAAAAAGAAGACCGTCATCATCTTAGCTACCTCATGTCATCATGACATCACTTCCAGTTCCGGATTGATGTAAACAATGCCTTTTTTTTAAAGCATTAGATCAAAGTTTTTAATCTAATGCTTTCCATTGTAGAGGAGATATAGGGTCTTATTGACCCCAGATCTCTACATAACGGGGACCTAACATGCTTTTATGTTGTCACAAAGAGATGTTTACATTTCTTGTGACAGCAATAAAAGTGATTAAAAAAAAATATGACAGTGTAAAAATAAAAATAAATGGAACTAAATAAAACTTTTTTTTTTTTAAGCACCCCCATCCCCCCCTGTGCTCGCATGTGAAGTATTACCAAGAACATCAGAGTGAGAGGAATAATTCTAGCATTAGACCTACTCCAACTCTAAACTGGTAACCTGTAAAAATGTCACCTATGGAGATTTTTAAGTACTGTAGTTTGGCACCATTTCACAAGCATGCACAATTTTAAGCATGATATGTTTGGAATCCATTTCCTTGGTGTAAACGTAATCTTTTATATTCTACAAAAAAATGGGTTTTACATTGTGTTTTTTTTTCTTTTTTTAATTCATTAACCACTTCAACACAGGGCACTTTCACCCCCTTCTTGCCCAGACCAATTTTCAGCTTTCAGTGCTCTCTCTTTCAATGCCAATTACTCAGTCATGCAACACAACACTGTACCCAAAAACATTTTTATAATATTTTTCACACAATTAGAACTTTCTTTTGGTGGTATTCAATCACCACGTTTTTTTCTCATTTTTAGCGATAAGTAAAAAAAAAAGTAAAAATTTTAAATTATTTTTTTTAGTTTCTATTATAAAATTTTGCAAATAAGTAATTTTTGTTCATAAATTTGGGCTAAAGTTTATACTGCTATATATCTTTGGTAAAAATAACTGAAATTAGTGGATAATAATTAGTCTGTGTGAAAGTTAGAGTCTATGGTGCCAATCATTAAAAATGTATCATGGCTGATCACGCCTGATGTACTGCCGGCCTATCGCATTTCTTGAGGCCCTGAAATATCAGGACAGGACAAATACCCCCCAAATGACACATTTTTGGAAAGTAGACAGTCCAAGATATTTAGTAGGAGGCATGGTGAGTTTTTTTAAGTTGTAATTTTGTCCCACAATTCTTGGGAAAATAAAGAATTTTTTTTTTTTTTTTTTACACAAAATTGTCATAACAAGTTATTTCTCTCAAACAGCATATGCATACTTGCAAATCCTCATACAGGATCGGTGTGAGGAGAATAACCCGGTAAAAAAGCTAGTTAACGCTGTTTGTTGACATTTGTAACAGGCTGTGATTGGACACAGCTGGTCACATAGTAAAGAGACAATTTCATTGGCTCTTTACCCTAATCGGGGATGGGCTGTGGCAGAGTGACATGCCTCATCCCCGATCACCGCGCTGCCACCCTGGGGGCGTGCACGAGTGGCGTTCACAAAGACAGTGATGTGAACGGCTGTGATTGGACACATGTGGTAAAGAGTCATTTTCATTGGCTCTTTACCCTGATAACGGATGGGCTGTGTCCCGAGTCATTTTAGAATACACTGGTAAGGAAATGGTTAAAGTATATTTTTTTCCCCAAAAAAACTGCTGCACAAATACTGTGTGACATAAAAAATTACGACTGCCATTTTATTCTCTATATAAGGTTTGCTTACAAATAAAAATCCATTTTTATTCAAAGTGTCAGAATCAGTGGTCCTTAATTGGCTATTCTTTAATAACCTTTTTACTATTGATATATTTAAAAAAAAAATGTTTGGGATGTTTTTTACTTACTGTAGCAATATGTTTCTCATTTTCTATTTTAGCTTACCTGATTGTTCCCTTGCACTTTTTGTCCCATTCCTTTTAAATTTGGACTGCCAAGGGTGTCTCTTCCACTTTGTACTTTGTTTGTACCTGTTTTTTTGTACCCATTTTTTTTTTTTAACACTAGATTTTAGTCACATAGCTTTTATGTTTGTCCTTTAATGCTTGTTGCCCAATGGAATACAGTGACAAATGCACTTGTTTAATTCATCTTTAAAACACTCCCACTGGCCTTGTGTACTCTTTGTTGCAATTATTTGTTCCCATTGAGTGTTGGGCAATAAGGATCTCAGATTATCAAAGCTAGATTTATTTGATACAAGAAAAGGATACATTGATCAATGGACTTGTGTGAGGCAAATCATTTGTACAATTATATTCAGTACACAAATTTATTAAAATAAGTATAATTGGTCATTCCATACTCCTGCAAGTACACGATGACACGTTTCCAAATGTAATATATAAAACACATTAAAATGAGCTGATACATAAGAAATACACATAATAGCAATATAAATTCATGAAATCCTGGTAGTTTTATACATGATAATGTTTGCAATGTGATTTGCCTCATACAAAGTCTCATGACCAATGTATCCTTTTCTTGTATATAGATGTAGGGATGGAGGCATTTCTCTCTAGGTGCCACAGACAATTTGTTTGCCTAGATTTTTTTAAATTGATGTTATACCAACAAATGTGATTACATAGTTAGTCAGGTTGAAAAAAGACACACGTCCTTCGAGTTCAACCAATAAAAGAGGGGGAAAAAAAAAGTTTGACAGGCTTCTTGCATTTGTGAACATACATTTTAACTTTTATATTAGCATTTCATATTTTATTATTACTCATTCATGAGCTATAACTTGGTGCATTTAAAATACACAAAATTGTTAACCACTCCTTTTTGTGTAAACTAATAAGTGAATCATACACAAAAAACTACTATAATCAAAACAAAATAAATACTCTTTCAGGAGTTTGATGGAACATACTGAACATACTGAAGGCTGTGGAATGACCAGACCAATTCTGAGAGGTCAGCGTCATCACAGTGAATTAATCTGGTCTATCTGTATATGTATATATGTAGCGCTGTACAGAGATGAGGGAGAAAAGTGGGGATTTCAAATCTCCTGACCACTAGACCAGCTATGGGAGCCCTGAAAACTCACCATCCCCGGAACTGCATGAGGGTTTCTCCTGTTAACTCTTGATGTGTTGGTGTGACACGACGCTGGTAAAAGAAGATGGAGTATTGCCTGGAACCTCAGCAATGAATGGTTAGACCTGAATAGTGAAGATGTGGTACCTTTTGATTTGGGCACATAGTTTATGTTTTGGACTTTGTAACTAGAGTTGGTTAAGCGGTTCGGGCTAGGCATAAGTTCAGGCCGAACATTGGCTGTTCGACAAACACCCAAACTATCGGGGCTTTCGACAGTTTGTTCAGCCCGCCGAACTACCACAATGCACTGCGCCACTGCACAGTGAATTGGAAGCCTTGGTTGGCTGAAGTAATGAAAGCTTTCTCCAATCAGGGCAGAGCACTGTCAGAGCCATGATTGGAGAAAGTAATGATGACTATCCAATCATGGCTCATTGCTCTTAGTCCCGCCCCACACTATGAAAACATTCTCCCCAATGCGGCCATTTGCAGTGTGATATTGGTGTGGAGAGAGATAGAACATGGCTCTGTTCAGTGCTACTAGCGAGTTAGTGTGCTATTGTGATTCTATTGTCAGTATAGAATATCAAAATAGTGTAAATCTAGTGATAGTGCAGCGTGAGTGAAGTTTGACCATTCATTTTTAATTTAGGGTCAGTTTATTTTGTCAGGGCAGGTTTCCTGCAGTATATTTCAGTGCGTTACTGCATGTTTATTGTAGTACATTTCAGTGTTATTGCACATTTTTTTTTTTTTCCAACAAAGTTTTTTATTGTAAATCAGAATGCGTACAAGTCATATCATTTGCACATATTTATACATGTATACATTGCAATGTAATTGTACGTAAAATAAAGATGGTTACATACATGAATGATCTGTAGTACGTTTCTTCTGATGTTCTCTATTGATATTATCGTTTAATGTAGGGAATAATTATAGTATTTTCATTGAGGGGAGGTATTTCTCCAGTGCAAAGAAATTTACAGTGGTCATGAGCAGGTTTCCGAGTCCTGTAGCCATCGATCCCATATTCTATTGTATTTGTCTGGGCACCCTCTATTGATGTATATCACCCGTTTATATGGGAGTGTCCCATTTACCTCTGCTTTCCATTCTTTAGTCTCGGGTGGTAAGGGACGCATCCATTTCCTAGCTATTATCTTTCTGCATGAGAACAGGGTCTCCTGTAGAAAAACCTTGGTGTATTTTTCCAGTGGGTTCGGGAATACACCTAACAGGCATTGTTTGGGGTCCAGTGTCACAGGTGAGCCCATGTTGTCATGAAGGAAGGTCACTATCTGTTTCCATAGGCCCTGTATCTGTGGGCATGACCAGAGGAGATGGTAGAACGAACTCTCTGAGGACTTACACATTGGACACAATGTTGAGCAATTGTGTTTGTATCTGGCTATCCTATGCGGGGTTAGGTATGTACGGTGTATTATATTTAATTGTGTCAACCTGTCTGATAGTTTGGGAGATACTTCTTTACATGTGTCCAATGCTTCTTCCCATTCCTCATCTTCTAGGTTACCCAGATCCCTTTCCCAGCGGGATTTGAGGCCGTATGCTATTTTTGTGGCTATTGGGATAGTGAGCATGTTATAGAAACAGGAGATTAATTTTTTGGGGTCTGTGTCTTTTATGATTGCTATTAGAGGATTGGGGGCTGACTGTAGTGGGAGTAGTGGAAATTGTGCCTGTAT
This sequence comes from Lithobates clamitans, assembly GCA_037952925.1. Lineage (NCBI taxonomy): Eukaryota > Metazoa > Chordata > Amphibia > Anura > Ranidae > Lithobates > Lithobates clamitans. Next base: position 403,115 of record JBBGZY010001365.1, on the reverse strand, counting down.
TGCGTGTCTCAATTGGAGGTATCTGAATACCATATTGCTGGCCAGATGGAATTCCTCTTTAAGGGTGTCAAAACTTTTAAGGGTTCCGTTTGACCAGACATGGTGCAAGTAGAGTATACCCCTCTCCATCCAAGGTCTCGGGTCATCGATATTGTGGAGCTCTGGTAGGTCTCTGTTACACCATAAGGGAGTGAAGTCGTTTATTGCACATTTAACGCAATACATTTCAGTGCGTTACTGCACGTTTATAGCACAGTATAGTTCAGTGCGTTAGTGCACGTTTAACAAAGTATTCAAAAAAGGGGAGAAGTTGGGAGGGGATTATCACAGTGCTTGCAAATAATAGAAACCGTGTGTATAAAAATATATAAATTTAATATGGACATGATTAAAAAACAAACAGAACAGTTTGTTGAATTGTATTTAACATTTCCATTATGGTGGTCACATGAAGAAGATACTTGTTGAACAAAGATCTGATATTCATATACTATCCTGACATGTTTCACCTTATGGCTTCACAGATCAGTGGCTTATTAACAGAGCCTCTATTTTTCATCGGGCAATCTTTCTCTCTTCCTCCACCACTGTGCAGCCCAAGATTCCTCATAGGAGAAGGGAAGCCCCACAGCCTCAAAAGCTGTCAGGATTTTAACCACCGGTGAGAGTGCTACAACAAAATGGTAGTAGGGGGCATGGCCTGGACATGGCTGAATAGAGACGTGTTTCAGCTGAGCTCCTGGCCATCTCTCACCTACCCCCGACTATCTCAGCTGGATATAACACACTATGTACTCCTCTAGAAAGAGAACAAAAAGAAAGCAACAAACCAGCCAAATCCATACCCCAAGCTCCATCGTCGAGTGAAACAAGAAGACTATTTCAACTTTCACAGCTAAGCTCACCGGAGCTTAAGATGACGGCTACACGCAGCAACGTGACGGGAAGTCAGACCTCAAGCCACTCTCCGACCCTGCATACGGAGGCATTGCTGACTGACACATACCTCGGTTTTCCCCCGGACCTCCATCTTGACAATGGGGAATCATCACAGCCCTTTTCCCCATCTTACAGTGTAGATGTGGAGCTGCGATCTTTACTGCAGGTGCTCCCCACTAAGGCGGACATTGCGGCTCTCCATAAGGAACTGAACATGGTGAAGGCTGACGTTAAAGCACTTACCACCAGAATCGAGACGGGGGAATCCTCTCTAGCAGCCCTAGAACACCGGGTGTCAACTATGGAAGAGCTCCAGGACGCACATGCGGAGGCCCTGATCGATCAGCAGCTCAACCTTGATATGGAGGACCGGAGCCGCAGGAACAACCTGCACCTCCGGGGACTAATAAAAGAAAAAAAAGGCGCCTCTAAGTGCAGAATTAAAACTTTTAATATCCCCAAACAAGATTAAAAACACTTACAGAATCAAGGATAAGAAGAGGCATAACATGGATGTATGAACCAGGTGATCCGGCATCAGGGAGGTCCCAGTGTATCACAGCTTTTCAGGGATAACGATATGCAGCAGAAGGTTCCAGGATAACCAGCAGGTGAATACCCCAGGCTCTGGGAACACTGGTGAAGCAATCGCGTCGTCTGAGTCAGCATGGGCAACAACCAGCATGGACCGCAAACAGGAAATATGTCATCAAAAGGGGACACGTTTTGGAACTACTGATTTATTCCTTCTTACATAAAGAGCAAATTCTACGCAAGGCCTGGGAAGCAGGAGATCCGGAGTTTGACGGCGCGACTACTACTCCCGAAAGTCTCCCGCGCTACCCTGTAGAGACGGACCATGCTGAAACCTCCTAGGTCTAGCTCGGCGAAGAGACACCACGTACCGCTGGGGATATCCACTATCTGTCATGTTCCGGAAGAATCAAAAGTTCTTTACTCTACGCAGACCGGAATCCCTGCCTGCCTTCTTCGCCTTCCTCAGAACGGAACCAATTGACATGCCCAACTGGCTATCCCTCCTCCCACGAGCCCAGGGACGTCCGAATCTACCGGGGCAGAGAGGTGACTTACCGCTCAGACAGCAGAGGAACCACCGCTGACCCAGAGCGCCATCTCGGGAGGATGCACATGAGTCATGAGGCATTTCCTCCTTGTGTGCAAATAATCCCCATACTGAATAATAGTTAAGTTGATGCCACTGACATTAAACCTGGCCTATTTGCATCACCATCCGCTTGTCACCCCTTATCCCCCTGAAACAGTGATTTGAACCACCCAATACCCCCCGAGGCAAGCGGTTGTGCCACTCTCTACACCCGCCGGACCGACCTCCTTCCTCACCAGAGACCGTCTGCTTTGCCTTAGCAAGACACGGCACTATCTATCCCCACCTCCGCGATTGCTCCCTATCCGCTCTGCCCAACATACTTAGAACTTGAAGTTTCCTCTCAAATGTGAGAAACATGGCCGACAGGGGGACATTATACCCACATAGAGCTGCCTCAACCTCAGGAGCTCTCCAAGGTGCATACACCATTCTATACATGAGCCCCTGTGACAGAGGCGCCAGCATCACACAGAAACTATCGGAACCACCCAAAGAACTTCCATATGGGGATGCACTGCACCGGCATAAGATGGACTAGGGAAACCTCCAACCACAGAAACTCAGAGGTCTTCCCCCGCCGGGAGGTCCCCCAAAGTTATGCGACAGAGGCTTACCTCCCACGGCTCTACGGATTAGAGGAGATCCGACACGGCAGCTTTGTAGACGTGGCAGTGAGGCTTCTGAATCAAGGGGGAGGGCATTTTCTGGATTTAAGGTGCACTGCTGTTACCTGTCAAGTTATTTTGTGATATAGATCTAAAAATTATTTGTCTTATAATACAAGACCTGCTCTAATGATGGAGCAAAGCGCTGTGTCGGATCTTCAGGCACAGACCAGTACCACCGTAATGCAAAATACTGAACTAAATTGTAATCAGACTAGCCGAAGCACAACAAACAGAATGAGGAGTGGAGGGTCTGTGGCTGGAGCCCTGGTAATCAACGCTCGCAGGCACATGTTTATACAGGGCACTAGGTCTTGTTCTCTCCTTATTCTTTATTAACCAACTTCCTCTCCTTTCTATCTTTACTTACTTTATCCCTCTACATTACTTTCCTCTATTCTCCCTTCCCAACCTTTAGACCCTAACCCCCCCCCCCCCACCACCACCACACTATGGAGTTAAACAATATTAAAGTGATGTCTCTTAATGCAAAAGGTCTCAACACACCAGAGAAAAGACGCATACTGCTGGATGACCTGAAACGGTCTCACACATTGCCTTTATCCAAGAGACACATTTCAAAGATAAACTACCGTATCTACGAAACAAACTTTACCATGTGACATACCATTCCACTAACAAGATTAGTGTCAGGAGACTAGTAGACCAGACTGTGTGGACTGCACAGAGATAACCCAAAACACATGTAAGTGAATAGTGATATTTATTAAAAATAGGTGATAATTAGAAAATACAAACAGTGAACAACCAACCCAACAAACCCACTACAAACAATATCTACAGCAAGGGGCAATACCGGAATCACAGATGTCAGCCAGGCCAGGGTCATACACAGCAGGTCAGCAAGAACAAGGGATATACCAGAGCCATAAACGTTTAGCCAAGCCAAGGTCATACACAGGAAGATCAGTAAATGAGGCACAGGGAACCAACAGGACAGAGAGGGGATGGATCGGGCTGAAGGGTACAGGAACACAGAAGGGATAGGGTCAGGATAAGCTCGGGCACAAGGTCAGATGCAGGCTCAGGATCGGGTAACAGGCGAACAAGGTCAGGGCTCAAGGAGAGAGATACCAAGGCAAGCATATGAGGGCTTGCCGGGTATTTATAGGACTGACCGTGATTGACTTCAAGTCACACCTGAGCGCAGGGAGTGTTGTCTGCTCCATACTGCCAGGATCCATCCGCTGGTGGACGTCAGTACTGCTGCCAAAAGATGAAATGACACCAGCAGGGAAATATTCTCCTGACAGTTCAACACTGCCAGGAGACACCTGCTGGTGGACCCCAGTACTGCATGCCAGACAATATATCTTACCAGCGGATGAATCCTTTCCTGACAGTTAGGGACCACAAACTTTCCACATATATCCCACACATCATCATGACAGGGGGAAGAGAGGCAGTTTTGCCCACACAAATCACTCAAGAGTTTAAAAGCCTCTACTTTAGCCTATACAACTTAAAACTAGCGGTGTCATCCCAATCAGATATGGAAGATTATATCACATCCTCCCAAATACCATCCCTCCCCCTAGAAGTCAGAACAGAATTAAACTCCCCCATAACTCTGCTGGAACTCAAACAAGCCATCGGGACAATGAAGCCGGGTAAAGCCCGGGTCCCGATGGCTATACCTTACAATAGTATAAAACACTCCTCCCGATACTGGGACCACATATGGTCACACTGTTTAATGCGGTGGGAACCGGTGGGGTGTTTGCCAGAGACACCCCAGGTGCCCATATTTCAGTGATCCACAAAGAAGGGAAAGACCCGGCAGCATGTGGTAGCTATAGGCCCATATCGCTGCTGAATGTTGATCTCAAGTTATTCACCAAGATCCTGGCTACCCAGCTAGCACAACACCTCCAGCAACTTATACATCTGGACCAAGTTGGCTTCATCCCCTCTAGGGAGGCTAGGGACAGTACTACCAAAGTGTTGAACCTGCTACACGTTTGCGGTACTCAGACATGTTGGTCTGGGGGAGGTGATGCTCAGTCGGATAGCGGGAATATATTCTAACCCAACAGTCCAAGTAAAGGCAAATGGAGTTTTGTCTGACCCCTTCCCAATAACAAATGGGACGAGACAGGGATGCCCTTTATCCCCCCTCCTATTCGCCCTTTCCTTAGAACCCTTCCTATCCAAGATCAGATAGAACGCCGACATACAAGGGGTATCAGTCGGTCCTTTGCAACACAAGGCATCAGCCTGCGCAGACGACCTGCTCTTTTCGCTGACCAACCCCGGAGTGTCCTTACCAAACCTCCTTAGAGAATTTGAGATATATGGGAAGCTATCTAACCTAAAGATAAATTTCACCAAATCCGAAGCAATGGGAATATCAAAAGTCGGGAGAATATGCGCTGGTATCCCGATCTGATCTGTGTATCCTGTTATCTGACCCGGCTTCCTGTTTGACCATCCTGCTATCCGCCTGCACCAGACCCTCTTGGCTTGCCTGACCATCCCTCTGCATTATCCCTGGTACCTCTGCTGTCCGACCACTACCGACCACCGGCTTGTTGACCCTCCGCTGTGTATACCAGCTTCCAGTCTGCTACCTACTGCTTGTTCCTGGTTCCAGCCCAGCGATCCAGTCTGCTACCTACTGCTTGTTCCTGGTTCCAGCCCAGCGATCCAGTCTGCTACCTACTGCTTGTTCCTGGTTCCAGCCCAGCGTTGCAGGCTACTACCTGCTGTTGTTCCTGGTTCCAGCCCAGCGATCCAGTCTGCTACCTACTGCTTGTTCCTGGTTCCAGCCCAGCGTTCCAGGCTACTACTTGCTGTTGTTCCTGGTTCCAGCCCAGCGATCCAGTCTGCTACCTACTGCTTGTTCCTGGTTCCAGCCCAGCGATCTGGTCTGCTACCTACTGCTTGTTCCTGGTTCCAGTCCAGCGTTCCAGGCTACTACCTGCTGTTGTTCCTGGTTCCAGCCCAGTGATCCAGTCTGCTACCTACTGCTGTTGTTCCTGGTTCCAGTCCAGTGTTCCAGGCTACTACCTGCTGTTGTTCCTGGCTCCAGTCCAGTGTTCCAGGCTACTACCTGCTGTTGTTCCTGGTTCCAGTCCAGTGTTCCAGGCTACTACCTGCTGTTCCTGGTTCCAGTCCAGCATTCTACTATCCAGCCTGCTGACCTGTTGGGTTCCTGGTCCTACCTGCATTCCAGTTTCTGTCTTCAGGTTCCTGATTCCAGAGGGTGCCACCACTACTGTACTTCCAGCAACTGTCGATCCTGCCAGGCACCCATACCACTCTTCACTCCTGATCCTCTGTTCTCATTCCAGGGGAGCAGGAGTGGGAGCTGTAAGGGAGGTCTTTCCCTGCACTTCAGGCTCACAACCTACCAGGTACGTGACAGCCTTATTGGAGATCGTATCTTACTAGCTACACAGAGCCCGGGGGTGGCTCCACAGCGTGATATGACGCAGCTGAACACTGTGTCACACGCTCTAAGGTGAGCGCAACCACTTTGGGGGACACTGAGGCACAGCACGGTTTGTTTTGTGACACCTGGACTCAGCACGGTGGAGATTTTGGACATTTAGTTTACCCTTTGAACACGTTATGCACAGAATCTCCTTTTGGGAACTTTCTCTGAACACTGTTATATGAAGTTTTTTTCTGGATGATTTTTCACTATTAAGGATTACATTGCTTTATTTAAAAATCACCTGTCACTCATATGAATGTTATTTGAGTACTGCATGTTACACTTTGTGTGAAGTATTGCAAATTTTGCACGTCTTTTTATTTTTTATTTATTTAATTATTTTATGCAGAGTATTTATTAGGTGTTTTTTTTCACTTCTGATTATTTGTCTATTCATTCTATGCACACTTAGTATATTATATGTTGAGATTATTTGCACATCACACTTAGGAGTAATTAGAGATAGAATTTTTATATATTTTTATTGTTTATGGTATCACTATGGTGAATAGTCACATATGATACACACCTAAGCGCAGCGCAATTTTTTATTTATGTTTAGTGCACGGTCATGAATACGTGATCTGCGATCGCAGCTGGGTATTTTTATTTAGGTTGTTTTTTCACTAGGCATTGGATTATTGTGGCTCGCAAGATTTTTCCTTTAAACTATTAAATTATAGGTGTTATAATTTCCTTTCAAATTTGGCTGTTAGTGAACGTAACACATACAAATTTATCCGAAGTTATTAATGATCCGAAATAACGAATGCCGTATCCAAACGAATGGAACGTAATGAATTAATAATAAATAATAATAATAATAAAAACGTTTTATTATTATTTCTTATTCATTTGTTCCATTCCACTTGTTTAGATGCAGTATTCGTTTTGGATAATTCATAACTTCAGATAAATTCGTATTTGTGACGTTCACTGACAGTCAAATTTGAAAGAATTACAATACCTATAATTTAATAGTTAGTTACCATTTCAGATTTTCGGGTTTTCGAATTTACAAATTTACGAATTTACGAATTTCCGAATGTACGAATGTCCGAATGTACGAATTGCGATCATAATGAATGACCTGAAAAATGAAAAAAATAAAATAAACGAATGAAACAAAAATGAACAAATTTTTTGGCTGTGCACATGTCTACTTCAATGCATGCTATTACCTATTGTGACATATTGTTAGAAGGCTGCGACCCCCACTGTTAAAAGCTACTGCTGTATCTTTATGGGCTTTGCCCTATTTCTGAAAATTAATAAAAAATATATTTGCAAAAAAACAAAACAAAATGGTAGTAGTGGCCACAATATAGAGAATGCCTCTGCAGTGCCAGGCTCTGAACAGTCCCCACATACTGTAAAGACGCCCCAGCACTTAATGGAATTCCTAATCCCTCGAATTTAGGAGCACCTGCTCCTTCTACAAGGAGCCCTGCAAAATCTAAGCCCAGAATCAACTCCAATGGTGGCACTGAAGCTAAACAAGCTATGGAGGTGAGCACTCACTGTGGATCTTTGGGTTCCCACAAAGACCTCCCTGAGCCCATCTCCACTTTTTCTACATCTAACCAGCCTGTCTGTCTCTGATACCACTCAAAGAGACATGTTACTGTCTCTAAGAGCCTCCTTGCATTCTGATATGATGACTTCCATGCATCAGTTTAAAAGTAGAAGTACAAGACTTGGGTGAAAGGGTGAAAAATGGGGGAGTTCACCTCATCTTTCAACACCATGGTTGACGGCCACAATTTACTGAACTGTCCTTGCTCAAAGCCAAAGTTGGTCATTCGGAAGACCAGTCTCAGCATAATATCCTAAAAACTTGAGGCATTCTGTAAACTATTCAACACGCTCAATTACAACAGTATGTACAGGAACTTCTCCTGTCCATCTTCCCATCTTTCTGGCAGCTGAACTCACTATTGATTGAGTACATCAAATCCCCAAACCTCTCCACCTCTCTGCTAACATCCCACGTGAAGTACTTTTGTGGGTGCATTTCTGCCACGTGAAGGAGAAAGTGCTGGGAGGTTTCTGAAAAACAGGACAACTTCTGGATCACTACTCAAAGCTGCATGTTTTCCCTGATCTCTGGGAAACCACAAAATTCTGGATGAGTTGGGGTACCCCTCCAAGCTTATTCACAAGCATAATGGTACTAGGGGTGCGCATCTTCACTGGCCTCACGATTCGATTCGATTACGATTATCAGGTCCACGATTAACGATGCATCACGATTACTGCGCGCGGTTTTCATCCAAAAAATTTAAGTAGTCAGAAGAACTCCATTTTTTAAATTTTATCTGTTCTTAAAAAAAAGACAACACTCCTTGCATGTAGCAAAGTGTAAACAGTGCAGACAACTTAAAGAGGAGCTCCAGACTGCCCCCAAATGACTACAGGAGATGATCAGAGACTGCAGACATGCTACAGGAGATGATCAGAGACTGCAGACATGCTACAGGAGATGGTCAGAGACTGCGGACATGCTACAGGAGATGGTCAGAGACTGGGGACATGCTACAGGAGATGGTCACAGACTGGGGACATGCTACAGGAGATGGTCACAGACTGGGGACATGGCACAGGAGATGGTCACAGACTGGGGACATGGCACAGGAGATGGTCACAGACTGGGGACATGGCACAGGAGATGGTCACAGACTGGGGACATGGCACAGGAGATGGTCACAGACTAGGGACATGGCACAGGAGATGGTCACAGACTAGGGACATGGCACAGGAGATGGTCACAGACTAGGGACATGGCACAGGAGATGGTCACAGACTAGGGACATGGCACAGGAGATGGTCACAGACTGGGGACATGGCACAGGAGATGGTCACAGACTGGGGACATGGCACAGGAGATGGTCACAGACTGGGGACATGGCACAGGAGATGGTCACAGACTGGGGACATGGCACAGGAGATGGTCACAGACTGGGGACATGGCACAGGAGATGGTCACAGACTGGGGACATGGCGCCCCCCCTCCCCCTCTGTACTTACATGCTGCTCCGCCGGTGCTGGTGGCAACCTGTAATGAGCAGGGCGATCTGCCTGCTCACCATCTCCCCCCGATCTCCTCTCCAGCCGCCGGTGTCCCGCCGGTTGTCACATCTCTCCTGAGCAGGGAATTCTCCAGGGAGAGCGCTCCGTACGTAAAGCTGTTACTAGTGTGTGTATTTTCCGCTCATGTGACTCCCGGCCCGCCTCCCTCCTCTCACGTCTCTCCTGATGTCAGCCCCGCCCGCCTCTCTTCTGACCTGATAGCTCCAGTCAGTGGGCGGGGCTGAAATCAGGGGACTCAGAGGAGGGAGGCGCGGCCGAGAGTCACATGAGCGGAAAATACACACACTAGTAACAGCTTTACGTACGGAGCACTCTCCCGGGAGGGGGCGGGGCCAGACATCGATTTTTCGGGTCGCATGCATCGATGCCGCATCGGGGACACCCGAATCGCGATGCATCGATGCTGAGATTAATTTCAGCAGCCCTAAATGGTACCACCTCCTCAATTACCACAGTGGATGATGGACTTTGGCTCCTTCAAGAATGGAATATACTTTCAGAAGCTCTGTACTCCCTCACTGCATCCATGCCACCATCCATCACCTCCTCTTATTGGCAAGTGGTCACGCACAAACGTCAGAATAAATCCTTACAAGGAGGGCCATAACTGCTTCAATACTACTCCAGATTGCTGCTTTTTCTCCATCCAAGAGAGCGAACACTGTCTTAGTCTTTCTTTCAACCTTTTCTGCAGTCTTTACCATTTCTAGTTCCTACAAAGGATTCCTAATTGTTTCTTGTTTGCCTGTTGCTTCTTGCACCTGAGTCAATATTCATGACGTGGACTTTCTCAATAGGTTGTTGGTTTTATTCTCTTGTTTCTAGTACAGTTCAAATCTGCATTACTCATCCAGATATCCTTCTGGTAGCATACTTTTGTACAACAGGCTGCTTCCCCTGCTAAGAATGTTAGCCTTCCTGTTTGGTTGGTCACAGTAGCATGTTGCTGTTTAATGGACTTTCAGCTTTACCATGGGGTTTAAAGTTATGTCTCTCAATGCACATGGGCTGGAACAGCCAGCCAAAAGGGTCGTCTATGTGACAAGAGGCCTGTAAACTTTATGCCAATATCCTCTGCATGTAGGAGAAACATTTAAATACTACCCTTAAATGTAGCGACAGAAACTTTCCACACATTTGTCTGGCCTGTGCACCTTCCAAAGAAGGAAGGTTTTATTTGCACTCAAGAGCTCCATCTCATTCACTCTAATGCCCTGTACACATGGTCGGATTTTCCGACAGAAAAAGTGCAATAGGATTGTGTTCGGAAATTCCAATCGTGTGTGGGCTCCATCAGACTTTTTCCATCGGAATTTCCGACACACAAAGTTTGAGAACAGGCTTTAACATTTTCTGACAACAAAATCCGATCGGTTAAATTCCGATCGTGTGTACACAAATCTGACACACAAAGTGCCACGCATGCTCAGAATAAATTAAGAGAACGAAAGCCATTTGCTACTGCCCCGTTTAGAGTCCCGTCGTACGTGTTTTACGTCACCGCGTTCAGACCGATTGGATTTTCCGTCAACTAATTTTTTTTTTCCGTCTGACTAATACAAAAAAAGAGAGTCGCCCTGAGGTGGTCACAGTTAGCCACTGAGTAACAAGAGTAATAGCAGTATAAATGCTTATTAAAATTAATGTACATACATGGATACTATAGCATATTAGCTCAGCCAATGGATTTGCACATAATAAAGAATAAATAAAGTTGATACAAACATTATGCAATGCAGTACATACAAATGCATGCATCAGAAAACCTGATGAGCGTTTCGCGAGATCATTGCTCGCTCATCAGGGGTGGATGCGGATGAGATGTATCTAAATAGACAAAAAGATGTGTCACAGTGGTAAATGTAAGAACAATGACAGAATGGGCCAGAGCAAAAATGGCCCAATACTTACCAATGAACGAAACTAACGTTTCCATTGCTGAACCCCCAAATAGACGGCAGCAGCCAGAGTATGGCACAGGAGCTGCAGGGGAGAAGGAGGACACAGGTACCCCCAGGGGGGATGCTAGGCGGCAAACATGGCATAGATGAAGGTGAATGGTCCTAATTGTCTCAGTAGATATCAGCTGTAAACATAGATGTATATGTCTCAATGATTTGCCAAATTTAAGATGAACATCAAGTTATATAATGTGATAATTTTTTTGTGAGAGCATGTATACTCTAGCATAAGTATATGTGTCAAGCCTTACTAAAAAAGCAGAGTAGACAAAAGTTGTACAATTATTTGTATTGAAACATATGTGGACTAACCTGATCCAATAATGGAGCAGACAGACAATGGGTAAAAAAGTAAATCCTGAAAAAATGTGTTTGTCTGGGAAAGAAAAGGGGAAAAGGTTGTGTGAAAAGCGGTATTATAAATGAAACAAAAAAGTGCAGGGAATGACTTGTATCCCCAAAGGGGTCCGGTCAGCTCCTTCGAGGATATAAGTCAGGGGTGAGACATGGCTGAGATCACTTCCTTCACTCACCAAAACTATGCACACCACAGAGATTTCCATTGCTGTTCAGCTGTTTGTATATCAAGGTAAATACACTCTCCCCACCCTAGCACTCACCTGGTGCTTCATCTGCATTCCCTGCACTTTTTTGTTTCATTTATAACACCGTTTTTCACACAACCTTTTCCTTTTTTCTTTCCCAAACACATTTTTTCAGCATTTACTTTTTTACCCATGGTCTCTATGTCTGCTCCATTATTGGATCAGGTTAGTCCACATATGTTTCTATACAAATAATTGTACAACTTTTGTCTTCTTTGCTTTTTTTTTTTTTAATATCTTTATTTATCCAAACAGTTTACAATTTTTAACATTATTACAGTAAAAACATTAAAGAAAAAAGCACATACATCACATAGATGGTGGTTATTCCATATGACATTGATGTGATACTACCATCCTGTAAACATACCATCTAATACAACCTAGCAGTCAACCATACAACCCTATCGTACACCCCATGCATAACCCACCCACAGACATAAACAGGTGAAGAAAAAAAAAAAAAAAGGGGGGGGGGGGGAAAGGGAAGGGATCGAGGATGAATAAATATAACCTCTTCTCTTCCAATCATATACACCTATATCCTTAAGAGTTCCCAGCCTCCTGTACCTCGCGTAGTAATTCTGACGAGGCACTATACGCTGCCCAAACATCCCAAATAGCTGTTGTCCGCTTAATCTGTTTATTAGATCCTTCCTCTATCATCTTTCTTTCTTCCAGTGTCCGCATCTCTGTCATCTCACGCTCCCAATCTAACATGGAGGGTGCATCTGCGCATTTCCATTTTCTAGCTATACAGGTACGCGCAGCTGTTAGAAAATATTCGTGGGCCTTTCTTTATACTTTTCAGTGAACCTGGTATCATGTATAATACTGCAATTTGTATATTTGGATAAAGTTCCTTCGCTGTCATAGCCTGGAAAATCTCAAAAATTTTCTGCCAGAATGGAAGGATTTTAGAGCAATAGTACCATATATGGGACATTGTACCTGTCCTTTCCTGACATCTCCAGCATTCCTCTTTATTGCTTGGGCTTATCCTATGAAGGTCCACAGGGCACTTATACCATCTAGCTAGAATCTTATAATTTCTTTCTTGGTGTTTAGTAGACACAGAAAGTTTATGTGTAGCTGCTATAGCTTTTTCCCAATCTTTCCTGGGAATCTCCATCCCTAATTCCTCTTCCCATTTCCTGATGTATGGCAACTCTAACTTCTGATCCTCCTCAATTAAGATTTTATATACTTTCGATAGTACACGTATCGGTCTATCCGCATGAATAAGGATTTTTTCTAACGCCATTAAGGGTCTGTCTATTTCTGCTTCTTTTATAAGGGATACAACATATCTTTGGTATAGACCATGCTGCAACCATTCTTTTCTATATTCCTCCCCCATGGTCTCTAACGGAAGTACCTTATTTCCCTCCAATGTTTCTATTATCCTCGTATCGTTATGACTATACCATTTTAGGAATGACTTTACTCCAAATGAGAGTGGGAATTCTGGGTTGTCAAACAGAGGTGTCATGGGTCCTCTGAAAGTGGAGACTCGTCCCGCTTTGATCAATATGTCCCAAGCTTTGATTGTTGAAGCTACTAAAAAGGGTGTATAGCCATACGGCGAGCTATACGTTTTTTTAATCCAAGGCAGAGATTTCAGCTTCAACCCGGTGATCTCTTCCTCTAGTCCCACCCAGTGTTTATCGTTGCCATTATGAAACCAATCTACCACTCTAGTAACCATTACCGCCCTAAGATATATTGCTATATCCGGGAGAGAGAGAACCCCATTTGCTTTAGTCATGTTTAGTACTTTTCTACTGATTCTGGGCGTCTTACCTGCCCAGACGAATTGCCCAATAACCCTGGATATTTTTTTCATGATGCTCGCTGCAGGGAACAACGGGATCGTTTGAAGGATATACAATATCTTCGGAAGTATGTCCATTTTTATGACATTTACCCTGCCTAGCCATGAAAAAGTGCCTCTATTATATATCTGGAGAGTTTTCATTATTTTTTGCACCAGCGGAATAATTATATTCTTCCAATTTCTTCAAATCCATAGGGATATAGGTACCGAGATATTTAATAGCATTTTCCTGCCATCGAAAAGAAAAGTCCTTCTTGAGTAATTCTGCTAAGTCTTTAGACATATTAATATTCATTGCCTCTGATTTATTATAGTTGACTTTGAAGTTACTCAAGGAGCCAAAGCGATTAAGCTCCATTATCAGATTTGGTAGTGTTATTAACGGGTTTGTAACATACAGCAAGATGTCATCTGCGTAGACAGACAACTTGTACTCTATGTCCCCCACTCTTACACCTTGTATATCTTTGTTTGCCCTGATAGAATTTAATAAGTGTTCCATGATTAGTATATATAATATTGGAGATAAAAGGACAGCCCTGTCTGGTTCCATTTGCTATAGCTATTTCTCCGGACAAGCTACTATTCGCTCGGATCTTGGCTGTTGGGTGTTGGTACAGGGTCATTATCTTATCTATCATTACAGACCCAAGACCCCACTGTATAAGTGTCTCTTTAAGAAAGCTCCATCCCACCCTGTCAAACGCTTTTTCAGCATCTATTGCCAATAAACAGGATGGGATGGAGCCCCTCTGTACAAATTCCATCAATGTAAGCGTTTTCAGGGTATTGTCCCTGGCCTCTCTTCCCTTAACAAATCCTACCTGGTCTAGGTGTATATAATCAGGTATTATAGGGGTAAGTCTATTGGCAATGATTTTTGAATATATTCTAAGATCAAGGTTTGTCAAGGAAATCGGTCTGTAATTCCCACATAGGGTATGATCCTTATCCGGTTTTGGTACTAGTGTGATATACGCCTGCATACTCTGAGAGCAAAAGGGCACTTCTGTAGATACCGCATTCTCTGCTTTTTTAGTAAGGCTTGACACATTATACTTATGCTAGAGTATACATGCTCTCATACAAAAATTAGATCACATTATACAACTTGATGTTCATCTTACTAAATCTGGCAAATCATTGAGATATATACATCTATGTTTACAGCTGATATCGTGTCCGTCTTCTCCCCCTCAGCTCCCGTGCCATACTCTGGCTGCTGGCGTCCATTCGGGGGCTCAGCAATGGAAACTCTGGTTTCGTTAATTGGTAAGTATTGGGCCGTTTTGCTCTGGCCCATTCTGCCATTGTTCTTACATTTACCACTGTGACACATCTTTTTGTCTAAAAATAATTGAATGAAAAAAGCCTTTGCGCTACTATGATGTGTTCAAGGATAATTAATAATGAATAAATAAATATATTCAAATATAGCCACCGCAAGTATGTGGTGGAAAATCAAAAGTGCAATATAAGTGCAGTAAAGGTGCAATGAAATCCGTTTGCAGCAAAATCTAATAGTGTTCACATCACACACAACGAATAAATAAAATCTATAATGATTTCGCGCAACAGTATAAACACATATAATTAAAATGTTCTAAAGTCCAAACAAAAGTGATAAATAACAATGAAAATAAATTGAGGAAGTAATCCGAGACACTCGGAATAGAATATAATAATAAAGAATCCCCTGATGAAGTAACGCGTAGGGAGTGGCCGGAAGTGGCTGTAGATCGAATACCGGAAGTGACGTGAGAATAGTGAGAAAACGTCACATTGTTACATTTTTATGCTTTTTACCTTGTTATTGATGTAAGAGTCCAATCTATTAGATTTAATACAATTAGCTGATTATTCTGGCATACTACACTATCGGAGGTCTTTTTACTCTTCTCCCCCCCCCCCCCCCCCGGAGTGTGACACTATTACGGAGATGCGCAGACCTGGATGCGGAACATCTGTATAGGTACAACATATGTTGGGACAGAGGACACCCTGGTTGCAGTTGTCGGAATAGCATAAAAAATCTTGTAATAGAGATACATGCTGACGATCCAAGGAGTTGAGGTGAGAGTTCTGTGAGCTCGTTTTCTGGATTGTACATATCTCTTACTCAAAAGAATTTGCGGACAACCTAGCATATTTATGAGAGCATTTTTGAGAAAACCATTAAGTAGAAAGATGTCCGATTAGAAGGGGATTTATATAACACTACATGGACTTCTTTATTATTATATTCTATTCCGAGTATCTCGGATTACTTCCTCAATTTATTTTCATTGTTATTTATCCCTTTTGTTTGGACTTTAGAACATTTTAATTAGAGGTGTTTATACTGTTGCGCAAAAATCATTATGGATTTTATTTACATCTTTTTGTCTATTTAGATACATCTCATCCGCATCCACCCCTGATGAGCGAGCAATGATCTCGTGAAACGCGCGTCAGGTTTTCTGATGTGTGCATTTGTATGCACTGCATTGTATAACGTTTGTATCAACTTTATTTATTCTCTTTATTATGTGCAAATCTATTGGCTGTGCTAATATTCTATATTATCCATGCATGTACATTCATTTTAATAAACATTTATACTGCTATTACTCAGTGGCTAACTGTGACCACCACATTTAAAGTCCCAGGGCGACTCTTTTTTTGTATATGTATATAGGGATGGAGGTGTATCACTGGTGACTGCAGACCTTTTATTATATTTTGCTACTGTGGTGATTAAGTTCATTGTACACCCACCGCTGAATTCCATTTCTCCCACTAAAGGGAGATTGCCCACACTACACTCTTTCCTTCATGCAGAGGATGTCTGATGTCTGGCAATGCCATGGAAAAATGCTTCACCTTTTTTCTTTCAGGCACAATTTGTATTCACGTGCCGCTTTGTCACCTGGTCGGACTATGCCACCATAACTATACCAGTGATGGAAATGGATACATGTACTCCTGTATATTTATGGTACTGCAATACTAAGGTTATGAAAACTCCTTGAAACACTACTTTGCGTTCCCAACACCTCT
The DNA here is from genome assembly GCA_037952925.1 of Lithobates clamitans. Taxonomy (NCBI): domain Eukaryota; kingdom Metazoa; phylum Chordata; class Amphibia; order Anura; family Ranidae; genus Lithobates; species Lithobates clamitans. Next base: position 386,390 of record JBBGZY010001365.1, on the reverse strand, counting down.
GAGAGTACTTTGCCCCCTCAGTCTCAGATCCATTCTTTCTATAAGGCATACAGTATACGAGAGGCATACACTTACAGCTTAGTGTGCAGGTTAAAAAAACAACACAACCTCTCTCTTAACACTATTCTTTCTGACATTCACAACTTATAAACTAATAATAAAATCAATCCTGACTCTGCTCATTTGTCTATTCTATCCAAACTCTGGCTTGAGGTAAGGGGGTTAAAAACTGAACAATATGATACATTCCTGTCCATCTCATGCTCCAATATTATTATTATATTATAACGGAGCTGAGAAATTGTTAGCAAATAGAGTTAAAAACACACAGAAATCTAAGACAAGAATCCACCCCCTCACCAAACACAAAATCCCAAATATGCAGGATATTGCAGACTCTTTTTCAGAGTACTCTGGTTCTTTCTATAATTTCAAAGACTATGCCCAGATCCCATCAATAAATAAAGGAAGCAGCGCTGTGAATTAGGTTAATATAAATATGAGTGATTAAATAAAATACATTAAGTAAATATTAAAGTTCATGGTCAAATCATATAAATCAATAACGGTTCCAATCCATGATCAAACATCCAAGAGGTATGGTAGATAAAGAACCAAAGGCAGGGGTCCCCGTCTGAGGCAAAATTGGAAGCAAGACTGGGTAAATCCTTCACCGCACCACTGTGATATGAATAAATTGCGCGCTTACCAACCGGCAAGCTTAGGGAAGCTTGCGACCTTAACCCGGTCGGGGCCTTTCTTGGGATGGAGACACCACTAAGCCACTCCTTGGACCGTACGTAGCCCACTATCCACCACGCATAGACAAAGCCTGGATGTTAGGGATACTATACTCCTAAACAGGAGTTGTTCTCACAGACAGTGCCCCAAAAGAAAAGGAAGAGCAACATAGCGTAATCCTGGTTGGATTTTTATTAAAAGAAATTTAAAATTACACTTACAATGTGTTGAATGCACAAACGCATATAGAACCGGCCGGCTAAACACGAACACCCGTCCTGCAGACGGTAAATGCAGCACGTCAACACGCCCGACGTACGTTTCGTCACACTCTGACGTCATCTGGGGCACGGGCGACGCACTGACGTGTCGCACATATATAACAAACTAAAGTAACCAGACTTCGTAATGAGAACGAAGCTGGAAATCACCTTGCGCTCCACTGAACAAGGGCGGATGGTATAAAGCACCATCTTAACTAAGGGATACTATGTTAGTTCGTATACCATTTCAGCAGACGTTGTAAATCCCAATACAAAGGAAAAAAGGGAAGGAAAAAACAGGAAAAACAGTAATCTCACACATAACTAAACTGTGAGAAAAGTAATACCAGGTTTGAAATGGTTGATTGTATGTAAAATGGACCAGAATAAAATTAACTGGCCATTTAAAGGGGCCCGACTAGACAATACTTGGGGGCACCCCTTTGGATACAAATTGACCAATAAGATCACATAAAAATAATATAAAATTAATTAAAAATTATTTTTGACAAACTAGAAGCATGCCCCAAGGGATAGTATCCTAGGTGATATTGCTAGGGGAGAGGAAGGTGATTTCATCCACCATATATAACTGTATCAATTCTTACTACAACATAGGTCATATCATTAACAGTGAAACTTAAAATATAAAATATTAAATGAACAACTATAAAGTGAGCTAGTATGGTAAGGTTGATCCCAAAAATCTTTAAATTTCCATGAAGGGGAGCATGGAATTATAATCTAAGGCATAATGATGGGGCACATACCCCATCAATGGAAAACCAAATTAACCCTATTGGAGTATATAGCCAACCGATAGAGCATAAATAGATAATATAAGCCAATAATTAAATGAGTAACTATTGGTTCTTTCAGATGTCACGGGACTCTAGATAAATAATCAATTAATAAATTCAGTAAACTGGAAATGGAGGATTTATTATGAGTTGTCAATAAAGGCATTGGTGTCAGTATCCACGTTGAGCCCATGTGGAACATAACATTTAATTTTATGTATCCAGAGCATCTCAAGTTTTGAGATGCTCCTAATCAGAGAGCTCCCCCTCCAGTGGGGCCGATACCTATCGATTCCCAGAAAGAGGGTTTTAGAGGGATCCTTATTGTGAGAGGTCAGATAATGTTTTGAAACAGAGTGTTTAGGAAAACCATTTAGGATGTTAGTAATATGTTCATTCAAGCGAACGGAAAGGGGTCGTCTAGTCCTGCCCACATACTGTAACCCACAAGGGCACTGTAGCAGGCAGACGACCCCCTCCGTCGCACAAGTGATAAAAGGTTTTATGTCATGCTCCTCATGGGTGCTAAAGGAGGTAAATTTAAGGGTTCGTCTAGATGGCGCAGAATTCAACCTACATACCCGACATCTACCACATTTATAGTAACCCTTCAGATTATCAAAGAGACCTTGGATACCCCTAACAGGGGGATCAAGAACATTCGGGGCCAATCTGTTCCTAAGGGACGATGCTCCCTTAAAGATCACTTGTGGCTTATCTGGGATAACCCCTCTCAAAACAGGATCATTGCCCAATAGATGCCAATGTTTTTTAAGTAGGCTTCTAATATTACCGTGTTGAATAGAATAGGTTGTGATAAAAGGAAGAGTAACAGAATTCTCTCTGGGAAGCACCCTCTCACTTAATAGTTGTTTCCTATCAATATCCTTTACACCATCCAAGGTTTGGATTAGAGATTCCCTAGTATACCCTTTTTCCACAAAACAATTTATCAAGATTCCGGCCTGTTGTAGAAACTGAGAGTCATCAGAACAATTGCGTTTGAGTCGCATAAATTGACTCTTAGGTACAGACCGGAGCCATGACCTATGATGACAGCTACTCAGAGGAATATAGGAGTTACGATCCGGTTTTTTTTTTAAAAACGTAGAGGTCATGAACCAGTCACCCTGTATGGCAATATTAAGGTCCAGGAATTGAACATTGGACTGGCTGGCCTCAAAATTGAGCACAATGCCCCTATTATTTTGATTGAGTTCTTCCATAAAAAGGTCAAGATCACTGCGGTTCCCATCCCAAAGGAGGAGGATGTCGTCGATGTACCTAGATTCCACAACCTTCAGATTTAGATATTGCTGGCTTCCTAGCTAAGTTGCAACTTCCTGTGCTCTCGGATGAACAACTGTCTTAACTAAATACCCCCTTTATGTCCTCCAAGATTACCAACGTTTTTGGCTCACTACCCAATGACCCTAAGCACACAGCTAAAACATTGAAGGAGTGGCTTCACAACAACTCCGTGACTGTTCTTGAATGGCCCAGCCAGAGCCCTGACTTAAACCCAATTGAGCATCTCTGGAGAGACCTAAAAATGGCTGTCCACCAAGGTTTACCATCCAACCAGACAGAACTGGAGAGGATCTGCAAGGAGGAATGGCAGAGGATCCCCAAATCCAAGTGTGAAAAACTTGTTGCATCTTTCCCCAAAAGACTCATGGCTGTATTAGATCAAAAGGGTACTTCTACTAAATATTTCAGTTTTTCTTTTTAATAAATCTGCAAAAATGTCAACAATTCTGTCAATATGGGGTGCTGTGTGTACATTGAGGAAAAAAATGAACTTAAATGATTTTAGCAAATGGCTGCAATATAACAAAGAGTGAAAAATTTAAGGGGGTCTGAATACTTTCCATCCCCACTGTATGCTGATATACACAGTATCGTTACCTTCACATGTTGGTGGTGGTGCATTCCATTCTCCTTCAGATGTACAGAAAATCTCAGAGGCACCATTTAGTTTCTGGTTAGCATTTTTACATTCAAATCGTATCACTTGGCCGACAGAATACTCTTCTTCATATGAAGTAGTTAAAAGATTTACATTGTTGCCAACTTGAACTGTTGGGCAAAATCTTACTGAAAAGACAAAGAAAAACTTATTTGATTATTTATGACACTTATGCACATTTTTCTATACCAAAAAGTATAGTAGCAGTGGTCTATTTACATACTGTATAGGTGTGAGATTCACTGAATAAAATGGGAGCTACATGTTTAAAGAGATTTTCACTTCCAGTAAAAGAATAAAGCCTGTGGCTTTTATGAGGGGTAGGAATTGTAGATACACCTCTGTCTCCAGCAACAAAATTGCAAACCAGAGAATTACAACATATTCTTGTCATTAATAAAAACAACCATGGATAAAATGCTTCTCACAAGATAAAAAACAAAAAAACTAGTGTGCATTGGACCCTCTTTTGCCAGCTAACATGTTATGATAACACTAAAGTAAACCTGTCATAAGAGAAACATGGAGATCACCATTGCTGACTTCTGCTTCTGAAAATGCTAGTCAGACATGTTGACAATCTGCTTTCATTACTCTGAAAGTGGAACAAATATGCAGCTATAGCCGCCCGCAGTGATTACATGAAAAAGAACTTCAGTACAATCAGCCTGCTTATAGATGGATTGGAATTCAGCTGAACAGGTTGAATTTCGGTCAATCTGTGGCCAGCCTAAGACAGCACTGTTTTGGGGAGGAAGTAAACACAACTGTGTGAAATAACCAGGGGGCCGAGAGACAGGTATGTTCAGAACACTGCACTACTAAAACATACTCTGCTGAGTGGACTGAATCCTTGAAAACCTTTCAAATTTGATGATTAATCTCACTATATATAGAGGCAAAGGGTAAGCTGTATGTGCTGCTTACAAATCCAGTGCTCAAGGTTATTGAATCTGGCAGGCTTGATATATTGCTAATATAATAAATACAAGAAAATAGATGCCAATACAAGCATTACATATTCATTGACATTTATTTCACCTAATGGTGAGACAATCAAAATACACAGAAAAACAAGGGCATCCCCACCCTCTCTCGAGTTTAGAAGGTACACAGGAGCAATTGGACACAACATTTATCTTGTCAGAGAAAATACATCAGTAGTAACTTGTCTCAGCAGCCAAAAATACCAAAGATTTTAGATGTATCTAAGGATTCCAAAATATCTACAAATAAATGTTATGTAAAAACAATTGAAGTGTACAAATTATATAAGGATACAACTGACAGCTGACCTGTTGATATTCTAAAATAAAAAAAAAAAAAATTAAAAGATAGAACTTATGCACTTATGTAACAATTGTTGCCTAACTGCTGATACATTGGGAGAGCATTCCATAATGCATGTTCCTCTTGTGACATCTACTTGTGTATTTTAAACAAGCAACCTTTAATTACTATTGCATTTACAGTGTCATGATAGCTACTGAAAATGAAATACATTTACTGTACTTATATGGATCATATACTGTAGGTGATTTCAGTCACAAGATGGTAGTTTAACCAGTTGCCGACCGCCTCACCACGATATACGTCAGCAGAATGGCACGGGCAGGCAGAATCACGTACTTGTACGTGATCTGCCTCCCGCGGTCAGCATTTCTCCCCTGGCGATCAGAGGTGAGGGGGAGGCCATCCATTCGTGGCCACCCCCTCGCGATCGCTCCCGGCCAATGAGATTATTCCTCTGCCTCTGTAATGTAAATAGAGGCAGAGGAAGTGATGTCATCTCTCCTCGAGCCGGTCTTTTCGGTTTAGGAGAGAAGACATCAAGTAAGTCTGCACCAACACTACACTTTCAGTAGAACACACTAGGCACACTTTTCACCCCCCATCCCCCCGATCAGCCCCCCTGTCACAGTGACACCAATAGCAGTTTTTTTTTGCATTGGTGTCAGTTTGTGACAGTTATAAGTGTTAGGGCAGTTAGGGTTAGCCCCCTTTAGGTCTGGGGTACCCCCCTTTAGGTCCAGGGTACCCCCCTAACCCCCCAATAAAGGTTAACCCCTTGATCACCCCCCCCCCGTCGCCAGTGTCACTAAGCGATCGTTTTTCTGATCGTTGTATTAGTGACAGGTGACGCTAGTTAGGGAGGTAAGTATATGTTCGTCGTCAGTGTTTTATAGCGACAGGGACCCCCATATACTACCTACTAAAGGTTTTAACCCCCTGATTGCCCCCTAGTTAACCCTTTCATCAGTGATCACCGTATAACTTTTTGTTTATTATAGTTTTATGGCACCCGCCGTTTATTACCCAATAAAGGCTTAACCCCCTAATTGCCTGTCGGTGATAGAAGTTACATTTTTAGGGTCAGATAAGGTATGCATCGCCCCAGGCAGCGTCAGGTTAGCGCCAGTACCGCTAACACCCATGCACGCAGCAAACACCTCCCTTAGTGCTATAGTATCTGAACGGATCAATAACTGATCCGATCAGATCAGATCTATACTAGCGTCCTCAGCAGTTTAGGGTTCCCATAAACAGTGTTAGCGGGATCAGCCCAGATACCTGCTAGCACCTGCGTTTTGCCCCTTGGCCCAGCCCTGCCCAGCCCACCCAAGTGCAGTATCAATCGATCACTGACACTTACAAAACACTAAGCACACATAACTACAGCGTTCGCAGAGTCAGGCCTGATCCCTGCGATCGCTAACAGTTTTTTGGTAGTTTTTGAATCAGTCGCTAACAGTCAGGAGCTTTTTTGCCTGTGAGTCTCACTAGTGTACACCTAAATTATAGCCCAAAATGGCAAATCGAAGGTACACTAGTGAAGAGGCCTACACGTTTCTGAGCATGACAGATAGTGAAGAGGAAGTCACTCATCTGTCAGATTCAGGCTCAGAATACGATCCTGTAGAGGACAACGGTTCCATGACATATAGCTCTGACGACGGTGTTGTGGTCCCTGCCAAGGTCAGGCATACCAGACCCCAAACTTCTTCTTCTGTCCTTGATGTGCAAGAACCGCAGGTCCCTCGTATGGAGCAGAGCAGTACTAGCGCCGCTATGCCTTCTGGTGAACTGGCAAGCACCAGCGGCCTAGTACACCCTGGTCGTACATCCAGCACTGCAGTATCACGTGGTGATGTGGCGAGTCCCATAAGTGCAGTTCAAACTGGCGAGGTGGCAACCACTAGTAGTATCCCGCTGCCACCAAGAAGACTAACACAGGCCCGTCGTGCCCATACTGCTGCATTTGCCAATCCGAATTGGGAACCCACCACTTCTGCAGCACCCGTACTTCCCCCATTCACTGGCCAACCCGGTATTCAGGTGGAAACAGTTGATTTTACGCCACTGGATTTTTATTCGCTGTTTTTCACCGAAGATCTCTATAGATCTATTATGGACCAAAGCAATTTATACGCTGGTCAACACATCGCCACTATTGCCCAGTCCTCCCTTGCCAGAGATTGGAAACCAATTACGGTCTCCGAATTTAAGATCTTTCTGGGCCATTCCCTCAACATGGGAAAAACCAAAAAGAGTGAGTTGCGGTCATATTGGTCCACTGACCCAATTCACCATATGCCCTTGTTCTCTGTCTCCATGACCAGGGCACGATACGAGCAGATTTTGCGGTTCATGCACTTCAACAATGAACTCTGTCGTCCTCGTGGAGACCCTGAATACGATCGGCTCTACAAAATTCAGCCCCTTGTAAACCACTTCAACCAGCGTTTTGCAGACTTGTTTACTCCCTATCAAGTTGTCTGCGTTGATGAGTCCCTGATTACATTTTCTGGCCGCTTGTCATTCAAACAGTACCTTCCCAGCAAGCGTGCCAGATACGGGGTCAGGATGTATAAGCTCTGTGACAGGGCCACAGGCTATACATGTAGTTTTATGGTTTATGAGGGCAAAGATAGTCACGTAGAGCCGACAAACTGCCCTAACTACATAGGAAACGCTGGCAAGATTGTGTGGGACTTGGAGTCACCCTTATTCGAAAAGGGGTACCACTTGTACGTGGACAATTATTACACGAGCGTGCCACTTTTTAGTCACCTTTTTGATCAACAGATTGGAGCATGTGGCACCGTGCGACCTAATCGCTGGGGCTTTCCCCAGCGGCTTGTAGATTCCCGTCTTAGGCTGGGGAAGAGAGCCTGCTTGCAGTGTAATAACTTACACGCTATGAAGTGAAGGGATAATAAGAATGTTTTCGTTCTTACCTCCCTTCATGCAGACACGATGGTCCAAATTACTACGGCGACTGGTGTTGTGGAGAAACCCCTCTGTGTCCACGAATATAACCAAAATATGGGAGGGGTGGACCTCAACGACCAGTTGTTGGCGCCGTACCTAGTTGCCCATAAGGCCAGACGCTGGTACAAGAAAGTGTCTGTTTATTTCAATTGGCTTTGCTGAACGCTCATGTGCTATACAGAGCTTCAGGACGGACTGGATCCTTCCTTAAATTCCAGGAAGAGATCGTCAGAGCCCTTTTGTTTCCAGACGGTGCTCCACCTCACCTTCCCCAACCAAATGCAGTAAGCCGGCTGCATGAGAGGCATTTTCCTTATGTCCTCCCGAGTACCCCTACCCAACGAGCCCCCCAAAGAAGATGTCATGTCTGCAGCAAGCGCGGATATAGGCGTGACACCCGGTAATATTGTCCCTCCTGTCTTGACAATCCTGGTCTATGCATTGGTGAATGTTTTGAACGCTACCATTCACTAGTTGAGTATTAGCGTAGGGTACAGCACTGCACAGACTAGGACACACTTTCACAGGGTCTCCCAAGATGCCATTGCATTTTGAGAGACCCAAACTTCGTACCAGTTACAAAAGTTAAAGTTACTAAAAAAAGTGTAAAAAAAAATAAAAAAATAAAAAAAACAAAAAACAAAACACAAAAAAAAAATATTAAAAACAAAAAACAAAAATAGTTGTCGTTTTAATTGTTCTCTCTCTCTATTCTCTCTATTGTTCTGCTCTTTTTTACTGTATTCTATTCTGCAATGTTTTATTGTTATTATGTTTTACCATGTTTGCTTTTCAGATATGCAATTTTTTTATGCCCCGTACACACGGTCGGACTTTGTTCGGACATTCCGACAACAAAATCCTAGGATTTTTTCTGACGGATGTTGGCTCAAACTTGTTTTGCGTACACACGGTCGCACAAAGTTGTCGGAATTTCCGATCGTCAACAACGTACGACGAGACTAGAAAAGGCCAGTTCAGGACCAAGCGCGGCACCCTTTGGGCTCCTTTTGCTAATCTCGTGTTAGTAAAAGTTTAGCGAGAGACGATTCGCGCTTTTCAGACTCGTGGCTTTCAGATCGTTTTCTGCGGTTCAGTTTGTGCTTGTGGGTTTGTATCTGCTCTTCAGTGCGTGCAAGCAAGTTCCGCGTGGCTTATAGTCATTGTGTTCTTGTTCGTTCGTTACTGTTTTTCAGGTCGCTCTTCACAGGCCTTGCTGTTCTTCAGTGCGTTCTGTTACTTCGTTCTGAGCAGCCGACCGTTTTCTAGCCATGTTGCATATACGTACTCCTCGTAGAGTTTGTGCTGTGCGGGGGCTTGGTGTTGGGGTCCTGACCTTGACACAAGTCCAGTCCAGTCCATGAACAGGGTGGGGAGGAGTTCATGGACCAAGAATTGGTTGCTTCAGCGTGACCAGTTCTCTCATATGCCTTTGCTCCGTGAGATCGGTGCGAGAATAATACTTATGATTTCAGGAACTTTCTCAGGATGACGGACCCCGTATTTCACCGTCTGCTGGCTTTGCTGACCCCCTATATCAGCAGGCAGGATACCTGCATGAGGCAAGCCATCACTGCGGAGTACTTGGCGACAGGGAGAAGCCTGCAGGACCTCAAGTTCTCGACAGGCATCTCCCCCCAGGCTCTGGGAATCATTATCCCAGAGACCTGTTCTGCCATCATCCAGGTCCTACAGAAGGAGTATATGAAGGTAAGATTTATCCTTTAACCACTTGCCGACTGCCGCACGACGATGTACGTCGACAGAGCGGCACGGGCAGGCAAAAGGGCTTACCTGTACGTCCTTGCCTGCCCGCGGGTGGGGGGTCCGATCGGACCCCCCCCCCGGTGCCTGCGGCGGTCGGCAAATGTCCCCCGGCGATCGGTGGTGAGGGGGAGGCCATCCATTCGTGGCCCCCCCCTCGCGATCGCTCCCAGCCAATGGGATCATTTCCCTGCCTCTGTATTGTACACAGAGGCAGAGGAAATGATGTCATCTCTCCTCGGCTCGGTATTTTCCGTTCCGGGCCGAGGAGAGAAGACTGTAATGTGAGTGCACCAACACACACACACACAGTAGAACATGCCAGGCACACATTACACCCCGATCCCCCCCCCGATCGCCCCCTGATCCCCCCCCCCCTGTCACAAACTGACACCAAGCAGGTTTTTATTTTTTATTTTTTTTTCTGATTACTGTATTGGTGTCAGTTTGTGACAGTTAGTGTGTTAGGGCAGTGAGTGTTAGGCCCCCTTTAGGTCTAGGATACCCCCCTAACCCCCCCTAATAAAGTTTTAACCCCTTGATCACCCCCCGTCACCAGTGTTGCTAAGCGATCATTTTTCTGATCGCTGTATTAGTGTCGCTGGTGACGCTAGTTAGGGACGTAAATATTTAGGTTCGCCGTCAGCGTTTTATAGTGACAGGGACCCCCATATACTACCTAATAAATGTTTTAACCCCTTGCTTGCCCCCTAGTTAACCCTTTCACCACTGATCACCGTATAACCGTTACGGGTGACGCTGGTTAGTTCGTTTATTTTTTATAGTGTCAGGGCACCCGCCGTTTATTACCGAATAAAGGTTTAGCCCCCTGATCGCCCGGCGGTGATATGCGTTGCCCCAGGCAGCGTCAGATTAGCGCCAGTACCGCTAACACCCACGCACGCACGCAGCATACGCCTCCCTTAGTGGTATAGTATCTGTACGGATCAATATCTGATCCGATCAGATCTATACTAGCGTCCCCAGCAGTTTAGGGTTCCCAAACACGCAGTGTTAGCGGGATCAGCCCAGATACCTGCTAGCACCTGCGTTTTGCCCCTCCGCCCGGCCCAGCCCACCCAAGTGCAGTATCAATCGATCACTGTCACTTACAAAACACTAAACGCATAACTGCAGCGTTCGCAGAGTCAGGCCTGATCCCTGCGATCGCTAACAGTTTTTTTGGTAGCGTTTTGGTGAACTGGCAAGCACCAGCCCCAGGCAGCGTCAGGTTAGCGCCAGTACCGCTAACACCCACGCACGCAGCATACGCCTCCCTTAGTGGTATAGTATCTGAACGGATCAATATCTGATCCAATCAGATCTATACTAGCGTCCCCAGCAGTTTAGGGTTCCCACAAACACAGTGTTAGCGGGATCAGCCAAGATACCTGCTAGCACCTGCGTTTTGCCCCTCCGCCCGGCCCAGCCCAGCCCACCCAAGTGCAGTATCGATCGATCACTGACACTTACAAAACACTAAACGCATAACTGCAGCGTTCGCAGAGTCAGGCCTGATCCCTGCGATCGCTAACAGTTTTTTTGGTAGTATTTTGGTGAACTGGCAAGCACCAGCCCCAGGCAGCGTCAGATTAGCGCCAGTACCGCTAACACCCACGCACGCACCGTACACCTCCCTTAGTGGTATAGTATCTGATCGCATCAATATCTGATCCGATCAGATCTATACTAGCGTCACCAGCAGTTTAGGGTTCCCAAAAACGCAGTGTTAGCGGGATCAGCCCAGATACCTGCTAGCACCTGCGTTTTGCCCCTCCGCCCGGCCCGGCCCAGCCCACCCAAGTGCAGTATCGATCGATCACTGTCACTTACAAAACTCTAAACGCATAACTGCAGCGTTCGCAGAGTCAGGCCTGATCCCTGCGATCGCTAACAGTTTTTGGTAGCGTTTTGGTGAACTGGCAAGCACCAGTGGCCTAGTACACCCCGGTCGTAGTCAAACCAGCACTGCAGTAACACTTGGTGACGTGGCGAGTCCCATAAGTGCAGTACCAAGCACAAGTAGTGTCCCGCTGCCACCAAAAAGACAAACACAGGCCCGTCGTGCCCATAATGCCCTTCCTGCTGCATTCGCCAATCCTAATTGGGAACCCACCGCTTCTGCAGCGCCCGTACTTCCCCCATTCACATCCCCAACCAAATGCAGTCGGCTGCATGAGAGGCATTTTCTTTATGTCCTCCCGAGTACCCCTACCCAGCGAACCCCCCCAAAAAAGATGTCGTGTCTGCAGCAAGCGCGGATATAGGCGTGACACCCGCTATTATTGTCCCTCCTGTCCTGACAATCCTGGTCTTTGCATTGGTGAATGTTTTGAACGCTACCATGCACTAGTTGAGTATTAGCGTAGGGTACAGCACTGCACAGACTAGGCACACTTTCACAGGGTCTCCCAAGATGCCATCACATTTTGAGAGACCTGAACCTGGAACCGGTTACAGTTATAAAAGTTAGTTACAAAAAAAAGTGCAAAAAAAAAAAAAAAAAAACACAAACAAAAATATAAAATAAAAAAAAAATAGTTGGCGTTTTATTGTTCTCTCTCTCTCTCTATTCTCTCTCTATTGTTCTGCTCTTTTTTACTGTATTCTATTCTGGAATGTTTTATTGTTGTTATGTTTTATCATGTTTGCTTTTCAGGTATGCAATTTTTTATACTTTACCGTTTACTGTGCTTTATTGTTAAAGGGGTTGTAAAGGTAAAAATTTTTTCACCTTAATGCATTCTATGCATTAAGGTGAAAAAACTTTTGACAGTACCGCCGCCCCCAGCCCCCCCGTTTTACTTACCTGACCCCTCGAATCTTCGCTGCTCGTCCTCATTGCAGCTCAGCCTGGTCGCTGATTGGCTGCAGTGGATGGATTGAAAGCAGCGCAGCCATTGGCTCGCGCTGCTGTCAATCACATCCGATGATGCGGCGCGCCAGGGGGCGGGGCCGAGTGATACAGCGAGCGGCTATAGCCGCCGGCTGTATCACGGGAGCGCGCCCGCAAGCACTCACCACCGTGCGAGGGAGCTCGCATTAAGGTGGTAAATGCTTGTGGGGAGGAGCCGAAACAGCCGCCGAGGGACCCCAGAAGACCAGGTTCGGGGCCACTCTGTGCAGAACGAGCTGCACAGTGAAGGTAAGTATAACATGTTTGTTTTTAAAAAAAAAAAAAAAAATTCCGTTTACAATCACTTTAACCATTTTTTTGTCTTCAGGTACGCCATTCACGACTTTGAGTGGTTATACCAGAATGATGCCTGCAGGTTTAGGTATCATCTTGGTATCATTCTTTTCAGCCAGCGGTCGGCTTTCATGTAAAAGCAATCCTGGCGGCTAATTAGCCTCTAGACTGCTTTTACAAGCAGTGGGAGGGAATGCCCCCCCCCCCCCCACGTCTTCCGTGTTTTTCTCTGGCTCTCCTGTCTCAACAGGGAACCTGAAAATGCAGCCGGTGATTCAGCCAGCTGACCATAGAGCTGATCAGAGACCAGAGTGGCTCCAAACATCTCTATGGCCTAAGAAACCGGAAGCTACGAGCATTTTATGACTTAGATTTCGCCGGATGTAAACAGCCCCATTGGGAAATTGGGAAAGCATTTTATCACACTGATCTTGGTGTGGTCAGATGCTTTGAAGGCAGAGGAGAAATCTATGGTCTAATAGACCCCAATTTTTGCAAAAAAGAGTACCTGTCACTACCTATTGCTATGATAGGGGATATTTACATTCCCTGAGATAACAATAAAAATGATTTAAAAAAAAAAAAAAAATGAAAGGAACAGTTTAAAAATAAGAAAAAAATAATAATAATAATAAAAAAAAAAAAAGCACCCCTGTCCCCCCTGCTCTCGCGCTAAGGCGAACGCAAGCGTCGGTCTGGCGTCAAATGTAAACAGCAATTGCACCATGCATGTGAGGTATCACCGCGAACGTCAGATTGAGGGCAGTAATTTTAGCAGTAGACCTCCTCTGTAAATCTAAAGTGGTAACCTGTAAAGGCTTTTAAAGCCTTTTAAAAATGTATTTAGTTTGTCGCCACTGCACGTTTGTGCGCAATTTTAAAGCATGTCATGTTTGGTATCCATGTACTCGGCCTAAGATCATCTTTTTTATTTCATCAAACATTTGGGCAATATAGTGTGTTTTAGTGCATTAAAATGTAAAAAAATGTGTTTTTTCCCCAAAAAATGCGTTTGAAAAATCGCTGCGCAAATACTGTGTGAAAAAAAAAAATGAAACACCCACCATTTTAATCTGTAGGGCATTTGCTTTAAAAAAATATATAATGTTTGGGGGTTCAAAGTAATTTTCTTGCAAAAAAAAATTATTTTTTTATGTAAACAATAAGTGTCAGAAAGGGCTTTGTCTTCAAGTGGTTAGAAGAGTGGGTGATGTGTGACATAAGCTTCTAGATGTTGTGCATAAAATGCCAGGACAGTTCAAAACCCCCCCAAATGACCCCATTTTGGAAAGTAGACACCCCAAGCTATTTGCTGAGAGTCATGTTGAGTCCATGGAATATTTTATATTGTGACACAAGTTGCGGGAAAGAGACAATTTTTTATTTTTTTTTATTTTTTTTTGCGCAAAGTTGTCACTAAATGATATATTGCTCAAACATGCCATGGGAATATGTGAAATTACACCCCAAAATACATTCTGTTGTTTCTCCTGAGTACGGGGATACCACATGTGTGAGACTTTTTGGGACCCCGAAAACCAAGCACCGCCTTCAGGCTTTTTAAGGCCGTAAATTTTTGATTTCACTCTTCACTGCCTATCACAGTTTCGGAGGCCATGGAATGCCCAGGTGGCAAAAAAAAACCCAAATGACCCCATTTTGGAAAGTAGACACCCAAAGCTATTTGATGAGAGGTATAGTGAGTATTTTGCAGACCTCACTTTTTGTCACAAAGTTTTGAAAATTGAAAAAAGAAAAAAAAATTTTTTTTTTCTCGTCTTTCTTTATTTTCAAAAACAAATGAGAGCTGCAAAATACTCACCATGCCTCTCAGCAAATAGCTTGGGGTGTCTACTTTCCAAAATGGGGTCATTTGGGGGGGGGGGTTTGTGCCACCTGGGCATTCCATGGCCTCAGAAACTGTGATAGGCAGTGAGGAGTAAAATCAAAAATGTACGCCCTTAGAAATCCTGAAGGCAGTGATTGGTTTTCGGGGCCCCGTACGCGGCTAGGCTCCCAAAAAGTCCCACACATGTGGTATCCCCATACTCAGGAGAAGCAGCTAAATGTATTTTGGGGTGCAATTCCACATATGCCCATGGCCTGTGTGAGCAATATATCATTTAGTGACAACTTTGTGCAAAAAAAAAAAAAAATGTGTCACTTTCCCGCAACTTGTGTCAAAATATAAAACATTCCATGGACTCAACATGCCTCAAAGCAAATAGCTTGGGGTGTCTACTTTCCAAAATGGGGTCATTTGGGGGGGGTTTATGCCATCTGGGCATTTTATGGCCTTCAAAACTGTGATAGGTAGTGAGGAGTAAAATCAAAAATGTACGCCCTTAGAAATCCTGAAGGCAGTGATTGGTTTTCGGGGCCCCGTACGCGGCTAGGCTCCCAAAAAGTCCCACACATGTGGTATCCCCATACTCAGGAGAAGCAGCTAAATGTATTTTGGGGTGCAATTCCACATATGCCCATGGCCTGTGTGAGCAATATATCATTTAATGACAACTTTTTGTAATTTTTTTTTTTTTTTGTCATTATTCAATCACTTGGGACAAAAAAAATGAATATTCAATGGGCTCAACATGCCTCTCAGCAAATTCCTTGGGGTGTCTACTTTCCAAAATGGGGTAATTTGTGGGGGTTTTGTACTGCCCTGCCATTTTAGCACCTCAAGAAACGACATAGGCAGTCATAAATTAAAGGCTGTGTAAATTCCAGAAAATGTACCCTAGTTTGTAGGCGCTATAAAACTTTTGCGCAAACCAATAAATATACACTTATTGACATTTTTTTTACCAAAGACATGTGGCCGAATACATTTTGGCCTAAATGTATGACTAAAATTGAGTTTATTGGATTTTTTTTAGAACAAAAAGTAGAAAATATCATTTTTTTTCAAAATTTTCGGTCTTTTTCCGTGTATAGCGCAAAAAATAAAAACGGCAGAGGTGATCAAATACCATCAAAAGAAAGCTCTATTTGTGGGAAGAAAAGGACGCAAATTTCGTTTGGGTACAGCATTGCATGACCGCGCAATTAGCAGTTAAAGCGACGCAGTGCCGAATTGTAAAAAGTGCTCTGGTCAGGAAGGGGGTAAAACCTTCCGGGGCTGAAGTGGTTAATATCACATTTTATTGTATTGAATGTTTGATAATATATTGTATTTCTTTCCTCATTCCCTAATTACCATGATTGTAATATGCTGTGAATGTCCCCTTTGTTCTCATGCATGCTGGATTTTTATGTAATTATTTTTTTAGTCCTTCATACATATTTGCCTTCAATAACCTCCCCAGCATGCTCTCCTGCCCTATATTCACCTCATGTAGTCACTTAATGTATTTTATCAGCTCCACAGTAGTGCTTTACCCCAAACACCCCCTAAAATTTCTCCAAATGTGATTTTGGCTTTAAATTCAGGCAGAGTGCCAGAGGCTTTGTTTTTTAGTGTCCCCAAATCATTTTTATTAACCCTCCCTCCCCCCAACTGCTAACTCAGCTGATCCCAATTCTCGATCTATCCTCAATCATCTATCTGCTGACTTTGCCAAACCCATACACACTATACCCATCTCTTTTGTGGTCATATTTATGGATGAATTCCCCAAAGCATGTAGTGCAAGGGCCTGCCTGAATACTTTCAAATGGTACTATTTGAAGTTTTTCTATCCGATTATTATCTTGATAGGTAATAGCAGAATGTCAAAATGTGCTCTAATGTGTACAATGTGTATTTATATCCATTGTATTATGACACTTCTTTTACCTGTCCAGTGGGCTGCCAACAGTGTAACTAAGGAGGGGCTGTTCCAAGTAATACCCTGTATTTAGGCATTCATCTCTCTCTCAATGAAGTGAAGAGGGATACCTGTCCAAGATTTCCCCCCCCCCCCTATAATGTTAGAAATGGCCCATGAGAGGGGGTGGGAGGGGGAATATGATAGGTGTACCTTATACTTTGGTGTTGTAAAATTTCCCTTAATAAATGTGATCTGGATGTTGGGCAAGAATGTTTTGTGTCTATAATCTGCTTTCCATGGTTATGTGCAAAAATAATAATTTTTTTTTTCCTGAACAGTTTCCTTCCACGCCACAGGAATGGCAGACTGTGGCCTCCCACTTTGCCCAGCAGTGGGACTTTCCTAACTGTGGAGGGGCAATTGATGGGAAACACATCCACATCGTCCCACCACCCAACTCGGGGTCGTACTATTTCAACTATAAGGGGTTCAATAGTATTGTGATGTTGGCGGTGGTGTCGGCTAATTACGACTTCTTGTATGTGGACGTGGGGAAGAATGGCCGGATGTCCGATGGTGGAGTCATCGCCCAGACGGAGTTCTACAGGCGTCTCCAGAATGGCAGCTTGGACTTGCCACCTCCAGAGGACAATGTGGAAGGACTCCTATTCGTCTTCGTTGCGGATGAAGCATTTGCGCTGGGGACCATCTTATGCGGCCATTCCCGATGAGGACCCTCGACCCGGAACAGAGGGTTTTTAATTACCGGCTGGCCAGAGCCAGAAGAGTGGTGGAGAACACATTTGGAATTATGGCCAGCCGGTTCCGCCTATTTCTGACACCCATCCATATGGCGGAGTATAAACTTAATCATATAATCCTGGCGTGCTGTGTTCTACATAATTTTTTTACGCCAACATTCTGCCAACTATGCTGGCTCAGTTGGGCCTGAGGCCGGAATTCTACATGATACAACCCTGACGGCGCTTGAAAGTGGCCGCCCTGGCTTGCCCTCCCTGAGTGCCCGTGATGTCCGGTTAAGATACCTTGAGTTTTTTGCGGGTAGGGGGGCCATCAATATGCCAGACAATTTGTGAAGCATTTATCAAATAAAAATAAAAAATAGGTAATCTTTGGTGACATTTACTGCTTGTGTTTGTTTTAGTTGACCCTGACAGCAATGTGGGGAGTCCTGAAAATGGCGTGATTGTGTAACCTTTTATATAAAGCACTGTTGGGTGTTATTTACTAAAGGCGTAGACACTTTGCACTACCAGTGCACTTGAAACTGCACTAAAACTGCACTTGTAGTGCAAAGAGGATTTGCCCTTAGGAAATAACCCCCATTTTCAAAGGAAACAGCACTTACATGACCACAAAAGTGTTGTAGCGTTGAGACAATAATCCACACATTCTTGATTAACAAACTTTTTAATACCTGCACAATCACATGTGCATTTAGAAAAGGTTTTTAAAACAAACCAACATGTTTGTTGTATAACAATTTTTGGGGTGGCATTATCAAAAATAGAAATGTCCATTTACGATAAAACAGGCATGCGTAAAACCAACAAGAAAGACAAAAAAATTGAACTTACAAAGTTCACATATGGTAAAACTTGAAGGCAAGATCAGACATGAGTATTTAGGAACTGTGTTTGATATTGCGTTCAGATGGGGTGAAGTCACCCCTTGAAAAGCCAAATTTGGAAGATGCACACCAATTTACGAATGTCAACATGTGCTAGCTGCCATCACAGGGGATCAAGGGACGTGTTTTGGGGGAGCAACCCCTTCCTCACCGCTACTTTATTATTGAGGAAGGGGTTGCACCCCCAAAATGCGTCCATTGATCTCCCGTGGTGGCAGATAGCACATGTTGGCACACTGTGTGCATCCTCCAAATTTGGCTTTTCAAAACATCACTAAAAAATTTTTAAGATTGTAGCACACAGAAAAAGAAAGTGATTTTGTGGGGTTTTAAATTCGCCCCAAAACATCAATGATGTTATTTTTTTTTATAATTACATCATTGATTTTTTTCTTGAGGTTTTCCAATTCTAAATTACACCCCATGATCTCCCCGATCAGGATCTGGGCACTTTCTGATGTGAAAGGATCTCGATCCACAACATCACGATCACCTAAAAAGAGAAACCAAACAAAAACAGGTATCAAAAATCTGCCGCCATCCATCTCTTACCTGAGCCTGTGGTCGCAGACACTCACCTGTTGTGGTGCCAATTTCCACCACATCTTCTTCCTCCTCCTGCTCTCCTTGTGTTGGGGGGATTTCCCCTTCTTCCAGAGGTGGGGGGTCTCTGGTCTCCCCGGATGAGGGGTGTCCTCCGAGTCTTTTCTCCCCTATGTAAAACAAAAATGGTATAATTAGCACACAGATATTTGATGGCCGAAATATAAAGATGAAACATTGCTTGGAAGTGGGGTACAATTGTCTATTTGGGCAGAATTCCAAGATGTAGCATTTTTATTGTCCTTTGTCAAGCTTCAATACGTTACCTGTTTAGTACAAGCTTCACAGATGGAGACACCCCTATAGTATACACTGGAGCACCTGTGTGGGCCCCCTAATAAAAAGGGTGTCCCACACTAGTGCTCCAGCGTCCAGATGTGTAAACAACTGCTGAGTGTCCTCTCCTTACACAGAATTTATTTTGCATTTCATTCTAGTAACAAACCCATCTACACAACCAAATATTTTTCATACAAGTAGGCCCTAAAAAATGTAGGAAAATGCATATGGCCTAAAAAATGGTGTTTTAGAGGCCGAAATAAAAATGTTTGATACAAACGAATAATGGGCCCATGAACATTAAAGATGCCATTTTAAAAACTGTACAACAATTCAGAAAAGCATATGGAGCAGCACGAACGTAATAAAGACAAAAAGAACAACTACTTACTTTTTTGCAGCACTCTCCGGATCTTTCGGTACTGCTCGGGCTCTCTTAATTTCAGGTCCGACCACCGCTTCCTGAGCTGATCTTTCGATCGTCGTACCCCGAAATTCCGGTGGAGACTTTTGACCACTTTCGCAATGATCTTGGCCTTTCTGATATTGGGGTTGGGGTAAGGTCCATACTTCCCATCATAGTCGGCCTTCTTCAAGATGTCGACCATCTCCAACATCTCCCCAAAGGACATATTTGTGGCCTTAAATCTCCTTCTGGATCAGGACGTGTCCGGATCCGGGCTTTCCTCCTCCTCCTCCTCGTTTCTGTAATTAGCACGCACCTGCTGTGTATCCGCCATGTGCTCTTCCCCCACTGCGCAGAACGAAAAGGGGCGGGGAATAGTCTAGAAAGAACGTCAGGGGCGGGCGGAGTTACACGCATGCGTAGTGTGTATAAAGCGTAACACAGGTGTGTATTACGTACGATCTGTGAGCGGAGGAAGGAGCATTGGAGGCGCTGATCGTAAGAACGAAGGCAAGAGACATACTTGTGCCTATACTGCTTCTACATTGAGGCCTATATTGTAACAAAATTAGGAGAGTTTGGCCTGACATTAGGGTTTGGCTTGTGTTGTGTCTTACAGTTAAAATGGATATCTTTCAAGATAGTGACTTCATGGCAATATTCATTGACATGTTCAGGGAGCTGCCTTGTCTGTGGGAGATCAACCACCCACATTACAGGAACCAAACAAAGAGGAAGGCAGCGTTGGATCAATTGTTGGAAATTGTGAAGCAGGTGATCCCCACAGCAGACATCACATATTTGAAGATCCTAATTGGTGGCCTGAGGAGCACATATGTAAGGAAGCACCAGAAAGTCCAGGATTCGCAGAGATCCGGAGCAGCAGATGACATCTATGTCCCCAGGATGTGGTACTATGACAGGCTGCATTTTCTGGCAGGCCAGACTGAACCCGGGTCATCACTCTCCAGTCTTCCTTCCATGCTTCCTTCCCCTCCAGCTGAGGCTTCTGACGCCCAACCTGGGCGTTCCAGACAGCAACATATGGAGGAGCCCAGCTTGAGCCAGGTATAGCATTCTTCTAAATATTTCTGCTTGTCCAATCAATGATGTTAACTAGATGTTAGTTTGGAGTACTAATTTAGGATTGTGATTGATGATGCAAAAACTAAAACCATGTCCCTTTTTCATACACAGGGAAGTCTCAGCCAGGAGGTGGCCTGGGCCGAGCAGGCTGCCTGATCTGCAGGTCCCTCCCCTACACCTGGAAAGAGAAAGTGGCAGGAGGAGGAGTGCCCTAGAGGAGGCTGCCATAGGCCTCTTTTGGAAGGCTACAGAGGCCCTGGGAGCACCACACACCGTGGAGGATGACTTCGCTGCCATCATTGCCTGTAAAATGCAGAGGATGGAGGAGGGACAACAACTCATGTGTTAGTCCTTAATGTTGGAGGCTCTTAATAAGGGGTTGAGGGCCCAAATAACATCTGATGCACACCTTTGTGAACTCACACATGGTCCTCCTCCTCCTCCTCCTGCAGGTCCTCCTCCTTCTCCTCCAGGTCCTCCTAGTCCTCCTCCTGCCACATCTCCAACAGCAGAGCCACAGCGTGGAAGGAAGACCAGAAAGTGAGGACCCTGGATCCAGTCTGGTCTGGCAAAAGATGCAGCTTCTTGTGGTACCACAGCCTGGGGACACAGATGTCATCTGCTGCTTTCCGGATCTCTGGGATTTCTGGACCAGACTGCCCTCCCTTACATATGGACTCCTCAGGCCACCAATTTTGATGTTCAAGAATTGATGTCTGCCCTGGGGGTCAAAGGCTTCGCTAATTTCTGCTGTTTATCCAGCTTTGCCGCCCTCTTTGGTTCTGAGCCCTTAATAAAGGAATTTTGGTTTAAATTATACTTGCCTATGTGTGTTTTACTTCAAAAAGGACAGTTTGTTTGTGAGGATTCAGGTATATTTCAAAAATACAATGTGAAATTAACAAGGGACACCAACACCAAACAATCTCCTTGAGATTAAATAATACAAGATATCAATGGTGTTGTGTGGTAACTTGAGACACAAAAGACACACAAAAATATTCTGGACTTAAACTAAAAATAACATTAAACAAAGATCAGCCTTTGAAAAAAGACAAACATAAAATCGAACAAAAAAAATGGCTTCAAAAAAAAAAAAAAAAAAAAAAAAAAGATTTATGTCAGATGTGACAAATAACAATATATTCAGGTAATCCCAATAAAAAAAAAGAAATACGTTTGTGAGAAGTGTGTGTGAATATGAGCAGCAAAACTACTTAATTCTTCTCACATTATAAAGAAGAAGAGAGTGCGCTGTATTAAACCATTTTTAACATTGCAGCGTGACGAAAGTGCTGTATCCATTGCGAACGCTAATTTTACCAGACCGAGCTGTTTCGTGTCGGAATTTCTTCTGAGCATGCATGGCACTTTGTGCGTCGGAACAGGCCACACATGGTCGGAAATGACGCGATCGGATTTTGTTGTCGGAAAATTTTATAGCCTGCTCTCAAGCTTTGTGTGTCGGAAAATCCGATGGAAAATGTCCGATGGAGCCCACACACGGTCGGAATTTCCGACAACACGCTCCGATCGGACATTTTCCATCGGATCGGAAAATCCGACCGTGTGTACGGGGCATAACTGTTACTTTGTTTTATTGTTAACCATCATTTGCTTAGCAGGTACGCCATTCAGTTGCAGTGCGGATTTATTTATCTTGACAGCAACAGCGTTTTCTCCCAGGATACATAAAGCCGTGACTCCAGCGCTGTCGGAGGTGATTTCACCACCACAGTTACAAACTTCAGCATATATGCCAAAGCGTGGGGGCAGCAGAGGGCGGAGGAGCGATTTGCTCCTAACTTTTGCGGGAGGATGCCCCCATGCTTCAGCATATATATACGGTGCATGTATGCCCATCATTAGAAGTGGGTGGATGAAGGGAGGTATTCTAATGGTGGGCATACCCAACGATCAAAAAAAAAAGGTATATATAGGGCGCACAAGACTACCGTAGTCTAAACAATGTCTCTATATGAGAGGGCAGATCACAGGTTGATAAAGGAACGATTGACGGTTCCGAAATGCGTCCCTCTTTTATGACATCACATCCCCCCTCTGGCTGTCTGCTTGCGGTCCAGGCTGGTTACTAAGCCGCTCAGTGGATGACATCACTTCCGGGTACGCCGTCACTCCCCGCTGACGACGCCGGCTTCACAGCGGCTTCCAGTGTTTCACCTCGCTGTTGTCAGTGTCAACCACATCCATCTCCCTGAAGGCTTTCTTCCACCGTGACCCCTTCCTATGCAGCCATATTAATGATGTACCTGATCATATCTTCCATCCTGTAAGTGTTTTTGAACCCAGTTGGGGCATTAAAATTTGCTTTTCTTCTGCACTTAGAGGCACCTTTGTTTTTTATTTATATACCCAACGATCAATCTCTTTTTCGTTCAGCCCACAGGCTGCATGAAAAAAAAAAAAAGTTTACAATATATGCCCAACAAGGACCAGCAACGTACTGGTATGTTGCTGGACTTTGAGTGTTTATACCAGAATGATGCCTGCAGGTTTAGGTATCATCTTGGTATCATTCTTTTCAGCCAGCGGTCGGAACCTGAGAATGCAGCCGGTGATTCAGCCAGCTGACCATAGAGCTGATCAGAGACCAGAGTGGCTTCAAATATCTCTATGGCCTAAGAAACCGGAGGCTACGAGCATTTCACGACTTAGATTTCGCCGGATGTAAACAGCGCCATCGGGAAATTGGGAAAGCATTTTATCACACCGATCTTGGTGTGGTCAGATGCTTTGAGGGCAAAGGAGAGATCTAGGGCCTAATAGACCCCATTTTTTTTCAAAAAAAAAAAAAAAAAAAAAAGAGTACCTGTCACTACCTATTGCTATCATAGGGGATATTTACATTCCCTGAGATAACAATAAAAATGATTAAAAAAAAATTAAAAGAAACAGTTTAAAAATAAGATAAAAAAGCAAAAAAATAAATAAAAAAAAAAAAAAATTAAAAAAAAAAGCACCCCTGTCCACCCCTGCTCTCGCACAAAGGCGAACGCAAGCATCGGTCTGGCGTCAAATGTAAACAGCAATTGCACCATGCATGTGAGGTATCACCGCGAAGGTCAGATCGAGGGCAGTAATTTCAGCTGTAGACCTCCTCTGTAAATCTAAAGTGGTAACCTGTAAAGGCTTTTAAAGGCTTTTAAAAATGTATTTAGTTTATTGCCACTGCACGTTTGTGCGCAGTTTTAAAGCATGTCATGTTTGGTATCCATGTACTCGGCCTAAGATCATCTTTTTTATTTCATCAAACATTTGAGCAATATAGTGTGTTTTAGTGCATAAAAATTTTAAAAAGTGTGTTTTTACCCAAAAAAAAGCGTTTGAAAAATCGCTGCGCAAATACTGTGTGAAAAAAAAAAATGAAACACCCACCATTTTAATCTGTGGGGCATTTGCTTTAAAAAAAATATATAATGTTTGAGGGTTCAAAGTAATTCTCTTGCAAATTTTTGCAAAGCTTCTAAATGTTGTGCATAAAATGCCAGGACAGTTCAAACCCCCCCCCCCAAATGACCCCATTTTGGAAAGTAGACACCCCAAGCTATTTGCTGAGAGGCATGTAGAGTCCATGGAATATTTTATATTGTGACACAAGTTATGGGAATAAGACAATTTTTTTTTTGAACAAAGCTGTCACTAAAGTTGTACGGGGATACCACATGTGTGAGACTTTTTGGGAGCCTAGCCACGTACCGGGACCCCGAAAACCAAGCACCGTCTTTAGGCTTTCTAAGGGCATAAATTTTTGATTTCACTCACAGTTTCACCCCCCCCCCCCAAATGACCCTATTTTGGAAAGTAGACACCCCAAGCTATTTGCTGAGAGGTATAGTGAGTATTTTGCAGACCTCACTTTTTGTCACAAAGTTTTGAAAATTGAAAAAAAAAAAAATGTTCTTTTCTTTCTTCATTTTCAAAAACAAATGAGAGCTGCAAAATACTCACCATGCCTCTCAGCAAATAGCTTGGGGTGTCTAGTAGCAGAATGTATTTTGGGGTATAATTCCACATATGCCCATTGCATGTTTGAGCAATATATCATTTAGTGACAACTTTGTGCAAAAAAAAAAAAAAAAAAGTGTCACTTTCCCGCAACTTGTGTAAAAATATAAAATATTCCATGGACTCAACATGCCTCTCAGCAAATAGCTTGGGGTGTCTACTTTCCAAAATGGGGTCATTTGGGGGGTTTTGTGCCATCTTGGCATTTTATGGCCTTCAAAACTGTGATAGGTAGTGAGGAGTGAAATCAAAAATTTACGCCCTTAGACATCCTGAAGGCGGTGCTTGGTTTTCGGGGCCGCGTACGCGGCTAGGCTCCCAAAAAGTCCCATACATGTGGTATCCTCATACTCAGGAGAAGCAGCTAAATGCATTTTGGGGTGCAATTCCACATATGCCCATGGCCTGTGTGAGCAATGTATAATTTAGTAACAACTTTTTGTAATTTTTTTTTTTTTTGTAATTATTCAATCACTTGGGACAAAAAAAAATAATATTCAATGGGCTCAACATGCCTCTCAGCAATTTCCTTGGGGTGTCTACTTTCCAAAATGGGGTCATTTGGGGGGGGGGTTGTACTGCCCTGCCATTTTAGCACCTCAAGAAATTACATAGGCAGTCAAACTAAAAGCTGTGTAAATTCCAGAAAAATGTACCCTAGTTTGTAGACACTATAACTTTTGCGCAAACCAATAAATATATGCTTATTGACATTTTTTTTTACCAACGACATGTGGCCGAATACATTTTGGCCTAAATGTATGACTAAAATTGAGTTTATTGGATTTTTTTTTATAACAAAAAGTAGAAAATATCTTTTTCAAAATTTTCGGTCTTTTTCCATTTATAGCGCAAAAAATAAAAACCCCAGAGGTGATCAAATACCATCAAAAGAAAGCTCTATTTGTGGGAAGAAAAGGATGCAAGTTTAGTTTGGGTACAGCATTGCATGACCGCGCAATTAGCAGTTAAAGCGATGCAGTGCCAAATTGTAAAAAGTGCTCTGGTCAGGAAGGGGGGAAATCCTTCCGGGGTTGAAGTGGTTAATAATGTGCAACAGTTTGCACTGTTTTTATATCAAACACAGTGTCATGCACATTTGTGGACCAGAGCCTAGACAAGATACAGTAGTAGAATGAAAGCACTAGAGTTAGACATACTAACCTGATGCTCGTGTGCCTTAAGCCCTTTATACCTTTCTATGATTGGTGCAGGACTTGGGCATGAAGTGGAAAAGCTATTTGATGTCCCCAATGCCATTAGTAATGTTGTATAAAATAGTTACAATATAGCAGCAGCGTGTGGGGACAGCATCCTGAGATACCTCCCTGTCTTATTAGAGTTGGGTCATAAATGTAACTCCATTCAGACGCAAGTGCTCAAACTAAACAAGAATATCAACAACTTTATCTCATCACCAAAAATAGGATTTTTGTACATACAGTAAAATCCTCTCTTAAAGTCTGTTGAGGGATGCAGGATTCTTAGACAACTGGGTTATACACTAGTAAACAAAAACCCTCTATGACCAGCATGCTGAATTTTGTATAAAACAGCACCAAAAGCAATGGCTGTAAGCACAAGATAGACAGGGCCTGTGTCCCTCCATGGATTTTTGGAAAAGGGTTTTACTATGAATGCAAAAATCCAATTTTCTGATCATCATTTGTGGGACATTTGATTCTATAGGTCACCATATATGTTACAATCTGACTGTACATTCTTTAAACTATCAACTTTTGATTTACCAAAGCTATGTTTTATGGGGACCTACCTAATTTGACCAATCAATTTGTATCTAATCAGGCAGGCCCTTGTACTATATAGTTGTGGGTAGATCTAAAAGACATTGAATCAGGTTGTAATGTGTGTGGTTGTCTTTAGGCAATTGGTATGTCCAAAAAGCAGCCCAATAGAAGTGTGAACAACATAGCAACACTGGCTAATAGGCCCAACAGAACAAAAGCATAACTATTGACAACTTCTGGAGTTACCTGAACCACTTTGGGAGTAATTAATAAAATGTGTCTGAGACAAGTTGTTTCTCAAGTGGTACCATTTAGACATGTGTGGTTCGTTTCGTGTCAAATTAATATTCGGACACATTTTTTGTTATTCGTAGATTCAAATATATCCTGATACCCAAATTACAATATAAATGAATTTTACCGAATGCTCTGAATAACGAAACAAAATTCGGCCGAATTTTAGAAATTCGAACTGAAATTTGAATAGAACTTTACATCAAACTCCAGTCGAATATATTGCTGAAATCAAAGACTGTGTGTTATTAGAGTACCATTTCGAAATAATGCTGTTTTACTTAAGCCAAAGGTGATTTAAAGAGTCATCTGATGAAGTTTTTTCTTTTGTTTGTTCATTTTGCCACATTCAAATCTAAAAAAAAAAAAATCTAAAAGTTTTGATTTGGCCAATTCAAAAATTTATCGATTCAAACGTTTTGAATTGAAAAAAAAAATCGGTACATTCGAAGAAAACTCTAAAAATTATGAGTACAAATTGAACGAATCAACCGAATTCAACAAAACTTAAAGTGGGGTTCCACCCAAAAAAACAAACATATCTAAATAATTCTAAAAAAAAAAACAAAAAAAACATTTGGATATTTTTTTTTTTTTTTACTTACCTCTAAATGCCTGTTGCTAGGTGGTCCCTCGTAGTCTGGCCCTTCGTCTGCCTGGGCTGGTGACATCACTTCCCCCTGGCACAGGAAGGGCTCGGCTCTTCTCCCTCCCTCCCTCCTGTCAATCATCTGGGACCCATTGCAGGTCCCAGGTGATTAAGCGGCCAATCACGGCGCTCGGCGCCGCTCGCGCATGCGCAGTGGGTGCCAGGCTGTGAAGCCACAGCCCGGCGCCCACAGTTGAAATGCCGGCGCCGACGAGCGGAGGGGGGGGACGAGCGGGGCTTCGATCCCCCGCACCGCTGGACCCAGGGACAGGTGAGTGTCCAATTAAAAGTCAGCAGCTGCAGTATTTGTAGCTGCTGACTTTTAATTTTTTTTTTTTTTAATGGCCCCCCTGGGTGGAACTCCTCTTTAACAACTAGTTTCACGAATTGAAATGAAACGGAACAAATGTTATCATCATGCACATGTCTAGTACCATTGCCCGTGGCAATCATTCAGCTTCATTTTTCCACACAGCTTTGAAAATGAACATTTTAAAAGGTGTTTGATTGCATTCAAGTTGAGACATAAGGTGAGACAAGGTTGGTCTCAAACACTTTATATCGATTTTCCTCTTTGTACCCAAATCTGGCATAAGCAGAGACATCAACCTGGTAAAACTTTAGGTAATGAGTGAAAAGACGACCATTTGGAAGTCAGGAAACAATCAGAAGCCTGACTTTGAAATGCTCAAAAAGTGCTCACAACTCTAGTGGAATAAGCTTTTGCAGGTACTCTATTCCTAAGACTGCATGCTTCAATAATGCTCTGATGATTCCATCTGGAAATGGTGGAGCTAAAAGCCTGGGTGCCCTTCTGAGGAATCAGGAATGAATCTGCAAGTCAGTCTTACTGAAAGAAGCCCAGGCTAAGAGACAGACATGAACAGCTTAAATGACATCCAGAAAATAAAGGGCGATTTCCTTCTGCTAAATTAGAGTCAAATCCAGACATGGCAACACCACTTTTGGAAGGCAGGAAGGCCTAGACCTCAAAACTTCTTTTGTCCCTGTAAAAGACCAAGAATGATCCCTTACATAACAGGGCTGCCAGTTCCGACACATGTCTGATCATGGTAATAGCTACAAAAAACAGCCACTTTGCAGATGAAGACAGAAATGGCAATGTCCCTAATAGGTTCAATGTAAGGACTTTGATGGGTCAAAATGACTAGGCCCAAATCAGATAGGTGCAATGGTGATTAAAAGAGTGCCTCATGGGTGATATCCTGAATACAGGTATTAATCTGAGAATGAGATGCAAATAGTGTTTGAAAAAGAATAGCCAATGCTGGACTTGATCCTTGATTTCACTAAGGGCCAAATGTTGGTTCACACCCAGCTTTAGAAAGGAGAGAATATGTCCATCCCACATATATGTGGAAGGATATCCTCTGAATGTAAACCCATGATTGTAGCATCGGAAGCTCGCATTTCGTGACTCATGGTCACTCATCAGGAGCAGACGTAGAAGGGATGTCAAAAAGTATGAAAGTGGACAGTAAGTAAACTGAATACAAAAAGAGGGGAAATTTGCATTTTTGCACACATTGCATACATAACTCCCGGTTGCGATGGAGGTGCGACGTGAGTGAGTGAGAGTGAGTGGGAGCGGCACTAATTGGGACACGCCCGGATCAATCAATGCCTGATGCCTGATTTTCAACGGCTGGTGATAATCTCCCTACCTACGCTGTCTGACGCTGGAGGGCTGCTGTCGGATGTTTAATGTCCAACGCTCGATGCACGGCATAGCCCGGCCGCTCTGCTCTGGGATGTTCGGGGATGTTTTTTGACATCTATCTGGCACTCAACCAGCGCTCATCTGTGCTCGCCTGCCGCTAGTCCTGGCATCGGATACTGGCTAATGTCTGCTTTATCTGCCTCTACCTAGTAAACCCTGCTAAATCCATCATCATTTCTGACTGCACGGACCGCTGTGTCCTGCTGTGTTCTGCGGTGCTATCCCCGGCTTCCTCCGACATCGGATGCCTGTCAGCAGAGGTGGGGGACTCGAGTCACATGACTTGACTCGAGTCGGACTCGAGTCACCTGTTTGAGGACTTGCGACTTGCTTGACAAAATTAAATAAATGACTCGACTTGACTTTGACTTGCCACTAATGACTTGCGACTTGACTTTGACTTGGGCTATTTGACTTGCAATGACTTGGCACCACCAGTGCTGTGTCTTGGCCTAGGCAAAAGCCGCCCCCCACAAAAGAAAGCTCCCCCGAGTCCCGGCTTCTGCCCGCACAAATACAGCTTGCTAACATTGTGGATGGGGATCGGATAGGTGTCCGCGAGCAGCGCTAGCAGGGTTCGTGGCCGCAGCAGACTTTTTTTTTATTTGATGATGACTGCACTGCAGTCTCTCCACCTAGGCTGTAGGTCTCTGTATTCCGTCCGGCCAGGCCGCGGCGCCGCCCCCTTCCTGCTGCGGAGTGATCTCTGAGGGAGGGGCTGGGCTTCTGTGCAAATGTGCAGAGCCAGCAGCGTGAGTCGCGGGCCTCACGGTGGGGGAGGAAGAAGGAACTGGAAGTTGCCCAAGGAGCCAGCCAAACCTAGCCGACTGACTGAATCTGAGTGGAGTCCAGTCCAGCAGCCATAGAGTAAGTCATGGCAGACTATTATTCTTCTACTGAGGGGGCACTGGAGCAGGGACAGTCACACGACTCAGGGAGGAACAGGTCTGAGAATGGGGGTCAGTGCAGTGGTCATCACAGCGCAGAAGAAAAAGCACAGAGCCGAGGAGGAGGAAACAGATTTGCTTGATGCAGTGCCAAGCAAATGCCACCCTGAAAACTTCCCTGCAAACTTTGCAGGAAGCATTAGCTTGCTTGGCACTGCATCAAACAGACCTGCAGCTTCTGCAAATCTGCACTAGTGATGTAGCAGCTAGCAGGGCCCTGGCCAGTGGCCTGTACTGATGATTGCAGGATGCAGATATGATTGCAGATGCAATCAATCATCAATATCATTGCACATGCTAAAACTTTGAAACCTAGGTAGGTACAAACCTTCTTTCCTTGTTTTCTCCTCCTCCTCGGCTCTGTGCTTTTTTCTCCTGCGCTGCGACAGCCACTGCACTGACCCCCAGCCCCAGACCAGTTCCTCCCTAAATCCTTCACTAATTAACTATTACTTGTGCGAAGTACAAAGTGCTCAACGCGAATATTACATAAAAATCATATTGCTGAATTAAGTGCTCCATGCGTACTACAAACTCATTAAACAGTCCACATCCAGTGAAAGTTCATGTACTGCAGTGCTCCATGCATGCTGAAATCAATGCAAACTTTAGCACTGGTCACTGTATTGGTGTCACTGGTGCCCAAAAAGTGTCACTGTGAGTCACTAATGTAATATTCTAATCTGGAATGATAAACGTGTCACTGTTTTAAACAAGGTTAGGTTAGGATCGTATATATATATAATACATTAAAAATAGTTCTGTAAGTACTAGTGTACTAAGCAGCAACACCTTATTTTCTGGCAGTGCCCGGGCTGTCCCGACAGCAAACTCTGGATCCGCCCCTGACAGACCAACCCACAAGGCAGCTATAATGGAGGGAGCGATTCCAAAAATAATTAAATTTGGATTTAAGGATTATGTTTTAGATGTTGGTGAAAAGAGGAGAATGGCGATATGCAAGGTCTGCAACTCAAAAATAAGACACGTCCACCACAACATCCAACTTCATCCGTCACTACAAAACCCACAAAGAAAAGTAGGTACAGTAACGTCACGTGTATGTATATATATGCAAATTAGGCCTACATCCCACTTTAGGTGGGAGCAGAGTGTATTGTTGTTAAAATAAATAAATCACATAGAAAAAAAAGTTAGCTATCTCTCTTCTGTTTACTCTATAGATATGAAGAGTACATCCATACCAAAGGGACTTTTGATGAGACCCAGCCTCAAATCTCACAATTCATCGCACAGGGGACTGTGCAGCTATACCACTGCAACCACCAGCAGCAAAAGGCAATTACAAACTCAATCCTGTCAGACCTCATTATAAACTGCAACATGCCTTTTGGAGAAGCCACAGACCTCTCACAGGGAGAAAAACTTGTGACAATAAGTGCTGTTGTACCCTGTATCCTTTCTCTGAATCACCACTTGGAAAATCATAAAGAGAGCGTGCGCTACCTTGGTGGCTTGATCCGTAGCCTGCAAGAATCACTTCAAAGACTATTCGAAGGGATCTTTGTCAATGTGAGGATGGCAGATGAACAGAATGATGTAGCAACCTTACCCATCTCTGACCCTCTATACCTAAAAGCTGCTCTGCTGGATCCTTCATTTGGCACCATGTGGTTGACCCATGATGTTTTGGCTACTGAAAATGTCAAGGAGGCTGTGTCTGCGATGATAAAAAGTATGTTATGTTTTTGGTAATAACCCGTTTGCAGTAATAACACCTGAGTGCATTGAGTCACTGTTTTATGCTTGTGTTTTTCAAACTTGATTCTCAAAGAGGACTGCAAGCCCACCCCAACAACCACCGATGAAGACGAGCAAATGCCAGTGGCAGAGTCAGAGAGTCAATCTGGGCTGTTCACAGCATACCGCAAAAAACAGAAGAGATATTCATGTTCCAGTCCCCAAATTCAGCTGAACCAGTATTTAGACATTTGTGATGGACAGAGCTGCCTTCAGTTTTGGGCCATGAACAGGCACATGCTCCCTCTTTGTTCGGGGAAGCGGTAAGAGTAATGTCAGTCCCTGCATCAAGCGCACCTGTTGAACGTGTGTTCAGCCATGGTGGGGTGATAATGCGACACCATCGCTCACAACTGAGCGAGAAAGTACTTTCCAATTAAATTTTTTGCAAATGCAATGCATGTTAAGTGGCTATTCTGAGAATAGCCACTTAACATGCATTGCATTTGCAAAAAATTGTATTCTGAGAAGTGAGAATACTATTTTTTGCAAATGCAATGCATTTTAAGTGGCTATTCTAATAACTAAGAAAAAAGCAATAGAAGTAGATAGGCGCTGTTTCCAAGCCTGGTGAATTCAAATGTGTTATTCTCTTAGTGGGAGGGCAGTATGGAGTGGGAAAGATTGTAAAGATGTTGCCTATAGTATTCAGTGAATGTTTATCCCGTGGAATTGTGTATAAAGGTCCTGGATGTGCATAAGTCAAGTTGGTTGTCTGACTTAATAAAGTGCAGTGTGTGCTCTAAAAAAGATAACTTAATCCGTATAAATATAATATATCCATATATAAATGAACCCCATTTTTAAAATTAAAAATATTTGCGCAAAATTATGTGATCCATAACGTAATCGATAATGTACATATAATAATAATAATATACAAAAAAACGCGCTAAAATGTTAAATGTGTAATATTAATATAGTCCTTGTAGTCCTATATAAATGTCCACAACAGGTGAGGGAAATAGAACCACTATATATAAATATCATGAAAGTTCGTCCAATAAGGTAAAATGACAGTGGAACTGGAAAACATCAAATTATTGCGCTATTGGCGATATGCAAGGTCTGCAACTCAAAAATAAGAGACACGTCCACCACAACATCCAACTTCATCCGTCACTACAAAACCCACGTAAGCCAAATATGAACATGTGGCTTAAACCCAGCCTGGGCCTTTAAACAGATGTCCTGGACGGATCAAGATAATCGTACTCGTCTCATGTGCCCAGTCCATAGAGGTATTATCTTCATATTCTGCACTTTAAGGTTTATCACTTGAAAATTTTCATTATGTCATATGGTGGTAGCTTCCTGCCAGCGGACGTGTTTGGTTAGCTTATGTTGAGGAAAGCAGAAGGCATCCAGAAGTCTTAAGTAGGAAAAGTCTTTGATCACAAAACACGTTTTCGTTCCGCTAACAAAAAAATCTCACTCCGGTGTCTGTACAAGGTGTCGGCAGAAAGGAATCTCCACTCCGGGTGTCACTTCCAAGTTGACCGGTTAGCAGAAAATTATGTGATCCATAACGTAAATCGATAATGTACATATGTAGTGAACAAATATATATAATCAAGTGCTTTCAGTGCTGCTACAAAGAAAACCCCTGGATTCTGATGGATATTCCAAACCTTTCAGTGCGTGCCTATCCGTGTTCTAATAGTGATTGATTGCACTCACCAGATCCTAGCAGCACTGAAAGCACTTGATTATATATATTTGTTTGTTCACTTCATATGTACATTATCAATTTACGTTATGGATCACATAATTTTGCACAAATATTTTTAATTTAAAAATAGGGTTCATTTATATATGGATATATTATATTTATACAGATTAAGTTATATCTTTTTTAGAGCACACACTGCACTTTATTAAGTCAGACAACCAACTTGACTTATGCACATCCAGGACCTTTATAACACATTTGAATTCACCAGGCTTGGAAACAGCGCTATCTACTTCTATTCCTTTTTCTTATATCTTACTCCACCTAGTGGAAGTAATCGGTAGTGGCAGCTGTTCCAACAACATTCTTTAATTTTTAAATTTTTATTCCATTGCATGCATCCCATTGCGCGGGTGTTTCTCCCTCTTTTTTCTATTCTAATAACTAAGCTCAAAGTTTGAACTTGACACAATGCCAAATTGCCAATATCTGGACACTTGAAGAATGGTGATGGGAATACTATTATTCTCATCACCATTCAAGTGTCCAGATATTGGCATGGTGTCAAGTTCAAACTTTGAGCTTAGTTATTTTCCCCCTCAGCAAGGACTACATTTTTTTCAGGCTTCTTGGCCATTTAATTGCTGAGTGTTCTGCTCCTTGTCTGCTATTTGGGCATTCAAAGTGTTTCTTTAATATGCCAAGAAAAAAGCACTAAGCTGTTTTGTTAATGTTGAAAATAAAACAAAACCTTTCCTGAAAACTGACTTTTAACTCATTTAAAGGATGGAAATGGGGTAGATCAGTATTTTGACTTAATTTGTGACTTGACCAAAATAAATGACTTGACTTGACTTGCTTGATTTCTAGCAGGGACTCGACTTGACTTGCTTGCTTTTCGCCACAGTGACTTGGGACTTGCTTATGACTTGAAGGTTAAGACTTGAGACTTGCTTGTGACTTGCACATGTGTGACTTACCCCCATGTCTGCCTGTCAGCAACAGCAAGTATCTGTTTAACGCACTTGTATCTGTATTCTGCCGTACGCTGTGTGCTGTGCATTGTGCTGTGTACTGTGGAGGAACGGGATTGCAGTGACTGCCGTGACTGTCGACACTGACACTGCCCACTGTGGAAGCGGAGCGGGTACGGGGGTGCCCTCTGCCTCCTGTACCTCCTGTGTATGATGTCCTGCCACATGATATATGATACATGATAAATGTCATAATAGGATAATTGCCATACAATATTGTGCCACCTGTGTTACCTGGACTGGATTGCTAACTGCTAAATGGCTAAACTGGTGTTAAACTAGTCCTAACTAGAGCCAACTGCTAACCGTTTGTCAACCGTCTGCTAACCTGTGCCACATATTATCCATATATCTACCATACGATATTCTGCTCCACTTAGGTTGGACTGGGCTGCTAATTAATGCTAGTTAGTACTATCTGCTAACCACCTGCCATTCAGTGCCACATATTCACTTTACGATATCCTGTGCCACCTGGACTGGACTTGGCTGCAAAATAATTAATGCTGACTACTACTAACTGCAACTGCCAACCGTCTGCTAACCAGTGCTGCCAATTTGCTCTCTCTCTCTCTCTCTCTCTCTCTATATATATATATATCTATATATATCTACCGTATATACTCGAGTATAAGTCGTTCCGAGTATAAGTTGAGGCCCTAATTTACCACAAAAAAAATGGGAAAAACTTATTGACCTGAGTAAAGACGAGGGTGAGAAATGCACAGCTACTGTAAGTGGAAAAGAGGGTCAACAATGCCCATTTGCAGCATCACTGTGCCCATTTGCATGCCTCACTGTGCCCATTTGCAGCCATAGGTCCCCTGAACTTCAAACTCGGTAGTTAAGGGTTCCTGGATGCCCCCTAGCTGCAGCCAAAATTTGGGGTCTCTGAACCCAAAGGGTACCGAAATGACATAGCTGCAGGTGGACACAGTTGACTGAATTTGGGGTCCCGTATCTCGGAGCCACTTAGTGCTAGGAACCCCGAATTTGGTGTGCAAACCCAGTGGAACTAGCACCATAAAATTTCCAAAGATGGGAAAAGGTTTCTAGCACCAAGTGGTCCCGAGATACAGGGCCCCAAACATCAGTTCAGAAAATGTCAAGCACTTTTCTGCAGCAGAGAATGACATTTTCCGAACCGATTTTGGGGCCCCGTATCTCGGGGCCACTTAGTGCTAGGAATTTCAGCTTTGGATATGTTGTGGAACAAGTTCCACTGGGTTTGCACACCAAAACGTGGGGTTCCTAGCACCAAGTGGCCCTGAGATATGGGGCCCCAAAGTCGGTTCAGAAAATGTCAAGCACTTTTCTGCAGCAGAGAATGACATTTTCTGAACCGATTTTGGGGCCCCGTATCTCGGGGCCACTTAGTGATAGGAACTTCAGCTTTGGATATGTTGTGGTACCAGTTCCACTGGGTTTGCACACCAAATTTGGGGTTCCTGGCACCAAGTGGCCCTGAGATACAGGGCCCCAAAGTCGGTTCGGAAAATGAAATTTTTTGGTGCAGAAAAGTGCTTGACTCAAGTATAAGTCGAGGGGGGCACTTTCAGCACAAAAAAAATGTGCTGAAAAATTCGACTTATACTTGAGTATATACGGTATATATATATATCTATATATATATAATTTTTTTTTTCCTTTTTCTCCCGCTTTCTTGTTGGAACAATCTCTTTAAACCTCCTTCCGCTGCAATGGAAGGAGATGCCAGGGGGCTCTCGAGCAGCCAGGAAGGCGTTTGGCACAGGCTCTGTCACACGAAGTGCTCTGCTCGCTGGTTTTTACCCTGTGCGACCGCTGGCAGGCTCTTTATCCCAAAGCCCTGCGATACCCTGCGGCTCTGGTACTGCCCGGGCTGCCCTTAAAGCCCCTTGAGTCTCACCAGGGGTCAACGCACCTCCTCGGGGCCCACACCCTTCGGCCGGGGACGTGGGGATACCAGATCTCGGCCCGCAGATCTTCATACAGACTACCTGCTATCAAGCACAGGAGATCCAGACAGGTGAGCTTATCGGGGTGTCTACTGCCGGGTCTATTCAAAAAGAAATTCCACCTGTACACCAACTAGCACAACTATCACATAAGGCAGACACAAGTGTCACTAAGGGAGTTAACAAGAGTAATAATATTATATCTAAGAACACAGTTACCAATATGCAGACGGGGAAAATATTTGATGGATGTTCAGGTCAGGAAAACCAGTATCCATACCAGTCCACACAGCAATCTGCATATCGTGCTCGGGAGACTACACCAACAGTATCAAAAGAAATATCTGAGACAACTGGTACAATTGGTGCAATTAGCGTAGCTGGACCTGCTAGGTCTGCTGTCCCGGCTGTGCTGTCTATGCCAGCTGAACATAGTACAAACGCTTTTCTATCCACACTCTCTACTAAGGCAGATATGGACCGCATGACTGTCACGCTACAGCAAGTACTTAAAGACGAGTTCAAGGAGATCAAAGAGTCATTGCACAGCCTGACCACAAGGGTAGATTCCATTGAACAAACCCAGACTGCAGCTGAGCAAAAAATAGAAATCTTGGAAGCTAAATTAACAGCACAATCACATCTTCTACATACTATGCAACTCCAACAGGACAATTTAGAAAATAGGAGTAGAAGAAACAACCTTAAAATCCGGGGAATACCTGAGTCCATAATTGCTAAAAATCTTCGCCCTACGGTCATTGCCATACTAAACAAAATCTTAGGGAGGGAGCCGACAGCGGTCATTGAGCTGGATAGAGTTCATCGGACACAGGGTATGGCCCCTCTGACAGATGGCAGACCGAGAGACACCTTATGTAGAGTGCACTTTTATACTATCAAAGAAGAGATTATCCGTAAGGCATGGTCTTTGGGTACTATCGAATACAAAGGAGCAACCATACAGATTCTACAGAATCTTTCAAGATACACCTTACAGATGCGTCGTAATATGAAGCCCCTTCTAGAAAAATTATGTGAAGAAGGTGCTACATATAGATGGGGTTTTCCTTTTTCCCTGCACATACAGAAAGACCAACAATTTTTTGTACTACATACACATACCCAATTGCCCGATATGTTCGCCAAGCTGTCTATGACACCAATTGCACTTTCTGATTGGACTCACACTGAAACTGGTCTGACATAGTAATGTTGAATTCAGTTCAACATGATATGTTATTTTCTTTTATTAGCCACAATATCTAATTAATGCGCAAAACAATGTATCAATCTGTCAGCCCTTTACCTTTGTACATTTACATGACAAATGCTTAAGAGGTGTCAAATCAGAATATAATTGGTCTGCTGGGGAAAATTATATATATATATTATATTATATTATATACATACATATACACATACACACACTGATACTGCAGCTAGCAGAATCAACTGCCTGTAGTATTAGTATGAGAACACCAGCAATTGTCTTCAGGTAGCTTTAGGTGCACACTGTGCAGAGGACACAGTGCACTAACTGTAAATACTGCAGCTGCCTGTGGTACTGTACTAATAGCATCAGAAGAATACCACTAATTTTGTTTAGGTAGCTTTAGGTGCACACTGTGCAGAGGACGCACTAAACTAATTTGTAAATACTGCAGCTGCCTGCGGTACTGTACGAATAGGATCAGAAGAACACCACTAATTTTCTTCAGGCAGCTTTAGGTACACACTGTGCAGAGTGCACATTATATATTTATTTTTTCTCCCATTCCCCCCCTCCAGGTTCCCTCCACCCCTCCCCTCCCATCCCCCTCCTCCTCTCTTCTTGGGGGGGGGGGGTCTTTGGCGGGAGAAAATGCTTCTAGACGATCTGGAGGAAATTCTCCTATTTCAGAGGGGGGGGGAGTGGGGTGGAGAGTGGGGAAGTGAACCCTCTTTTCTTTTTTTTTTGTTGCCCCCCCTCTCTTTCTAGGGGGGGACGGGGTGGAGGTGAGCCACGGAGGCTATCCGATATCATTTAAATACGAAGGGTAAAACATTATGAGAATGTCGCCTTAAAGAGACGGGAGCACTGTGGGACGGATGGTGGTGGGGAGGGAAGACAGAAGGAAAACAACAACTGCTGTAAATGGAGTATAAGGTATGAAGACTCAGGAGTCGGCTCTCCATCTCTACAGATAAAAGGGGGGGGGGGGGGAGGGGGGAGGAAATGGAGGGGTTTTTTTTTTTGTGTTGGTATGCTGGCTTGGGACATACAATCGATAGATAAATTAGGAATTGGGCATTAGGTTAATGACTCCAAGCGATATCCATGTCAACGTGATCCGAACGACCCCCATCATTTTTTTTTTTTTTTTTTTTGTGTCGCTCCCTAGCTCCTCTACGTAGGTACTTTGCCTCCCAGTGCTATCCCCTCCCGGATTCTTCTGGGAGGAGTCTGCAGGGGTGCACAGGCTCAAGTTGAGCCCTATTAGTAGTTTGTTGAATATTTGGTTTTGTGGGAAGGGTTTGTGTGTGTTTTTTTTTTTTTTCTTCTTTCTCGCTCTCTCTTCGTCCCCACATCTTCCAGCACCCACTCTGATAAAACATTGGAGATAGATTTCAGGTCTCATTATGACCAATGTGCGTTGTCTGAATGCCAATGGTTTGAATATACCGAAAAAGCGCACAGCGGTCCTACGCGAACTCTGGCGTATGCGTACACAAGTGGCATTTATACAAGAAACTCACTTTCAATCTGGGAAGATACCTAAATTTAAAGAGGAGAGATACACACTGGTTTTCCATAGCACAGCCCCAGACTCTAAAACGAGGGGGGAGAGTATCTTGCTTTCAGGGACGGTCTCATGGTCCTGCATCGATTAGATGAGCGACCCGGAAGGATGCTACCTTTTCCTTAAGGGCGACCTAGCCGGCCGCCGCGTTACTTTGACGTCTATTTATCTACCTAACCAGGCTCAGCTGAGCTGTCTGAATGGAATTCTTAATAAGTTACAGATCTTCATGGAGGGTGGAATAATACTGGGCGGAGATCTTAACGTGGCCCTTGATCCCCTCCTGGATGTTTCTAAATCCGCTACACATCTATCCTATCAATACTTAAGAATAAAAAAAGCTATACAATCTATGCGACTTGTAGACGTTTGGAGAGTTCAGCACCCAGCTGAATGCGACTATAGTTTTTACTCGGCGCCACACAATAGTTACTCGAGAATCGACTATTAGTATTGCAATCGTTATTACCAGCGGTGATCAACTCGACTTTTGGGACACAAACACTGTCAGACCACTCTCCGGTGTCTCTAGATCTTCAGCTGATTAAGACGGCTAACAGACCCTGAACATGGAAACTTAAAGACTCGTTGCTCCAGGAAGGTCAACCCCTAAAGGATCTTACTAGCGAATTGACCAGAATCTTTAATGAAAATGACTCAGAAGAAATCTCTCCATTTATCATCTGGGAAATGCATAAATGCGTTATGCGAGGTATATTGATTAAAAAGGCGACGGAAGCATGCAAAAGATCAAAAACTGTTTCAGGATCAACTTAAATTGGTAGCTGACTTAGAGACCAAACATAAAAAAATCACTTTCACAAACCGTAGCATTGGACCTCAGGCTACAACGGGAAAAATTATCCTCCCTGATGAAACAAGAGACCAGTATACAGATACTGAGAGCCAGAAATGTACATTACGAACAAGGGAATAAATCACGTAAACTCCTGGCGCATTCACTCAGGGAAAATTCATGGAGAAACTATGTCCCACACAGACTCTGACGGAGGGAACCGTATTTTCGAATCTAGTAAAACTGTGAACGTTTTTCGAGAATATTATCAGTCACTATATAATCTACAGATCAATATCCCACCAGACCAGTTAGTACAAAAGCAACAACCAATTCGAGAATATCTAGCCTCTTCAGGTCTACCATCCTTTCCTGACTTTGAGTCTGAGGCACTAAATGCTCCGATATCAATCGATGAATATACGCGTGCAATCAGTACATTAACCACTTAAGAACCGCCTCACGCCGATGTACGTCGGCAAGGCGGCACGGGCAGGCAAAATCACGTACATGTACGTGATTTGCCTCCCGCGGGTGGGGGGTCCGATCGGACCCCCCCCTGGTGCCCGAGGCGGTCCCATTTTGTTCCCCGGCGATCGGAGATGAGGGGGAGGCCATCCGTTCGTGGCCCCCCCCTCGCGATCGCCGCCGGCCAATGGGAACACTCCTTTGCTGCTGTATGCTAAACAGCAGCAAAGGAAGTGATGTCATCTCTCCTCGGCTTGGTAGTTTCCGTTCCGGCCCGAGGAGAGAAGACAGGTATGTGAGTGCACCAACACACACACACACACACACACACACACACACAGTAGAACATGCCAGGCATACAAAACACCCCGATCCCCCCCCGATCACCCCCCGATCCCCCCCAATCACCCCCCCCCCCCCCCCCCGTCAGTTTGACACCAGCAGTTTTTTTTTTTTTTTTCTGATTACTGCTAGGTGTCAGTTTGTGACAGTTACTGTGTTAGCACAGTTACTGTTACCCCCCTGTAGGTCTAGGGTACCCCCCTAACCCCCCCTAATAAAGTTTTAACCCCTTGATGACCCCCCGTCACCAGTGTCGCTAAGCGATCATTTTTCTGATCGCTGTATTAGTGTCGCTGGTGACGCTAGTTAGTGAGGTAAATATTTAGGTTCGCCGTCAGTGTTTTATAGCGTCAGGGACCCCCATATACTATCTAATAAATGTTTTAACCCCTTGATTGCCCCCTAGTTAACCCTTTCACCACTGATCACCGTATAACCGTTACGGTTGACGCTGGTTAGTTTGTTTATTTTTTATAGTGTCAGGGCACCCGCCGTTTATTACCGAATAAAGGTTTAGCCCCCTAATCGCCCGGCGGTGATATGCGTCGCCCCAGGCAGCGTCAGATTAGCGCCAGTACCGCTAACACCCACGCACGCAGCATGCGCCTCCCTTAGTGGTATAGTATCTGATCGGATCAATATCTGATCCGATCAGATCTATACTAGCGTCCCCAGCAGTTTAGGGTTCCCAAAAACGCAGTGTTAGCGGGATCAGCCCAGATACCCGCTAGCACCTGCGTTTTGCGCCTCCGCCCAGCCCACCCAAGTGCAGTATCGATCGATCACTGTCACTTACAAAACACTAAACGCATAACTGCAGCGTTCGCAGAGTGAGGCCTGATCCCTGCGATTGCTAACAGTTTTTTTGGTAGCATTTTGGTGAACTGGCAAGCACCAGCCCCAGGCAGCGTCAGGTTAGCGCCAGTACCGCTAACACCCACGCACGCACCGTACACCTCCCTTAGTGGTATAGTATCTGGATGGATCAATATCTGATCCGATCAGATCTATACTAGCGTCACCAGCAGTTTAGGGTTCCCAAAAACGCAGTGTTAGCGGGATCAGCCCAGATACCTGCTAGCACCTGCGTTTTGCCCCTCCGCCCGGCCCGGCCCAGCCCACCCAAGTGCAGTATCGATCGATCACTGTCACTTACAAAACTCTAAACGCATAACTGCAGCGTTCGCAGAGTCAGGCCTGATTCCCTCAACAGGGAACCTGAGAATGCAGCCGGTGATTCAGCCAGCTGACCATAGAGCTGATCAGAGACCAGAGTGGCTCCAAACATCTCTATGGCCTAAGAAACCGGAAGCTACGAGCATTTCATGACTTAGGTTTCGCCGGATGTAAATAGCGCCATTGGGAAATTGGGGAAGCATTTTATCACACCGACCTTGATGTGGTCAGATGCTTTGAGGGCAGAGGAGAGATCTAGGGTCTAATAGACCCCAATTTTTTCAAAAAAAGAGTACCTGTCACTACCTATTGCTATCATAGGGGATATTTACATTCCCCGAGATAACAAAAAATATGAAAGGAACAGTTTAAAAGTAAGATTAAAAAAGCAAAAAAATAAGAAAAAAAAAAAAAAAAAAAAAAGGACCCCTGTCGCCCCCTGCTCTCGCGCTAAGGCGAACGCAAGCGGCGGTCTGTCGTCAAACGTAAACAGCAATTGCACCATGCATGTGAGGTATCACCGCGAAGGCCAGATCGAGTGCAGTAATTTTTCCAGTAGACCTCCTCTGTAAATCTAAAGTGGTAACCTGTAAAGGCTTTTAAAGGCTTTTAAACATGTATTTATTGTGTTGCCACTGCACGTTTGTGCGCAATTTTAAAGCATGTCATGTTTGGTATCCATGTACTCGGCCTAAGATCATCTTTTTTATTTCATCAAACATTTGGGCAATATAGTGTGTTTTAGTGCATTAAAATTTAAAAAAGTGTGTTTTTTCCCCAAAAAATGCGTTTGAAAAATCGCTGCGCAAATACTGTGTGAAAAAAAAAAATGAAACACCCACCATTTTAATCTGTAGGGCATTTGCTTTAAAAAATATATATAATGTTTGGGGGTTCAAAGTAATTTTTTTGCAAAAAAAAATAATTTTTTCATGT
Source organism: Lithobates clamitans (assembly GCA_037952925.1). Classification (NCBI taxonomy): domain Eukaryota; kingdom Metazoa; phylum Chordata; class Amphibia; order Anura; family Ranidae; genus Lithobates; species Lithobates clamitans. The sequence continues at coordinate 343,304 of JBBGZY010001365.1, read as the reverse complement.
AAACAATAAGTGTCAGAAAAGGCTTTGTCTTCAAGTGGTTAGAAGAGTGGGTGATGTGTGACATAAGCTTCTAAATGTTGTGCATAAAATGCCAGGACAGTTCAAACCCCCCCCCAAATGACCCCATTTTGGAAAGTAGACACCCCAAGCTATTTGCTGAGAGGCATGTCGAGTCCATGGAATATTTTATATTGCGACACAAGTTGCAGGAAAGAGACAAATTTTTTTTTTTTTTTTTTTGCACAAAGTTGTCAATGATATATTGCTCAAACATGCCATGGAAATATGTGAAATTACACCCCAAAATACATTCTGCTGCTTCTCCTGAGTACGGGGATACCACATGTGTGAGACTTTTTGGGAGCCTAGCCGCGTACGGGACCCCGAAAACCAAGCACCGCCTTCAGGCTTTCTAAGGGCGTGAATTTTTGATTTCACTCTTCACTGCCTATCACAGTTTCGGAGGCCATGGAATGCCCAGGTGGCACAAACCCCCCCCCAAATGACCCCATTTTGGAAAGTAGACACCCCAAGCTATTTGCTGAGAGGTATAGTGAGTATTTTGCAGACCTCACTTTTTGTCACAAAGTTTTGAAAATTGAAAAAAAAAAAATGTTTTTTCTTGTCTTTCTTCATTTTCAAAAACAAAGGAGAGCTGCAAAACTCGCCATGCCTCTCAGCAAATAGCTTGGGGTGTCTACTTTCCAAAATGGGGTCATTTTGGGGGGTTTTGTGCCACGTGGGCATTCCATGGCCTCCGAAACTGTGATAGGCAGTGAAGAGTGAAATCAAAAATTTACACCCCTAGAAATCCTGAAGGCGGTGATTGGTTTTCGGGGCCCCGTACGCGGCTAGGCTCCCAAAAAGTCCTACACATGTGGTATCCCCATACTCAGGAGAAGCAGCTGAATGTATTTTGGGGTGCAATTCCACATAGGCCCATGGCCTGTGTGAGCAATATATCATTTAGTGACAACTTTTTGTAAATATTTTTTTTTTTTTTGTCATTTTTCAATCACTTGGGACAAAAAAAATAAATATTCAATGGGTTCAACATGCCTCTCAGCAATTTCCTTGGGGTGTCTACTTTCCAAAATGGGGTCATTTGGGGGGGTTTTGTACTGCCCTGCCATTTTAGTACCTCAAGAAATGACATAGGCAGTCATAAACTAAAAGCTGTGTAAATTACAGAAAATGTACCCTAGTTTGTAGACGCTATAACTTTTGCGCAAACCAATAAATATACGCTTATTGACATTTTTTTTACCAAAGACATGTGGCCGAATACATTTTGGCCTAAATGTATGACTAAAATTTAGTTTATTGGATTTTTTTTATAACAAAAAGTAGAAAATATCATTTTTTTTCAAAATTTTCGGTCTTTTAACGGTTATAGCGCAAAAAATAAAAACCGCAGAGGTGATCAAATACCATCAAAAGAAAGCTCTATTTGTGGGAAGAAAAGGACGCAAATTTCGTTTGGGTACAGCATTGCATGACCGCGCAATTAGCAGTTAAAGCGACGCAGTGCCAAATTGGAAAAAGACCTCTGGTCCTTAGGCAGCATAATGGTCCGGGGCTCAAGCGGTTAAAGCCACATAAGGCTCCTAGCCCTGATGGATATACAGTAGTTTACTATAAGGTATTCGCATCCACACTGGGCCCGAGATTTATTAAAGCATTTAATTCCCTTCTAGAAGACCGACCCCTACCAATTGATACTCTTAGGGCACATATTGTGCTTATTCCCAAGGAGGGCAAGGATCACGCCCAATGTAAGAACTATAGACCAATTTCATTACTCAACGTTGATTTAAAAATTTTTTTACAAGGATATTAGCTACAAGGTTACAACCTCTCCTTCAGAATGTCATCCACCCTGATCAGGTAGGCTTTATGCCTACCAAAGAAGCGAAAGACAATACTATTAGAGCCTTAGATATTATCCATATGGCTCATTCTTGTAATATACCGCTATGTCTCTTATCCTCTGATGCTGAAAAAGCTTTTGACAGGGTGGATTGGATATTTCTGAAGGAGACGTTGTCCCATATTCGAGTCGGGAAAGCATTTGGTAAATGGATAGAGGCTATATATTCTGCCCCATCTGCAGCAGTAAGAATTAATGAGGTGACCTCTCCATACTTTACCATGAGTAACGGAACTAGGCAGGGATACCCCTTGTCCCCAATGATTTTTATACTAACTCTCGAACCTTTTTTGCACCATGTTCGGCTGTCTGTCGAGGCTGTCTGATCGATAACATGGAGCATAAAACTGCAGCTTATGCAGACGACATATTGTTCTTCATTTCCTCACCAGAAACTACGCTACCAAATCTTATAAATGAATTAGACCGGTATAGTTTGATCTCAAACTTTAAAATGAACACTCAAAAATATTAAACATCACGCTGTCAAAAGTACGCGTAAAGGCTCTTCAATCGTCATTCTCCTTCCCTTGGGTAGCCTAATTTTTGACATACTTAGGAGTCAAACTGACCTCCTCAATAGACAAAGTCTTTCAAGCAAATTTCCCACCACTGTTACGAGAATTTTCATCCGACCTGGAAAGATGGAATAAAGGTCCTTATACATGGATGGGTAGGAACGCCATACTCTAAATGAATATCCTACCAAGATTATTATACCTCTTCCAGACCTTGCCAATATCTATCCCAGAGTCCTTTTTGAAGTCCTTACGAAGCTCTTTTATCAAATTTATCTGGGCAAAAAAACATCCTCGTCTATCGTTTAACTTTTTGGCTATGCCACAGGCCAGAGGGGGCATGACCTTTCCAGACGCGATTAGATACTACAAAGCAGCACATCTTGCTAGGGTACTCGCCTGGTGCAGAGACGAGGGACAAAAAATCTGGGTAACGATTGAACAATCATGCACGGAGATCCCACTCAAAGCTTGCCTTGGCTGCGGCCAAGAACTTTGGGAACCTTAAGATCTCACCCTCTGATAGGGGCAACCTTAAAAGTAATCCAACAGAGCCACCTTTTCTCAAAATTTGATTGAGAAATTACTCGGCTCCATCCAGTTCTGGGGAACCCATTATTCCCCCCCGGTTATACAGATAGCCGTTTTAAGCAAATCATGCGCCAGGGTAAACTCCGTTTAGGGGATTTTCTTGAGGCATCTAGGCTGAAGAGCAGGCTGGAAATGCAGTCACTGTTCCGTCCGCCATTGGATCCATGGCGGATGCAGCAGCTTACTCTTTTCCTAACTTCCCTTAACAGGGGGAGAGATCAGATCGGCCAAACACACCATTGGAAAATCTATGCCTTTTAGAAGAGCCCTCTGCTCATGGGGTATTGGAGATATATAAAATACTAATAGATCCCCCCGAAGACTTTGTGCCAGGATTCCTTCTGAAATAGGAAAGAGATCTAGACATTATATTTTCTAAGGAGCAATGGAGTTATATCTTACATTTTGCCCATTACTCCTCAACAGCCAGCCATTACCAAGAGCTATGTTACAAAATCGCTACAAGGTGGTACAAAGTTCCATCACTATTACCAAAAATGTACCCAGAGAGGACGAATAAATGTTGGCGGTGTGGAGAGTCAGAGAGTAACATGCTCCATATCTTCTGGTCATGTAGGAAGATAGTAGATTTCTGTTCTAATACCATAAGACAGTAAACAGAGTATGACTTGGGGCTCGATCCAGGAAGATAGCTTCTCCACCTTTCGGATCTCCCTAAGCGTAAATAATCGGAACTCCCTGGTGGTTCATCTTTTGAATGCGGCCAAGGCTTGAATCCCGGCCGTGTGGAAGCAAGAATCACCCCCCTCGATCTCACTATGGTTTAAAAAAAATAGCTGGGATATATGCTATGGAAAAAGGCATTGCAACTATACAGGGTAAGGTGGAGAAATTCAACAAAAAAATGGAACTCTTGGTCCCTTTTGGTTTGCACTAGGGAATACAGATGTGCGATCGGAGAGCAGATGGAGGCCTAAGGGGGTAAGGCGAGAGAGTGGGAGCATTCTGGGAGGGTTTTTTTTTTTGTTTGTGTTTTTCTCTTTCCCCCTTCCCTTCTCTCCCTGGTAAACAGCATTTGTGGAATGCTGGGTGCTGGGGGGGGAAGAGGATGGGGAAACATATACATATACATGTATATGTATGTATATGTGCATAAGGTGCGCATACGGGCTAATGCGCACATGTGTGTATGTAGATTGGATATACTAGAAACAGGGGAAGAATCTGTATGGGTTGTGTTGTGTTTTCTTTTTTTTTTTTTGTATACACTGTGTTATTTTTGGTTCTGCTGTGGTTGACAATAAGTCATATATATGTAAAGAAACTCGAACTATAACCTGTTAAACTATACTCTGTGATACGCAAACAGCAAAAATGTTGTGTGTATTTGTTGATATATACAACAAATGTATTTCTTGTTTTTTGAAAAATAAAATACAGAATTAAAAAAAAAATAAAAAATAAAGATGGGGAGTGGGAATGATGGAACATCCACCCAGACTGACAATGACAATCCTGAAGGGTGGGGTGTGACAGGGAGGGTGGACCCCACCGAACAATCAATAGAAATGAGCCGAACACCCCCCTGTTTGGTTAGCACCAGAACCTGCAAACGGACCGAAAATTTGCACGAACGTTAGAACCCCATTGAAGTCTTTGGGACTCAAATGATCGATATCAAAAGTGCTAATTTTAAAGGCTAATTTGCATGGTATTGTCCTAAAAAGGGTTTGGGGACCCGGGTCCTGCCCCAGGTGACATGTATCAATGCAAAAAAAAACGTTTTAAAAACGGCCGTTTTCTCGGGAGCAGTGATTTTAACCACTTGAGCCCCGGACCATTATGCTGCCTAAGGACCAGAGGTCTTTTTCCAATTTGGCACTGCATCGCTTTAACTGCTAATTGCGCGGTCATGCAATGCTGTACCCAAACGAAATTTGCGTCCTTTTCTTCCCACAAATAGAGCTTTCTTTTGATGGTATTTGATCACCTCTGCGGTTTTTATTTTTTGCGCTATAAATGGATAAAGACCGAAAATTTTGAAAAAAAATGATATTTTCTACTTTTTGTTATAAAAAAAAATCCAATAAACTCAAATTTTAGTCATACATTTAGGCCAAAATGTATTCGGCCACATGTCTTTGGTAAAAAAAATGTCAATTAGCGTATATTTATTGGTTTGCGCAAAAGTTATAGCGTCTACAAACTAGGGTACATTTTCTGGAATTTACACAGCTTTTAGTTTATGACTGCCTATGTCATTTCTCGAGGTGCTAAAATGGCAGGGCAGTACAAAAGCCCCCCAAATGACCCCATTTTGGAAAGTAGACACCCCAAGGAAATTGCTGAGAGGCATGTTGAACCCATTGAATATTTATTTTTTTGTCCCAAGTGATTGAATAATGACAAAAAAAAATAAAAATAAAAAATGGTGAGTATTTTGCAGCACTCATTTGTTTTTGAAAATGAAGACAGACAAGAAAAAACATTTTTTTTTTTCTTTTTTCAATTTTCAAAACTTTGTGACAAAAAGTCTGCAAAATACTCACTATACCTCCCAGCAAATAGCTTTGGGTGTCTACTTTCCAAAATGGGGTCATTTGGGGGGGTTTTGTGCCACCTGGGCATTCCATGGCCTCCGAAACTGTAATAGGCAGTGAAGAGTGAAATAAAAAATTCACGCCCTTAGAAAGCCTGAAGGCGGTGCTTGGTTTTCGGGGTCCCGTACGCGGCTAGGCTCCCAAAAAGTCTCACACATGTGGTATCCCCGTACTCAGGAGAAGCAGCAGAATGTATTTTGGGGTGTAATTTCACATATTCGCATGGCATGTTTGAGCAATATATCATTTAGTGACAACTTTGTGCAAAAAAAATAAAAAATTTGTCTTTCCCGCAACTTGTGTCGCAATATAAAATATTCCATGGACTCGACATGACTCTCAGCAAATAGCTTGGGGTGTCTACTTTCCAAAATGGGGTCATTTGGGGGGGTTTTGAACTGTTCTGGCATTTTATGCACAACATTTAGAAGCTTATGTCACACATCACCCACTCTTCTAACCACTTGAAGACAAAGCCCTACAGATTAAAATGGTGGGCGTTTCATTTTTTTTTTCACACAGTATTTGCGATTTTTCAAACGCATTTTTTTGGGGAAAAAACACACTTTTTTAAATTTTAATGCACTAAAACACACTATATTGCCCAAATGTTTGATGAAATAAAAAAGATGATCTTAGGCCGAGTACATGGATACCAAACATGACATGCTTTACAATTGCGCACAAACGTGCAGTGGCAACAAAATAAATACATTTTTAAAAGCCTTTAAAAGCCTTTACAGGTTACCACTTTAGATTTACAGAGGAGGTCTACTGCAAAAATTACTGCTCTCGATCTGACCTTCGCGGTGATACCTCACATGCATGGTGCAATTGCTGTTTACGTTTGACAACAGACCGCCGCTTGCGTTCGCCTTAGCGCGAGAGCAGGGGGCGACAGGGGTGCTTTTTTTTTTTCTTTATTATTTTTTTGCTTTTTTATCTTATTTTTAAACTGTTCCTTTCATTTTTTTTTTTAATCATTTTTATTGTTATCTCGGAGAATGTAAATATCCCCTATGATAGCAATAGGTAGTGACAGGTACTCTTTTGAAAAAATTGGGGTCTATTAGACCCTAGATCTCTCCTCTGCCCTCAAAGCATCAGACCACACCAAGATCGGTGTGAAAAAATGCTTCCCCAATTTCCCAATGGCGCTATTTACATCCGGCGAAATCTAAATCATAAAATGCTCGTAGCTTCCGGTTTCTTAGGCCATAGAGATGTTTGGAGCCACCCTGGTCTCTGATCAGCTCTATGGTCAGCTGGCTGAATCACCGGCTGCATTCTCAGGTTCCCTGTTGAGACAGGAGAGCCAGAGAAAACCACGGAAGACGGTGGGGGGGGCATTCCCTCCCACGGCTTGTAAAAGCAGTCTAGAGTCTAATTAGCCGCTAGGATTGCTTTTACATGAAAGCCAACCGCTGGCTGAAAAGAATGATACCAAGATGATACCTAAACCTGCAGGCATCATTCTGGTATAACCACTCAAAGTCATGAATGGCGTACCTGAAGACAAAAAAAATGGTTAACAATAAAGCACAGTAAAACGGCAAAGTATAAAAAATTGCATACCTGAAAAGCAAACATGATAAAACATAACAATAAAACATTGCAGAATAGAATACAGTAAAAAAGAGCAGAACAATAGAAAGAATAGAGAGAGAGAGAGAGAACAATAAAACGACAACTATTTTTTTTTATTTTATATTATATATATATTTTTTTTTTTACACTTTTTTTGTAACTAACTTTTATAACTGTAACCGGTTCCAGGTTCGGGTCTCTCAAAATGTGATGGCATCTTGGGAGACCCTGTGAAAGTGTGCCTAGTCTGTGCAGTGCTGTACCCTACGCTAATACTCAACTTGTGAAAGGTAGCATTCAAAACATTCACCAATGCAAAGACCAGGATTGTAAGGACAGGAGGGACAATAATAGTGGGTGTCATGCCTATATCCGCGCTTGCTGCAGACACAACATCTTTTTTGGGGGGGTTCGTTGGGTAGGGGTACTCGGGAGGACATAAAGAAAATGCCTCTCATGCAGCCGACTGCATTTGGTTGGGGATGTGAATGGGGGAAGTACGGGCGCTGCAGAAGCGGTGGGTTCCCAATTAGGATTGGCGAATGCAGCAGGAAGGGCATTATGGGCACGACGGGCCTGTGTTTGTCTTTTTGGTGGCAGCGGGACACTACTTGTGCTTGCCACCTCACCAGCTTGAACTGCACTTATGGGACTCGCCACGTCACCAAGTGTTACTGCAGTGCGGGTTTGACTACGACCGGGGTGTACTAGGCCGCTGGTGCTTGCCAGTTCAATAAAAAGCTACAAAAAAAAAAAACTGTTAGCGATCGCAGGGATCAGGCCTGACTCTGCGAACGCTGCAGTTATGCGTTTAGTGTTTTGTAAGTGACAGTGATCGATCGATACTGTACTTGGGTGGGCTGGGCTGGGCTGGGCTGGGCCGGGCGGAGGGGCAAAACGCAGGTGCTAGCAGGTATCTGGGCTGATCCCGCTAACACTGCGTTTTTGGGAACCCTAAACTGCTGGGGACGCTAGTATAGATCTGATCGGATCAGATATTGATCCGTTCAGATACTATACCACTAAGGGAGGCGTATGCTGCGTGCGTGGGTGTTAGCGGTACTGGCGCTAATCTGACGCTGCCTGGGACGACGCATATCACCGCCGGGCGATTAGGGGGCTAAACCTTTATTCGGTAATAAACGGCGGGTTCCCTGACACTATAAAAAATAAACGAACTAACCAGCGTCACCCGTAACACTTATACGGTGATCAGTGGTGAAAGGGTTAACTAGGGGGCAATCAAGGGGTTAAAACATTTATTAGGTAGTATATGGGGGTCCCTGACGCTATAAAATGCTGACGGCGAACCTAAATATTTACGTCCCTAACTAGCTTCACCAGCGACACTAAAAATCAGAAAAATTATCGCTTAGCGACACTGGTGACAGGGGGTGATCAAGGGGTTAAAACTTTATTAGGGGGGGTTAGGGGGGTACCCTAGACCTAAAGGGGGCTAACCCTAACTGTCCTAACACTGTAACTGTCACAAACTGACACCATGCAGTAATCAGAAAAAAAAAAACTGTTTGGTGTCAGTTTGTGACGGGGGGGGGGGTGATTGAGGGGCGATCGGGGGGTGGGGTGGGGAATCAGGATGTTTTGTGTGCCTGGCATGTTCTACTGTGTGTGTTTGTGTTTTACACTCACATTTCAGTCTTCTCTCCTCGGCGCCGGAACGGAAAATACCGAGCCGAGGAGAGATGACATAATTTCCTTTGCTGCTGTTTAGCATACAGCAGCAAAGGAATGTTCCCATTGGCCGGCGGCGATCGCGAGGGGGGGGCCCACGAACGGATGGCCTCCCCCTCACCTCCGATCACCGGGGAACAAAACAGGACCGCCTCGGGCACCGGGGGGGGGGGGTCCGATTGGACCCCCACCCGCGGGAGGCAAATCACGTGCATGTACGTGATTTTGCCTGCCCGTGCCGCCTTACCGACGTACATCGGCGTGAGGCGGTCCTTAAGTGGTTAATGATGGAAAAAAAAAAAAAAAAAAAGTGAAATAATCCTATAAATATCGTACCTGGGGGGGTGTCTATAGTATGCCTGTAAAGTGGCGCGTGTTTCCCGTGCTTAGAAAAGTCCCTGCCCAAAATGACATTTTTAAAGTAATAAAAGTCATTTAAAACTGCTTACGGCTTTAATGTAATGTCCGGTCCCGGTAATATGAATGAAAAATCAGTGAAACAAACGGCATGGGTACCCCCCCCCCCCCCCAGTTCATTGCTAGGCCCTTTGGGTCTTGTATGGATTTTAAGGGGAACCCCGCCCCCAAATTAAAAATAGGAAAGGCGTGGGGCCCCAGGCCCTCTGAACAGCAGTATAGAGACGGTGCAAACAAGACAGGGACTGTAGGTTTGTTGTTAAGTAGAATCTGTTTGTACTTTTGAACTGGTACATTTTTAAAGTGTAGCTCCAGCCAAAAAATCTATTTTTAAGCATTTTGGAAAACATAGGGAAGGGTTACCACCCCTGTGACATTTGTTTTGCTGTCTGTGCACCTCTCCAGAAGATTTTACCTCACTTCTGTCCCAATGACAAATGTTTGACAATTTGGGGTTTTTAGTGAAACAAGGATTGGTGATAAAGCATCAGTGGAAAGGAGACAGGTTTTTCCCATATTAACTCTTACAGGAGAGAATTTCCCTTCCTAGGGGTAGATTTCATCTCACTTCCTGTTGTCTCCTTCAGTTTGCAAGTGGGAGTCGTTTGTAAGTTGGATGTTTGAAAGTAGGGGCCTGCCCTATATACTCTGCAGAAATTGGGGCTTAGGTGTTGGTGTTGCCACAACACTAAGCCCTCACAGTTACTCTTGGTGGGCGCAGGAACGAGGAATATTAGATCAAGAATTGTAATTACATGCCCCTGTAGAACAGGGGCAGAAAAATTGGGCCTTTGGTGGTGGTGATTCTGGTGCCACAACACTAAGTCCTCACAGTTACACTTGGTGGGCGCAGAAACATTGGGCCTTAGGCACTGGTGCCACAACACTACAACCCCTCACAAATACTCTAGTTGAGTGCAGCAACAAACCCTCCTTGCAAAATATTGCATCAAAAATTGTAATTACACGCTCCTGTTAAACAGGGGCTGAAAAATTGGGCCTTAGCCACTGGTGGCAGCGCCCAGAACCAAAAATATTCTATCAGCATGATCATTGAGGAGGAAGAGGATAGTCACTCAGCATAACAGGATAGTCACTTAGCATCAGCCTAGGCAGTCTTGAAGGGATCTGATATTTCAAAAAAAATTATTCAGTTACATAAGCATCAGGTGTTTGGTAGCTGGTGGTGATCCAAGACCGATTCATTTTTTTAAAGGTCAGTCGATCGAGTCGGTGGACAGGCGCACTCTGTGATCGGTTACAAAACCTCCAGCAGCACTGAATGTGCATTCCGAAAGAACGCTGGATGCAGGACAGGCCAGTAGCTCAATTGCATACTGTGCAAGCTCTGGCCAGTGATCCATCCTCAAGACCCAGTGATCCATCCTCAAGACCCAGTAACCCAGAGGATTTTCGGTGGGAAAGGTGTCCAAGTCAGAACTTGCCCCTAGGTATTCCTGCACCATGTAAAACAGACGCTGGCGATGGTTGCTGGAACCGATCATACCTTGGGGCTGCAGACTAAAAAATTGTCTGAACGCATCAGTCAGATGGCCACCTTCTCCACCGCTCCTTCTTTGACTGACCGAAGCCTCAGCAACACGTTGTCCAGAAACAGGAGTCTGTAACCTCCCAGTCTCTGGGAACATGTTGCACAGACCTTTCTGCAAGGCCTCCCGAAGATGTTTCATCCTCTGCTCCCTCTGCAACGGCAAGATAAGGTCCGCAACCTTACCCTTGTAACGTGGATCAAGGAGGGTTGCCAGCCAGTATTGGTCCTTCTCCTTGATACCACGAATACACGGATCCTTCCGCAGGCTTTGCAGGATCAGGGAGGCCATGCAGCGTAGGTTTGCTGAAGCATTCGGTCTGGAGTCCTCTGGGTCACTAAGGACGACATGATCCGCAGCCACCTCCTCCCAGCCACGTACAAGTCCATGGGTTTCTTCGGACTGTAAATGATCCCTTAAAGACTGCTGCTGATGCTGAGTGCCAGGCTCCACCTCCATGCTGACACAATCCTCCTCTTCCTCTTCCTAGTCCTCTTCCTGTGTGATCGTCGGGCACGCAGGAACACTATCTGGATATATTGGGCCTTGAGAGCTAAGGAAGTCCTCCTCTTCCTGCCTCTGTTCTGCCTCAAGTGCCCTGTCCATTATTCCACGCAGCGTGTGCTCCAACAGGTGGACAAGGGGGACAGTGTCACTGATGCATGTGCTGTCACTGCCATCCTCGTGGCTTCCTCAAATGGTGACAGGACATTGCATGCATCCCACATCATAGCCCACTGACGTGGGAAAAAAAAAACAAGCTCCCCTGACCCTGTCCTGGTGCCCTAGTCGCACAGGTACTCATTGATGGCCCTCTGCTGCTTGTGCAGCCGCTGCAGCATGGCCAACGTTGAGTTCCACCTGGTGGGCATGTCACAGATTAGGCGGTTCTTGGGCAGGTTAAATTCCTTTTGGGAGGTCAGCTAGCCGAGCACTGGCATTATATGACCTGCGGAAATGCACACAGACTTTCCTGGCCTGCCTCAGGACATCCTGTAAGCCCGGGTACCTGCCCAAGAACCGCTGCACCACCAAGTTAAGGACGTGAGCCAAACAGGGCACATGGGTCAGTTGTCCCTGTCGGAGGGCAGAGAGGAGGTTGGTGCCATTGTCGCAAACCACCATACCTGCCTTAAGCTCGCGTGGCGTCAACCACCTCTGAACCTGCCCCTGCAGAGCCGACAATCTCTACCCCAGTGTGGCTCCTGTTCCCCAAGCACACCAGCTCAAGCACCGCATGGCATCTTTTGGCCTGCGTGCTTGCGTAGCCCCTTGAACGCCTACAGAGCACCGCTGGTTCCAAAGTCAAATTAGCACAGGAAGAGGCCATAGAGTAAGAAGAAGAGGAGGGGGTGGAGGAGAGAGGTGTGGCAGAATAACCACTAGTAGTATTTTGGAGGCGTGGTGGCAGAACAACCTCCAACACTACTGCGCCCTGTCCTGCATCCTTCCCAGCTGCCAGAAGAGACACCCAGTGCGTGGTGAAAGATGGGTAACGTCCCTGTCCATGCCTGCTGGACCATGAGTCTGTGGTAATATGCACCTTATCGCTGACCGCCCTGTCTAGCGAGGCCAAGACATTGCCTTCCACATGCCAGTAGAGAGACGGAATTCGCCTTCCATGAGAAAAAGTGGCGTTTGGGAACCTGCCACTGAGGAACCGCACATTTCACAAACTCACTGAAGGGGGCAGAGTCTACCAACTGAAAAGGCAGCAGTTGAAGTGCTAGCAATTTAGCCAAGCTAGCATTTAACCGCTGGGCATGTGGATGGCTGGGAGCGAACTTCTTTCGGCGGTGCAGAAGCTGGGGCGGGGAAATTTGCCTGGTACAATCTGACGTCGATGTACCAATAGCAGATTGCCCCCAAGTACTTGGCTGTGACACACCTAATTCTACACCTTCATTCCTCTCAGTGCAGGTCTCAGAGAGGACTGAAGGTGTAGTGGGGTTGGAGATCCCAGCTGATGAGGAGCAAGGAGAGGTCCTCTTTGTTCTTTGGTGTGGGTCTTTTAGGTACGCTTGCCAACGAACTGCATGGCAGGTCAACATATGTCTGGTCAAGCATGTGGTGCCCACGCGGGAGATGTTTTGGCCACGAGAGATACGCTTGAGACATATGTTGCAAATAGCAGCAGTGGGATCTGATGCACTCGTCTCAAAAAAAGGCCCACACCAAAGAACTTTTGGAATAACGCGCAGAGACAGCAGCGCCCTGCACATGCGGAGCTGTGCAGTGTGATGCAGTCGGTGTGCTGCCCTTAAGCTGGCCCCTGGAGGGCATCCTGCCTCATTGGTGATGTGCCTCCTCCTCTCTCCCATCAGCCACCCACGTGGAGTCAGTGATCTCATAATCCCCTCTCTCCTCATCACTGGAGCAAAGCTGGCAGTATGCTGCAGCTGGGGGAACATGACTGCCAGATTGCTGTCCTTCTTGGGCACCCCCTCTCTCTGAGCTCACGTTACTGCCTTCCTCTAGCTGGGTACCATCATCGGAGCCTTCATAACGCTGGGCATCCTCCTGGAGCATGTACCCAACACTGTGGTCAAACAGTTCGGGGGACTCCTCAGGAGGACATGGTAGGGCTAGGGAAGGAGTAACTGATGCCATTGAGCTGAGGGAAGAGGCCGCGTTGGCAGCTGCTTTGCCAGACAAAGTACCCTGAGCCTGGGTGAGAGGATGAGGAATATGAGGACGGCTTGGTCATCCACTCTACCAAGTCTTCCGCATGTTGCGGCTCAACATGGCCAGCTGCCGAAAAAAAGGACAAGCGTGTCCCATGGCCACGTGCTGATGAGGATGCACTGTGTCCACGACCAGCACTGTTGCCTCTAGACACAGAGCCTGCTTGCCCTCTTTTATTGGCTTGTGACTGTCTGCCTCTCCTTGTTGGCCTTCCAGACATACTAATGGCCTGCAGTGAGATGTAGCTGCACAAAGCTGGGAGATATATATGTATATGTATATTATATACATATACACACACTGCTAGCAGAATCAACTGCCTGTAGTATTAGTATGAGAACACCAGCAATTGTCTTCAGGTAACTTTAGGTGCACACTGTGCAGAGGACACAGTGCACTAACTGTAAATACTGCAGCTGCCTGTGGTACTGTACTAATAGCATCAGAAGAATACCACTAATTTTGTTTAGGTAGCTTTAGGTGCACACTGTGCAGAGGACGCACTAAACTAATTTGTAAATACTGCAGCTGCCTGCGGTACTGTACGAATAGGATCAGAAGAACACCACTAATTTTCTTCAGGCAGCTTTAGGTACACACTGTGCAGAGGACGCACTACACCAATTATAAATACTGTAGCTAATAGGATCAGAAGAACACCAGCAATTTTCTTCAGGTAGCTGTAAATACTGTAAAAAACGCCTGCCAGTAGTAGGAAGAGAATAACAGGAACGGATCTAGCTAAACTGAATACAGTATTTAATATATAAATATATATATATATATGCGCGCACACACACACACACATATATACACAATACACTGTTAGTGCAGCTAACTGACTCTCCTGCCTACTCCATCTAACTTAAATCAAATGACACTGTCTCTCTATCTCTCTCTCAACGCCGGAACACACTACACACTTATATAGTGTGGGGCGTGTACTAACCCCCTGAGCCATAATTGGCCAAAGCCACCCTGACTTTGGCCAATTACGGCTCTCTGTACAGACGGCGCTGTGATTGGCCAAGCATGCAGGTCATAGTGCATGCTTGGCCAATCATCAGCCAGCAATGCACTGCGATGCCACAGTGAGTTATGGGCCGTGACGCGCCACTCGAATTAGGCGCATGACCGAAAAGGCGATGTTCTATTCGAACATGCGTTCGATTCGAACACGAAGCTCATCCCTATTTGTGACCAAAGCCATCTGTGAATGGATATAAATGGTGTACAAATATATAAGGAGATTGGGTAAATTCATAGTGGGGGAATGACCCAGTGCTCATACTGAGGAGTGATGGGAGATGTGTATGAAGATGAGTGACCCAAACCATAAGTAGAAGGCAATCTAGCAGAGTCACCAATAGTAGTGATGTGCCCCAAAATGAAGGGGATTGGAGGTGATTGAATAGAAATACCAACAAGGATGGGAACCAAAACATGAAAGAAAGTTGGGGAAAGAGCGAAAAGAACTAGTATAAACATTAGCATATATGCTTCTTCATTAACATATGAGGTAACTGTGCACTCTATCCCAGGGACACTGACCCAAACAAAGAGTGCCCGTTCCAAAGAGAAGGAGTATAAATACTCTGCTGTAGAGTTTATTACATTTATATGCAATCTAAGAAAATATGGGTTGCAGTTTATAATGAATTACTGTGCCAGTGTATTTTAATATATGTTACATTCATAGAATAAATACATTTTTACAATCTACAGTGTCTTTTTGCTCTCCAGCTGCATGCTTCACTCAAAGTCCCAAATCCCCCTTTCTTTGCTTTTTGCAAACCCAGGATGGAGGCATTTTGATTTACATATCAGAGGCCTCATTTAAAGTCCCAAACTCTCTTTTCATGGAGAGATTATGTCCAACAGAGAAATACACATATGCCACACATAACACAATGCCCTTGTCCCTCAGTACTTGGGTGCCTGGGCAAATCCACAGCTGAAAGAACCACTGGAATGCCCTCCAACTGGATCTTGCAGAGCAGGTGAGAAGGATAGCTTCAAGTGTAGAAATGCATAAAATTAGTGTGTAATGATCCCCAGAAGCCACTGGTGCATCCACCTCCTCCATCAATGCATCCCGGGACCTAAAGATGAACCTGTCCAGTTGGTTGTTGAACCAACATACCTAGAAATTCACATCAGTTGTCTGCCAACAATAGCAGTGGTCCAGGGACCACTCTCCTTAGTCCAGTTGTTACCTACTGAGAAAATCCATCTGCCAATTTTCCACACCATAAATGTTCCTTAGCTGAGAGGGCTGGAACATTCTACACAGGTCAGCCAGAACTCGACCTCTTACCACAGTGAGACTTCCCTGATGGTTGGCTTGAAGTCCCACAAGATGACCGATTAAGTGCCGAGGTGAAAACTGGATCACCCAGTTCCAAGATGTGGATTGGTAGTCAGGACTCTGTCCCCTGTACAAACAGGGTGCTTAGACCTGTTATCATAATCTTCCAAAAGAGCAAAGCAATACTGAGTTCTAGAGCCAACATAACAAGGATATCTTGGTCTGTGGATTCAAATGATTTGGCATGGCCAGAGAAAGGGCAATTTGGCCAATGATGATAGAATGTTACACTACAGAATATGGGAATGGATTTGAGAAAATGGGATTGCTTCAAAGGATGACACTATCAGTCCCTGTACCCTCATGCTGGAGCAAAGCGTCAGCCGATTCTGAGATCAGAGGACGTGAATCTTAGATAGAAGTACCAGCAGCTTGACTGGAGGGAGAAACTCGGGTCCAAGATGCATCCCAGATCCCAAATAGTCCCAATTATGGGTCAAAACGAATACAACTTCTGGAAATCATGGTCCTGCTACCTGGAAATCCCTTTGATGCAGCAATGAATTAAGTGATGGCAAGGATTCATTCTAAAACTTCTAGATATGGATGAACACCTTGGGGGTTTTTAAGTCCACATTAGGATGCACACTCCTTTTGGGCTTGGAAAACACTAAAGGTTTGAATAAAAACCTTAAAAATACTCTGATAGAAGGACAGGAGCAATAACCACCTTTTTCTATGAGACCTTGCAGGGATTGGTTTTGTGGGAGGTTGTGCACAGGTTTTGTAAAGCAAGGAGGACACATGGAACAAAACACTAATTTGTAGCCCTGAGACACCAGATCTATGTATCTTAGGTGCAAGGTTCAGACATCCACAAGGGTCAAAAGATGCCCCATCCTTCTCCTGGTAAACAGAAACGGGGGCTCACCTTCACGCCCAGGGGGCTTCTGAGGACTTGGAATGCCATGACTTTTGTACACCACAAAGGTAGTAGCCATGAAAGGCCTTTGCAAGGTAGCAGGCCTTGGAGACAAAAAGAGCACTTGGGAAAAGAGAAGGAAGGTGTCCCCTTACAATGCTGGTTCTAATCTTGGCCTGAGAGAGATGGGTACTTTTACCTTCGGTGACATTCTTGTCAACAAAAAGGCTGCACTGTCACACACTTTACCTAAAGTGTTCTGCTCATCTAGACCAATATGAGGTCACTGGTATCCAGGGTCACGTCACACATAAAGCTCAATGTATGGGCCATTTGGCCTGAGCAATCCAACATATGGTTTTGACTCCCATGAAACAAGTCTTCTATGTTGTCATTAAAGAGGAGTTCCATCCTAAAGTGTAACCTCCACTTATTTGCTTCCCCCCCCCTCTGGTGCCACATTTGGCATTTTTCAGGGGGGAGGGGGGAACCAGTACCTGTTTTTGACAGGTACCCTTCCCCACTTTTGGGAGAAAGCGCAGCGGCGCCGTCACTCAGAACTTTACCCCCTCCTCCTTCTTACACTACCGGGCCAATTAGAAAGCACAGCGCGTTTCCCCCATGCACAGTAGGGAACCGGCTGTGAAGCCGAAAGGCTTAACTGCCGGGTTCCCTTACTACGAATGGTGGCGGTAGCACCCGACAGCCAATCCGAAAATCGGCTGGGGTGCTGACATCGCGGGCTCCCTGGACAGGTAAGTGTCCATATATTAAAAGTCAGCAGCTACAGTATTTGTACCTGCTGACTTTTACTTTTTTTTTTCCCCCAGGTGGAACACCACTTTAAATATGGGGGGATCCTCCCCTAGCAGAGCAGTGGCCTTAATATGACCTCTACAATAAGTGGTAGTCACAACTGAGTAAGCTGGGACATGAACTCCTTTATAACAGAGGAGAAAACTTCCACAGTTGTGACAGAGGAGTTGGATGAGGACACAGAAACATTGACATCTGACAGGAAGTAACATGATATAGAAGTAAGGGTTTCCCCTCATCTTCTAAAGAGACACTGCATACAAAGTAGGGGCCATGAGCAGACTGTGTGCTGGGGTCCCCAGCAACTGCTGGTTGATCTTCCATGTGTTTAGGTTTGCACATGAAGTGACAAAAGCTTAGCAGCATATTTAGGCTCAGACGTGGTACAAGGCCAGAGTACTCGCACAACCCGGACAGCCAGAACCATACCTAGACTGACAGGTTGACACTGCAAGTGGGCAGTATATAGTGAACACAGGCTTGTGTTCCACTTGGCTCCTAAGTGAAGCAGCAGCAGAGAGACATAGCTGACTCACATGGTAAAGTCAGTCTTTGTTGACAGGCTCAAGGAAAAGCATTGCCACAGGTTCATGGTTACACTAGTGAGTCACCTAGACTAGCGAGATCTTGTCTGGAACAACCAGCAGCTGTTGAATGAAGATTCTACAAAGAAAAAGGTCTTAAAATTATCAGAGCTGAGAGAGACATCCTCCTAGGACACTAGCACAAAACTGAAGCAAGGTTTTGCGAGGGGTTATGCTCTGTAGGTCTGACCTACAGTTTTTGTTTTTTTATTTACTAGTGTCTAATACTTCAGTAAGTGAGAATGGGTTATACTGAGCTTCTACTCTACTAAAGCGAAAGCATCTCTAAGCTTTATGGTCTGTAAAATATATTTTTGAAAGATGCGATTCCTCTGTGGACAGTCTCTCTCACCTCAAGCCACAAAGCTTTATTCCTTAAAATGGAGTTCCACCGAAAAGTGGAACTTCCCCTCATTTCTCTCCTCCCCCCTCCGGTGCCACATTTGGAACCTTTCGGGGGGAGGGAGGAGCAGATACCTGTCCCAACTTCTGGGAGTCCGGCCGTGGCGGATTAGGCCAGCAGCTCAGCTCCCTCCTCCTCCTTCCCCCACCGCCGTGCCAGTAGGAAAGAGGAGCGGAGCCTGGCGCATGCGCAGTAGGGTTCCCGGCGTGAAGCTGTAAGGCTACACTGCCGGGTTCCCTTACCCGCAATGGTGGCGACAGCACCCGACAGCTAATAGAAACATCAGCTGCGGTACCGACATCGCTGGAGACCAGGACAGGTAAATGTCCTATTATTAAAACTCAGCAGCTGCAGTATGTGTAGCTGCTGGCTTTTAATTTTTTGTAGGGATGGGTGGACCTTCGCTTTAAGCTGTGTTTGTTGCTCCTAGGAATTTGTTCACAATCTGTTAGTTTACATTCTCTTTCTACATGCAAGTATGATTCTTGCATGCCTACAACATTTCAAGGGCGCTTTATTTTAAAACCAACTATAGGAACTACTCTAGTGGCTGAACAAAAAAAGTAATGTTCTTATCCTGACCAAGATCTTGAACACTGCTTTAAATATACAGTCCTGTTGACAGTGTTCATGCGGTAAGTGAAGGAAATTCCATTTCATCCAAAATAAGCCTTTTGGCTGGAGTTAGATTTGAAAAAAAACTGTTATGTATATCGTATTTGACAGCACCTATAATGTTTATCCCCAGACATCTAAAACAGCATTCAAATGTTTAGTATTTGTTCATTTTAATAATTAGTGCTATGGAAGTATCTAGCTTGCCTGATCTATTATTTATAATATAGCACAGCAGCAAGTGATTTTGCCCATTTATCTTAATTTCATAAAGTTGCTGTTTGATTTAATATCCTCCACTATAAAATCTAGAATAGAGAAAACATTTTAATCACTAAGCTATGCAAAAACCTTGTTTCTCTGATTAGATCTGTTAAGAAAACAATTTAAATGTTGTTTATACATTATATTTTATACAATATACTCCAAAATGTTGGAATGTATCTCTTTTAGAAAACTTCTGTTGAGTTGTCACTGAATTCACATTGAAATCTGTGAACCTTAAACCAAACCCATTGAAGTCTTAATGGGGTGAATCTTAATAATACATTCTGGACATTTTCAAGGCTAATGTGTAAGAAATTGTCACAAAATGGAGCTAGGCACTGCCATCAGGCACATTTAACCAAGCAAAAAAAAAATGGTTTTAAATATCCTTACAGTGGGCAGTCTTTTAAAATGTGACCTCAAGAGCGACATGGGAATCTCAGAATCATTGCATTTCTGGCCATTGCACCACCTGACCACCTTCCTAGCACCACCTTCAGGAATAGCACAAAAAAAAAAAAAAAATTTTATTCATTTAAGGACACATCAGAGATCCTGAATTTCTGTCCATTGGTGTGTCCCAAAGCAATGTCTACCGAAGGGTGGGAAAACTTTCCATATGCAGAAACACTGCATTCTGTCTGTAAGACTTGCAAGCAGGGAATGGATATGTCATCCTCCACCCTCTGAGAGGTCCCCTGACTGAGTAACATGCAAGTCTTAGTTCCAATAGGATAAATGGTCAGAGGAAGATCAAAGAAAGACAAACCTCTGAATGCAAGCAATGACTGTCAAAGTGGAACTTTATGTAAAAAAAAAAAAATGGGCGAACAGGCAGGATTTTTAATGCAAAAGAAACATGCTTTGTGTCTTCTGCATTAAACACACCTATCTGCCTGTCCACCCCAGTAAAGTGAGCTGCACACACTTTTGCTGGGGTGATGTCATATCAGGCCAGCTAATGAAACTGGCTGGTGCTCGATACCCAGAAGCCGGCCACTCAAAAATGTCAGCGGCTGACGGGAGGCTCCAGGACGTTTGTCAGGTCACCTTGAGGCTAGGTGACAGATGCACACTGTTGGGATCAGGAGTGCACCGCAAGGTAGTGGACCCTATGGCTGACTGACTGATGGGAGTCAGGGTGGTAAGAAAGGCAGGGCCGCTAAAACTCCAACATGGATCCCACCGGGGTTAGAGCGCAAGATTCCCTGGGGCACAGAGTCTAAGAGCCAGCAGGTGTTCACCAGAGCCTCTAGTGGTGAGGATGGACTGGGCTGCAACTGGCTTCAGGTCGCGACCCCCAGCTCACACCCACAGTAGGCAACAGGAGGATAGGGATAGTAAGAGAATAAGCCAAGGTCAGGGCCACAAGCAGACAAGGACAACAGAGTTCACGCCAAGGTTCAGGGTCACAGGCAAACAGGGATAGTCGGGGACACGACAAAGGTCAGGGTCACGAGCAGACAGGAATAGTTGAGAACACACCAAGGTCAGTAACAGAAACAGAGCACGTGGTAGGCAGGAAACAGGAAGCCAAAAACACACAAAGGTTGATCAGCAGGGGTGGCCTGCAGTGCAGAGGTTAATATAGAGTTCTCTGATAGGAGCTGGGGTGGAGCCATGCTAGAGGAGAGATTATAAAAGCAGTCAGGTGAGAGTCAGCTGGTCTCTAGAGATGAACACATGGAGACAGGTAAGCTGACAGACAAAACTATTGCATAATCATGACAGTACCCCCCCTCTTACAAGGCCTCCCCCTTCCCCGCCTGGGACTAGGTTTATAGGGGAACTTCAAATGAAACTTCCTCAACAGACGAGGTGCAAAGACCTCAGAAGCCTTGATCCACGACCTCTCCTCAGGACCAAACCCCTTCCAATGCACGAGGTACTGGAGAATGCCTCTACAGAGTCGGGAATCCAAAATTTGGCTAACCTTGTACTCCTGATTATCCTCAGAGACCGGCACTGCGGTAGAGGGAGGACGAGAGAACTTATTGAGGACTAAAGGCATCTGGAGCTTGAAACAAACCGGATTCAGTTTAGAAGTTATGGTGTACGGACCAATGAATCTTGGGGCAACTTTGAGAGAAGGAACCCGGAGTCTGATGTTCCTGGTGGAGAGCCAGACTTGGTCTCCTAGCTGAAGAGAAAGCGGCTTACGCCTGCGATGGTCAGCAAAACTCTTGAATTTGTTGGCAGCTTTCTGGAGGGAACAGTAGCCAAGGCTGGAATGTCGGAATAACAGGTCATAGGAAGAGGGAGGGATGGGGAGAGATGTCTTCCATAAACGGTGACAAAGGGTGTTTTCTGAGAACTGACATTGACATGATTGTGGGAGAACTCTGCCCACGGGAGTAGTGATGCCCAATCATCGTGATGAGCCGAGACCAAGGTACGGAGAAAGACCTCCAACTCCTGATTAACCCACTCAGTCTGGCCATTGGATTGAGGATCGTAAGAAGAGGTAAAATTCAAGGTAATGTTGAGGGATTTGCAAAAGGCTCTCCAAACACAGGACGTAAACTTAACACCCCTGTCCGAAATGACATGGGAAGGAACACCATGAAGGCGGCAAATCTCTTGTACAAAAATGGGAACAAAGGCAGGGGCAGAAGGGAGACCAGGAAGAGGAACAAAATGAACCATCTTGGAGAACCGATCGATTACCACCCAAATGGCCGTATTTTTCTCAGACAGTGGAAGATCGGTGATAAAATCCATGGCGATGTGAGACCAGGGCTCCTTATGAATGGGAAAGTGCATGAGAAGACCAGCGGGGGCTTGTGTGGAAGATTTAGACTGAGCACAGACATGACAATCCTTAACGTAATCTTTACCATCCGAGCGGAGATTAGGCCACCAGTAGAAGCGACTGATGAGCAGGAAGGATCGGAGGAACCCAGCATGACCCGCCACCTTGGAATCATGTCCCCAACGAAGGATCTTAGCTCTTAGCTCCGTGGGAACAAAGGTCTTGCCAGGAGGAATTTTTGATTCCAGGGTGGTAGAATGGGCAACAATGCATGAGGTCGGAATGATCGGCTCAGGATCAGGGGTGGACTCCTCGTCCAAAGTGTCAAATGACCTAGAGGGCGCATCAGCCTGACCGTTGCAGGAACCAGGTTTGTACGTAATCGTGAATTTAAAACGAGAAAAGAACAGACTCCACCTGGCCTGTCTGGGGTTCAGTCGTTTAGCATTCTGTAAGTATTGTAGATTCTTGTGATCAGTAAAGATCGTAATGGAGTGAGTGAGGGGAACCCTCCAAGAGATGACGCCACTCTTCCAACGCCAATTTAATTGCGAGAAGTTCCCGATCACCAATGGCATAATTTCTCTCTGCCTGAGAAAATTTTTTGGAGAAGAACGCACATGGTCGACATCTCTTCTCAAAGAACTGAAGAAGCACAGCTCCCACCCCCATCGAAGAAGCGTCTACTTCAATAAAAAATGGCTCCCCAGGATTTGGTCTCCTCAAGAGAGGTCCAGAAACAAAGGCCTGTTTCAGATCGAGAAACGCAGAGACAGCCTCGGGAGGCCAGTCTTTGGCATTCGCACCCTTCTTGGTCAAAGCGATAATAGGTGCGGCAATGGAAGAGTAATTCCTTATTAACTGCCTATAAAAATTTGTGAAGCCAAGAAATCGCTGTGTGGCCTTGAGGCTAACAAGAAGGGGCCAGTTGGTAATGGCCGAGACCTTTCCGGGATCCATGCGAAGACCCAAGCTAGAAACAAAACATGCCAGGAACAGGACCTCAGGACATTGAAAGGAACACTTCTCCAGCTTGGCATAGAGATTATTCTCTCTAAGGCGCTGAAGTACGGCGCGGACATGGTTTCTGTGAGCAAGCAGATTTTCAGAAAAGATGAGAATGTCATCCAGATAGATGACAACAAACTGGTACAGTAGATCCCTGAAGATTTCATTGACAAAGTTCTGGAACACAGCTGGAGCATTACACAAACCAAAAGGCATAACCAGGTATTCGTAATGCCCATCCCTAGTGTTGGACGCAGTCTTCCATTCGTCACCTTCCCGTATTCTAATGAGATTGTATGCACCTCTGAGATCTAACTTGGTGAAAATGGAAGCCCCCTTCAACCTGTCGAATAGCTCAGATATTAGAGGTAAGGGGTATCGGTTTTTGATAGTCACTGCGTTTAACCCTCGATAGTCGATGCAGGGTACCATCTTTTTTGGCAATGAAAAAGAACCCTGCTCCTGCAGGCGACGAGGATTTCCAGATGAAATCTCTCTCCAGATTCTCGGCAACATACTCAGACATGGCCTGGGTCTCTGGAATGGACAGAGGGTAGGTACGACCCCTGGGCAGAGTTGCTCCAGGGACAAGGTCAATGGCACAGTCAAAAGATCTGTGGGGAGGAAGCACCTCAGCAGACTTCTTACAGAACACATCCCGGTAATCGCTGTATGCCGCGGGAAGATCAGAAGATACGGATGTGGTAGCAATGGGAAGTCTTTCCTTGGGGGGCCACCTTGAGAAGACAGGATGAGAAACACGAAGGACCCTAAGCCAGGATCTGCCCAGAGACCCAGTCCACATGTAAAGAGTGGAGCTGTAGCCAAGGAAGGCCCAATACAATGGGGGTAGAGGCCTTGGGTAGAACGAGGAAGGAAATCCACTCCTGGTGGAGTATCCCTACCGACATCCTAATAGGTAGCGTCTGGAAACGGATAGGGCCCCTGGGAGCATAGTGTCATCAATTGCCGAGACTAACCAGTGGTGTAGCGAGGGGGGAAAGGGTAAGCTTCATAGAAGAAGCAGTTCTCCAGTCCATAAAATTGCCGGTAGCACCGGAGTCCAGATATGCTAGGACCGATTGGGGAGAAGGCCCTACATGGAGGAACACCGGAAGAAGAAGACAAGAAGGTGATGTTTCTGGGTCCAATACTCCACATTCTAAATGTATTAGACCCGAGTGTTTCCCGGACGAAGCGAGCAGGAGTCACGAAAATGACCCTTGCCCCCACAATAAAGACACAAGCCCAGAGTTCTGCGTCTAGCACGTTCTTCGGGGGTTAGTCTGGTCCGGCCCAGCTGCATAGATTCCTCAGCAGGCAGAGGATGCTCCACAGGGTGACGTGGGAAGAGTTCTGGCTGACTAGGACCTAGGGGGTGCTGGTGGCTTTTTTCTAGGGACCTCTCATGGAAACGAATGTCAATCTGATTGCACAAGGAAATTACATCGTCCAGACCGGCGGGGATGGCACTTCCTGCTAATTCATCCTTCACTCGGTCAGTGAGGCCACGCAAAAAGGTTGCGACCAGGGCCTCATTGTTCCAGCTCAATTCAGCTGTGAGAATACGGAACTGAAGCACATATTGTCCCACTGAACAAGATTATTAGCAAAGGCGTAAAAGGGCATTAGCCGCTGAAGAAACCCAAGCTGGCTCCTCGAAGATATTACAAAAGAGCTTCGAGAAGTCAGACAGGCTGGAAAACACCAGGTCATTCTTCTCCCACAGGGGGGCAGCCCAGGCTAAAGCTGCACCAAAGAGGAGGGAAATGATATAGGCTACCTTAGCCCGATCAGACAAAGTTTTGAGGCTGGAGCTCAAAATGAATGGTGCATTGGCTGAGGAAGCCCCTGCAGGCCTTGGAGTCCCCAGAAAAACGGGACGGAGCTGGCAGTAAATATGAATGTGTGGCTGCGACTGGTGCAGCTGCTGATTGTACTTGAGGCTGCAGGTAGGAGTTTCCCAAGGAGACCTGGAGCTGCTCAAAGCAGGAAGCCACATCTTGAAGAAATCGCATCACCTGAGTCCGATTAGATTCCTGGGTCTCGAATCTGCAAACTATGCCCTGCAATGGATCAGCTGCAGAAAGTGGCACATCAGCCGGGTCCATGGCTGATCAAACTGTCAGGTCACCTTGAGGCTAGGTGACAGATGCACACCGTTGGGATCAGGAGTGCACCGCAAGGTAGTGGACCCTACGGCTGACTGCTGCGGATGGGAGTCAGGGTGGTAAGAAAGGCAGGGCCGCTGGAACTTCAACACGGATCCCACCGGGGTTAGAGCGCAAGATTCCCTGGGGCGTGGAGTCCAAGAGCCAGCAGGTGTTCACCAGAGCCTCTAGTGGTGAGGATGGACTGGGCTGCAACTGGCTCCAGGTCGCGACCCCCAGGGTCCCCCAGCTCACACCCACAGTAGGCAACAGGAGGATAGGGATAGTAAGGGAATAAGCCAAGGTCGGGGCCACTAGCAGACAAGGACAACAGAGTTCACGCCAAGGTTCAGGGTCACAGGCAAACAGGGATAGTTGGGGACACGCCAAAGGTCAGGGTCACGAGCAGACAGGAATAGTTGAAAACACGCCAAGGTCGGTAACAGAAACAAACGTAGAGCACATGGCAGGCAGGAAACAGGAAGCCAAAACACACAAAAGGTTGATCAGCAGGGCTGGCCTGCAGTGGAGAGATTAATATAGAGTTCTCTGATAGGAGCTGGGGTGGAGCCATGCTAGAGGAGAGATTATAAAAGCAGTCAGGTGAGAGTCAGCTGGTCTCTAGAGATGAACACATGGAGACAGGTAAGCTGACAGACAAAACTCTATTGCATAACCATGACAATGTTGCATCGCTGGAGCCAAGGTGAGTACAGTTTAGCTTTAAGCTGCACAGCATAAATGAAAACTGGATGGAAAGAACTTTTCTTCTAATGTACTGGAGCTCAACCAGGATGATGTAAAAAAACAAAACCACGTTAGGAAAGAAGGAAGGAGGGTCTAGGCCTCACAACCACTTCATCCATGTGTAGGACCAGAAGGGGTTCGGTAGAGGACAAGAGTGGTATATCAGAAAGATATGTCTCACAGAGATGTTAACAAGGAAGTCAACCTTATAAGTACCTAAAAGGTTTAAAAAGTGTCTGTTGAACAACCAACAGAACTAAACTGAGTAACAGGTGGCAGTACACACTGAGCTGCAAGAGAGAGACCCTGAACAAAGACTGAAACAAAAAATAGAAAGCTAGTGATCAATAGAAGATGATCACCAGTGTCACTTTTGGATGTAGATATGCTTTAATATGGTAAATCTGTGACTAATCTATTCTTATCATTTCCTTCTGGATCAAATCATGAATTTTGCAGATCAATTCATAGTCACATGCTCTATGTAGTTAGGAAAACAAAGAACTCACATCCCCTCTTCATTTACAAGGTCACATTCCATGTGGCAGAACTGTCATTGTTTTCGAATCAAAAGCATACACTGTATAAATGCATATGTATGTAAAGAAAACTTCCAGTCATGTATTAGACTTTTTTTTTTAATTTACCTTGACATTCGGGAAGATAATTGCTCCATCCAGTTGCTGTACATTCTCTTGTTCTATGTTTGCTAATCATTTGATACCTAAAAAAATATATAACATTATGTTATATTAACAGTAAACTGTTATTCTGTAAACTCTGTAATTTTAATTTTAGTGTGTGATGATTAGTAATGAGAGAACCAAGTAAATTTAAAATTTAAAATTTGCTGGACACTTTGCAAACTTGCCATGGGTGATATTTAGCAAGGCAAAGAAATGAAAGATTATCGTCCAGCAGGAAGCAGGTCTTTTACAAACGCTTTAGGCATTATTAAAAGATACATTTTTTTAAAATAAAATAAAAACCAAACGTGTCATACTTACCTGCAAGCGGCATCTGCAAAAAGCTGGGCTGTATATCTATTGAAACACACAGCGTGGCTCAGCCTTACCCCCTTGCACAGGATTTGATTGACAGCAGCAGGAGCCAATGGCTCGCATTGCTGTCTCTATGACCAGAGAGAGAGGATAGAGCCACTGCAGACAGGCACAGGGGTTGATCAAGATAGGACTTATAAAAGGGAGGTAAAGGGGTGATACAAACACTGGGACATTTTTCTACCTTAACCACTTGTGCTCCGGACGATTTTACCCCCTTCATGACCAGGCCATTTTTTGCAGTTCAGAACTGTGCTACTTTAACTATCATTTGCTCAGTCATGCAACGCTATACACAAACAAAATTTATATATATTTTTTTCACATAGAGCTTTCTTTTGGTAGTATTTGAACACCACTGGGTTTTTTTATTTTTTGCGATACCAATGAAAAGACCCCAAATTTCGACAAAAACCCAATATTCTCAACTGCTATAAAACGTATCCAATATATATATATTTTTTATCTAATTTCTTCATAAATTTTGCCCAATGTATTCTGCTACCTGTGTACCCATGTAACTAATAAATTACTTTTATTCAAGAGCATCTGAGTTGCCAGCCTTCCTGATTTAAGTAATGTATTCTGCTACATGTCTTTGTCAAAAAAAAAAAAAAAAAAATCACAATAAGTTTATATTGATGGTATAGATACTGACATTTTTATTTATTTATTTATATAGTAGTAATGGCAGTGATCAGCGACTTATAGTGGGATTGTGCAGCAGACAGACAGACAATCTGACACTGATAGTGGAGGGGAGTCAACTGCCACTGACATCTCCAGTGACACTAACACAATGATCAGTGCTAAAAACATACACTGTCACTGTACTAATGAAACTGGCTGGGAAGGTGTTAATATGAGGGCGATAAAGGGGTTTTGTGTGTGCCCAACAATGTTTAGTGTGTTTAATGTGTGGTGTTTTACTTACCCATGTGCCGGGTTTCACTCCCTGAAAAAGAGAAAGAAAAAAAAAAAAAAAAAAAAAAAAACGGAACATTGCTACTGTATGAAGGAGGCCCTGTGTTTTATGGAGAAGAATATGCCAGTATACAAAATAACAGTCGTTCAACAACCATGTCTTACAGAAGC
This sequence comes from Lithobates clamitans, assembly GCA_037952925.1. Taxonomy (NCBI): domain Eukaryota; kingdom Metazoa; phylum Chordata; class Amphibia; order Anura; family Ranidae; genus Lithobates; species Lithobates clamitans. The sequence goes on along the minus strand of JBBGZY010001365.1, from coordinate 315,045 downwards.
AGAAGAAGCTGCATAAAGTGTAAATACTATGCGTGTAGCATTAAGCAAGTAAAAAAATCCCATAGTTATCGGTCCATGGAAGAAGACATCATGGTAACAGTGTGTGAACAGCAGGTATTCAAACGGGTATTGTGGAATGATATCCCAGTTAACTAGGCTCTTATAGGTCTGAACCAAGCAGCAGAGCCTTGTGTTGTTTACTTACACACGGCACTCTTCTGTCATTCGCTGAGCTGATAAATCATAAATCATTGCCTGGGACCTGTTATTCGGCTTGTGCTGCAGTGAATGGCATGCGTGAGAAGACCCAGAAGAAAGCCGCAATGTACAGGTACATGATTGTGCTTGTACGAGCCAACCTTCCGCAGTAAATGTACTGCGGTGGGTCGGCAAGTGGTTGATGTAGGGAATGCATTAGGGTAAAACATGTCCAGGTTTTAGAACCACTTTAAAAGGGCAACATTAAAAATTAAACAATTCCTTCATATAGCATGCTTGAAGGATGCCTTACACCTGAGGAAAAAAAATTCAGCCACCACTAAATGACATTGAATTTACACTAGGGACATTTTTTAAAAATAAAGGACTTACTACCTAACTTTTTTAGCACTCATGGAGGTAGGAGAAAGGTTTGGATATCTGATACCCCTTATCCTAAAGGGGCCTTACAGATTCCTATAAGTTCTTGCCTGCAGACCCCCACATCCACTGGGCCAGTGATATGGATCTTGTTCCTGCCAGCACGGAACCTCCTGGTACGGTAGCTGCAGGGGGAGTCACAAGAATTGGCAATGAGGCAGTACAGACGTTGCTCTTGCTCAGCAGGTGCCCGGGCCCTCCTTTGAACTGATGGGCCCTGGTACAAGAGGGAAGGCTGTATTGCCTTTTCAATGGCCCTGCTTGTAGTACCCCTCTTCTGGCCATCCTTGCAGTCAGTGAAATGGACACCTATAAGAAGGCACCACCCCACTAAACAGGGAGAAGGACCCAGCACTGGATGATAATGTGACTGCAGCTTACGGTAGGTGAAAACAGGGATTTAGAATTTTTTTTAACCCAGAAATCAGAAAAAAGGGGGTGAAATGGAGTTGTGTAAAGAAGGTAAATTTATCCCAGATTGACTTTAAATCTAGGTTCACATCTACGCGGGCTGTGCTTGATGCATTGTTCTGGCTTGTTTTGCAATACTTTTTGTGTTTTAAACCCTCATTTTTGTGCATTTTTGCATGCAGTTTTAATGTATTTTGCATTTTTTTTCTTTACACACACTGTATATAGCTGGTTGCAAAAGAGCGGGGTGGGAATCCGGCCGCTGTGTCCAACAATCAATGAGTCATCAGCTGTCAACGGGGTTCCCCAACTCTATACCAGGCCACATGACCTCAACATGGAGGGGTGCTTTCGGGCGGGGGCTCTACAAGGGCCTTTTCCCCACAACCCTGGGCTGTGGTTGTGGAGGTCTGTGGTAGGGGGGCTTATCTGGGGCTCCCAGATTCTGATCCCCACAAGTGAATGAGTATGGGATACCCCTACCCATTCACCCAAAAAACTGTAAAAGTATATAGAGTAAGTTTTTGACGGGTCCTTTATTAAAAAATAAAAAAAATGCCCCCCCGAAGTTTGATCCATTGTCAATCACGACGCCCACTGCACTGCCAAACCTGAAAAAACCTGGGAGCAATGAACGCTCCCACGTCTGCCTTCTCTGTCGTGTGACATTATAGCTAAGGGGCGGGCCACCTGCCGAAGTCACCTGATGGCACCGCCTGGTATAGATTTGGGAGGAGACACCACACGGATTTTTCCCAATTTGTTGTTTTCCAGCAATTCTTTCTTTTACATTCAGCTGTCAGTGGGGAACCTCGCTGACAGCTAATGACTCATCAGTTGTTAAGGATGTGGCGGCCGGCTTCCTGAACCGCTCAATAGCAACCAGCTATACAACATGTGTTAAAGGCATTCAAAACGCAAGACCTTCGCTTTTGGTGTGGGTTCATTGAAGTCTGTTACACGCAAAACACAATCTGCTGTGGGAAAAAAGTCCCCGACCCTTTCCAAAAAACACGGCAACACAAAACGCACAGATGAGAACTGCATTCATAGGAAACAAAGTTAACCACTTGCTGTCCACCCACCGTCAAAGGACAGCTCTCGTTCCTGGGTAAACGTCATGACGGCCACCCAGAACGACCGCCCTGGCGCACCCCCGGGGGTGCGCATTGCAGCGATCGCGGCCCCAATCTGTGTAAAAAGCCGTGCCTGCAGCTCTTTAACCATGTGATCGACTGTGATCAATCACAGCCGGTCACATGTAAACACTGAGATGCCGATAATCGGCGCTCCTCGCCTCACACTGACAGAGTGTGAGGAGAGGAGAACCAATCAGCGGCATCTCCCCACAGGGGACAGCTAGGTATGTAATCAGTGCCCCGATTACAAATCTTGTCTTACATTTCCCCCCCCACGTCCCCCATTGCCCTCCATCTGCATCCCTCATACTCATTCCCTCCTGTCACACTTCTACTACCACTGATCCTCCATCTATTGACTCTACCTGTCCACCAGTCCTCAGCCATGACCCTGATAGACATCCAGTGACTGTCGAGAACTCCTCAGACAATCCCACTTCTTTTTTAGTCCAGATCCCCTCAACCTGTCCAATTCCATCCCAATCCAAAAGAAAAAAAACCGCAGAAGAGGCAGGCGAGGGGGACATCACAAATCCAGAGTCACTCTGCCCACCAAAAGTGCGGAAACTGTAAAAATCTTCTTATCCTCATATATATATACTTAATGCCCATGAAATCTCACTGTTATCTCGAGGCCTAAATTTTGCTCCCACTGTTTTTCCCAATTTATTTACCATATTTAAAGATTTAAATAAATGTATTCGTGATCTTACATTAAAAAGACATTACAACATAAAGGACAAGAAGGCCTCTGTGCCAGTGACCACTATGTCAGATAATTCTCATCATTTGCTAGATACATCAGCTGACCATCAAGCCATCTTAGATCTATGTGAACTATGGAATACTGACGAAGATAATATCCTGATAGCTTGGTCCCAATATTCCCAGCCTACTCCACCCATCCAACATACTTCATTCAGACCCAAATCTATTTTCAATCCCACCCAATCTAAAGGCCCCTTTTTAACTACCTTTTACCAAGTTGTGTACAAAGAACTCTCAGATCTTTGTTCTTTGGAATCCTCCAAGGCTCATTACTCTACTCGTAATCTTAGTCCCCAGGAACTTAAAGCTCTCAAGTCCCTTAGTACCAACACGGAAATTATTATCAAACCTGCAGATAAAGGGGGAGGGATTGTGCTACAAAATAGATCTGACTACCTCCAAGAGACCTACCGCCTCCTGTGATACCCATACTTATGAAAGACAATGAATTGAGCCAGTGGGTCAGTTTTTAGAGGAGTCCAAGGCTATCATTTCACAGGCATTAGCCCAGGGAATTATTAGCAAATCAGAGGCAGCCTTTTTTCAAAAACTTTTTTTCCATTTCCCTTACCTTTATCACTTACCAAAGATTCACAAAGATACCAGTAATCCATCAGTCCGTCCCATAGTGGCATCCATGAACAGCATCACCCCCAGCTATTCACTATATATAGACCAATTCTTACAACCCAGTCCCTCCCATCCTATATTAGAGATGGGACTCATTTGATAGATCTTTTACAACTCTACAGATGGGAGTCCTCCTACTTATGGGTGTTCCTGGATGTGTGTTCTCTCTACACACCTATACCCCATGAAGTAGGCCTCCAAGCAGTCGCACACTACCTCCATTCCAATCCTCTTTTGAATTCATCACAGATAGATTTTATTATCTCTGCAACCAAGTTCTGTTTAGAACACAATTATTTCTCCTTTGATGGTCAGTTCAATTTACAGAAACAGGGGACGGCAATGGGCGCTAATTTTGCACCGAGTTACGCCAATCTGGCCATGGGAGACCAGGTGTATTTGGGATAACAATCCCTTCTCAGCTCACCTGGTCTTCTATGGTCGCTACATAGATGACATCATCATTATTTGGGATGGTCACCCCAGTTCTGTGCATGACTTCATCACTTTTTGGAACAATAACCCTTTTGGTTTATCCTTAACATCTGTCATGAACCTTGAATCCATCAGTTTCTTGGATTTGGAATGATTCCATACCAACAACTAGATTGCCACTAAGAACTATACCAAACCCAAGGTCGGAAATTCCTTTCTGCATTTCTCCAGTTGTCATCACCCCAGGTGGCTCAATAATATACCTAAAGGCCAGTTCCATCGGCTTTAGAGGACTAGATTAGAGGACTATTGTTCCAAATGCACAACTCTCTCTAAGAAATTCACTGAAAAGGGCTACCCGACCAATACCATCAATAAAGCTGCTTCTCTTTGACAGATACCCTACCCAATCCCAAGAATCAGAATACCGAACCAGTAACCAGGTTTGTCACGCAGTTCCATGAGAGTCATAAAATGATGGAACATATTAAAAACCATTGGTCCATTTTGACTCAGGATCCTCACTTATCTTCTCTACCAACCGTTCCAAAATTTGCTTATCGTAGGGCCCCATAATATCAAGGCCAAAATTGCTCCGAACAAAATTCCAGTTTCCAAAAAATCCTTCATATCCAAACAACTTACCCTTATTCCATTAGTTGGAATGTACCAATGCAATAAAGCACTATGCCTTACCTGTTCCCATGTTACACACGGCAGGAAAACCTTTAGTACCAATGGTAATCACTACACCCTTAAATCCTTCAATTGTTCCACGACCTACGTCATATACTGTATTACCTGTCCTTGTGGGCTTCTATACGTGGGTAGAACGATTAGGACTTTACGTGCCAGGTTTGGAGAACATAGAGCTGTTCAAGCTAATAATCCTCTATACAGCACTGCCCGCCATTTCAACACTCACCATCAACAAAATATTTCTGACCTAAATGTGTGGGTAATTGAAACCATACCAGATTATTTTACTCCAGCTGAAAGATTAACGCCTATGTAGGCAAGAAACTTTCTGGATATACACATTAAACAGTATGTTACCTAATGGCCTCAACGAAGAAATGGAGATTAATACAGTAATTTGATATGTTTTCTGTTCCTTTTATGATACAACCCCTATAATGTCTTCAGGCATCATCTCTTTTGGATGTGTGTATTGTTTTTTCAGATGTATATTCCATATACCTTTTGTTGATAGCTTATCACCATGTCTCCCAAGGCCTTACAGTCCTTCCCTCCTTCCCTTCCTTCTTTAGATTAGTTTTCACTGTCCTTACCGTTTTTCACTTTTTACCTTTTTCTCATTTGGTTCTTTCTGACGGCGATGATCTTCACACTACCTTTTAATTTACCTCCTACAGGCACTTATATTCACGTATGTCTTTGGTCTCCTCTTCCCTTCTACTTATTTCATCATTTAATTCGCCCACTTTCCCATGTTTTTCTTTCCCTCCCTCCTTTTAGGTCTTCTCATTATCCACGTTTAGCTTCTATGCTAACCTTCTGATAATTCATTCTATAAACACCATCATTCCTTATTTATTAACCCCTCCCCTCATTATCTACTACAATTTTTCCTTTTTTATCATATTTATTTTTACATTTTTATATATTTTTTTAACTTACATCTGTATATTCAATATATATATATATATATATATATATTCAATAGGCCAACCAGTGCCCACAATTGCCAACAATCTGTGCCCAAAAGTGGCAGCAATCAGTGGTCATTAGTGATGCTAGTCAGTGCTGCATATCACTGCTGCCCATCAATGCCTATCAGTGATGCTTATCCGTGCCCACCAGTGCTGCCTTATCTGTGCCCAGTGCCACCTATCTGTGCCCAACAGTGCCACCTAATCAGTGCCCATAAGTGCCGCCTCATCAGTGCAGCCTATCAGTGCCGCCTCATCAGCGCCCATCAGTGAAGGAGAAAACTACTTATTTACAAAATTTACTGACAGAAACTAAGAAAACCTTTTTTTTCAAAATTTTTTTTTTTTTATTATTTCTTAGGAAAAAATAAAAAACCCAGGAGTGATAAAATACCACCAAAAGAAAGCTCTATTTGTGTGAAGAAAATGATAAAAATTTCACATGGTTACAGTGTAACATGACTGCGCAATTGTCATTCAAAGTGACAGTGCTGAAAGCTGAAAAATGGCCTGAGCAGGAAGGAGGTGTAAGTTGCCCTGTGTTAAGGTGGTTAAATGGACTGTAGTGCATTTCTGCAAAACGAAAAATGCAAAAAAAAAAAAAAAAAAGCACATAGGTGTGAACGTAGGTAAAAGAACAAACAAAAAAGTCCCATGGTGTAATTCTATCATCAATTACATCATGGAGCAATGTAGATGCATGATTAATCACAATTAGCTACACCCTGCAGAAACAAACGCAACAACCTATGCCAGTGATGGTGAACCTTGGCACCCCAGATGTTTTGGAACTACATTTCCCATGATGCTCAACTACACTGCAGAGTGCATGACCATCATGGGAAATGTAGTTCCAAAACATCTGGGGTGCCAAGGTCCGCGATCACTGACCTATGCCATGATGATCCTCTGTTACACTGCCATCGCAAATAACAGCCCGCAGGCTGGCAGCTATATGCCAACAAACCGGTGGGTAATGCTGGCTAATGTCATTGGCCATATAAGGTCATGAACATATTTGGTCAATGACATCACCCAGGATGCTTGGTGGGCATCTGGAAGCTGTCATTTACCTGGTTTGGGTCAGGGTTATGATTGACTTGACCCAAAGCTCATCCCTAGTAATAATAGGTCCAGTGTTGTACTGGGGTAAGAAGGGCTCACAGTGCCTTACAGTAAACACCCTTTTATGCAGGTGAAATCTATAACTTTTTTACCATCATGTGAACCTGTGTCTTTTTGCTGCATCAAATCACAGTATTTACAGTGCCTTAAAAAATTATTCCTACCCCTTAAAATTTTCCACATTTTTGTCATGTTACAACCAAAACAAATGTATTTTATTGGGATTTTATGTGATAGACCAACACAAAGTGGCACATAATTGTGAAGTGGAAGGAAAATGATAAATGGTTTTAAATTTTTATTTTTTTTTACAAATAAATATGTGAAAAGTGTAATTGTATTCAGCCCCCTTTACGCTGATACCCCTATAATCTAAAATCTAGTGGAACCAATTGCCTTCAGAAGTCTATTAATTAGTAAATGCAGCTGTTCTGGGAAGCCCTCTGAGGTTTGTTAGAGAACTTTAGTGAACAAACAGCATCATGAAGTCCAAGTTGGCTCTCCTGTTCGAATCTCCGTCATTGTACGTCGGGTGCATACACGGCAATCTGTGGATGTGCATGCGCCATCAGAGGCGTGTGCGCGTGCCCATTCACTAGCGGGGGAGCCAATCCACAGAGGCAGAATGGGGGTTTGCCAGTGTAAACAAAGCAGATCCCCGTTCTGTCAGTGGAGTAGAGCGAGATTGTCTTTTCCTAGTGATTAGGAACAGTGATCTGTCTCTACTCCTTATCAGTCCACTCCCCCCACAGTTATAAAGCACCTCACTAGGGAACATTTAACCCTTTGATCACCCCTGGTGTTAACCCCTTCCCTGCCAGTGTCATTTATACAGAAATCAGTGCATTGTTATTGCACTGATAGCTGTATAAATGTCACTGGTCCCAAAAAAAAGTGTCCAATCTGTCCGCCGCAATGTTCAATCTGACCGCCGCAAAAAAAGTGTCCAATCTGTCCGCCGCAATGTCACAGTCCTGCTAAAAATCACAGATCACCGCCATTACTAGTAGAAAAAAAAATAATATAAATGTCAAATCTTTCCCCTATTTTGTAGATGCGATAACTTTTGCGCAAACCGATCAATATGTGCTAATTGGGATTTTTTTTAACCAAAAATATGTAGAAGTATACATATTGGCCTAAACTGAGGAAGAAATTTTTTTTATTTATTATAGCAAAAAGTAAAAAATAGTTTGTTTTTTTCAAAATTTTTTTTGTTTATAGCGCAAAAAACTGCAGAGGTGATCAAATACCACCAAAAGAAAGCTCTATTTGTGGGGAAAAAAAAGGACATCAATTTCACTTGGATACAACGTCGCATGGCCACGCAATTGTCAGTCAAAGCGACGCAGTGTTGCCATTGCATCGCAAAAAATGGTCTGGTCAGACATGGCCACCATCCACCTAAACTGACAGGCTGGGCAAGGAGAGCATTAATGCTAGAAACAGCCAAGAGACCCATGGTAACTCTAGGAGGAGCTGTAGAGATCCACAGCTCAGGTGGGAGAATCTGTCCTCGGGACAACCATTAGTCATGCACTCCACAAATCTGGCCTTTATGGAAGAGTGGCAAGAAGAAAGCCATTGTTGAAAGAAAGCTATAAGAAGTCCCATTTGCAGTTTGCGATAAACCATGTGGGGGGCACAACAAACACGTAGAAGAAGGTGCTCTGGTCAAATGAGACCAAAATTGAACTTTTTGGCCTAAAAGCAAAACGCTGTGTGGCGGAAAACTAACACTGCATATAACCCAGAATATACCATCCCCACCGTGAAACATGGTGGTGGTAGCATCATGTTGTGGGGATGCTTTTCTTCAGCAGGGACAGGGAAGCTGGTCAGAGTTGATGGGAAGATGGATGGAGCCAAATACAGGGCAATCTTAGAAGAAAACCTGTTAAGAGTCTGCAAAAAGACTTGAGACTGGGGTGGCTGTTCACCTAAACTACCCTAAACATACAGCCAGAGCTACAATGGAATGGTTTAGATCAAAGCATATTCATGTGCAGTGGCGTCACTAGGTTTTGTGTCACCCGGTGCAAAAAAAAATTGGTCTCACCCACCAACTATAGTCCCCCCCTCAGTACAGACCTCCCTTCAGTACAGAGCCCCCTCCATTAACTATAGACCCCCCCACCAAGTACAGATCCCCCTCCCACATTATAGACCCCCCCCTCAGTATAGACCCCCCTCAGTACAGACCCCTATCAGTATAGACACCCTCCATCAGTATAGACCCCTCTCAGTGCAGATCCCCCCCCCATCAATGCAGACACCCCATCGGTATAGACACCCCCCCATCAGTGCAGACCCCCCCCATCAGTATAGCCCCCCCCTTTCCTCTCCCATAGCGCCCCCCTCTGCACATGTCCAACTACATATAGTAGTGTACAGACAGATATACAAAACGGACAGCGGTGTGTGTCCCTCGGGCTCCTCCCGTGTGGATGTAAACAGAGAGGAAGGGAGGCAGCTTCGGTCAGCTCCGCTGAGGGACACAGCCGCGAGATCCGAGAGGCAGATCAGTGTAGGGCAGCGGGCGGTGTCGCTATGCATGGGTGTCACCCCTCTTATTATAGGTGTTAGAAAAGCCCAGTATAAGTCTAGACCTAAATCCAATTGAGAATCTGTAGCAAGGCTTGAAAATTGTTGTTCAGACACTCCCTGCCCAATCTGACAGAGCTGGAGCTACTTTGCAAAAGAATAATAGGCAAAAATATCATTTTCTAGATATGCAAAGCTGGTAGAGACATCCCCAAAAAGACTTGCAGCTGTAATTGCAGCGAAAAGTGGTTCTACAAAGTATTGACTTTTGGGGGGCTGAATACAAATGCACGCCACACTTTTTTAGATATTTGTAAAAAATATTGAAAGCCATTTATCATTTTCCTTCCACTTCACAATTATGTGCCACTTTGTGTTGGTCTATAACATAAAATCCCAATAAAATACATTTAAGTTTTTGGTTGTAACATGAGAAAATGTGAAACATTTCAAGAGGTATGAATACTTTTTTTTTTGTGTTTATTGTTTACTTAAAAAAAAGGGGGGTTCATAGCCCCTTAACTGTTTTTTTTTTTAGCCACTTGCCTAAAGGGCCAGGCCCTGCCCAGGCCAATTTTCAGCTTTTAGCACTGTCACACTTTGAATGACAATTGTGCAGTCATGCAATGCTGTACCCTAATGAATTTTTTATATTTTTTTCCCACAAATGGAGCTTTCTTTTGGTGGTATTTAATCACTGCTGTTTTTTTATTTTAAAAAGAGAAATAATATGAAAAATAATGTGAAAAGAAAATGAACATTTTGAAAAAACAAAAGTTTTTCTGTCAGAAAATTTAGTAAATAAGTCATTTTTCTCCTTCACTGATGTGCGCTGATGAGGCTGCACTGATGGGCCCTGATGAAGCGGCACTGATGAGCACTGCTAGACAGCATTGATGGGCACTGATGGGCGACGCTGATTGGCTGCACTGATGGGCACTGAAATGTAGCACTGACTTGCATCACTGATGGGCACAAATTGGTATCACCGGTGGGCACTGTTGGGGCTGCACTGATAATCAGTGCCCTGATTATCTGTACAGTCTACCCTGCGAGGAGATGCTGCTGATCAGCTCTCCTCTCCTCACACTCAGTCAGTGTGAGGCAAGGAGAGTCAATTACTGGCACTTCCATGGACACAGCCGATCACGTAGGTAAAGAGCTGCGTCATCGGCTATTTACAGAGATTGGAGTCATGCCATGTCTCAGGAACACAGCACGCACGTGACGTCGGCCCAGAACAAGAGGTGGTTAAAGTACATATGTACTTCTGTATGTTTGAGTTCCTCAACCCCTCTCTCATCTATTATACCCAAACACTGGACTTCAGATGTATTGGGCTCTCCAGGCAATTTAGCTATCAATACTTAGACTATGCTGACCGATAGTGCTGGCCTTGCACTAAAGCTGGTCATATGTGGATTGAAATTTGGCTGGTTGAGCAGGGACCGGCCAAATTTCAATCCACATATGGGCAGGGTGGTTGGTGCCAATTGGTGCCACTCAATTAGCGCTGCAGGCTATAGCATCAGGCAATGGGCAAGTTTGACAGGCAGTGCAGTGCCACGAGCCCAAGTTAAGGGCCATGGCATGCGTACAGCCCTGTCAGGCTGTAATGTAAGACATCGGTTGGACGGCTGGGGGGGGGGCAGTGGCATATCTAGGGTATGGCACATGGATGCCATATGAAGGGGGCACTCGTCAGTGCTGTCTGTTTGGGGAGGAAGCAAAAAAGCCGCCCCCCGCACGAAAAAAGCCCCTTCGACCCATCCTCCTGACCGAGTCTCACCTCGCATGGCCGACTCCCGCACATATACAGTGGCCGGCAACTTGCTGTAGCACGGCAATACTTGGCGAAGTGGACGGGAGGGACTGGCGCCCCCATAGAGCGGCCAGTGACTGGCCATTCAACTGGCGGAGGAGGAGCCTAATGCTCCACCTACCCTCTTTCACTGGCATCTTGGTGGGGTCCGTTTGTGTCCAGAGAAGGATGTGGGGAAACCCCAGGCAGTGGCGTCGCTATGGGGGGGAGCGGAGCGCACCAAGGTGACGCCATCCATCCAGGAAGCAGTTGTAGTGACGGGTGCTGTTGAGCGCCCCCATCAGTGAAGCGGTGACAGTGTGCTGCTTCTCAGCTGAATAGAACTCAGCAGTGGTACTGTGACAGGGGAGAGGCGAGCTGCGGGCTGTCGGAAGGTTTCCCCCTGCTCACCCCCCCTCCTCTTTTCCCGTTAGCCGCGCAGGATGAGAGAGAGGGCTCTTTTCAGATTTGCCACTTAGCTACCTGCCCATTTTTTCCCCTCCTTATTGGCCACAGTGGAGGCCAGTCAAAAGAGACTAGGGGAGCATCATGAGACATGTAGTCCCAGAAGATTGCTGGCCCCATTGTTCTCCAGAGGGAGTCGGCTACACTCCCCAGCATGCACACTGACCATGCTGCCCAGGACCACCAGAGAAAGCGCCACGCTGCCTAGGACCACCAGAGAGCACGACACACTGCCCAGCACCATCAGAGCTAGCGCCACGCTGCCCAGCACCAACAGAGAGAGCGCCACACTGCCCAGCATCACCAGAGAGAGTGCCACGCTGCCCAGCACCACCAGAGAGTGCCACGCTGCCCAGCACCACCAGAGAAAGCGCCACGCTGCCCAGCAGCACCAGAGAGAGCGCCACGCTGCCCAGCACCACCAGAGAGAGCGCCACGCTGGCCAGCACCACCAAAGGTGGGGGGGTTTCTCAGCAACTTTTGTATACCGCCTCCCGTGTGAAATCGCCCTAAGAACTGGGAAGCACTCTGCTTACCAAAACATGTTATGGGTTTGTTTACAAAACATATCTCCCAAGCTGTTATTGTACAGTGCCAGCCTCTGCCTGTCCATGCTCTATTTGCTTATGTAGTATAAACAAGATTCAAAGCCAACTTACCTTAAAAGGCAGTATCTCACTCAAATAACCATGTGTAGGAAAAGTGAAAACGTATTAAGAGATAAAATTATTTAAAGTACCCATACCCAAGAAGGGCCTGTTAAAGTAAAGTTGGCTATGAATCTGGTCTATACTATGTAAGCAAATAGTGCATGAATGGGCAGAGGCTGACCCTGTTGGTTAGCTGGGCTTTAGGAGCCATATTAAGCCTTAGTGTCCGTACGTCAGACGAGTGACGCTGGACGGAGGCACGGCAGCCATCTTGATGTTGGAAGCGCTGGTCATTTCATTTTGCCTTCATATTTCTTATCAAATGTGAGTTTGTTTTACTTATCTATACAATAAATACCCCTTGTTAAGAATTTTGCGCAATGAGCGTTCCTTTTATACTCCCTACATGCACATGACTCTTGAGCCACTATACGCCCATTGGAACGTACCTGGCACTTTATCCTGTTGAAAGGAGGGTCTCCTAGGATTTTCCATCTGGTCCAGAGGGAAAGGGATGTTTTGGGACTGTATGGAGCAGAGGATCGCTTCTGATCCTAGGAAGATCATTCTTACCACTTGGTTACAATTTATGTGTATAACCCATACACTGATGGTAAGGGTCAGTCAGTTTGGGTGATGGTGATGGTTTTACTATTCCCTTCTGAAGTTCACTTCATGGTGGATCTCATCCAATAGAAGCTTTTGTTTCTCTTTAGTGGTGATGGCTCTGATTGGCTCCACTTTTACTTATGCTTGTAACTTTCTCCTATTATGAACTTTGCATATGATTTTAAGCGCTACACCATTTTTTTTTTTACATATAGTGTCCGCAGTGCCTGATAGGATAGAGCCAAAGCCATTTTACAGCTTGAAGGGGACAGGTTTGTCCTCTGTTGTCCACAATCTTACTGCTCCTTTAGATGTGGACACTTTAAGACCAGTTATATGAGCCAAAGGTGTGACACCTCCAGTTGTATATTCAGGTTATTCAGTTTCTCATTCAATTTACCATTTACAGCTTACTATATGGCACTACATTTGCAATTTTAAATTGTGTTGAATAAAACTGATTTTAGGTTTTTAGCCCAGTGTGTGCAGGTAGGTGCACCCCCTTTATTATACTCTACAAGCAGTTGCAGACAATCAGACGAAAACATCATCAGGTGAAGGTGATATACTATCCTTGATGTTATCATAGAGTCCTTCTTCAGCCCAAGTTGCTGCCATTTTTATTTAGAAAATTCCACCATTGGTGTGGCCCCCTCTCAACATTGCTCCTCAATTAGGAAAACATTTCCCAATTCAACCTCTAGATGGCACTATTGTATCATACATGAGATTGGGTTGATTGCATTGCCCTCAGGTGGCAATCACACGCCTGAATATAAGTGTGCCACATCCTATGTAATTTATAGATGAGCGTTGAGACCATTTGTTCAAACACCACATTATTGGTGAGTTCTTGTACAACCACCATGATCTTTCAAGAGGATAATGATCTGAAGCACACTAGCAAATCCACCATAAAATGTGTCTCAAACAAGAAGACATGAGGAATTATGGACTGCATTGAATCCAATTGATATGTTGTGGGGTCATTGAAATGAGTAGCTCATGAAGAAAAGAAAAGAAAAGAAAACCCATAAACATCTTGCAACTGAATGAACTTTGCATGGAGAAATGGTCAAAATTTCCAAAGACTCACCCAGGCAGTACGGGTTTGGAATCCCCTGCCCGGGTTTCTGTCCGCTCGAGACCCGGACACATCAGTGGCAGCCCCACAGCACCAATCCTACTCTCCCTTACTGTGTTTTTAATAAGGGAAGGGGGGCTCTTTAACTCCCTGCACATGCTTCTCCCCGCCTCCACTGTGGACCCTCCACACCCTCCCAGTACAGTGAGTGAAGGGAGAATGTTTTCAGCAGTGTGGAAAACACATAAGCAGCAGTGACAGTCTGCCCAGAACTCCATCACACACATCGGAGCTGTGAAGGATTTCCTCCTCCTCTGCTAGTGTGTGTGTGTGTTTGTGTGTGTGTGTGTGTTTGTGTGTGTGTGTGTGTGTGTTTGTGTGTGTGTGTGTGTTTGTGTGTGTGTGTGTGTGTGTGTGTGTGTGTTTGTGTGTGGGGGGGGGGGGGGGGGGGGCTTCTGTCTGCAGTCTTCCTGGCCAGTGGTCTTTCTACTAGAGGGGGGTGAACAATGCCCTCCTCCCATCTGGGGGTCGTTTTAACAGATGAGGGATGGGAGTTGCTATCTTCCTGGGTGGGGGACCCCTAATATCACCCCCTGCAATCCTAGCTGGGGGTCTTCTATAACTGGAGGGGGAAGAGGGGAATTCCTGTATTGGGGTCCCTTCTTATAACCCCCCCCCTTTCCCGCTGGGGGTCTTCTTAAACTAGAGGGAAGTTCCTATGTGTCTGGATATGGATCCCCTCTCATCACCCACCTGCAGTCTTCATATCTGGAGCTATCCTCAGATGACTCCTGACTCCTTTGGCACATGCCATAACCATCCCATATGTTGCAGCTTGGCATTGCATGCATTTTGTTAGCCCTGCCTACTATACCCTAGGGGTGGCATTTTGCCATCTTTTTCCCTGGGCACCATCCAGGGGCGGACTGACCATCGGGCATGGACCGAGGGCCCGTGGCCAGTAGGGGGCCCCATGACAGATTCCACTTCGATCTACCTGTCAATCACAGCTAGCTGACGGGTAGATCGGGTCCCGAATCCCTGCTAAGAAATTGCTGCAGTGTAAACAGACCTCTCGTGATGTGCTCCTCCCCGCTGGCCCCTCCTTCCCTCCCATCCACCCCAGGTGCTTGTATTTGTCATCACCTCAGACAGACGAGAAGAGAGGAGGGGCCAGAGAGGAGGGGCCAGAGAGGAGGAGCACATCAAGAAAGGTATGTTTACAGCCGCTTCCCGTGCTACTCTGCATCTAGGAAGGAAAGTGCAGCAGCTGCTGTCCTGTGTCCCTCCATGTGCCCAGCATCCTGCTCTGTGCCCAAAAGCCCTGAACGCTGCCCCATGCCCTATAGTCTGCCCATACCCTGCTATCTGCCCCATGCCCTGATGTCTTCCCATGCCCTGCTCTGTGCCCCCATGCCCTGCTCTGTGCCCCCATGCCCCGCTCTGTGCCCCCATGCCCTGATGTCTGCCCCATGCTCTTTGCCTCCTAGCCCTGCTCCGTGCCCCCATGTCCTGCGGTCTACCCTATGCTCTGCTCCGTGCCCCCATGCCCCAATGTCTGCCCCCATGTCATGCTGTGCCCCCTTGCCCTGCGCCCCCATGCCCTGCTCCATGCCCTGCTCAGTGACCCCCCCATGCCCTGCTGTGTGACCCCCCCATGCCCTGCTGTGTGACCCCCCCCATGCCCTGCTGTGTGTGACCCCCCCCATGCCCTGTGTGTGACCCCCCCATGCCCTACTGTGTGTGACCCCCCATGCCCTGCTTTGTGCCCCACACCCTGCTCTGTGCCCCATGCCCTACTGTCTGCCCCATGCCCTGCTGCCTGCCCCCATGATGTGCCCTGTGATGTATTCCATGACCTATTGTGTGCCCTGTGATATGCCCTACTGTGTGTCCCATGATGTGCCCCATGTTGTGTCCTACTGTGTGCCCCATTCCCTACTATGTGCCCAATTCCCTCCTGTGAGCCTTGTGATGTGCCCTGAGCCCTACTGTATCCCCGATGATGCATCATTCAGTGCCCCATAGTGTGCTCTTCTGTGTGCACCATACAGTGCCCTATATGTGCCCTCTTGCTTCATGTAATATACCTTGCTGTGCCCCATAATGTATCCTCTTGCCCCTATGTAATATGCCCTGCTATGCTTCATAACGTGCCCTGCTGTGTCCCATATGAGATTGTATCCCTCCTGTGCTATGCTGTGCCCCTTAATGTGCCCTCATGCCCCTATGTAATATACTCTGCTGTACCCCATAATTTGCCCTCCTGCCCCATGTAATGTTCCATGCTGTGCCCCTCTGCCTCCCCAATGTAATGTGCCCTATAATGTTCCCTGCTGCCCCCCCCCCATGTAATGTGTCCTACTGTGTCCCCCCAATCTGTAATGTTCCCTGGTGTGCCCTGCTGCTCTCCACACACACACATATTGTGCCCTCCTGACCCCCTGTGCTATGACCCGCTGACTTCTATACTTTGCCATGGTTCCCCCATGCTCTGCCCTGCTGCCCCCTGTGTACTCTGCTTGCCTGACATCCAATGCTCTGCCCTGCTGCCCCCTGTGCACTGTTTATCTCAGGTTCAACCCAGAATTGAGGCGTCCACGCTGTGCAAGCTGGGGGGTGGGGCTTTGTGTGGGTGTGGAGAGTGTGGGCGGGGACACAGGGGGCCCTATGATTTCCTGTTGCCCAGGGGCCCAATGGGTTGTCAGTCCGCCCCCTGGCACCATCTGACAGGAAGCCACAGTGGGGTTTGTCGCTAAAAGTAGATTCCACACTCATTCATACGCAGTGCAACTGAGGCTGCAGAGAAAGGGAATGAGGACTATGTGTCTTCAGTTAGTCTTTTGAGATAAAAAAAAAAAAGTGACAGGGGAGATTATACTGGGGGACAACTTGACCTGGGGAAAGGATGTACTGGGGTACAGATTGACCTGGGGGGGGGATTATACGAGAGGACAGACTGACCTGGAGGGGGCTATACTGGGGGACAACTGATCTGGGGGGGGTAATACTGGGAAACAGACTGACCTGGGGGGGATTATACTGGGGAACAGACTGACCTTTCGGCCACACCCACCATTCATCGCGGCATCGCATTACTACTCTTCTTGGGGCACCCAGAAGGGTGTCCCAGGTCTTTTACAGTTATTTAATGTATACTGCAAATTTTTTTAAAAATTTGCCGTGTGCCTTTTAAGTGTTTAGGTTTGGCTTGACAAAAAAAAGGTGGCAACCCTAGTTCACACCCATAGCGGGATTGAAAATGTGCGCGTTCAGCTGAACTCGCACAATTTCATACCCGCATGTCAGTCCAACTTCGAGGGCAATTTCAGAGACATCTGTGCAGGTTGCTGCACAGATGTCTATACAAATCGCCCCCCCGAAGTCGCCAAAAGTAGTACAGAAACTACTTTTGGGAATCGGTGCGGCACCCACCGGAGTCTGGCATTTCACACTTATATAACCACTAAACAGAGCTTATATATTGATGACATTCAGTGTTTTTAAATCCGTCTGAATGTTTTGATGTTGAATTATAAAAGCAGCGACAAGCCTGCTGATCTCACAGGTTTGCTGATCTGACAGAACACCGCTGATTTTAGAATTCAACATCAAAACAGTCTGACAGATTTCCAAAAACTTTACTGTATTTCACTATATAAAGCTCCGTTTAGTGGTTAAAAATAAGTGTGAAATGGCAGACTCTGGTGGGTGTAATGGGGTGTACACATCGGCGGACTTTCCGACGGACTTTTGACAGACTGCCAACGGACTTTTTTTAACAAACGGACTTGCCTACACATGACCGGTCTACGGACGGAGTTGTCTACACACGACCGGACTTTCCAGCAGACTATGTCCGCCGGTCTTCCCGATGGAGTTCCCGACGGACTTTCCGAATGAATGGACTAGCCCACACACAGACAAGTCCGTTCATTTTAAAACGCGACTCTGGTACGACGGGACTAGAAAAAGGAAGTCAGTCAATCTCGGCGAGATTGACACCTTGCAAGCCCCGTCGCGGGGCATACCAGGCCCTTAGGTCTGGTATGGATTTTAAGGGCAACCCCTACGCTGAAAAAGACCCTTATCCGAGCACGCAGCATGGCCGGTCAGGAAAGGGTGTGGGGACGAGCGAGCGTGCGCGCCCCCCTCCTGAACCATACCAGGCCGCATTCCCTCAACATGTGGGGGTGGGTGTCCTGCAGCCCCCCCCCCCCACCCCGAAGCACCTTGTCCCCATGTTGATGAGGACAGGGGCCTCTTCCTGACAACCCTGGCCGCCCCCAGATCCCGGGCCCCCCACCCTATGTGAATATGGGGTACATCGTATCCCTACCCATTTCTCCTAGGAAAAAAGTGTCAAAAAAAAAAAAAAAAAAAAAAACACACTACACAGGTTTTTAAAGTAATTAATTAGACAGCTCTGGGGGTCTTCTTCCGACTTCGCCGGAGGGTGTCCGGTTCTTCTCCCGCTGTTCGACCTCTTCTCCAGGCTGCTCAGCTATCTTCTGCCACTCTTTTGCTAGCAGTGGCCCAGACTTCTGCGTCATCTTCTTTCCTCTGCTCTTCTTCCGATTTTGACACAACGCTCTCTCCCGCTCTAATGTTGTGTGAGCGCTCCGCAATGACTTATATAGGCAGTGACCCCACCCCCTTATGATGTCACAGTCCCGGGACATGCTGGGACTGACGTCATAAGGGACGTGGTCAGTGACAACATGTGTCAACATCGGAAGAAGAGAAGAGGGAAGAAGATGACGCAGAAGTCTGGGCCACCGCTAGCAAAAAAGAGCGGCAGAACATGGAGGAGCCGGCAGAAGAACCCGGGAGAGGTCGAACACCGGGAGAAGAAGCCAGAGAGCGGGAGAAGAACCGGACACCGGGAAAAGAGGCCGGAGAGAGCGGCGAAGTTGGAAGAAGACCTCCGAAGCTGTCTAATAAAATTACTTTAAAAACCTGTGTGTTTTTTTTATTGACACTTTCCCTAGGTGAATGGGTAGGGGTACGATGTACCCCTACTCATTCACATAGGGTGGGGGGCCAGAATCTGGTGTCCCCCTTATTAAGGGGGGTTCCCGGATTCCGATAAGCCCCCCGCCCGCAGACCCCGACAACCAACAGCCAGGGTTGTCGAAAAGAGGCCCTTGTCCTCATCAACATGGGGACAAGGTGCTTTGGGGGAGGGGGGGCCGCAGGGCCCCCCCTCCCCCAAAGCACCCACCCCTCCATGTTGAGGGCATGTGGCCTGGTACGGTTCAGGAGGGGGCGCTTGCTCGTCCCCACCCCTTATCCTGACCGGCCGGGCTGCGTGCTCGGATAAGGGTCAGTTTTTCTTATTGCAGCGAGCGCAAGATGTAGTACCCTGCCCTTTCTTTGTATCTGATCTGTTGGACCAGCATACAGACGAAAGGGCTTTCCGTTAGGAACTGAGTCCGGCGGAGTTACGACGTAAAGATTTGAAGCAGGTTTCAAATCTAAAGTCCGTCGGAAGGCCGATGCAGCCCACACACGGTTAGATTGTCTGCCGGATTCGGTCTGTCGGACCAGTACGGTCGGAAAGTCCACCCTTGTGTACACGGCATAACAAGATGTCCGCTTGCCACCTTCTCACTGTATCCTTACTGTGGAGGAGTACGGGATGTAGCAAGATGGCGGCGATGGAAAGTCATTTCCGTTTTAAAATCTGATGGGTCGCCTAATCTGATGAAATGCCGACAATAGCCGCTGATTTGGCATGCAATTTGACATGTCAAATCGCATGCCAAATCGCTACAATGTGAACCTAGGCTAAATGTCAGATACTGTTAAACATCAGGGCCGCTGATAAGGGGGTAGCACCTGCCCTCCTGAACGGGGCCCATAGCAGCAGGAGAGTTGGTGCAGTTACTGGAACCTATCCCCCTGTGGCCCTGCCTGTGTTTATGAATGAACAGGGAGCCTCTATATAGAGTGCTTCCTGTTCACTCTTCAGCTAGTTCTGCAGAGAAAGGATTGAGGAATCTGTGTCCTTAATCTCATTTTCTGTGTCTCTGCGAGACATTGGGTGTCTGTTTAGACCCCTGATTTTTCACCAACCCCAACAGCACTTTTCAAAAGTTAAAATAAAAAAATAAAATTGGAAATTTAAAAAAATAAAAAATAAAAATGGGATTTTTTTACTTACCGTAAAATCCATTTCTGTGAGTTCATTGACGAACACAGCGCCTTTTTAATCTTGACCATTGGGTTACACCGCCTCTGCAGGAGTAGGACTAGGCAGAACAAAAAAAAACCTGGCTACGCCCATGGGCTGTCCTCAGTCAATATATAACCTCCTCCCTGCTCTAGGTATTCAGTTTAGTAGCAAGCAGTAATAGCAGTAATAGAAGTATCAAAAACTCCATAGAGGGGTGGGTGCTGTGTCCGTCGATGAACTCAGAGAAATGGATTTTACGGTGAGTACAAAAATCCCATTTTCTCTTGTTCATGTTCATTGACAGACAGCGCCTCCTTAATCTTGACCATTGGGACGTCCAAAAGCAGTGCCAAAGAAAAATGAGGGGTGGGCAAAATAACCCAAGGCTAACCACAAGAGCCCTAACCAGGACGCAGGAGCCTTAACCGGGTCACAGGAGCCCCTTCTGAAACAAAAAATGTTTAATGAAGAAAACACCCCTTATGAGGGAACCCCCCTTTCAAACAGCAGCCTGCAAAACCTTGTGGCCAAAAGCAGCATCTGCAGATGCCAAAATATCTACTTTATAGAATTTAGTGAAGGTATGCACTGACGACCAAGTGGCCGCCTTGCAAACCTGTGATATTGACGCTTGATGACAGAAGGCCCAAGAAGTACTAAGCGCCCGAGTAGAATGCGCCATGACAGGGAAAGGAGGAACCCGACCCTTAATAGAATAGGCCTGAGTCCCAGACTGTCTGATCCATCTGGAGATGGTAGCCGAAGAAGCGGCCAGCCCTTTCCTTGGTCCTTGTGTAACCAAAAAAAAAAAAAAAAAAAAAGAAGGGAGTCTGACTCAGTGGATTCCAGATATACCCGAATTGCACAAAGCACATCCAAGGTATGCAAAGCAAATTCCTTGGGATGAGCCAGCTTGGGACAAAAGGACGGCAACACAATGTCCTAATTCAAATGGAAGTCAGAGACAACCTTGGGCAAAAATGACGGACAGGGACAAATAACCACTTTATCCCTATGGAGTACTAAATAGGGGCTACGACAGGATAATGCCGCCAACTCCGAAACCCTGTGGGCCAAGATAATAGCCACCAGGAATGCCACCTTCTGGGACAACGTAGGTAAGGGAATCCCCTGAATATTCTGGAATGGAGGTTTCTGGAGAACAGATAGCACCAAGTTTAAATCCCATGGTGGCAAAAGAGACTGTACAGGCGGAGCCACATGCCGGACTCCTTGAATGAAGGTACAAACTAAAGAGTGAGTGGCTGGGGGTCACTGAAAGAAGACTACTAAGGGAGACACCTGGTCCTTGATAGTGCTCAAAGCCAACTTCTGCTCAACACCCTGTTGAAGAAAAGCGAAGATCCGAGCCACAGAAAAGGATCGAGGATGAACGCTAATCGACTTACACCAAGAAATGTACGCTTTCCATTTACGATGGTATATCTTACTAGAAGTCGACTTCCTCGCCTTCACTGATCCCGACAGACCTCCATCTCTCAGTACCTGCCTTTCAATGGCTAGGCCATTAAAACCAGTTACTGTAAAGCAGGATAGAAGCTCAGCCCTCGGTACAACTGGTGCTCTTTTAGAGGTAGCTTCCAAGGGAAGTTTACGGCCACCGGAAGATTTTAGCTATCGGTCCTTCGCAGGAGGAAGGAGTTGGCCCCGCAGTGACACTAGGACAACTGAGGCGTCTACCAGAAGAACTCACGAGGTTGCCACGAGCCTCAGTTACTTCCCGTTGAACTGAACCTGCTGAAGGGGCCGACATTTGAGAAGAAAAACTACTAACCTGGTCAGTATTCACTCCAGAGTCAGACCCAGGTAGCCCAATTTCCTGGACAGGGCTAGAGGGGACCTTGGGTAGTTCGGACGTCACCCGAACGTTTACAGGATTAATACCCACAAGGAGACACAGGGCCCCCCAAAGTGGACAAATTCTGTCCCCCTTCTTTGGTACCCCCAAAAGTTTCAATTCATGGACCCCCTTGATGATCACGAAGGAGGTCCATGAATCTGGAAACCTGCAAAGATGTCCCCCCACCCCAGCAATGGGTGAGGGCAGACCTTCATACTGAAGGAGTCTTGTCAGTGGATCCAGAGAAGCCTGCTTTAGGCTTACCAGACCAAGTTTACTTGGAACTTCCCGGGGAAGACGTGAGAGATCCGTTTCCTAGATTGGGGCGGGATGGTACTTTTTCCCCCTGTGACACCCTTGATGTTATCCAGGGTAGCCTTGAAAGGGCAGATCAACGAGAGCTTTTTTAGAGGCTTGGTCTGTCGACCAAGTCTTCAGCCACAGCACACGTCTAATCATCACTGCTGAAATAGAAAGCTTGGACAGCACAGGAGCTGTATCCAAGGCTGCATTACAAATATACTGTAGCCCGTGGACCAACCAGACCGCTAAATCAACATAAGCAGCGGGAACCTGCTCACTACCTAGACCCTGGCGCAAAAGCTTGGCCATTCAGTTAGGTTCTGCGACACCAGGGCCGAGGCCAAGACTGGATGCAATGCCGACCCAGCCATAGTAAACATGCTGCCTGCCACAGCCTTTCCTGTCAGTCGGGTCCTTAAAGGATGAGGTCATGGTTGCTCTATTCAACCTGGAAACAGGAGGGTCCACCACTGGTGGGTTAGTCCACTTTTTTAAAAGCGATTCTTCAAAAGGGGTAGCGTACTGAGAGAGGTTTGGGGACCACAAAGGGGTATTTTGGTTGTTGGCAGATAAGGAAAAACCCTTGGTGTGCGAGGCGACTTAGGCGTACCAAAGGACACAGCCACGTCTGTGGCCCTGTCAGCCACAACCCCCATCTTTAGAGTCTCCTGCACTGCAGTAACAAGTGCGTCCACCAGCGCTTTTTCACTCACTGCTGAGACCGCAGAGGACTCATCCTCACTATCGGACGGGTCAGGGGGTGAGATATTAAACCCCCCTAGACGGGCCACGTCCCCGGCGGCATTAGGCTCAGAATCAGATGAGACCGAATGAGCAGGGGAAGGCAGGGGGACGCTTCCTCCTGGGTCTTTGCCCACACGCTACTTCCACCCGGGATACTAATGACTCAAGGACAACCATGGGAAGCTGGGGTTTCGAGGGACCTGCCACCTCCATGAGGGGATCAGTGGATGAGATGTGACCCTGAGGCTCCATAAGGAAGAAGACACTGTAGTATAAAAGGAACTTTGGCACCACTAAGGGACACCCCAATGGCCAGGGTCCTATCAGCAGAGAGGGAGATACACAAGGACCCCCCAAAGACTCACCCTACCAAACGGAGGAGCACCGAAATTCAGGCCCAGCAACATCAATGTCGGTGTCCATTACATATATCCGGGGACAGGAAGAGAAGCATAGGGGAGGAAGAGGAGGAGCTTTGGCATCTCCACGAGGTTCTGGCCATCTCTAGTGTCTCACTAGACTAACGAAAAATGGCCGCCATGACGTCATCGGCTACACAAACATGGCCACCAGCCAGAGACCAGTCAGACCAAGCCGTCATGTCATCAGACCACCCAAAAATGACCGCCGATTGTTTGACATGCTGAAGCATGCTGCCAGGATCCTCTCTGTGCCTTCCACATTGCTGCACCCTCTGCAAGGGGACCCCCTTCCAAAAAGGTCCTGTACCACCAGGCAGGGTGAACATTTAAGGTGAAACCCCTGAGCCCTCTGCACTGGGACCCCCAAACTGCACACTAAATCATACTGCACACACACAGCATGGCATGCACCTAGGGGTCTCCGCTGCCCCCACTGCACTGGAACCCCCCCATACCGCCAGGGCAGGACACACCACCCAGAAGAGAAATGGCAGACCCCCAGGGGTCTCTGATGCCTGCCCTGGGACTCCAACCAATCCCTGGGGGGGGGGGAGCCCAGTTTAACCAGGGGACTTTAGGATGGAAGGAGGGATCCTGCAGGCAGGTCAAACCATCCCTGGAGGGTACCTGCGTCCACCCCAAACCCCACAAAGGGGGAAAGGGGGAACTGTACTTACTGATCCATGGTGCAGGTGACCCTCCAGACAGAACTCCTCGCCACCGAAGTAGGGGGGGGTGTTAGCCAAGGGACCACTGCGACTCAGACCAGAGCCCGTTTGTATGCGACCCCTACGTTTAACTCGCAGGCCAGCCTCCGTCCATTGAGGCTATGTTGTGGCCGACTTAGCGCCTAAGCTGCGGTCTGCACGCGCTCGCTGGCTGGACTGGGAAGACCACTGGATCTAGATTATCCAGCCCGTCGCCCGCCTAGTTGATTGCAGATCTCCCAGGAGAAGATGCATGCATAAAAAGACAAAGTAAAATTTGCTAGGACAAAAAGATCCCAGAAAGGAGGTAGGTCCTTACTCCTGACTAGACAGAAAAAAAACTGAATACCTAGAGCAGGGAGGAGGTTATATACTGACTAAGGACAGCCCATGGGCGTAGCCAGGTGTTTTTTGTTCTGCCTAGTACTATTACTGTAGAGGGGATATAACCCAATGGTCAAGATTAAGGAGGGGCTGGGTCTGTCGATGAATGAAAGAGAAAACATAATTAATGGTGCTTTAATTAGTAGTTTGTTCATTCAGCTGAAGCCAGCAGCTAGGCTTGGTTCACTGCTCCTGTTAGCT
Source organism: Lithobates clamitans (assembly GCA_037952925.1). Classification (NCBI taxonomy): domain Eukaryota; kingdom Metazoa; phylum Chordata; class Amphibia; order Anura; family Ranidae; genus Lithobates; species Lithobates clamitans. The sequence continues at coordinate 290,272 of JBBGZY010001365.1, read as the reverse complement.
AGGCTGTACGGGGCCTAGGGTTGCCACCTTTTCTTCAAGCCAAACCCGAACACTTTTGCGGCGCATGGCAATTTTTTTGTAGTACATGCTATACGATTGTAAAATACCTTGGGTTACCCAAAGAGAGTAGTAATGAGGTGTGCTACAGTGAACAGTGGCTGTGGCCCAATTGCATTAACAGTGGGGGGGGGGGGGACTTAAAGGGGCATGGTTAAATAAAACAAAAGCATTAGTGTACCCATAAAATATGATTCGATTCATAAAAGAAATGTCAGTTAAAATATGAAAAGAGCCTACCTTAAAAGCGGACACTGTCAGCCAGTAGTACAGTGCATGGTGTCAGTAGAGCAGTGGACGGTGTCAGTAGGGCAGTGGACGGTGTCAGTAGGGCAGTGGACGGTGTCAGTAGGGCAGTGGACGGTGTAAGAAGGGCAGAGGACAGTGTAAGAAGGGCAGAGGACAGTGTCAGTAGAGCAGTGGACGGTGTCAGTAGGACAGAGGACGGTGTCAGAAGAGCAGAGGACGGTGTCAGAAGGGCAGAGGACGGTGCCAGTAGGGCAGTGGACGGTGTCAGTAGGGCAGTGGACGGTGTCAGTAGGGCAGTGGACGGTGTCACTAAAGCAGTGGACAGTGTCAGTAGAGCAGAGGACGGTGTCAGTAGAGCAGAGGACGGTGTAAGAAGGGCAGAGGACAGTGTCAGTAGAGCAGTGGACGGTGTCAGTAGGGCAGAGGAAGGTGTCAGAAGGGCAGAGGACGGTGTCAGAAGGGCAGAGGACGGTGTCAGAAGGGCAGAGGACGGTGTCAGAAGGGCAGAGGACGGTGTCAGAAGGGCAGAGGACGGTGTCAGAAGGGCAGAGGACGGTGTCAGTAGGGCAGAGGACGGTGTCAGTAGGGCAGTGGACGGTGTCAGTAGGGCAGTGGACGGTGTCACTAAAGCAGTGGACGGTGTCACTAAAGCAGAGGACGGTGTCAGTAGAGCAGAGGACGGTGTCAGTAGAGCAGAGGACAGTGTCAGTAGAGCAGAGGACAGTGTCAGTAGAGCAGAGGACAGTGTCAGTAGAGCAGAGGACAGTGTCAGTAGAGCAGAGGACAGTGTCAGTAGAGCAGAGGACAGTGTCAGTAGAGCAGAGGACAGTGTCAGTAGAGCAGAGGACAGTGTCAGTAGAGCAGAGAACGGTGTCAGTAGAGCAGAGGACGGTGTCAGTAGAGCAGAGGACAGTGTCAGTAGAGCAGAGGACAGTGTCAGTAGAGCAGAGGACAGTGTCAGTAGAGCAGAGGACAGTGTCAGTAGAGCAGAGAACGGTGTCAGTAGAGCAGAGGATGGTGTAAGAAGGGCAGAGGACGGTGTCAGTAGAGCAGAGAACGGTGTCAGTAGAGCAGAGGACGGTGTAAGAAGGGCAGAGGACGGTGTCAGTAGAGCAGAGGACAGTGTCAGTAGAGCAGAGAACGGTGTCAGTAGAGCAGAGGACGGTGTAAGAAGGGCAGAGGACAGTGTCAGTAGAGCAGTGGACGGTGTCAGTAGGGCAGAGGAAGGTGTCAGAAGGGCAGAGGACGGTGTCAGTAGGGCAGAGGACGGTGTCAGTAGGGCAGAGGACGGTGTCAGTAGGGCAGTGGACGGTGTCAGTAGGGCAGTGGACGGTGTCACTAAAGCAGTGGACGGTGTCACTAAAGCAGAGGACGGTGTCAGTAGAGCAGAGGACGGTGTCAGTAGAGCAGAGGACAGTGTCAGTAGAGCAGAGGACAGTGTCAGTAGAGCAGAGGACAGTGTCAGTAGAGCAGAGGACAGTGTCAGTAGAGCAGAGAACGGTGTCAGTAGAGCAGAGGATGGTGTAAGAAGGGCAGAGGACGGTGTCAGTAGAGCAGAGAACGGTGTCAGTAGAGCAGAGGACGGTGTAAAAAGGGCAGAGGACGGTGTCAGTAGAGCAGAGGACAGTGTCGGTAGAGCAGAGAACGGTGTCAGTAGGGCAGAGGACGGTGTCAGTAGGGCAGAGGACGGTGTCAGTAGGGCAGAGGACGGTGTCAGTAGGGCAGAGGACGGTGTCAGTAGAGCAGTGGACGGTGTCAGAAGGGCAGAGGACGGTGTCAGTAGGGCAGAGGATGGTGTCAGTAGGGCAGAGGACGGTGTCAGTAGGGCAGAGGACGGTGTCAGTAGGGCAGAGGACGGTGTCAGTAGGGCAGTGGACGGTGTCAGTAGAGCAGTGGACGGTGTCAGTAGAGCAGTGGACGGTGTCAGTAGAGCAGTGGACGGTGTCAGTAGAGCAGTGGACGGTGTCAGTAGAGCAGTGGACGGTGTCAGTAGAGCAGTGGACGGTGTCAGTAGAGCAGTGGACGGTGTCAGTAGAGCAGTGGACGGTGTCAGTAGAGCAGTGGACGGTGTCAGTAGAGCAGTGGACGGTGTCAGAGCAGTGGACGGTGTCAGAGCAGTGGATGGTGTCACCCGGTGAGAACTGTGTATATATATATATATATATATATATATATATATATATAGTCAGAGAGGTTCTCGGTTCAGGATACTTGCTGGGCACTCTAGAGGGCGCCGGTTGCCTATTTAAGCTGATGGGATGCTGTGCTCAGTGCTGTCCGATCATCAGCTTCCTGTTTCCGAACTTCCTGTTTCCTGTGTATTGCTCTGATCTCCCTGTGACCCGGCTTGTTTACTGGATTCTCTCTCTCTGCTATCCGCCTGCAAATTGACCCCGGCCTGCCTCTGACGTTGAACCTGCCTGACCCCTTGTACCTTTGCTGATTGCCTGTTGCCAAAACCTGCCTGTGACCTGGACCTTGTACCTGCCTGCTCCCTTTGTACCGTGCTGACCGCCTGCTGCCAACTTTGCCTAGTGACCGGATCTGCCTGCTCTGTACCTGTTAGCTGATCTCCAGCCTACCTATTACCAACTGCCTGCTTGTGTCAGGATCCTGGGCCTTATTCCTGCAAACCACCCGCCAGGCTCTCATACCATTCTGTGCTCCTGTGCCTTCTGTGTACTCTATCAGGGGCCGGGAACCAGATACGTACGGGAGGCCATCCTCTGCTACATCGGGTTCGTCAGTCTGGTACGGGTAAGTCTGACATATATATATATATAGATGGTGTATGGGGGGTGGAGAACAGTATCTATAGATGGTATATGGGGGGGGGTGGAGAACTGTATATATGGGGGGGGGGATGTATATATGGAGAGGACTGTATATATGGGGGGAGGACTGTATATATGGATGGTGTATGGGGGGAGGACTGTGTATATGGGGGGGGGGGACTGTATATATGGATGGTGTATGGGGAGAGGACTGAATATATGGGTGGGGGGGACTGTGTATATGGGGGGGGACTGTATATATAGATGGTTTATGGGGGGAGGACTATATATATTAGGGGGACTGTATATATGGGGGGGACTGTATATATGGATGGTGTATGAGGAGGAGAGAGAGAACTATATGGATGGATGGTATATGGGAGGGGGCCGGCAGAACTGTATATATAGTGTATGGTGGGGGGAGGGGGGTGTACGTATATATGTATGTATAGTGTATGGTGGGGGGAGGGGGGGTGCAAGTATGTATGTATAGTGTATGGTGGGGGGGGTGTATGTATATATGTATGTATAGTGTATGGTGGGGGGAGGGGGTGTATGTATAGTGTATGGTGGGGGGAGGGAGGGGGGGTGTAAGTATGTATGTATAGTGTATGGTGGGGGGAGAGGTGAGAGTACTTTGAAATCCTGACATGGATGGTAAAAACCTACCTTACAAGCTGGGCTCCAGTCCCAGCGCGATCTGTGCACACATTCCAGCAGGGAATGGGGAGACTCTGCCCACCTCCTTGCCCCTTCTGCTGGCAGCCAGAGGATTGGAGGAGAGCACCCGGCCGGTAACATGGAGGCTCCGCCTCTGTGTCCCGACTCCGTCCTGCACTCAGACAGCTGAGCGGGAGCAGAAATCAAGCAACGCTAAGGCGGCGCTACGGACCCGAACTCCACGGCCACACTGATGACACAGCTTCGGCACAGGGAGCCATGGGTCTGATATGAATAATGTGCCCGGGTCTCAGGCGGGCAGAGACCCGGGCACATGTTTCAAAAACCGTACTGTCTGGGTGAATCCCAGACAGGTGGCAACCCTAACGGGGCCCCATGATTTCTAACAGCAGCCCTGTAGACAATTATGCAAAATGCCTACAGAATTTCATCTAAAAGAGTGTACGTATTTTCCCATACACCATTTTATTCAAGTATATTGTGTTTATTTGTAGCAGAGGTTGAATGAAGATCTAATGTTTTCCTGTTAAAATATATGTTGTAAAAATTTTTTTACATGGCAGTAAACATATTTCTGAATTCACCCTTGACCTTTGGAGCAGTGTGTTAACTTTGCATTTCTCTTCATCTGCTATGTTCCTGCTGGGAATCAGGATACTGGCATGTTATATTATGCATAGCTCCCAACTGTCCCCGATTTTGAGGGACTGTCCCTCTTTCCACGATTAGATAGATTAGATAGATAATAAAATGCACTTTTTAGCTTTCAAAAAGTGTTTCCCAGTGATAAACCTTTCGTCCAAATTCTAAATTGCTGCATTTGTAAATTTGAAAAGCCAATATAAAGGAATAGTAGTGGTAAAAAAAGCCCTTGTTGATTTAATTAACTGTTTTTTACATTTTGCTAGTAGGTGTCCCTCATTCCCATCTCAAAATGTTGGGAGGTATGTATTATGTGTTATTATATTATGTGTTATTATATTATATGAAGAGAAGCCGAGTCTATAAGTCTGTGCATAATCTACAGATATTAATGTTATGCCTGTATAAACACTTCCAGCTTTTTCCATGTTTTGCTCATTTAGATGTTTGAAAATCATTATCTATATCAATTATTCATGGGTCTGTGAACATTTGTAATATTTTATCATTCATTCAAACTATTTTTTATATGAATAGTATGAACACATTAGAAAGTCAAAAAAGTACCTCAGAAATATCTTATTCTTACACAATAACAAATCCACATTTCTGGAGCATTTCATGCAGACACAGGTGGGGAAATTACCAAAACCAGAGCAGATAGAATCTGGAGCAGCTCTGCATAGTAACCTTGTTCCGTTTTGAAAATCTAAAAATAAAAGTGGATTGGTTGCCATTCAAAGCTGCTCCGGTCTTAACCACTTCAGCCCCGAAACCCCTTCATGACCAGGCCATTTTTTGCGATACGGCACTGCGTTAATTTAACTGACAATTCAGCAGTACTGCGACGATGTACCCAAATAAAATTTTAGTGCATTTTTTCCCACAAATAGAGCTTTCTTTTGGTGGTATTTGATCACCTCTGCGGTTTTTATTTTTTGTGCTATAAACAAAAAAACAAAAAATTTTGAAAAAACAATATTTTTTATTTTCTGCTCTAAAACATATCCAATAATAAAGAAAAAAAAATTGAATTTCTTCATCGATTTTGGCAAATATGTATTCTGCTACATATTTTTGTCAACAAAAATACCTATAAGCGTATATTTATTGGTTTGCGCAAAAATAAAATAATTGTGTCTACAACCTATGGGATTTTTTTTGGAACTTTTATGGATTTTATCTTTTTACTAGTAATGGCAGCGATCAGTGATTTTTAGCGGGACTGTGACATTGTGTCAGACAAATCAGACACTAAGTGACACTTTTTTGGGGACCAGTGACACTATTAGTGATCAGTGCTAAAAAATATGCAATGTCACTAAATGTGTCCCTAGGCGGTGCTTTCTGTGTGGGGAGGGGGCTTGTACTGTAAGAAGACAGCTCCGTGTTTCTGATTAGCAGAAACACAAGATCTGTCTTCTCCTGTCACAGAACGGCAGTCTGCCCTGTTTACATAGGCAGACCGACGTGCTGTCTGCCTCTGGAATGATCGGTGGGTCCCGGTGGTCATAGGGTTCGCTGGACCCGATAATTGGCTGTCCGTGTCCAATCACAGCGGGAGTGGGTTGCCAGCAGCGCCCCAGACCTGGAAGAGAAAATCATGTATAAAGCAATACAAACTCCACCGCTCAGGTAAATCCAAGCCAAAATGCATGCGTCCTAAACCTCCAGAGAGGGGAGAGCCCCAGGTGCTGGCTAATGCTTGTATAGGTAGAAGTGAACGAAAAAGGTCTGGACAGCCGCACACAACGGAATAAATTTCATATGCATTTTATTTGTAGAACAGGATCATGAAGTACACAGGGCACCACGGCAAGGTGGTACAGAGTAACAAATGACGTGTTTCACACTTAAACTAAGTGCTTACTCATAGCATGGTACGCGATTTTTGTGCTAAAGGGCCGACCTGCTGCAGTATATGCATGTGGGGTGGTCCTTAAGCGGTTAACTTCCCCCCAGACTATTATACCTTCTACTTCTGCAGTACATTTTTTATTTATAAACCTTCTTTTGACAAATACATTATCGTATGTAGTAACTCACCCGTCATTGCAAGTGTATTCAACAACTGCTCCAAACACAAATGATTCTTCTTTAGTCAGCTCAAGCATACCAAATTCGATATCTCCAGGATGTCCACATGATTTCTCTAAACAATACAAGTAGTTTGGAATATCTATGTTATTTACTGTATATAATGCATATTAGAAAAGCTTGCTGATGTTTCATGGCGACTATGGTAACAACAGGACAAGAAACATGCAGAAATCCAACACTTTACAACTGCCATCAGAACATTAGTAGAAGGGAAATCTCCCAGGCACAAGCACTGGTTTGAACAACTCAATGTATTGACAGAAACACACATTTGCTCCTACAATGGGTGTCAGGGGTTTTGTCTGATGAAGCGATCCTTCCTGATACTGGTTGCAGGAAAAAATGCGAGGATAAGATGGATAGGACAAGGTGGGAAAGGCACAGAAATGGCTGAAGAGGTGAAGGTGCAAGGCAAATGTCTATACAGTATATAAAGGCCCACTGAACCTCTGGACAAAATAAAAAAAATCAGACCACCAAAAGTTTGTAAATCTCTGCTTTTTCTGCTAAATCAGTCAGATACTCATGTCCAGAACTGTAGTTACAAAGGCCAGTTTGGACAGTTACCACAGACATGAGAGGATCAATGTAACTTCATTTAGTCTAAGCTTCTCTATGACTGACAGAGGCTGACATATCTTAGCTCCAATATTCTGCAGGTAAAAAAAAAAAAATTATATATCTTATCAAGACAATACTTCACAAAACTGTTAATCAGCTGAAGACTTGCAAAAATAGAAGTGACATATATGGATAAAAAAATCTTAATAGAAATTGTGTTCATTTAACAACATATAGAAATATTGACTGGCACTTGAGTTTAAGGTGAACCTTTGGCCTGGGTATAGACATTCACATTTTTACATAGTCTTAAAAAAACATTAAATGAATCCTAAAACAGGGCTTCTGGGGTTGACTCTGGAAATGGTTTACCCTAGGGATGCACCGATACCGAGCATTTGGGCAAGTATCGGTACTCTCACAACTGTTCCCGATACCAAAACCGATACTTTGAGGTGTGATTTGGGTCAATACAAAATAAATTGGTACAAATCACACTGCAAAGAATCGCCTGTGATTTGAAAAGGAATGCGGTGCAATTTCTGTCTGTGTGTGTAGAAAGGGAAAAGCACCATCTAGTGGGCAGTTTATTAAAAATGTTAAAACTCACACTACATATCTGGCCAAATTCAAAATCTTTATAGGTGTCCCTATCCTGCCAATGATAGCAAATCATGGATGTTGGAGGTGCTCACAGGGCTGGAGGAGATGTAGAGATTGTCAAACATATATACATGTGCAAATATGCACACACACACACACACACACACACACACACACACACACACACACACACACAATGCAACCAATAAGTTAAACCCACCAGAAAGTCAAAAATCTATAAATCAATTATTCTAAAATATTTATCCCAAGAAGGACTCCTAATTGTCACATGTTGAAAAAAAAAAAAATAGAACTTCCCTAATAAAATTCAAAAGCTGGTGATAGTCCAATACGAAAAATGAAAAAAAGAAAGAACAGTTCAGCAGTGTACAACCAACTCCACCCTCAATCAGAAAGAGGGGAGGACTGAAACAGCAGTGTACAACCAACCCCACCCTCAATCAGAAAGAGAGGAGGACTGAAACAATACCAAACATTTTTCTTTACTTTCACAGAACTGCGCCTTACATATCTATTCCCTCCAGTATCAAGCCACTGCAAAAATAGCAGGCTAAGGGGCCCTTTTATACCCCCTCCACTTCCTCCAGCGTCTAATTGTGCTCAGAAAAGCGCGGACGCCATGCATCGCCACTGCGCATTCCCGATTCGTGATTCACGTCACGTCGAGGCGTGTCGAAAACACCGGCACCATGTTGGAAAATCTGTCCAGAGCAGGGAGTGGCTTCAGGCTATACAGCCCTAAGCCACTCGACTACGCCCAAGCAAAGATTGGGGTAAAGGGGCAGAATCCTACTGTGAGGGCACGCTGAGCAAGTGGTCAGTGGTGTCAGCGCCAAATGCCCCACAAAGGAAACACTCAAAGGGGAATGACGGTGACGCCCTGGGCGTCCATATGGTCATCCATCTCCAAACAATGAGCCTCTTGAACAACCACAAATCACCATCTAGTGGCCAAATATGGGCAATACAACCCTAACATATAAAACAAATTTATTATTGACATATGGGCCAGATGTCTATGGAACAAATCCCAAGACAAAATATGGGATATATTAAAGGCAGGGATATCTGAAATAAACCAGTTCCACGCTTAATTGAGTTACAAAAAAAAAAATTAAATAAAAATATACAAACATATCATCTTTTAATAGGAAAAAGTATCCTAAATATGTACAGTCTTAAAAATTCTCCATCACAGAAGACCGTTCTTTCTTAGGGTCAGAGTCCATGGAGTTTATTTACTAAAGGCAAATCCACTTTGCACTGCAAGTGCACTTGGAAGTGCAGTCGCTGTAGATCCGAGGGGGACATGCAAGGAAAATAAAAAACATTTTCGCTTGTACATGATTGGATGATAAAATCAGCAGAGCTTCCCCTGATTTCAGATCTTCCCCTTATATTTACAGCGAGTCTCCATTTTCTTTTTTTGAGACCACAGTTTTAAATTATCTTAAATATTTTTTTTTCCCTTGAACAAATACCTGTACATGAGAGAGGGGGTGACGTTGACAAATTTCTCCTGCAGCGCGAGACTAAATGGATCTACACCTTATCAGCGATGAAACATCCTGGACTGAAAGAGTCCATTAGCTACAAACCCTTCCTATAAGCCATTTCTTTCTCTTTCTTCTGTGAAGGAGAATTTTAAGACTGTGCATATTTAGGATAATCTTTCCTATTAAAAGATGATAGAATGTTTGTATATTCTTGTTTAATAGTTTTTTTAAACTCATTTAAGCGTGGAACTGGTTTGTCTTTCAGATAGCACTTACTTTAATAAATCCCGCCTTTTGTCTTGGGATTGGTTTCATAGACATCTGGCCCATATGTCAATAATAAATTTGTTTTCTATGCTGGGGTTGTATTTCTCATGCTTGGCCAGTAAATGGCATTTTGTGGTTGTTCAAGAGGCTCATAGGTTTGGTGATGGGTGACCATATGGACGCCCAGGGCTTCACAGTCATTCCCCTTTGAGGGTTTCCTTTGTGGGGGATTTGGCGCTGACACCACTGACCACTTGCTCAGTCTGCCTTCACAGTAGGATTTTGCCCCATACCCTAATCTTTGTTGGGGCTTGGGCGTAGTCGAGTGGCTAAGGGATGTATAGCCTGAAGCCACTCCCTGCTCTGGGCAGATTTTCCAACATGGCGCCGGTGTTTCGCGCCTAAATGTGGCGCCACTTCAGGAGTGGATCGCGCATGCGCAGCGACGATGCAAGGAGTCCGTGCTTCCCTCTGCGCCATTAAACGCTGTAGGGAGTGGAGGGGGTATAAAAGGGCCCCTTAGCCTGCTCTTTTTGCAGTGGCCTAATACTGGAGGGAAGAGATATGTATGGCACCATTCTGTGAAGGTAAAGAAAAATGTTTGGTATTGTTTCAGTCTTCTCTCCTCTAGACATCTGAGCCACTAACCTTTATTGATAGGATATCTATTATATCAGGTAGGTTTATGCTGAATTTGGTTTTTTGGTTCCATGCTTTCAGAATTTCCTGATGTGTATATTGTTTGTATTGAGAGGTTATATTTATATACATCAATTTTGATATACTATACTGTTTTCAATTCATAGTGACCATACTTGCAGTACTCATCTCCTGAGGAAGCCACGGTATGGTGAAACATGTAGAGCAAGAAAATACTGCTGTCCATCTACAATATGGTAACTGTATGGTGACATCCTGATGTTTTTATGTACAAATAATTTTGATATTTTTATATATCGGTTTGTTCTTGGTTCCTTTCTGGCACCCTAAAAATCCTATTATCTTCCTATTTATGTACTCTGGATTATTATTTGTAAGCCTTAAAGGCGTCATGACTGTTCGAATGTGTCAGCTTCCCACACAGGGCTTTATCTGCAACTTAATGGGAAACTAGTCTCTCTATTCCCCATCAGGCTCCACCCACCTCTAGTACAAAACTCCTCAGATACACTATATTGCCAAAAGTTCATGTGCGTGTAACAGGCATTCCAATACTTTTGCCAATATAGTGTATGTTATAAGTAGGGGAGTAACTGGATGTTTTTCCCTACCTGTGCAAAAATATAATTTAAATTCATATTAAATTTAGGGGCTGCTTGTTGTGAGGTTAAACCTATTAAGTGGAAATTTGTAATAAACCATGCACCCTGTAAATAAATATACAATAAAGTACAAAGTGCAATATCATAGACAACCATTAGGTGTCCCCAGTGGGTGAATTGTGCAAATATATTATACAAATGTGTTGCAATTTCATAAAGTGAAAATGTTACATGTGCATGGAGATTGAGATTGCCACCTAATGTTTCCAGTGAGTGGCAGGTAATCAAGTGCAATGTCCAAAATCACTCATTCAACACAAAATATGATAAATTCTAATAGTAGTAGTATAAAAACTTCCATCAATTAATTTCCAGTAGTGCAATGATCTCATGGATCTGACAATCAAGTGACTGAAAATCTTCCTCCACCAACACCGATCACTCAACCTACTCATCAGATTTACATGACCCCCATTACAGGAGTCATATACAGCAAGTGGATACAAGATGTTCCCGATGTTCATCTCAGTGTGTAAGAGAACTGTCAGGATGCGCCCGGCACGCACACGTGCGCATGCACGCATTTATGGGCATCAGCAGATTTCCTTGCGCAGGAACACACATCTGACCACAATTGGCACCTGACAGCCTATTTAAGGGTTGCTCTGATTTCTGACAGGTGCTGCTTGATCTTCAGCTGTGTCCTGAGATTCTGAAACCCTGTTTGTTTGACTTGACTTCCTGTTGCTGAAACCCTGGCCTTCCTGACCCTGTTTCTGGACTCTGATTACTGGTTCATGATCCTGGCTTCCTGTTTGACCTTGCTCCTGTTTATACCTTGGTACCTCGCTGCCCGTCCGTTACTGAACCCGGCTTACCTGATGACCTCGCTCCTGTCTCCTGTTTGGCTCCACGCTGTTTCCGAGTACCTGTGCTGGCCATCCATCCTCTCAGCTGTGCTGGTTCCAGCTCTTCACCAGAAACCCTGCCTGCACTTCCCAGTCTGCAACACTTCCGGCAAGTCCTGCACGCAGCATTCACAGGCACTTGTGTTCCTCCTGATCCTTGCCACCATCTGTTCCATCTCCAGTGGGGCTTGGATTGGAGATACAAGAGAGGCTGACCTCGTCATTTCAGACTCCTACCAGGTACGTGACACAGTGACTCAGCAATGAATGCCTGTGACACCTGATGACATCAGACATGCAGACAAAATGCGTTGGACGTGGTCAAGCATGACACGTCACTTCCACCCACAGGTGGAGCACAAAATGGCATCCCCGCTACCACTTTTTTACTATTTGTACACTTGTTCAAGTGGATTTTAAGAGATTATTTTAATAAAAGATCTACGTACTTCACCATGGGAGACTGTTGCTTTTTTTGCATCCCTCCATTGATGTCCAGAGATCCGGTGGGTGCCTTTCTTGTGGTTCTGAAGGAAGATTTTCAGTCACTTGATTGTCGGATCCATGTGATCATTGCATTGATGGAAACTTTTGAACTAGTATTATTATAATGTATCATATTTAATGAGTTATTTTGGACATTGCACTTGATTACCTGCCACGCACTGGAAACATTAGTTGCCAATCTCAATGGACTTGTAACATTTGCATTTGAAATTGCAACACATTTGTATAATATATTTGCACAATTCACCCATTGGACACACTTCGTGGTTGTCTATGATATTGCACTTTATTGTATATTTATTTACAGGGTGCGCGGGTTTATCACAAATTTTCAATATAGTGTATGTGCCTGTCAGTGTGACAGGCACAGTGGCCAGGGAAGGAGAATTGAAGTGCAAGGAGGAAGGAGTTTCAGTATGGACTCTGACTCATTGCGAGCACTGACAGATTGAGGTACCTGTCTGACAGGTACACGAATCAGTCACAAACCTCACTGTCAGTACTGCACCTTGATGAAATTCTAAATTGTGTTTTATGTTGTAGGCGTTAATGAAAAAGGAAAGCGTGTTGCCTATATTATGGTATCCAGCATAAAACAATTTATTGAATGTAATAAATTTTAAGGCAAAAGAAAAAAAAAAAAAAAGGGATGAACAAATATTGTGCATATACAGTTAGTTACAAAGTTAAATAAAAAATACTCACTTTTGCATTGTCCAACGGTACCTACAGTATCCCACACGCCTTCAATACACACATAGCGAATGGCTCCAAGACGGACGTAGCCAGGTCTGCAGGAATACTGTGCTGGTTTGCCAGGAGGATAAAATGCTTCATTCCAGTCACCTTGCAGTTCTTTATCTGGAAATCTTGGCGGTGGTCCACAGGAACCTAACATAATTAAAGCATTGTTAATGTGATATGTCTGGATAATGCTAGACATCTGTGATATGAAACTCCTACACACTGCCGTATACCATTAAACTTCTCTAGCAAATGTTTGCACACAAAAGATTGCATGTATTCATTTATATTTTTTAATTTTTCCTTTACTGTATTTGCTGCACACTTGGGTATATTTATTATTGTTTTTTGCCCATTATCTTCACAACTTTTGCCCAAGATTAGACCATTTTTTGGCCACAATTCAATATTTCACACTAATTCTATTTTCCACAATGGTTTTGGACCATTTTCAAACAAGATTTGCCCTTTTACAAAAAGATTTTCATGTTGAAAATTGCATTAAACAAGATTTTCCAGTGTGAAAATGTAAGTATATTTAAAAAAAAACCCACCTTGTAAAACAACCCAGTCAGTTTAAAATAGAAATGAAAGACAAAACATTTTTGTATAGATACAGTATCTCACAAAAGGGAGTACAAAAGTGAGTACACCCCTCACATTTTTGGAAATCTTTTCATGTGACAACACTGAAGAAATTATACTTTGCTACAATGTAAAGTAGTGAGTGTACAGCTTGTATAACAGTGTAAATTTGCTGTCCCCTCAAAATAACTCAACACACAGCCATTATCTAAGCCGCTGGCAACAAAAGTGAGTACACCCCTAAGTGAAAATGTCCAAATTGGGCCCAAAGTGTGAATATTTTGTGTGGCCACCATTTTCCAGCACTGCCTTAACCCTCTTGGGCATGGAGTTCACCAGAGCTTCAAAGGTTGCCATGGAGTCCTCTTCCACTCCTCCATGACGACATCACGGAGCTGGTAGATGTTAGAGACCTTGCGCTCCTGCACCTTCCGTTTGAGGATGCCCCACAGATGCTCAATAGGGTTTAGGTCTGGAGACATGCTTGGCCAGTCCATCACCTTTGAGAGGCTGGGAGCTCAGTGGGCTGAAGAACTACAAAAAGTGATTGTAGTGGAATTCAGTGGCGGCCCATCCATAGGGGGCGCATCTTACCCTCCAGGCAGTACCAGAAAAAAAAAAAAGAAAAATTTTAATACCGGTCCTTTAAAAAAACAAAACAAAACAAAACAATAAAAAGGTCCTTTAGTGCACTGTGTGCGGACGCCGGACACAGTGCGACACCGGACACATTGCACTAAGGGGAAGCGCCACGTCTATGCAATCACGAGATTGCAGACGTGGCGCTTTCCTAAGCGCCGATTAGCTTCCGCCCGGCGATCGTAGTATATGTTACTACGGCCGGGCGGTTTGATTGACACCTCAGTTTGAGGTCACTACCTGTTCTAATTCTCTCATTGCGCCCGGGAGAAAGGAAACAGGAAGTATGAAGAAGACACCGCTGGAGAGGACAACGGCAAGGTAAGTAGTACACTACCGCTGTGCTCCCGTGGAGAACAGGGGGGGGGGCTGCACAGGCTGCATTTGGGGACACAGGCTGGGCTGCATTTGGTGAGACACAGGCTGGGCTGCATTTGGTGAGACACAGGCTGGGCTGCATTTGGTGAGACACAGGCTGGGCTGCATTTGGTGAGACACAGGCTGGGCTGCATTTGGTGAGACACAGGCTGGGCTGCATTTGGTGAGACACAGGCTGGGCTGCATTTGGTGAGACACAGGCTGGGCTGCATTTGGTGAGACACAGGCTGGGCTGCATTTGGTGAGACACAGGCTGGGCTGCATTTGGTGAGACACAGGCTGGGCTGCATTTGGTGAGACACAGGCTGGGCTGCATTTGGTGAGACACAGGCTGGGCTGCATTTGGTGAGACACAGGCTGGGCTGCATTTGGTGAGACACAGGCTGGGCTGCATTTGGTGAGACACAGGCTGGGCTGCATTTGGTGAGACACAGGCTGGGCTGCATTTGGTGAGACACAGGCTGGGCTGCATTTGGTGAGACACAGGCTGGGCTGCATTTGGTGAGACACAGGCTGGGCTGCATTTGGTGAGACACAGGCTGGGCTGCATTTGGTGAGACACAGGCTGGGCTGCATTTGGTGAGACACAGGCTGGGCTGCATTTGGTGAGACACAGGCTGGGCTGCATTTGGTGAGACACAGGCTGGGCTGCATTTGGTGAGACACAGGCTGGGCTGCATTTGGTGAGACACAGGCTGGGCTGCATTTGGTGAGACACAGGCTGGGCTGCATTTGGTGAGACACAGGCAGGGCTGCATTTGGTGAGACACAGGCAGGGCTGCATTTGGTGAGACACAGGCAGGGCTGCATTTGGTGAGACACAGGCAGGGCTGCATTTGGTGAGACACAGGCAGGGCTGCATTTGGTGAGACACAGGCAGGGCTGCATTTGGTGAGACACAGGCAGGGCTGCATTTGGTGAGACACAGGCAGGGCTGCATTTGGTGAGACACAGGCAGGGCTGCATTTGGTGAGACACAGGCAGGGCTGCATTTGGTGAGACACAGGCAGGGCTGCATTTGGTGAGACACAGGCAGGGCTGCATTTGGTGGGACACAGGCAGGCTGCATTTGGTGGGACACAGGCAGGCTGCATTTGGTGGGACACAGGCTGCATGTAAGGACGGACTCCGCTGGGGACACCTGATGGCATCTGGTGGCAGGCGACGTGGCTAGTGACACGCTCAGGGCTCCCACTGATTCTGCATTATGGTGAGTTGAATGATTTCATTTTATATTACAATAACAACCATGGTGCCAGGATGATTGAAGTGCTAACACCAGGTGTTTGGAATATCTTTATCTGCTGATTGTTAAACTTTCTAGAATACACATATTTCTATTGTTGTGTAAGATCTGGGCCTGCTGTCCCTCCATGCCTCTCTCCCTCCATCCCTCATTCAATTCAGATGCTAACTACACCACCTTAAAGCCACGCCCACTATTGCTGAAACCACTCCAATTTTCACCAAGTGGGAGGGGTCAAAAAGAAGGGCGGGGTCTGATGCCCCCCCATCCTAAAACTTCACCAGCCGCCACTGGTGGAATTGAAGGAACTGTTACACTTTGTGTTAGGAACTGTTAAAGAATGTTTCCATAGGAGACACATGCAGATGCCTTTCCCTGCATGGCTGTCCTCCTGTTAAAGTCAGAGTCTGCCAATTAATCTTGCAACTACCTAAGGGTGTCCTGGCCCTAACCCTCTCTCCCAAAATTCTGTTGAGAAATAAAATCTCTTTTGCATTCAAGAAGTGTCTGGCGCCCAATGACTAACTACTTTGCACCCACTATGCCTCACAACCCACCATATACAGAAGGATGTCAGCTATCTCTGGTCCTGGAGGTTCTCATTAGACCGAAGGGGGTCGGGGACCTTACTACATATGTGATCACATTCCTTCTGTTCTCAGCCGCATAAGAGCTGGGTGGAAGAAAAACAACAGAACCCTGAACTTCCCAGTGAAAGGCTGTGCAGGGGAGCGTGTCAGGACAATGTACTAGAATGGGGCAATCAGAGCAAACACAAAGAATGCAAATTACAAAAATTTCATGCTGAACACTTCAGATTAATCAAATCATATTGCAGCACAATGTTATTCATAAAATTGTCCATCAATTTCAAGATAAAAATCTTGAAGTCCCAGAAAGAGGAAATGGAGAAGACCACGTGAATGGATGAATCCTAGTCCATAAAAGATGAGTGACAATACATCCACCAGCTGATAAAATACGCTTACCAGAACATGTTGACCCCTGAATTATCATCAGGAAGTCTGACCACGCTGGTCTCCATAGGAGAGAATTGAAATGAATCGCCAGCTCAGCAGTTAGTAGAAAACGGAAAAAATAAACACAATTTAAGTGCACTCCGTTGATAATCTTCGAAAAAGCGTATAGAACAATATGGAGTTGCTGTAGCTCCGTTTGTGTGCAGGATGGCATCGTGTCAGGACAAGTCTGATCATTGGAGGGGAGCAAAAAGAGCTCCCATCATAGCTAGAGAACTGACCACGGTGTGCTTTCATACCTAATAAATTCGTTTTTTAACCACTTCAATACCAGGCACTTAGACACCTTCCCACCCAGCCCAATTTTCACCTTTCAGTGCTGTCGCAATTTGAATAACAATTGTGCGGTCATGCTACACTGTACCCAAACAAATTTTTTATCCTTTTGTTCCCACAAATAGAGTTTTCTTTTTGTGGTATTTGATCACCTCTGCGGTTTTTATTTTTTGCGCAACAAATAAAAAAAGACCGAAAATTTTGAAAAAAACAAGTTTTTCTTTGTTTCTGTTAAAACTTTTTGTAAATAGGTACGTTTTCTTCTTCAATGACGGGCACTGATACAGTGGCACTGATGGGCACCGATGAGGTGGCACTGATGATGGGCACTGGTATGCGGCACTTATGGGCACTCATAGGTGGCACGGATGGGCACTCATAGGTGGCATTGATGGGCACTCGTAGGTGGCATTGATGGTTACTTATGGGTGGCACTGATAGTTGGCACAGATGGGCATGGATGGGCACTGACAGGTGGCATGAATGGACACTGGTGGGTGGCACTGATGGCACTGCTTGTTTGCAGTGATGCCCCTAAGGGTGGCATTGCTGGGCATCACTGCAACATCATGGTGCCAATCAGTGCCCATTTGTGCGATCCCTGGTGGTCCAGTGTGGTGATCTGCGGGGGGGCTGCACTGATAAACAATCAGCGCAGACCCCCCCTGCCAGGAGAGCTGCCGATCGGCTCTCCTCTACTCGCGTCTGTCAACGGCTCTTCCTACTGACAGCGTGATCAGCTGTGATTGGACACGGCTGATCACGTGGTAAAGAGCCTCCGCCGGAGGCTCTTTACCAAGATCGGTGTAGCGGTGTGTCAGACTGGGGGGCGCGCTGCGGCATGTTATCCTGCTGGACGTCATATGACATCCAGTCAGGATAACAGAACCACTTCCCGGACGTCAATCCGCCATAGGGCGGGCGGGAAGTGGTTAAAAAGGAAAGCAGAGGGACTGGCTGGAACACAAAGGAAGCAATACAAAGAACAGGATACATTCTCATACAAGTACATTGTACAGCAGGCACATATCAGGAATAGGAATAGGAAATGTTGGGTTTATTTATTATTTATTTATTCAACATCTTTTCTTCAAAATGTATGTATTTTACTGTACTATTCGTTCTATTTATCACACCGTGGATATAGAACTGATCTGATATACACCCATTTGCACATTTTTTATCATGCATAATATGTAACCTCTTTCTCTCTGAAGCACCCTAGCATGATACTAACTGGAACAAGGCTCAGGAGTGGGTGCAAGGGGTCCTTTAAATTGACTTCTATCGTGTTCTTTTTTTTTGCAAGGCAACAAGCAAACCATTATGAGCTATAATTGCAGTCCAAGGCTTCCCTCCCACATCCTGAAAGAAGCATTTATACATACAGTACATAGAACATTAACAAATAAAGTCTAACACAATATATACAATAAAGTAACAATACATATAATCTTTACAATTTGTATACACACAGATATGTATAACCAGGGCTTTTTTAGGCCGGAACATGCTGGAGTATAGCCTGCTCCTTTGTTAGCCCCTTACCCGCTGCTCACTACTGACACTTACACACAGAGGTCTAGCTTCTGTGTGTACAGGCAACAGGCTCCTCTCCCGGCGGTGTGCACATCCCTCCCTTCCCTGCACTATCCTTATGAGATAAGAGTAGGGATGGGTGAACAGTTCGGCCCGAGCATAAGTTTAGGCCGAACTTTGGATGTTCGGATTTTCTGCGAACAGCGAACAATATGCGGTGTTTGGGGCAAATTCGAACGCCACCAGAACACTGTTAAAGCCCATGGGAAACTAACATGAAAAATCAAAAGTGCTAATTTTAAAGGCTTATATGCAAGTTATTGTCATAAAAAGTGTTTGGGTACCTGGGTCCTGCCCTAGAGGACATGTATCAATGCAAATTTTTTTTTAAAAAAAACAGACTTTTTTCGGGAGCAGTGATTTTTTTTTAATGCTTAAAGTGAAAAAATAAAAATGAAATATTCCATTAACCACCTCAATACAGTGCACTTACACGTCCTTCCTGCCCAAGCCAATTTTCATAGCTGACGCTGTTTAAATGACAATTGCGCGGTCATACTACACTGTACCCAAACAGAATTTTTATAATTTTGTTCCCACAAATAAAGCTTTCTTTTGGTGTTATTTAATAAAAAAAAAAAAAAGTTTGTTTCTTTTAAAAAAAATTTGTAAAGTAGTATGTTTTCTCCTTAACCACTTGACGACCGCCTCACGCCGATGTACGTCGGCAAAGTGGCACGGACAGGCAAAATCACGTACAGGGTACGTGATTTGCCTTCCGCGGGTGGGGGGTCCGATCGGACCCCCCCCCCCCCCCCCGGTGCCCGAGGCGGTCGTCTTTTGTCCAGCGGCGATCGGTGATGAGGGGGAGACCATCCGTTCGTGGCCCCCCCCCCTCGCGATCGCCGCCGGCCAATCGAATCATTCCTTTGCTGCTGTATGCTAAACAGCAGCAAAGGAAATGATGTCATCTCTCCTCGGCTCGGTAATTTCCGTTCCGGCCCGAGGAGAGAAGACATCAATGTGAGTGCACCAACACACACACACACAGTAGAACATGCCAGGCACACAAAACACCCCGATCCCCCCCCCGATCGCCCCCCAATCACCCCCCCCCCCCGTCACAAACTGACACCAGCAGCAGTTTTTTTTTTTTTTTCTGATTACTGCATAGTGTCAGTTTGTGACAGTTACAGTGTTGGGACAGTTACTGTTACCCCCCTTTAGGTCTAGGGTACCCCCCTAACCCCCCCTAATAAAGTTTTAACCCCTTGATCACCCCCTGTCACCAGTGTCACTAAGCGATCATTTTTCTGATCGCTGTATTAGTGTCGCTGGTGACGCTAGTTAGTGAGGTAAATATTTAGGTTCGCCGTCAGCGTTTTATAGCGTCAGGGACCCCCATATACTACCTAATAAATGTTTTAACCCCTTGATTGCCCCCTAGTTAACCCTTTCACCACTGATCACCGTATAACCGTTACGGTTGACGCTGGTTAGTTTGTTTATTTTTTATAGTGTCAGGGCACCCGCCGTTTATTACCGAATAAAGGTTTAGCCCCCCGATCGCCCGGCGGTGATATGCGTCGCCCCAGGCAGCGTCAGATTAGCGCCAGTACCGCTAACACCCACGCACGCAGCATGCGCCTCCCTTAGTGGTATAGTATCTGATCGGATCAATATCTGATCCAATCAGATCTATACTAGCGTCCCCAGCAGTTTAGGGTTCCCAAAAACGCAGTGTTAGCGGGATCAGCCCAGATACCTGCTAGCACCTGCGTTTTGTGCCTCCGCCCAGCCCACCCAAGTGCAGTATCGATCGATCACTGTCACTTACAAAACACTAAACGCATAACTGCAGCGTTCGCAGAGTCAGGCCTGATCCCTGCGATCGCTAACAGATTTTTTGGTAGCATTTTGGTGAACTGGCAAGCACCAGCCCCAGGCGTCAGGTTAGCGCCAGTACCACTAACACCCACGCACGCAGCATACGCCTCCCTTAGTGGTATAGTATCTGTACGGATCAATATCTGATCCGATCAGATCTATACTAGCGTCCCCAGCAGTTTAGGGTTCCCAAAAACGCAGTGTTAGCGGGATCAGCCCAGATACCTGCTAGCACCTGCGTTTTGCCCCTCCGCCCGGCCCAGCCCAGCCCACCCAAGTGCAGTATCGATCGATCACTGACACTTACAAAACACTAAACGCATAACTGCAGCGTTCGCAGAGTCAGGCCTGATCCCTGCGATCGCTAACAGTTTTTTTGGTAGTATTTTGGTGAACTGGCAAGCACCAGCCCCAGGCAGCGTCAGATTAGCGCCAGTACCGCTAACACCCACGCACGCACCGTACACCTCCCTTAGTGGTATAGTATCTGATCGCATCAATATCTGATCCGATCAGATCTATACTAGCGTCACCAGCAGTTTAGGGTTCCCAAAAACGCAGTGTTAGCGGGATCAGCCCAGATACCTGCTAGCACCTGCGTTTTGCCCCTCCGCCCGGCCCGGCCCAGCCCACCCAAGTGCAGTATCGATCGATCACTGTCACTTACAAAACTCTAAACGCATAACTGCAGCGTTCGCAGAGTCAGGCCTGATCCCTGCGATCGCTAACAGTTTTTGGTAGCATTTTGGTGAACTGGCAAGCGCCAGCGGCCTAGTACACCCCGGTCGTAGTCAAACCAGCACTGCAGTAACACTTGGTGACGTGGCGAGTCCCATAAGTGCAGTTCAAGCTGGTGAGGTGGCAAGCACAAGTAGTGTCCCGCTGCCACCAAAAAGACAAACACAGGCCCGTCGTGCCCATAGTGCCCTTCCTGCTGCATTCGCCAATCCTAATTGGGAACCCACCGCTTCTGCAGCGCCCGTACTTCCCCCATTCACATCCCCAACCAAATGCAGTCGGCTGCATGAGAGGCATTTTTATGTCCTCCCGAGTACCCCTACCCAACGAACACCCCCAAAAAAGATGTGTCTGCAGCAAGCGCGGATATAGGCGTGACACCCACTATTATTGTCCCTCCTGTCCTGACAATCCTGGTCTTTGCATTGGTGAATGTTTTGAACGCTACCATTCACTAGTTGAGTATTAGCGTAGGGTACAGCATTGCACATACTAGGCACACTTTCACAGGGTCTCCCAAGATGCCATCGCATTTTGAGAGACCCGAACCTGGAACCGGTTACCGTTATAAAAGTTAGTTACAAAAAAAGTGTAAAAAAAAAAAAAAATATGAAATAAAAAAAAATAGTTGTTGTTTTATTGTTCTCTCTCTCTATTCTCTCTCTCTATTGTTCTGCTCTTTTTTACTGTATTCTATTCTGCAATGTTTTATTGTTATTGTTATTATGTTTTATCATGTTTGTTTTTCAGGTGTGTAATTATTTACACTTTACTGTGCTTTATTGTTAACCATTGTTAACCATTTTTTTGTCTTCAGGTACGCCATTCACGACTTTGAGTGGTTATACCAGAATGATGCCTGCAGGTTTAGGTATCATCTTGGTATCATTCTTTTTAGCCAGCGGTCGGCTTTCATGTAAAAGCAATCCTAGCGGCTAATTAGCCTCTAGACTGCTTTTACAAGCCGTGGGAGGGAATGCCCCCCCCCCCACCGTCTTCCGTGTTTTTCTCTGGCTCTCCTGTCTCAACAGGGAACCTGAGAATGCAGCCGGTGATTCAGCCAGCTGACCATAGAGCTGATCAGAGACCAGAGTGGCTCCAAACATCTCTATGGCCTAAGAAACCGGAAGCTACGAGTATTTCATGACTTAGATTTCGCCGGATGTAAATAGCGCCATTGGGAAATTGGGGAAGCATTTTATCACACCGATCTTGGTGTGGTCAGATGCTTTGAGGGCAGAGGAGAGATCTAGGGTCTAATAGACCACAATTTTTTCAAAAAAGAGTACCTGTCACTACCTATTTCTATCATAGGGGATATTTACATTCCCCGAGATAACAATAAAAATGATTAAAAAAAAAATATGAAAGGAACAGTTTAAAAGTAAGATTAAAAAAGCAAAAAAATAATAAAGAAAAAAAAAAAAAAAAAAAAAAAACACCCCTGTCGCCCCCTGCTCTCGCGCTAAGGCGAACGCAAGCGGCGGTCTGTCGTCAAACGTAAACAGCAATTGCACCATGCATGTGAGGTATCACCGCGAAGGCCAGATCGAGTGCAGTAATTTTTCCAGTAGACCTCCTCTGTAAATCTAAAGTGGTAACCTGTAAAGGCTTTTGAAGGCTTTTAAACATGTATTTATTTTGTTGCCACTGCACGTTTGTGCGCAATTTTAAAGCATGTCATGTTTGGTATCCATGTACTCGGCCTAAGATCATCTTTTTTATTTCATCAAACATTTGGGCAATATAGCGTGTTTTAGTGCATTAAAATTAAAAAAAGGTGTGTTTTTTCCCCCAAAAATGCGTTTGAAAAATCGCTGCGCAATTACTGTGTGAAAAAAAAAATGAAACACCCACCATTTTAATCTGTAGGGCATTTGCTTTAAAAAAATATATAATGTTTGGGGGTTCAAAGTAATTTTTTTGCAAAAAAAAAAAACTTTTTCATGTAAACAATAAGTGTCAGAAAGGGCTTTGTCTTCAAGTGGTTAGAAGAGTGGGTGATGTGTGACATAAGCTTCTAAATGTTGTGCATAAAATGCCAGGACAGTTCAAAACCCCCCCAAATGACCCCATTTTGGAAAGTAGACACCCCAAGCTATTTGCTGAGAGGCATGTCGAGTCCATGGAATATTTTATATTGCGACACAAGTTGCGGGAAAGAGACAAATTTTTTTTTTTTTTTGCACAAAGTTGTCACTAAATGATATATTGCTCAAACATGCCATGGAAATATGTGAAATTACACCCCAAAATACATTCTGCTGCTTCTCCTGAGCACGGGGATACCACATGTGTGAGACTTTTTGGGAGCCTAGCCGCGTACGGGACCCCGAAAACCAAGCAAGGTGAAAATTTTTGATTTCACTCTTTACTGCCTATCACAGTTTCGGAGGCCATGGAATGCCCAGGTGGCACAAAACCCCCCCAAATGACCCCATTTTGGAAAGTAGACACCCCAAGCTATTTGCTGAGAGGTATAGTGAGTATTTTGCAGACCTCACTTTTTGTCACAAAGTTTTGAAAATTGAAAAAAGAAAAAAAAAAATGTTTTTTCTTGTCTTTCTTCATTTTCAAAAACAAATGAGAGCTGCAAAATACTCACCATGCCTTTCAGCAAATAGCTTGGGGTGTCTACTTTCCAAAATGGGGTCATTTGGGGGGGTTTTGTGCCACCTGGGCATTCCATGGCCTCCGAAACTGTGATAGGCAGTAAAGAGTGAAATCAAAAATTTTCACCCTTAGAAATCCTGAAGGCAGTGATTGGTTTTCGGGGTCCCGTACGCGGCTAGGCTCCCAAAAAGTCCCACACATGTGGTATCCCCATACTCAGGAGAAGCAGCTAAATGTATTTTGGGGTGCAATTCCACATATGCCCATGGCCTGTGTGAGCAATATATCATTTAGTGACAACTTTATGAAAAAAAAAAAAAAGAAGTGTCACTTTCCCGCAACTTGTGTCAAAATATAAAATATTCCATGGACTTAATATGCCTCTCAGCAAATAGCTTGGGGTGTCTACTTTCCAAAATGGGGTCATTTTGGGGGGTTTTGTGCCACCTGGGCATTCCATGGCCTCCGAAACTGTGATAGGCAGTGAAGAGTGAAAGCAAAAATTTACACCCTTAGAAATCCTGAAGGCGGTGATTGGTTTTCGGGGCCCCGTACGCGGCTAGGCTCCCAAAAAGTCCCACACATGTGGTATCCCCATACTCAGGAGAAGCAGCTAAATGTATTTTGGGGTGCAATTCCACATAGGCCCATGGCCTGTGTGAGCAATATATCATTTAGTGACGACTTTTTGTAAATATTTTTTTTTTTTTTGTCATTTTTCAATCACTTGGGACAAAAAAAATAAATATTCAATGGGTTCAACATGCCTCTCAGCAATTTCCTTGGGGTGTCTACTTTCCAAAATGGGGTCATTTGGGGGGGTTTTGTACTGCCCTGCCATTTTAGCACCTCAAGAAATGACATAGGCAGTCATAAACTAAAAGCTGTGTAAATTCCAGAAAATGTACCCTAGTTTGTAGACGCTATAACTTTTGCGCAAACCAATAAATATACGCTTATTGACATTTTTTTTACCAAAGACATGTGGCCGAATACATTTTGGCCTAAATGTATGACTAAAATTTAGTTTATTGGATTTTTTTTATAACAAAAAGTAGAAAATATCATTTTTTTTCAAAATTTTCGGTCTTTTTCCGTTTATAGCGCAAAAAATAAAAACCGCAGAGGTGATCAAATACCATCAAAAGAAAGCTCTATTTGTGGGAAGAAAAGGACGCAAATTTCGTTTGGGTACAGCATTGCATGACCGCGCAATTAGCAGTTAAAGCGACGCAGTGCCAAATAGGAAAAAGACCTCTGGTCCTTAGGCAGCATAATGGTCCGGGGCTCAAGTGGTTAACTTATGAGCACTGATAAGGCAGCGCTGACGAGCATTGATAAGGCGGCACCGATGAGGTGGCATCAATGAGGTGGCACTGATGGGCACTGACGATGGGCACTGATAGGCGACAGTGATATGCAGCACTGATGGGCATTGATAGGCGGCACTGATGGGTACTTATGGGTGGCACTGATAGGCGGCACTGATAGATGGCATTGATAGGCATCACTGATTGCACTTGCACTGGCAGGCATTTGGGATGGGCAGTGATTGTCATTTTCCTGGTGGTCTAGGGTGGCATACCTGGTGGTCCAGGGTGGTGCCAATCCCTGGTGGTCCTGGCGGCATCCTGTGGTCCTTGGCGGGCATCCGAGGGGGGGCTGTGCTGATAAACAATCAGCACAGCCCCCCCCCCCCCATCAGAAGAGCAGCCAATAGACGCGAGTGAGGAAAAGCCGATCAACGGTGATCCGCTGTGTCTGGGGGACACAAGGATCACTGGGCTCCCAGGTGCGAGCTCTGAGCTGCGCAGGAGCCTCCGATGCGGGGTGATGTACAGGTGCGGTAACCCGCATTGCCACTGCTCCCGTCCCACCATTTATAGGCTGTGGGCATATGGGAAGTAGTTAAGCAGTTTTATTCAGTCTCTTTACTCCAAAAGGAACCCTTGAAATCATTTTCAGGTCTTAGGGAATCCAGTCTACAAGAACCAATTCAATGGTGGTCAGTGGAAAAACAAACAAAAACAAAACAAAAGAAGGTCTCTCAATGGAAGAGAGAGGAGGGCTAAGTTCCTCATCAAGATATTTTTTACAGCTTCGCTGAAGACCCAAAAGCTACAGTATTAACCCTGGCAGAGGCTAAGACAGGACAGAGGACCGGACACCTATGCAGTGAAGATTCCTACAGGATGTGGAACATCTTTCATTACAGGTATATTAGGTCACTCATATTATCAATTTTTATTGAGATTTGTCATAACAAATAAGAAAAAAATAAAATAAAAAATTATTCACTCATTTCCACCATTAACCACTTCAACCCTGGCCCGGACCATTTGGCTGGCCAAAGACCAGAGCACTTTAGGCGATTCGGCACTGCATCGTTTTAACTGACAATTGCGCGGTCGTGCAACGTGCCTCAAACAAAACAGACGTCCTTTTTTTCCCCACAAATAGAGCTTTCTTTTGGTGGTATTTGATCAACTCTGCGGTTTTTATTTTTTGCGCTATAAACAAAAAAAAGAGCGACAATTTTGAAAAAAAAAAAGCATTATTTTTTACTTTTTGCTATAATAAATATCCCCCCAAAAATATATAAAAAAAACATTTTTGTTCCCTCAGTTTAGGCCGATGCATATTCTTCTACATATTCTTGATAAGGAAAAAAAATAAATAAATAAGCGTTTGATTGGTTTGCGCAAAAGCTATAGCGTCTACAAAATAGGGGATAGTTATGGCATTTTTATTAATAATTTTTTTTAACTAGTAATGGCGGCGATCAGCTTTTTTATCGTGACTGCGACATTATGGTAGACACATCTGACAATTTTGACACATTTTTGGGACCATTCACATTTATACAGCGATCAGTGCGATTAAAAATGCATTGATTACTGTGTAAATGTGACTGGCAGTGAAGGGGTTAACACTAGGTGGTCCTGTAGGGGTTAAGTGTGTCCTAGGGAGTGATTCCAACGGGGGGGGGGCTACATGTGACACATTGCGGTTATCAGTGACAGTTTCACTAGGCAGAATGGGGAAATGCTTGTTTACAATAGCATCTCCCTGTTCTTCCTCTCCTAGAGCTGCACAATTAATCGTCAAGAATCGTTATCGCGATCTTGACTAAAGTTTGATCTTGACTAAAGTTTTTCACAATTCTTTCTATGCAAAGAATTCTCTCTGCTCTTCTGAAGCCACAGCCCTCAAAAGAAAGGAAGAGGAAAACTGGGCAGTCTGCCAACAATCAAAACATTCTTTATTAGTTGAACTTGAACTAAAGTATAAACATTGTAACAATTTGTCAATGGAATAGACTGTGTAAGTGAAAAAAGTTTAACCACTAAACCTTTTTCTGACATTTGTTGGTTTCACGCCCAAAAGTTATTTATAAATATATATATATGTGTGTATATGTGTATATATGTTTGGGCGTGAAACCAACAAATGTCCAATCAATAAACGCTTATTGCGATTATTTATTTTTTTTACCAAAAATATGTAGAAGAATACGCATCGGCCTAAACTGAGGGAAAAAAATGTTTTTATATATTTTTTGGGGGATATTTATTATAGCAAAAAGTAAAAAATAATGCATTTTTTTTTCTTTTTTCTCGGTTATATATTTTTTAAAATATTGTATGGAATAAAAATATATATTGTGGTGTATATGTAAGCTATACGCTATGCATAGGATTAACCGGTTCCCGACCGCCCCATGTATATATACTTCGACAGAATGGCACGGCTGCGCAAATGGGCGTACCTGTACGTCCCTTTAAATTTGCCGCCGTACCATCGCGTGCATGCCGCTGGCGGGGAGCGCACCCGCCGTGAGCTCCGTGAGTAGGATCGCGGGTCCCGCGGACTCTATGTCCGCGGGGATACCCGTGATCGTCTCACGGTAGAGTTGAACGATTCTGGCTAAAATGAGAATCACGATTTTTTTTTGCTTAGAATAAAAAGATCACAATTCTCTCACGATTCTTGCGACATAAAATCTTTCACATTATACAAAAAAAGGGCTAACTTTACTGGTTAGTGTGGTGTGTTTTTTTTATTTTTTTTATTAAAGTAATTTTTTCCAAAAAAATTGCATTTGAAAGACCGCTGCGCAAGTACAGTGTGACATAAAATATTGCAACAACCACCATTTTATTCTCTAGGGTGTCTACAAATATATCCCCCCCCCCAAATATTAGTTATAGTTAATTTCATATTCGCTCGCTGAGTATCAGTATTAACAAACTGTTGCTTAAAACATCACCCACATCTGTCCAGAAGTATACCTTAGTCTCTATCGATCTCTAATGCCGCGTACACACGAGCGGACTTTACGGCAGACTTTGCTCGGCGGACTTTGACAGACTTTCTGAATGAACGGACTTGCCTACACACAATCCACCAAAGTCCGTCGAATTCGTACGTGATGACATACGACCGGACTAAAACAAGGAAGTTTATAGCCAGTAGCCAATAGCTGCCCTAGCGTGGCTTTTTGTCCGTCGAACTAGCATACAGACGAGCTGACTTTTCGACGGACTCGATTTCGACGGATTGATTTAAAACATGTTTCAAATCTAAGTCCGTCCAACTTTTGAGAAAACAAAGTCCGCTGGAGCCCACACACGATCGAATTGTCTGACGAAATCCAGTCCGCCGGGAAAAGTCTGCCGTAAAGTCCGCTCGTGTGTACGCGGCATAAGGAATAATACTTCCAGCCTGCCCATGCATTTTTAAATTTGTCTTGTTGATTTGTAACCTCATGCACCCATCTTTCCTCCTCCATTATTAAATCAACTTCTCTTTTCCATTTCGACAGAGTGGGGCATATAGACTGCTTCCAATACCTGAGTATTAATAATTTGGCTGCGTGCAACAGATATGGAGTAATACTTTTTTATAAAATGAACCAAGAATTGGTTACTCCAGCGTGACAAATTCTCTCATATGCCTTTGTTGCGGGAGATCTGTGAGCATAATCCTGATGATTTCAGGAATTATCTCCGGATGACGGACCCCATTTTTCACCGTTTGTTGGCTTTGCTGTCCCCTTATATTACGAAGCAGGACACCTGCATGCGGCAAGCCATCACTCCCGAACAGAGGCTAGTCACCACGTTGCGGTACTTGGTGACAGGGAGAAGTCTGCAGGACATAAAGTTCTCGACAGGCATCTCCCCCCAGGCTCTGGGGATCATTATTCCAGAGACCTGTTCTGCCATGATTCAGGTCCTGCAGAAGGACTATATTAAAAAAAGGTAAGATTTCTCCTTTAACATCACATTATATGTATTTAATGTTTTCTAAAGTATTGTATTTCTTTCACCATTCCCTACCTACCATGATTGTAATATGCTGCGAATGTCCTCTTTATCCTCGTGCATGCTTGAATTTTTTAAACTTCCTTCTTTGTCCTTCATGCATATTTGCCTTCACTAACCTCCCCAGCATGCTATCCTGGGCCCATATCCACCTAGCCTAGTCACTTAATGTATTTTGTCAGCTCCATTGTAGCGCTTTACCCTAAACACCCCCTAAAATGTGTCCAAATATTATTTGTGTGCTTAAATTCATGCAGAGTGCCAGAGGCTTTTTTTCGGGTCCCAAAATAATTTGTAGCCCTCCCTCCCCCCAACTGCTAAGTCAACCGATACCAATCTATCTGCTGACTTTGCCAAACCCATACACACTACACCTACCTCTTTTGTGTTCAGATTTATGGATAATTTCCCCAAAGCATGTAGTGAAAGAGCCTGCCTGAATACTGTCAAATCGTACTGTTTAAAGTTTTGTTCTCCTATTATCTTGATGGCGAAATGCAGAATGTAAAAATGTGTTTCCATTTGTACAGTGTGTATTTTTTGTTTTTGTTTTTTGTATTATGACACTTACCTGTCCAGCCGCCAATAGTGTAAGTAAGGAGGGGCTGGCCAAAAGAACACACATTATGTATGCATTCAGCTCTCAATGAAGTGGAGAGGGTTAGTTCAAAACATCCCCCCCCCCCTCAAATTTTTTCAATGGGCCATCAGAGGCCCATTGAGGGTGAGGAATCTGATAATTGGACCTTATACTTTTGTCTTTAAATACTCCTTCAAATAAATGTTATACTGATGTTGGCCAAGAATGTTTGTGTCTAATCTGCTTGCAATGTTATGTGCAAAAGTACTAATTTTATTTTTCTTGTTTGACTCCACAGTTTCCTTCAACGCCACAGGAATGGCAGACTGTGGCAACCCACTTTTCCCAATCGTTGGGACTTTCCCAACTGTGGAGGGGCAATTGATGGGAAACATGTCCACATAGTTCCACCCCCCCAACTCGGGGTCATACTATAACTATAAGGGGTTTAATAGTATTGTGATGTTGGCAGTGGTGTCGGCGACATACGAGTTCCTCTATGTGGACGTGGGGAAGAATGCCCGGATGTCAGATGGGGGAGTCATCGCCCAGATGGAGTTCTACAAGTGTCTCCAGAGTGGTGGCTTGGGGTTACCACCTCTGGAAGAGAATGTGGAAGGACTCCCGTTTGTCTTTGTTGCTGATGAAGCATTTGGGCTGGGTGAACACTAATGCCAAAAATATTCATAATTGTAAGCACCATGAACTAATTTTTGGGAGTCACGAAAATGGCGTGATTGTTGGAAATTATAAAGCACTGTGGGGCTAGTTACTAAAGGAAAATCCACTTTGCACTACAAGTGCACTTGAAACTGCACTGAAAGTGCACTTGTAGTGCAAAGTGGATTTGCCTTTAGTAAATAACCCCCATTGTCACTGCAAACACCAACTTACTCCAAAAAATGCTTGTGAGCATTGAAACAAGAAGTCACACATTGTTGAGTCTCAAACTTTTTACTCAAAGCACATTCACATGGGTGTTTATAAAAGGGTTTTTGAACAAACTAACATCTTTGTTGTAGAACATTATTTTTTGTCACATTAATTAGAAATAGCCTTTTTTGGTTAAACAGGCATGTTTCAAAGCATAACATACACAACTCAGGAACTTCCAAAGTTCAACTTTGATAAAGTGAAGACAATATCAGACATTAGTATGTCCAAACTGTGTTGATAATGCCTTTATCAGATGGGGTGATGTCACCCCTGTAAAAGCCAAAGTTTGAAGATGCACACAAATTGAGAGTCAAACTGGGGATTTCCCTCCTGATCCCATGCCCAATGTCAACATGTGCTAGCTCCCATCATGGGGGACCAATGGACGTGTTTTGGGGGTGCAACCCCTTCCTCTCAGCTACTTTAGTTGAGAGGAAGGGGTTGTACCCACAAAATGCGTACATTGATCTCCCGTGATGGCAGATAGCACATGTTGACACACTGTGTGCATCTTCAAAATTTGGCTTTTAAAATACTTTAACATTTTTTGTTAAAAGCAAAAATACACAAAAAAAAAAAAAAAAACACTGTACAATTTTTGTGTGGTTTAGATTCTCCCTAAAACATCAATGATGTTCATTTTTTGTTGAACACCATTGATGTTTTGCTTAAGATTTTCTAAATCATGAATGCAACCCATTATCTCCCGATGAGGATCTGGGCACTTTCACTGGTGAAATGACATTCTTCGTCCACAAAATCCACATCACCTAAAAAAAAAAACACACAACACCAACACACACACACACACACCAACACACACGTATTATAAATATGCAGACATCCATCTATTACCTGAAGCTGTGGTCTCAGACACTCACCTGTTGTGGTGACAATTTCACCCACTTCCAAAACGTCTCCCTCCTCCTCCTCTGCTTGGGTTCTGGTGACTTCCCCTTCTTTCAGAGGGTCCCAGGTGTCCTCAGATGTCCCGAGTCTGTTCTCCCCTATGTGAATATAAAAAATAGGTATACTTAGCACACAGATATTGTAATATGAAACATTGCTTGGAAGTGTCGTACAATTGTCTGTTTTGGCAGAGTTCCAAGCTGAAGACATTTTTGTATTGCCATTTCAATGCTGGAATACTTCCTTTTTTTGGACAAATTTCACACATGGAGACACCCCTAGTATCCACTGGAACACCTGTGTGGGACACCCAAAAAAGTTTGTTCTGGTGTACCACACTGGTACTCCTGCGTCCAGATGTGTAAACAGCTGCTGAGTGACCTCTCCTTTACACTGAAATCAAGTTTGCATTTCATTCTAATTACAAACCCATCTAGACAACAAACTTATTTTAATACAAATAGGATTGAACAAATGTAGTTAACCTGCATGTGCCCAAAAAATCGTATTTTAGTGGGCGAACGAACAATGTTTCCTACGACCGATTAATGTGCCCATGACCTTGAAAGTTGCCATTTTAAACTGTACAACAGTAAAGAAAAGCACATGGAGCAGCATGATAAACACAGGACAACTACTTACTTTTTTGCAGCACTCTTGATTCTTCTGTACTGATCGTGCTCCCTCAATTTCAGGTCTGACCATTGTTTCCTCAGTTGCTCCTTGGATTGCCGTACCCCAAAATTCTTCTGCAGACTCTTCACAACTTTAGTCATGATCTTGGCCTCTCTCACATTTGGGTTTAGGTACAGTCCATACTTCGTCATAGTCAGCCCTCTTCAAGATGTCCACCATCTCTACAAAAGGACATATTTGAGGCCTTAAATCTCCTCTGGGAATGGGACGTTAGTGGCTCCGGGCTTTTGTCGTCCTCGTTGCTGAGATTATCATGCACCTGCTGTGTCTCCGCCATGTGCTCTCTCTCCCCACTGCACCGAAAGACAAGGGGAGGGGAATAGACTAGAAAGAACATCAGGGGCGGGCAGAGTTTCACGCATGTGCAGTGTATATAAAGTGTAACACGCGTGCATCGTACGTACGATCTGTGAGCGGAGGACAAAGTAACGGAAGCGATGATCGTTCTAACGAAGGTACAATTTTAACTTGGTGCATCACTGGCCCTATACTACTTATAGATTGAGGCCTATATTGGGTCAAGATTAGGAGAGTTTAGCCTGACATTAGGGTTTGTCTTGTGCTGTGTCTTGCAGAGAAAATGGATGGGTTCAAAGACCACAGCTTTCTCCCAATCTTCATAGACAAGTATAGGGAGCTGCCCTGTCTGTGGCACGTGAAACATCCACAATATAACAAAATAAAGAGGCAGGCAGCGATGGAGAAACTGCTGGAGTTGGTGAAGCCGCACATCCCCACAGCAAACATCCCCTATTTAAAAACAAAAATAGGTGGACTGAGGAGCACATATCTTAGGGAGCGCAAGAAGGTCCAGGATTCCATGAGATCAGGAGCAGCAGCAGATGACATTTATGTACCCAGGCTGTGGTACTATGAGAGATTTAATTTTCTGTCAGACCAGACTGAATTCAGGCAATCACTCTCCACTATTCCTTCCACCCTTCCTTCCACCTCAGCTGAGGCTTCTGACGTCCAACCTGGGTTTTCCAGGCAGGAAGATGTGGAGGAGCCCAGCTTGAGCCAGGTATAGCATTGTTCAACATATTTCTTGTCAAATAATTAATGATGTTAACTAGATATTATTATTGATCACTAATTGCTGATTTAATAAAGTGTTTTACTTATCAACAGACGGTAGTGGCCAAAAATGATTGTGACACGAATAAAAAAATGCTGGGCTCAGAACGATAGTCTTTTCTATTTGTTAACATTCAATTTGCAACAATCGTGTGTGATTGATGACCAATATACTAAAACTATGTCCCTTTTTCATACACAGGAAAGCCGCAGCCAGGAGGAGGCAGGGCTTAGTGGCAGCCAGGAGGAGGCAGGGCTTAGTGGCAGCCAGGAGGAGGCAGGGTCCATTAGCCTGACAGAATCACAGGTCCCTCCTCCGCCTTCCACCAAAAAGGCCCAGAAAGGGGAGGAACGTGGAGGAGTCAGCGCTCAGGCTGATTGGGGAGGCTTCTGCGGCCCTCAGAACCACCCCCACTCTTCAAGAGGCCTTTGGCTCTATGGCTGCATATAAACTGCAGAAAATGGAGGAGGGCCAACGTCTCTTGTGTGAGGAAATCATGTACCTCACACTAAATAAGGGGTTGAGGGGCGAAAACACCAACAAAACCCACCTGTGTGAGTTGGACCATCCTCCACCTCCTGCCACACCTTCAACAGCTCAGCCACAGCCTGGATGGAAGAGTGGAAGGAGGACAAGAAAGCGATGGCCTGGGTTCAGTCTGGTCTGACAAAAGACGCAGGCTGTTGTATGACCACAGCTTGGGGACAGATATGTCATCTACTGTTGTTCGTGATCTCTTGTAGTCTGGGACCGGATTGTGCCCACTATTATAAGGACTCCTCAGGCCACCGATTTTGGTTGGCAAATTATTGATGTCTGCCCTGGGGTAGAAAAGGCTTCGCCAATTTCAGCAGTTTCTCCAGCGTTGCCTTCCTCTTTATTTGGTTATGAACCCTAATAAAAAGGGATATTTATTTTTCACAAATACTTGCCTATGTTGTTTCCTTCAAAAAAGGACAGTTTGTGAGTAGGCAGGTACATTTCAAAAATACTAAGTCAGTCAAATTAACAAGGGACACCAGCACCAACCAACCTCCTTGAGGTTAAAAAAATACAAGATAATAATGGTGTTGTGGTAACTTGACACACAAAACCCACCAAAAAAAAATAAAAATATTCACTATAAAAACCAAAAACAAAAAATATATATATTCTTCTGGAGATCTGACGAGAATACAAAAAAATTAAATTATATTCATGAAATCACGAGAAATAATAAAGAAATCAGTTTGTGAGAACTCTGTGTGAATATGAGCAGCAAAATGGCATTCTTCTAGCATTATAAAGAAGAGAATGTGCTGCATTAAAAGATTTTTAAATTTGCAGCGTGACGAATGTGCTAGCTCCATTACGAATGGTAGTTTTACCAGACCGAGTGCTTCCGTCTCGTAATTTATTTTGAGCATGCGTGGCACTTTGTACGTCGGAATTGTGTACACACAATCGGAATTTGCGCAAACAGATTTTGTTGTAGAAAAATTTGAGAACCAGATCTCAAATTTAGTGCGATGGAAACTGTCCGATGGAGCCTACACATGGTTGTAATTTCTGACAACAAGCTCTGATCGCACATTTTACGTCGGAAAGTCTGACCGTGTGTACGGGGCAATAGAGGTAGAATGCGTTGATTCCATCATTCCATCATTTTTTTTTTTACTTGTAGGGAGGTAAAATGTATGATTTAACCCTCTCCCCCACTCTTTAATAAAATAGGGGGTTGAAATATTTTGGCTACTAAGAACTATTTTATACATTTGAGATGTCAGAGCCCAACCATCTGCTAGCCTTGTACACAATCTCAAATGTAGTGAGAGGGTTCGAGGGCCTTACTCGAGGTTCTAGTCTATTAAAAAAATCCATAATTTGATATCTCCACTTAGCCAAAAAGGTATGCTCCCCTGGGATGACACCAGCTCCAAAAAAGGAGAACGTTCCCTGTGGTACATACAGTGGGGCAAAAAAGTATTTAGACAGCCACCAATTGTGCAAGTTCTCCCACTTAAAAAGATGATAGGCCTGTAATTGTCATCATAGGTATACCTCAACTATGAGAGACAAAATGTGGAAACAAGTCCAGACAGACAATCACATTGTCTGATTTTTGAAAGAGTTTATTTGCAAATTATGGTGGAAAATAAGTATTTGGTCACCTACAAACAAGCAAGATTTCTGTCTCTCACAGACCTGTATCTTCT
This sequence comes from Lithobates clamitans, assembly GCA_037952925.1. Lineage (NCBI taxonomy): Eukaryota > Metazoa > Chordata > Amphibia > Anura > Ranidae > Lithobates > Lithobates clamitans. The sequence continues at coordinate 254,738 of JBBGZY010001365.1, read as the reverse complement.
TCTTTAAGTGGCTCCTCTGTCATCCACACATTACCTGTATTAATCCACACATTACCTGTTTGAACTTGTTATCAGTATAAAAAGACACCTGTCCACAACCTCAGTCACACTCCAAACTCCACTATGGTGAAGACCAAAGAGCTGTCCAAGGACACCAGAAACAAAATTGTAGACCTGCACCAGGCTGGGAAGACTGAATCTGCAATAGGCAAGCAGCTTGGTATGAAGAAATCCACTGTGGAAGCAATAATTAGAAAATGGAAGACATACAAGACCACTGATAATCTTACTCGATCTGGGGCTCCATGCAAGATCTCACCCTGTGGGGTCAAAATGATCACAAGCACGGTGAGCAAAAATCCCAGAAACACACGGGGGGACCTAGTGAATGACCTGCAGAGAGCTGGGACCAACGTAACAAAAGCTACCATCAGTAACACACTACGCCGCCAGGGACTCAGATCCTGCAGTGCCAGACGTGTCGCCCTGCTTAAGACAGTACATGTCCAGGCCCGTCCGAGGTTTGCTAGAGAGCATTTGGATGATCCAGAAGAGGATTGGGAGAATGTCATATGGTCAGATGAAACCAAAAGTAGAACAGTTTGGTAGAAACACAACTCGTCGTGTTTGGAGGAGAGAGAATGCTGAGTTGCAACCAAAGAACACCATACCTACTGTGAAGCATGGGGGTGGCATCATCATGCTTCGGGGCTGTTTCTCTGCAAAAGGAACAGGACGACTGATCCGTGTACATGAATAAATGAATGGGGCCATGTATCGTGAGATTGAGTGCAAACCTCCTCCCATCAGCAAGGGCATTGAAGATGAAACGTGGCTGGGTCTTTCAGCATGACAATGATCACAAACACACCGCCCAGGAAATGAAGGAGTGGCTTCGTAAGAAGCATTTCAAGGTCCTGGAGTGGCCTAGCCAGTCTCCAGATCTCAACCCCATAGAAAACCTTTGCAGGGAGTTGAAAGTCCATGTTGCCCAGTGGCAGCCCCAAAACATCACTGCTCTAGAGGAGATCTGCATGGAGGAATGGGCCAACCAGAGGCGGCTCTCTAATTAGGCATATTAAGCGGCCGCGTAATCTACCTAGTTAAAGAGCCGCCTCTGAGGCTGGCAGCAAGGATCTCCCCGCCATCAGAAAAGTGCTGAATCCCGGCTGGTCTACAATGCACTCATCGGAGAGATCACAGAACTGCATGTAAGACCAGCTCAGGGGGCGGGGGACAGGAGCTGACAGCTCCGGATCACATAAGGCAGCGACCTTGGGGGGCGGTACTGAAGCAGACGGTCCCTCAAGTGCACAACAGACATCAGACCGGTAACATGCAGCGCCGGGCACTGTGAGCTTCAGCTGCTGTCTCCATACTAACTTCCACCAGCTTCCGCAGCCCCTCCTCCTCCCACATGAAAGGCAGACGAGAGATGATGGCCTTTCATTTCAGCACATCGATCAGTTGCTGCTTCTCTCCAATAGAATCTCCTCCCACGTGGGCGGTACCAGAACCTCCTCCATTCCAGCATACTCGTTGGTGAACTGGAGGTAAGTGAGAGGGGGGAGGGGCCGAGTGAGACCAGGGGGAGGGGCCAGCAGGCACAGTAGCAGGAATGGCATGAATCCTCAGAGGAAGGTAAGGTGCTGTATCATGTGTGACTGTACCCATTACACAGCCTGCTGCATGTACATAATAGGGACCATCTAGAGATAGAGGGATAGATGGGGCAGAGAAGGGGAAATAAGGACAGAGCAATGGAATAAGAGAGATGGGGAAGTTAGAGAGTACATGGGGACAGACAGAGCAAAGGTGAAGGGACAAAACATCAATGAGGCCCCTTTCACGTGGGACAGACTCTGCTTTTCTCAGCAGGGCTACTGAACGCCTACTGAGCAGAGCAAGAGGTTAACAGGTTCGCGTTTGCTCTGCTTATGCCAAGCAGACACAGGCACAGCCCACACTGCTCTATGGGCAGTCAGGTGTAAATGGACCTCCTGTCTGTTTATACCCGACTGGCATTTGTCCTGATCCACCCAGAAAGAGGGTAATGGATCCCCCTTCAGTTTGTTTTTGTTGGGTCAAATTGAAGGTAGGCGGGTGTAAAACGGACACAAGTCTATTTACATGTGAAAGTGCCTGAAGTGCAATGTGATAGATGTCAAGAATTTAATATAAATAAATAAAAGAAATGTATTTATTTATTATGGCTGTCTCGATACCGATACTAGTATCGGTACCAATACCGAGCATTTGCCCGAGTACTTGTACTCGGGCAAATGCTTCCGCCGATACATGGACAGTCAACGGTGATCGGTGCGTGGGGGAGTTACAAGCTTCTCCCCCCCCTGCTTTTAGCTGCTTAGTGACATACAGTGGTGATCTGTGCTTGTAACTCCCCCACACGCGATCACCGCTGACTGTCACCTCATCCATTCCTCTGTCCCCCTCCGCTGTCCCCTTCCATTCCTCTGTCCCCCTCCACTGTGTGAATGGACAGAGTCAGCTGACTCTGTCCATTCACATAACTGAAACATTGTAACCTGCTGTGATTACGATGTTTCAGTTTATGAATGGAGAGGAGCCGCTGTCTTCTCTCCATTCATTCTCAGTGCAGCTGAAGCTGCAGAGAAAGGGACTGGGGAATCTCTATCCTCGGTTTCTTTCTCTCTGTCTCAAGGGGGAGATATCAGAGGTCTGTTAAGACCCCGATATCTCACCAAAGCCCCCCAACAGGGCTGATTAAAAAAAAAAAAAAAAAAAAAAAGAAGAAGAAAACCCACACACCACAGACACCGTTCACCCCCAACCCCCCCCCCCCCCCCCCAAAAAAAAAAAAAAAAAGAAAAAAAAAAAACACACCACACACACCACCACTGTCACGTGACATTAAAAAATTTTAAAAAAGCATCGGTAATGGCGAGTACTTGGGAAAAAAAAAAAAAAAAATATATCGGGACTTGTACTCGGTCCTAAAAAAGTGGTATCGGGACTAGATTAGATAGATATATATATACACACACACACACACACACACACACACACACACACCAATTGTGCTGTGATAATTTTGTGCAGATCCACTGCAAGCTGTTTGCACAGACTTCGGTGTACCATCACCAAAACACATACCATTTGCTTACCAAAAAATTTGATTCCTTAAATTTATGAAGTTACATGCACTTGTCATCCACGGGATATTTACAGCCACTTCACTCAAAAAGTAACAACGCATTTATAATAGCATTCACCACTCTGCCTGTTCAGGTACCAACCACAGCAACCCCATGTATGCAAAGAATAAAATATACTGTATGCATTACCAGGATATACTGCGCTGGTCTATTAAAGTAATGTACTTACAGCAAACTTTACTAGGATAAAGCAATACATTGTTTAATTGTCCTGGTGTTGCTCTATTCTTTGCATTTACAGGGTTCCCTGTGGTTGGTACAGGACCAAGCTACTCTACCTGCAGTGGTGTTGTTTGAGTGAAGTGGTTGTAAAGATCCAGCAGACGACAAGTGCATGTGACCTCATAAGTTTAAGGAGTCAATTTTTTTGGTAAGCAAATGGTATGTGCTTTGTTTTGGTGATGGTAAACTGAAGTCCGAGCAAATTGTTTGCAGTGGATCTGCACAAGCTTATCACAGCACAGTTGGATAAGCAGTTGTTGGATTTTTTTTTGTGCGACATGTATGTTTTATGCTTATTATTTATTGTACCAGCACTTTGGAATGTACATATATTAACTATTCTTGCTATATATCACACTATAGCATTTTATTGTGGTACACATTTATATGATGAATGTTCTTTTCCTTTTCTTCCCCAGTGACATCCTGCCAGAATAGCTAGGATCTGTGAAAGCAGCCCTGTATTATACATTACTCCCCCTATACTGTACCATCCTGCCCCCCGTACTGTCCACTTAACCCCCCCCCATACTGTACCCTCCTGCCCCTGTACTGTGTCCAGTTACCCTCTCCCTGTACTGTGCCCTCCTGCTCCCCCCTGTACTGTACCCTCCTGCCCCCTGTACAGTGTCAACTTACCCTCCCCCTGACAGTACAGGAGGGTACAGTACAGGGGGGAGCAGGAGGGCACAGTACAGGGAGAGGGTAAGTGGATATAGTACAGGGGGCAGGATGGTACAGTACAGGGGGGAGCAGGAGGGCACAGTACAGGGGGAGGATAAGTGGACATAGCACAGTGGGGAGCAGGAGGGCACAATGTCCAATTACCCTCCCCCTGTACTGTGCCCTCCTGCGCCCCCCTGTACTATGTCCACTTACCCTCCCCTTGTACTGTGCCCTCCTTCCCCCTGTACTGTGTCCACTTACCCTCCCCCTGTACTGTGCCATCCTGCTCCCCCTGTACTGTTCCCTCCTGTCCCCTGTACTGTGCCCACTTACCCTCCCCCTTTACCCTCCTTATACAGTTCATCTATCACTTGAATTACTTTTCCTATTATGGGCGTTAGTGGGGTCTCATGTCTAAGTTTTGCCTAAGGCCTCACAAAGCCTAGAGCTGCCTCTAGGGCCAACGTACCAGCAACAGTGTGTGACAACCTTGTGAAGACTTACAGAAAACGTTTGACCTCTGTCATTGCCAACAAAGGATATATAACAAAGTATTGAGATGAACTTTTGATATTGACCAAATACTTATTTTCCACCATAATTTGCAAATACATTCTTTCAAAAAAATCAGACAATGTGATTGTCTGGATTTGTTTCCACATTTTGTCTCTCATAGTTGAGGTATACCTATGATGACAATTACAGGCCTCTCTCATCTTTTTAAGTGGGAGAACCTGCACTATTGGTGGCTGACTAAATACTTTTTTGCCCAACTGTACCTAGCACACGTATTCCCATCTGATCCCCATAGGCCCAAGGCTAGGGCCTCCTCCCCGTTGTGAACAATGGGTATTCTCTCAGTGGGGATACATGAGGGGCATATTTACCAGTTTTGTTCATTCTGTCCCACACCAATAAAGAATTACAGGTTAATGGGGATGTCCAGTCTGAAAGACCCCTAAAACCTGACCGGAATCCATGGTGCACCTGCCAGGTTTTTACCTGCTAATATTTTCTCTAGAGAGACCCATGCTTTACTTGAGTCAGGAAACGGGGGGGGGGGGGGCCTCTCTATGTGTAGCATTAAAAAAGGACAAAAATCTAACTAGGGTTTTTTAGCTCAATATGTGCTCTGTTTTGCATCAGCTGTCAACCTTTGTAAGCCCAAATTTTTTACAATCTACAATTTTTTGGAAATTCCTTCATCCCATTGCCTTTGGTCTGCTGATTGTTGTAGTTCTATGGCCACAGACGTCATGCCCAGGAGAGTGTATTTAATAATGATCTCCTCCAGAGAACAGGCCAGTAGAAGGAGCTGTGAGCTCCGAGCGCATAGCCTTTCATTCCACAGAGACAGTCCTGACCCCTTCCTCCCACCCCTTGCTGGTGATGCAATTTCCGCTTCCAGTTCAAACTGGTCAGCATGGAGCTGACTACTTCCTAGTTTTCCTGAATGTACAGCCAATCAGCACAACATCACACCAGAACTTTTCCCAGCTACCCAGATCGTGGGAGGAGCCTGTGGGACGCAGTAGAACTGCCAGGGCTACATACTTATGATGAGTATGACTCCCACTTATATCTTGTGTTTTTAATCTTGTGCAATAAATGTTATGCCCCGTACACACGGTCGGATTTTCCGACGGAAAATGTGTGATAGGACCTTGTTGTCAGAAATGCCGACCGTGTGTGGGCTCCATCACACATTTTCCATCGGGTTTTCCGACACACAAAGTTTGAGAGCAGGATATAAAATTTTCCGACAACAAAATCCGTTGTCGGAAATTCCGATCGTGTGTACACAAATCCAACGGACAAAGTGCCACGCATGCTCAGAATAAATAAAGAGATGAAAGCTATTGGCCACTGCCCCGTTTATAGTCCCGAGTACGTGTTTTACATCACTGCGTTCAGAACGATCAGATTTTCTGACAACTTTGTGTGACCGTGTGTATGCAAGACAAGTTTGAGCCAACATCCGTCGGAAAAAATCCTAGGATTTTGTTGTCGAATGTCCGAACAAAGTCCGACCGTGTGTACGGGGCATTACTGTTTTAACACTACACTTAGAGAGGTGCCTGCCCCCGTTTCTTTTGGTTTGCAGAGTTGCTGGACACACTCTGAAGATGGCTGCCTCTTTTTAAAATCACCCCCTTACCATGGTTCAGCTTTGTTCTTACAAAGCAATACAGTGCTATATCTGGGAGCCTGATTCCCCCTTCCCCTTTGCTTCTATGTAAGATCTAAGATATAATAAGCTAATCTAGGGCTTCTGTCATTCCATACAAAGGATCTAAAGGCTTTACATATTCGTTTAAAGAAAATTTGTGGGGGTGAGATAGGTACAGTCAGGGCTTTTTTTCCAGCAGGAACGCAGTTCCGGCACCTCCAGCACTGAATGTATGTAATAGCATGGGGTGTGGGGTATGCTGGAGGGTCTATTGATGTTGGCTGCGGGGGGGGGGGATCTATTGTCACTGGTGGGGATCTGATTTTCTGTGAGGGACTATTGTTGCTGATGGGGAATCTATTGTTGCTGGGTGGGGCCGGGGTGTCTTATGTTGCTGGAAGAGATCTACTGTTGAGGGAGAGGTCTATTTTTACTGGCTGCTGGAGGATCTATTGATGCTGGCTGCTGGGAGATCTGTTGTTTCTGGGGGGGGTCTAATGTTGCTTGGGTGGATATTCTGTTACTGGGTGTGATATTTTGTTGTGGGTGGTTCACTGTTGCTGCAGGGAATCTATTGTTGTTGGGGTAGAGTCCATTGTTGCTGGGGGAGTCTATTGTTGTGTGGGGATCTATTGCTGGGATTCTATTGTTGCTGGCTGCCGGGGGATCTATTTTACTGCTTTTCTTTTTATCATTAACATGTCCCATACAAATGATTTAGCGCCACAAAATGATACTTGGTTCTGTATTCTCTAAAAGGGGCAGTACTGGTAGGTGGGTAGGGGGTGAAATCAAGGGATGGTTGTCAGAGGTGGGTAGGGGGCAGAGGGCAAGGGGTGACTCAGACGGGGGGAGTTCCTGCACCTATTCTCCGAGAAAAAAAGCCCTGGGTACAGTATATAGAATATCAATTATTCTGGTTATTATTCATTTTAATAGCATTCACTCTTCCAAACCATGTCAGAGAATGTATAACAAAGAAGAAATACAGCGCTAATAGCTAAACAAAATAAAAAAAAGAAATAAAAAAAAAGCTGCAGCTCAATTTTGCATGATATGTGCAAACACAGTATATAAGAAAGGAAAAGGAAAGCTGCGCTGCAAAAAAATTAATTAAACATATTGTGACAGTCTGAGTGCCGTGTGGTATGGTGATGAATCCCCACATCAAAAAAAAGTCCCACAAAGAAAAAAACGTTATGTAAAGTGAATCTTGATAAGCGATCCTTATTGTGCAAAGATGAATAAAAACACCAGAGACAGTGAACCTCCACCTTAAAAAATGCACGCTTACCAAAAAGGCAAGAAAAAGCAAGCCTGTGAATTTGGATCAATAACCTGACACCAGACCAGAGCCAGCAGTGGATCACTTGATGGTAAATAAGGATATGCCAGAGGGTTGGGACTCACAGAATGCCCCAGCGATCAACTGCAATCAACAGGTGGCCTGGAGCCGACCAAAAATAAAAGAACAGTTTTTTGGTCGGCTCCAGGCCACCTGTTGATTGCAGTTGATCGCTGGTGCATTCTGTGAGTCCCAATCCTCTGGCATATCCTTATTTACCATCAAGTGATCCGCTGCTGGTGCTGGTGTCAGGTTATTGATCCCAATTCACAGGCTTGCTTTTGCTTGCCTTTTGGTAAGCATGCATTTTTTAAAGGTGGAGGTTCATTGTCACTGGTGTTTTTATTCATCTTTGCACAATAAGGATCGCTTATCAAGATTCACTTCACAGAACGTTATTTCTTTACGAGACTTTTTTTGATGGTACCCCCCTTTTATGTGGGGATTCACCACCATACCACACAGCACTCAGACTGTCACAATAGGTTTGTTTCATTAATATTTTTTGCAGCGCAGCTTTCCTTTTCCTTTCTCATATCAGAGAATGGCCTTTCCATCTCTGCAAGTCCTTTAGTATCCCTATCAATAAGGAACCATAGTTGAGATCATATAAAAGTTTTACGTCAGATAATATAGAGAATCAACATTCCAAAGATGTTGCCATTGCTGATGGTGAATGGCTAGGTAATAGTACAGACTTCTCAAAATGTATTTTAAAGTTGGATAGAGTACCATATCTCTGAACTTCAAACATCAGGGCAGGTAGCGATTCCTGGGGATTGGAAAGATAGAATAATAAGTCATCAGCGTATGCTAACACTTTGTGTTCCCCAGAGCCAATACCAAACCTGACCATTTCCTTATTTTTCCTCACTTTACAAAGAAAAAGGTTCCAAAATCGTAGCAAACAATGGAGAGAGGGAACACCCCTGCCTGGTACCATTACATGTATCAAAGTAATCAGAGAGTGCCATTAACCTTGACCCTACCTCTTGGACCTGTATACAGAGCCGATATCCATCCGATCACCCAGGCCTATCCCCTTCAATACTTTCCTCATGAAGACCCAATTCACTCTATCAAATACCTTTTTAGCATCCATTGATAGTACTACTCAGGATTTTATCAGGTCCATTTTGCATCCAATGAAGAATATGGAGGGCCCGAATGGTATTATCTCAAGTTTTGCAACCCTTCATAAAGCCTGTCTGGTCGAAATGAACTAGTTGCACTATATGATCCTGTAATCAAAAGGCTAGAATATTTGCCAATAGTTTAGTGTCTGAGTTAAGAGAGATGGGTCTGTAGTTAGCACAATATTGTGGATATTTCCCGGGTTTTGGAAGAACTGTCACATAGGCTAACAATGCTTCCAGAGGTAGCGGGTTAGAAGCCGTGATTTTATTAAGATAACTACAGAGAGGGGATATACTTCTTAAAATATGCCTTTGTTAGGCCATCTGGTCCTGGACTTTTCCTCATTGGCAGAGTTTCTACTACCTTGCTCACTTCAATAGTGATTGGTCTTCTAAATTCTCGATGGCCATGGAGGACAGGACGGGCAGGGCAAAGTCCTTCAGATATTCTCTGATCTCCTCCGCACGCCCCCCATCCACAGCCCTCCAAGAAGAGACTTGGTATCCACTACCTGTTTATTATTTAATAATATATTATGATTGTTTATGGCTGAACTTCCGATTTAATTAGGAAACACATTATGGCCACTAGATGGCGTTGACAATTTAGGAATTATACACACGCACACACACTTTGGGGGAGAGTTACTAAAACTGGTGCACACAGAATCTGGTGCAGCTGTGCACAGTAACCAATCAGCTCCTAACTTCAGCTTGTTCAATTAGGTTTTGACAATAAGCTCACATTGACATCGGGCTAATTTGGCATGGCAATAGCACTGTCTGAACCGGTGCAGCGCTGCAGCGATTCCCAAAGGTAGTTCCTGCGCTACTTTTGGCAACTTCCGTGACAATGTCTTGACATCTTTGCAGGAACTCGCACAGATGTGTCTGAAATTGCTCCCGAAGTTGGACTGACATGTGGGTATGAAATCATGCGAGTTCAGCTGAACTCGCAGGATTTCCAACCCGCAGTCAGTGTGACCCACGGTTAAAACCTAGATTGATTGAGTACTATGTACAGCTGCACCAGATTCTGTGTGCACCAATATCCCCCTTTGTTTTGTCAATTCAAGGTGTACTAAATTGTCCACAACAAGAAAGACGTTCTGAAAATGAATCAGTCTTGGACAATCAACAGCTTCTGACTGAATATCTTTCTTTTTATACAGTATATGTATGATTTATGTCAACCTTTCAGCCCACTTCTCATTGTTGTTTGTGCTGTTTGATTTAGTTGTTAACCTAGTGTTACTAAACCCACAGCAGTAAAATCAGTCTGTATATGCAGCAAACCATGCTTGTTATACTCACTGTGGAACCTAAGGGGTTATTCTTCTTCGTTGTGTAAAAAGGCTGTTTGATCCCGTCTTTTCCGCCCCCCCCCCCCCCCCCCCTCCATCCACTGTCCCCAATCCATCTCCATGCTCAGTTTGGTGTGTATTGTTACAGATTTTTTTTTTTTTTTGGGAGGATGCATGTGATTAGCATAGGGCCAATTAGCACTATCCAGACAGAGGGCCAGGGGTCATGCAGCCTCATAGAACAGTCAGGAGAATGAAAAATCCTCCTACAAGCTTTAACCAGTCACAAGACTGTTATATGCTGCTGCTGATGAGAAAAAGGTATTTAGCAGCTTATATTTTAGCACGGCCCCCTAAGGGACTGCTTGGAATTACCTGCTCATCTGCACGGCCATGACCTGATTAACATTCCAAACCACGGGACACTCTGGGTTCAGACATCCTTGTATCACTGTAGAGCAATTAAACCAGACAACTCTGTGTATTTATGTTCTGAGAATATTTACTGAAACCAATAAAAAGGAGATGTCACAAAAAGGAGGTAATAGATCTGCTGAGTTCTAGGCAACAGCACCAACTCAGCAAAGGAATTTGTCCGAAAGACACACGGCAAATATTAACAAATGACAATATGATATACTCACTTCCTTAAAGAAATAATGCTACCCCCTTAAAGGATGATTTATGCTAGCAGATTATACTGACACTCTGCAGAGGATAGAACCTGGCCAGCCTATACTGCTACACTAAAGAGAGTGTAGGTCTAGTAACAATAATGTAATGACCCTTGTATAAGCACTAGCATCAACGTCCCTTTCCAGATCTGAAGGTCTTCACCTGTATGTAGGAGCGCGTTAACTGTAATCCAATTAGGTGTAGTAGGAAGCAATAGATTTCTTGTAGTGAGGAAGGCTAAAGATGTCTAAAGCACAGTGTTCAAATAGATTCAGTAAAGTATTCCTAGGGTAAAGATGTCTGTTTAAAGTGTTCCAGTGAAACTTTGACCAAGGATGGGTAAAGGACCAGACTGATACAATGTCTTCCGGTCGGTAACTCGTGTAGCGAAACTCGTGCAGCAGATCTGCCGTCTCGATCTCCCGATGTGAAGCTTGGTACACCGACTAGCAGACGACCGGAGCGGTGCTGGATGGATGTCCGACGTCAAATGGCAGCGCTAGGCCCCTCAGGTATGGGTTGGAAGGTGGTACTCCGCTTGGTAGGCTGAGACCTCTTTCTCCATGCACGGAGAGGTTCACCTTACATCAGGCCCGGGAGCAAAAGAGCTCCGAGCGGGCTTTTGCTTCTTTTATAGCTACTCCAAGCAATCTTCCAGGCACATAATCATGCAATGCAATTATCGGATGGGAGAACTACTCATCCCACAATCCCTTGTAGTCCAGACACACAAATATGTCCTCAACTGATATACTGATCACTAGAGGAGCAGGTGATGCTTTGAAAGTGACCGGAGAACACAGTACTTGAAGATTGTAGTCTATATTGCTACAATATTTATTAAAATAATTGCATTTTCATGCTCTGTACTGTGGGACACCAGATATAGTGAATGCAGGGAAAACCATCATTGCTTCCCATGCACTGTCAGGTTTTCCACTGGTGCCATCCAATGTTATGACTCCAAAAAAATATATTTCTAATTAACCAGTACCAATGAGATTCAAAACTTTTTTTCACTTTAGAAGAACTATTTTTTTTTTTTTGTTTGATTTTTACTGTTCTGTCCTCTATGATACATTGTACATGCCCCACTTGGGACAAAGCAGAGGGCACTTTCCTGAGACAAGTGGTGCCAAGAGGATTACAGAGAGATGGGAGGCTGACACTTCCTCTCTCTGCATTCCTCTTGCCATTGCTTATCTCAGGTATGTGCTCAGAGCCAAGACAAGTGTCCATTATGAAGCAGCCATCTCTTTTCTAGCTATATTGTCAGATGGCCATGGGAAAGGGGGGCCTCATCACTAGGGTTAGAAAGCACCCAGTAACATGAGACAAAGTGTTGCATGTATTTTGTACTATGGAGAACAGGACAGGGGGGAAAAAAAATAACAACTTTGGACCCTAGACCTGGACCCACGTGAATTAGAGCAGGAGAGGGAGAGAAGTCCCAGAAATGGACTTCAAGATCACTACAGACTGGTAAAGGGCCACGTGCCCAAGAACAAGGTCAGTGTGGCCACACTAAGGAGGGGAAAGCAGTGATGAGGGACAGCTTAGAATTGGGTGAATGATACAACTTATGTATACTGCTTACTCTTCTTGGCTGCCTCTTCTCCACCATCAAATGCCACCTTTGTGCTGCCTGTCCCCATCATCAACTGCCCCCTCTATTGCCTGCCCCTACAATCAATTGCCCCCTAATCAGCTACCCCTTCTTTACTGCCTATTTCCTGCATTAGCTGCCACCCCCTATACTGCCTGTTCTCACCATTATTGCCCCCTCTGTACTGCCTGTCTCCACCATCACCTGTCCCCTCTACTGCCTGTCCTCACCATCAACTTCCCCCTCCATACTGCCTGTCCACATCATCAACTGCACCTTCTTTATTGCCTGTTCCCACTATCAATTGTCCCCTGTGTACTGCTTGGATTTTTTTCTTCCACTGACACCTCACAATGATGCTGGGGCATTTCTTTTATCTCAGCTGTTCGCAGTACAGGTTTTGTTTAGGGTGTCCCCAGATTTCATTTTTAAAATCCTGGTCACCATAACATACAATGCACCTCCCCACTACACAGATTTGCACACTGCAGTCCCCCTCCACATATACAATGCAGCCCTCCCCTCCACACTCATACATACAGTACAATGCTGCCTCCTTGCGCCCCCCCCCCCATATGTTTACTGTACTCCTTAAGATGCCTTCACAGTTGGACATGGCCATGTGCTGAGAAGGAACAGGAAATATCCTCGTTTAGGACCACTGTTCTCTGCCAGTGGGGAATGGATAGCTGAGGGCACTGCCGCATAATAACATGGCCAGAGGCAAGCAGAGATGGACATTGAGCCTAGATAAAGAAAAATGTCAAGCAGTCATGTTGTTGGGACCCAGGACACACGGCAAGAGATGTGGTGTGCATGCCTTAGCTGCTAGCCATGCTCAACCTTATGTGTAAAACTCAGCATATTTACTAACTTTGCAGATCATAATACACTACATTGTTCATTTATCAGAATAAAAATTTTGTAAAAAAGAAAGATAGAAAAAAAAGTTTCTCGTTTGAAATATCAGATGTGTAAAGTGGTTGTAAAGGCAGAAGGTTTTTACCTCACTAGGTAAAAAACCTTCTGCATAAGGCATCCCCCCTAAATATATATACCTGAGCCCCGATCCCGATCCATCTCTTGATTGACTGCTGTACAAATAGCCTGCCATTTTTTTTTTAACTCAAACAGTGCCTCCAGCTATAGCCGACAACACTAATCATTGTATTCTCATAGTGAGGAACTATCCCCACCGTCAGAATACAATATCTCGGTGGGAGGGATTTCCCCATCAACACTAAGGGGGTTATTTACGAAAGGCAAATCCACTTTGCACTGCAAGTGCACATGGAAGTGCAGTCGCTCTAAATATAAGTGGTAGATCTGAAATGAGTGGAAGTTCTGCTGATTTTATCATCCAATCATGTACAAGCTAAAATGCTGTTTTTTTTTTTTCATTGCATGCCCCCCTTGGATCTACAGCGACTTTACTTCCAAGTGCACTTGCAGTGCAAAGTGGATTTTCCTTTAGTAAATAAAGTGTGTTTATGGGAGAATTTATTTTCTTGTGCAACCAGTGGGTTTAAAAAAAAAAAAAAAAAAATGCATTATCTATGGCCTGCCCTACAAACAGAAACCTGTACAGAGACATGGGCTGATATCTGGAGGACATGCCTGCAGGTGCCCACATTACACCTGTGATCTGCTGATCGAGGGTGCAAGTCTTGCCAGGCTCCTGCTGGAAAAATACACTTTTTTCTGCAAATATATGTGAATTTATTTTTTCCATAAAGGCAAAACTTATCCTTTAAGCTGAGATACAGTGCCTTGAAAAAGTATTCATTCCTCTTGAAAATTTTCCACATTGTCATGTTACAACCAAAAATATAAATGTATTTTATGTGATAGACCAACACAAAGTGGCACATAATTGTGAAGTTAAAAGGAAAACGATAAATTGTTTTCAAAATGTATTCAGCCCCCTTTACTCTGATCCACCTAACTAAAATCTAGTGGAACCAAAAGCCTTCAGAAGTCACCCAATTATTAAATAGAGTCCACCTGTGTGTAATTATCTCAGTATAAATACAGCTGTTCTTTGAAGCCCTCAGAGGTTTGTTGGGGAACCTTAGTGAGTGAACAAACAGCATCATGAAGGCCAAGGAACACACCAGACAGGTCAGGGATAAAGGTTGTGGAGAAGTTTAAAGCAGGATTAGGTTCTAAAAAAAAAAAAAATCCCAAGCTTTGAAGATCTCATGGAGCACTGTGCAATCCGAAAATGGGAAGAGTATGGCACAACTGAAAACCTATAAAGACACGGCCATCCACCTAAACTGACAGGCTTGGGTAAGGAGAGCATTAATCAGAGAAGCAGCCAAGAGGCCCATGGTAACTCAGAGATCCACAGCTCAGGTGGGAGAATCTGTCCACAGGACAACTATTAGGCATGCACGTCACAAATCTGGCCTTTATGGAAGAGTGGCAAGAAGAAAGCCATAAGTAGTCCCGTTTGCAGTTTGCAAGACGCCATGTGGGGGGTACAGCAAACATGTGGAGGAAGGTTATCTTGTCAGATGAGACTAAAATTGAACTTTTTGGCCTAAAAGCAAAATGCTATGTGGCAGAAAACTAACACTGCACATCACCCTGAACCCGCCATTCACACCGTGAAACATGGTGGTGGCAGCATCATGTTGTGGGATGCTTTTCTTCAGCAGGGACAGGGAAGCTGGTCAGAGTTGATGGGAAGATGGACGGAGCCAAGTACAGGGCAATCTTAAAAGAAGACCTGTTAGAGTCTGCAAAAGACTGCGACTAGACCAAAGGTTCACCTTCCAGCAGGACAACGACCCTAAACATACAGCCAGAGCTACAATGGAATGTTTTAGATCAAAGCATATTAATATTTGAATGACCCAGTCAATATCCAGACCTAAATCCAATTTAGAACCTGTGGCAAGACTTGAAAATTGCTGTTCCCAGACACTCCCCATCCAATCTGACAGAGCTTGAGCTATTTTGCAAAAGAAGAATGGGCAAAAATGTCACTTTAGAGGTGCAAAGCGGGTAGAGACATCCCCAAAAAGACTTGCAGATGTAATTGCAGTGAAAGTTGGTTCTACAAAAGTATTGACTCAGGGGGCTGAATTCAAATGCACACCACACCTTTCACATATTTATTTGTAAAAAAAATTTCCTTCTACTTCACAATTATATGCCACTAGAATAGATATGTTCCTATTCAGAAAAGTCTACAACATTGCACACACACATACATACACATATAAGGATTGTCATACACTCAGTCTGACTTTCTTCCACTAGAGGTTGCTCTCGGTATGTTCATAAATGTCTCGTTCGTAGTTTTCAAGCTTATTATTTCCTTTCCTTGATTCCTGCAAGCTTGAATGTGACTGTATACTCTTGAATGAATACGGCTTTCTTTTCCTTTTTGTGCATTTAAAATCAAACTTCTGAATGTTTGCCAAGGTTTAAGTGGCACTCTTGTGCCATGTTAAATTGAATTGGAAACGATAAAGATCAGAAAGGCCCCCTTCTGCACAACTTTGCACTTATTAAGCATGTATTATAGTATTCATTACAGGTATATTCACATCAATAATATTTGCACCACACTTACTGTGCATTTAATCAGTCCCTTCCCTCAAGTAGCATACAGTCTACGGTCACTATGTAAGAAAAAAAAAGCCAGTCCAACGGCAAGTCTTTTCTTAAAATTCTGACTTGTAGTCAAATTTCATTTAAAAGGTTGCACAGAAAACAAAACAAAAAATAAAAACCTTGCCTTCCAGGCACTAAGAGCCCTTTCACACCGAGCCGCTAAAAATGGCGCTGCTTTACCGTCGTTTTAGCGGTGCTATTCGACCGCTAGCGGGGCGGTTTTAACCCCCCGCTAGCTTCTGAAAAGGGGTTAAATCCACCCACAAAAGCCCGCCGGAGCAGCGTTTTGCCGGCAGTATCACAGCGCTGCCCCATTGATTTCAATGGGGAGCAGCGGTGAGTTCACCGCTCCAAAGAAGCTGCTGGCAGGACTTTTTGTGACGCCCTCCCAGTGCACCGCTCCAGTGTGAAAGCCCTCGGTCTTTCATTCTGGAGTGAAAGGAGCCACTTTTTTCAGGTGCTATACAGGCGCTATTTTTAGCGCTATAGTGCTTGAAAAACGCTGGCAGTGTGAAAGGGGTCT
Source organism: Lithobates clamitans (assembly GCA_037952925.1). Taxonomy (NCBI): domain Eukaryota; kingdom Metazoa; phylum Chordata; class Amphibia; order Anura; family Ranidae; genus Lithobates; species Lithobates clamitans. Next base: position 238,267 of record JBBGZY010001365.1, on the reverse strand, counting down.
AACTAAACAGTACAGGTTCTTTCCTCGCAGGTGAAGGGCTTTTCCCAGTCACCAAAACGTAGTGCAGTTTTACAGCAATTTTGCCATGATTTCCATTCATTTCAATGGGGAGCTGCATTTTTGGTGCAGTTTTCAAAACCGCACCAAGGATGCAGCACGTAGGACCGATAACGTGAAGTGCAGTGGTGTGAAATGTCCCATAGGATTTAAAGGGAAACCTTTTTCTTGTGTTTTTCCTGCAAGGTAAAAACACAGGAAAACGTATCAATGTAAAAGGGCAATTTTGCCGTGATTTTAAAGGACATGCGACTCAAAAACTACACCAAAAATGCATTGCGGGCGTTTTTACCCCATTTTCCATTGTTTTTAATGGTAAGGTGCTTTTTTGGTACATTTTTTTTAGCTCCCAGAACATGCTCCAAAGATGCTCTAAGCGGGATTTTTTTCACTACAACGGAAGCGCACAACCACAGTGTGAAAATATTCATGGATATTAAAAAGGGAAACATTTTTCTTGTTCTTTTCAGGCGCTTTTTTTTTTTTTTTTTTTCTCAACACCAAAGCGCTTGAAAAACTCCTCAGTGTGATCTTCACATGTAGCTCTCAGGTTTGGTTTCCCCAATTCCCAGGTCAAAGCAATCACTTGCTCCAGACCTTCCTTATTTGTACCACCTGATGCTGGTCACAAGTGGAAAATAAAATCTGGTTCGGAACTCACACTGCCAAGGTGGCCCGAAAAACCTAGACCCGATTCCACCTTAGTTTTCCACATAAAGCATGCAAGGCGATTCATAGCGTCCCTCAATCACCTCACATTTCCTTATGTCACAATATTATATACTTTGCAGGAAAAGGGTTCACTTTAACTCTGCATCACTTCCTGTTACAGTGACATCCTTGTCAAATTTCCAGTCACGTTTCTTTGAAGCTCTTTAACAAAAACACGAATCCTCTGTGCATTCTGATCCCTTATTGGGCACAGTGTTCGCTGGGTTAGTGATGCCGCAAGGGAGTGGGGCCACCAGGTGACATTGGCAGGTGGCCCTGCCCCTTACCTACATAAAGAACTGTTAAATCAGAGCCTGCAGTAGGTGGTCAGCCTTCAATGACGGTGAAGCGTTTTTTTTTCTTCTTATTTTGGATCCAGCGGTAGATCTACAATCAGGGGACATTGACAATTCCTTTATTAAAAAAAAATAAATAAACAAACATCTATCTACTGTTTTTATTTTTAACACTTTTTTGGTGAATGGGTAGGGGTACAATGTACCCCATACTCATTCACATAGGGTGGGGGCCGAAATCTAGGGGCCTCCCTGTTAAAGGGGGCTTCCGGATTCTGATTTTAATGTTTAACCACTTACAGACGGAAGGTTTACCCCCTTAATGACCAGGCCATTTTTTGCGCTAGGGCACTGCGTCACTTTAGCTGACAATTGTGCAGTCGTGCGACGCTGTATCCAATCAAAAGTGACGTCCTTTTTTTCCCACAAATAGAGCTTTCTTTTGGTGGTATTTGATCACCTCTGCGCTTTTTATTTTTTGCGCTATAAACAAAAAAAATAAAAAAAAAAATTAAAAAAGTGTGACAATTTTGGAAAAAAAAAAAAAAATTTATATATATATATATATATATATATATATATATATATATATATATATATATATATATATATATATATATATATATATATATATATATATATATATATATATATATATAATATTTTTTTTTTTTTTTTACTTTTTGCTGTAATAAATATCCCCAAAAATGTTTTTAAAAAATCCTTTCGGCTTCAAAGCCGGGACCCTATTGCGCATGCACGATGCACCCTGCGCTTTCTAATTGGCCTGGTAGCGGAGGAATGAGGAGGAGGGGCTTAACTACCGAGGGACGGCATCATCTCTGAAAGTGGGGAAGGGAGACCTGTCAAAAACAGGTCCCTGTTCCCCCATTCCCCTTGAAAGGTGCCAAATGTGGCACCGGAGGGGGGGACGAGACAGAGGAGCAGAAGTTCCACTTTGAGTGGAACTACGTTTTAACCCTTGAGGAGTATCTCACCAGAGCTGAAATTCTTATTGTAGGGATGATCCTAAATAAGACTCCTATTTTAAAGGATATGCAGATCATATTCATATTCCGGATCCAGGTACTTGTATGAAAAATATCCTGTTCTCTTTATATTGCTTCCTTTGTGTGAAATTCCTGGTGTTCCTGTCAGTTACTCGGCTTTCCTATTAAAAAAAACTGACCACACTAGGCATGAGAGCACAACGTGGGTAGTTCTCTGGCTGTGCTGGAAACTCAGCCTGCTCTCTTCCAATGATCAAACTTGTGCGCTAACCCCCCCCCCCCCCCCCCCGCACAACCATTCACTGGGAAGAAAAGTATGCGGCTGTTTCTGCACCTTCACCTCTCTATGCAGCTGAGAACAGAGGGAATTGCGATCAGATCACTTATAAGGCCTCATGCACACAGAAGCGTTTTTTTTAGCAAGAAAACACCTGCTAATTTTTACTTTCTTGAAGCTCGAGTCTTAAACACACTCATAATTGCCAGATAGCCACGTTTTGCAGCATTTTCAGTGTTAGAGCTTTTTTACAGCTGAAAAGGGGAAAAAAGGTATTTATGTTTTTTTTTTTTTTTTTTTAATGTACATACACAAATGTTTTACCTTTAATTTCTGTTTTAAACTCTATAGGTTTATATACAAGGTGAGGGTTTACTGAGAAAATCTGAGAACCAATATCACAAGCAGAAAATTACATTTCTGGAGGTGTTCTGTACACCTACACCTACATGTACAGAATGCCTCCAGATTTCCATATTGCTTTGAATGTTGAAGAAAATGTGTTATAATGAGCAAAAGCACTCATTATTACTCTGTTGCAAACCCATACAAAAATAATTTCAAGTGTTTAAATCTCTCTCATAACTTGCAAACAGTCTGTTTGGCCTCCATAAGATCCAAACCTGACAGCATAATATAGAAAGAACAGCTTGTAGCACCCAGAACTTGTTATCTTGTATTTGCTTGTGCTTTGAGCTCAGCTCATAGGACAAAATTGCAACACGACCTGCGATCAGGGCCGCTGATAAGGCAGTACAACCAGCCCTGTTGTACCGGGCCCGGTCAGCAGGGGGAGCCCGAGCAGCTTTGTATTTTATTTCTAGCAAAAAAAAAAAAAAAATTAGCTAAATAACTTTACAGAGGGGCCCAGGAGGTGAGAACAGAACAGGGACTTTCTCCATTTTCGGGTGCAGGCATACAATCCCTGCTCTGTACCAGTGTACCTTGTAACAAACTAAAAGTTCCGGCTGCTCACTGTATGCTTTCCACGGCGGATGGATTCAATTGTAATGGGGCTCCCTTCCTTCAGTAAGTGCCGTGCTGCAGCCTGAGGAAAAAAAATAATCACTGAGGTGGATGAGTGCAGAAGAGCAATCCTGACGTCGGTCTTCAGGCAAGCAATCCCCCTACACACTCACTGACACAGGCTCAGTCCCCAGACTCCCCATTGTGTGCTCATGATCATCATCATCATGATGATGATGATCAGAGCACAGCAGGTGCTCTATGGCTCTATTAGTGTAACATGCTGTGTGGTGCTGACTTTCTTAACCACTTGACGACCGCCTCACGCCGATGTACGTCGGCAAAGTGGCACGGACAGGCAAAATCACGTACAGGGTACGTGATTTGCCTTCCGCGGGTGGGGGGTCCGATCGGACCCCCCCCCCGGTGCCCGAGGCGGTCGTCGTTTGTCCAGCGGCGATCGGTGATGAGGGGGAGACCATCCGTTCGTGGCCCCCCCCTCGCGATCGCCGCCGGCCAATCGAATCATTCCTTTGCTGCTGTATGCTAAACAGCAGCAAAGGAAGTGATGTCATCTCCCCTCGGGTCGGTATTTTCCGTTCCGGCCCGAGGAGAGACGACAAGTATGTGAGTGCACCAAACACTACACACACAGTAGAACATGCCAGGCACACAAATCACCCCGATCCCCCCCCCGATCGCCCCCCGATCCCCCCCCAATCACCCCCCCCCCCCCCCCCTGTCACAAACTGACACCAGCAGTTTTTTTTGTTTTTTTTTTTTGTTTTTTTTCTGATTACTGCATAGTGTCAGTTTGTGACAGTTAGTGTTGGGACAGTTAGTATTACCCCCCTTTAGGTCTAGGGTACCCCCCTAACCCCCCCTAATAAAGTTTTAACCCCTTGATCACCCCCTGTCACCAGTGTCACTAAGCGATCATTTTTCTGATCGCTGTATTAGTGTCGCTGGTGACGCTAGTTAGTGAGGTAAATATTTAGGTTCGCCGTCAGCGTTTTATAGCGTCAGGGACCCCCATATACTACCTAATAAATGTTTTAACCCCTTGATTGCCCCCTAGTTAACCCTTTCACCACTGATCACCGTATAACCGTTACGGTTGACGCTGGTTAGTTTGTTTATTTTTTTATAGTGTCAGGGCACCCGCCGTTTATTACCGAATAAAGGTTTAGCCCCCCGATCGCCCGGCGGTGATATGCGTCGCCCCAGGCAGCGTCAGATTAGCGCCAGTACCGCGAACACCCACGCACGCACCGTACACCTCCCTTAGTGGTATAGTATCTGATCGGATCAATATCTGATCCGATCAGATCTATACTAGCGTCCCCAGCAGTTTAGGGTTCCCAAAAACGCAGTGTTAGCGGGATCAGCCCAGATACCCGCTAGCACCTGCGTTTTGCCCCTCCGCCCGGCCCGGCCCAGCCCACCCAAGTGCAGTATCGATCGATCACTGTCACTTACAAAACACTAAACGCATAACTGCAGCGTTCGCAGAGTCAGGCCTGATCCCTGCGATCGCTAACAGTTTTTTTGGTAGTATTTTGGTGAACTGGCAAGCACCAGCCCCAGGCAGCGTCAGATTAGCGCCAGTACCGCTAACACCCACGCACACACCGTACACCTCCCTTAGTGGTATAGTATCTGATCGCATCAATATCTGATCCGATCATATCTATACTAGTGTCCCCAGCAGTTTAGGGTTCCCAAAAACGCAGTGTTAGCGGGATCAGCCCAGATACCTGCTAGCACCTGCGTTTTGCCCCTCCGCCCGGCCCGGCCCAGCCCACCCAAGTGCGGTATCGATCGATCACTGTCACTTACAAAACACTAAACGCATAACTGCAGCGTTCGCAGAGTCAGGCCTGATCCCTGCGATCGCTAACAGTTTTTTGGTAGCGTTTTGGTGAACTGGCAAGCGCCAGCGGCCTAGTACACCCCGGTCGTAGTCAAACCAGCACTGCAGTAACACTTGGTGACGTGGCGAGTCCCATAAGTGCAGTTGAAGCTGGTGAGGTGGCAAGCACAAGTAGTGTCCCGCTGCCACCAAAAAGACAAACACAGGCCCGTCGTGCCCATAGTGCCCTTCCTGCTGCATTCGCCAATCCTAATTGGGAACCCACCGCTTCTGCAGCGCCCGTACTTCCCCCATTCACATCCCCAACCAAATGCAGTCGGCTGCATGAGAGGCATTTTTATGTCCTCCCAAGTACCCCTACCCAACGAACCCCCCAAAAAAGATGTCGTGTCTGCAGCAAGCGCGGATATAGGCGTGACGCCCGCTATTATTGTCCCTCCTGTCCTGACAATCCTGGTCTTTGCATTGGTGAATGTTTTGAACGCTACCATGCACTAGTTGAGTATTAGCGTAGGGTACAGCATTGCACAGGCTAGGCGCACTTTCACAGGGTCTCCCAAGATGCCATCGCATTTTGAGAGACCCGAACCTGGAACCGGTTACCGTTATAAAAGTTAGTTACAAAAAAAGTGTAAACAAAAAAAAAAAATATGAAATAAAAAAAAATAGTTGTTGTTTTATTGTTCTCTCTCTCTCTTTTCTCTCTCTCTATTGTTCTGCTCTTTTTTACTGTATTCTATTCTGCAATGTTTTATTGTTATTGTTATTGTTATTGTTATTATGTTTTATCATGTTTGTTTTTCAGGTGTGTAATTATTTACACTTTACTGTGCTTTATTGTTAACCATTGTTAACCATTTTTTTGTCTTCAGGTACGCCATTCACGACTTTGAGTGGTTATACCAGAATGATGCCTGCAGGTTTAGGTATCATCTTGGTATCATTCTTTTCAGCCAGCGGTCGGCTTTCATGTAAAAGCAATCCTAGCGGCTAATTAGCCTCTAGACTGCTTTTACAAGCCGTGGGAGGGAATGCCCCCCCCCCCCCCACCGTCTTCCGTGTTTTTCTCTGGCTCTCCTGTCTCAACAGGGAACCTGAGAATGCAGCCGGTGATTCAGCCAGCTGACCATAGAGCTGATCAGAGACCAGAGTGGCTCCAAACATCTCTATGGCCTAAGAAACCGGAAGCTACGAGTATTTCATGACTTAGATTTCGCCGGATGTAAATAGCGCCATTGGGAAATTGGGGAAGCATTTTATCACACCGATCTTGGTGTGGTCAGATGCTTTGAGGGCAGAGGAGAGATCTAGGTTCTAATAGACCACAATTTTTTCAAAAAAGAGTACCTGTCACTACCTATTGCTATCATAGGGGATATTTACATTCCCCGAGATAACAATAAAAATGATTAAAAAAAAAAATATGAAAGGAACAGTTTAAAAGTAAGATTAAAAAAGCAAAAAAATAATAAAGAAAAAAAAAAAAAAAAAAAAAAAAACACCCCTGTCGCCCCCTGCTCTCGCGCTAAGGCAAACGCAAGCGGCGGTCTGTCGTCAAACGTAAACAGCAATTGCACCATGCATGTGAGGTATCACCGCGAAGGCCAGATCGAGTGCAGTAATTTTTCCAGTAGACCTCCTCTGTAAATCTAAAGTGGTAACCTGTAAAGGCTTTTGAAGGCTTTTAAACATGTATTTATTTTGTTGCCACTGCACGTTTGTGCGCAATTTTAAAGCATGTCATGTTTGGTATCCATGTACTCGGCCTAAGATCATCTTTTTTATTTCATCAAACATTTGGGCAATATAGTGTGTTTTAGTGCATTAAAATTAAAAAAAGTGTGTTTTTTCCCCAAAAAATGCGTTTGAAAAATCGCTGCGCAATTACTGTGTGAAAAAAAAAAATGAAACACCCACCATTTTAATCTGTAGGGCATTTGCTTTAAAAAAATATATAATGTTTGGGGGTTCAAAGTAATTTTTTTGCAAAAAAAAAAAACTTTTTCATGTAAACAATAAGTGTCAGAAAGGGCTTTGTCTTCAAGTGGTTAGAAGAGTGGGTGATGTGTGACATAAGCTTCTAAATGTTGTGCATAAAATGCCAGGACAGTTCAAAACCCCCCCAAATGACCCCATTTTGGAAAGTAGACACCCCAAGCTATTTGCTGAGAGGCATGTCGAGTCCATGGAATATTTTATATTGCGACACAAGTTGCGGGAAAGAGACAAATTTTTTTTTTTTTTTTTTTTTTTTTGCACAAAGTTGTCACTAAATGATATATTGCTCAAACATGCCATGGAAATATGTGAAATTACACCCCAAAATACATTCTGCTGCTTCTCCTGAGTACGGGGATACCACATGTGTGAGACTTTTTGGGAGCCTAGCCGCGTACGGGACCCCGAAAACCAAGCACCGCCTTCAGGCTTTCTAAGGGCGTGAATTTTTGATTTCACTCTTCACTGCCTATCACAGTTTCGGAGGCCATGGAATGCCCAGGTGGCACAAAACCCCCCCAAATGACCCCATTTTGGAAAGTAGACACCCCAAGCTATTTGCTGAGAGGTATAGTGAGTATTTTGCAGACCTCACTTTTTGTCACAAAGTTTTGAAAATTGAAAAAAGAAAAAAAAAAAATGTTTTTTCTTGTCTTTCTTCATTTTCAAAAACAAATGAGAGCTGCAAAATACTCACCATGCCTCTCAGCAAATAGCTTGGGGTGTCTACTTTCCAAAATGGGGTCATTTGGGGGGGTTTTGTGCCACCTGGGCATTCCATGGCCTCCGAAACTGTGATAGGCAGTAAAGAGTGAAATCAAAAATTTTTACCCTTAGAAATCCTGAAGGCAGTGATTGGTTTTCGGGGTCCAGTACGCGGCTAGGCTCCCAAAAAGTCCCACACATGTGGTATCCCCATACTCAGGAGAAGCAGCTAAATGTATTTTGGGGTGCAATTCCACATATGCCCATGGCCTGTGTGAGCAATATATCATTTAGTGACAACTTTATGAAAAAAAAAAAAAAAAAAGTGTCACTTTCCCGCAACTTGTGTCAAAATATAAAATATTCCATGGACTCAATATGCCTCTCAGCAAATAGCTTGGGGTGTCTACTTTCCAAAATGGGGTCATTTTGGGGGGTTTTGTGCCATCTTGGCATTCCATGGCCTCCGAAACTGTGATAGGCAGTGAAGAGTGAAAGCAAAAATTTACACCCTTAGAAATCCTGAAGGCGGTGATTGGTTTTCGGGGCCCCGTACGCGGCTAGGCTCCCAAAAAGTCCCACACATGTGGTATCCCCATACTCAGGAGAAGCAGCAGAATGTATTTTGGGGTGCAATTCCACATAGGCCCATGGCCTGTGTGAGCAATATATCATTTAGTGACGACTTTTTGTAAATTTTTTTTTTTTTTTTTTTTGTCATTTTTCAATCACTTGGGACAAAAAAAATAAATATTCAATGGGTTCAACATGCCTCTCAGCAATTTCCTTGGGGTGTCTACTTTCCAAAATGGGGTCATTTGGGGGGGTTTTGTACTGCCCTGCCATTTTAGCACCTCAAGAAATGACATAGGCAGTCATAAACTAAAAGCTGTGTAAATTCCAGAAAATGTACCCTAGTTTGTAGACGCTATAACTTTTGCGCAAACCAATAAATATACGCTTATTGACATTTTTTTTACCAAAGACATGTGGCCGAATACATTTTGGCCTAAATGTATGACTAAAATTTAGTTTATTGGATTTTTTTTATAACAAAAAGTAGAAAATATCATTTTTTTTCAAAATTTTCGGTCTTTTTCCGTTTATAGCGCAAAAAATAAAAACCGCAGAGGTGATCAAATACCATCAAAAGAAAGCTCTATTTGTGGGAAGAAAAGGACGCAAATTTCGTTTGGGTACAGCATTGCATGACCGCGCAATTAGCAGTTAAAGCGACGCAGTGCCAAATTGGAAAAAGACCTCTGGTCCTTAGGCAGCATAATGGTCCGGGGCTCAAGTGGTTAATATATGGCTGTACTGTGTGTTACAGACTAACACAGTACAGACATAACAAAGTCAGCACCCAACAGCATGTTACACTGACAAAGCCATACAGCACCTGCTGTGCTCCGATCATCATAATGATGATGATCATGAGCACACAATGAGATGCTACTTTACACATGTGTTGGGGGGGAAGGGACAGTAAAAACACACAGCCAGGCTGAATTTTTACCACTCCAAAACCACTCCCCTTTGAGAATTTTTCATCCAAACTTTGCAATCAGGTCCGCCTGTCAGTTTTTCATGCAGACCTGACTGAAAGCTCCATGCAGGTCTACAGCAGTCCACATACGAATTGACTTGTGTGCCTTTAGATTTGCCTAACTCCATGTCCATTCAGATCATAAAAAAAAAATAAAAATGGAAAAGAACATCCTTTTCTATTTGTCCAGACCTAAAATGTGACAGATCAGAGGTAGCCTGATGTAAATGGACACAAGTCTATGGTGTATGTGGACACAAACTGAACGGGCACAGATGTCAAAACACTGACATCTCTCCCATTCAGATCCAGTTATCAGCCCTCAAAAATTCCACTCGCCTGCTCGCATTTTGCAAATGGATTTTGAAGGCTGGCGAGTGTGGGCTGCCTGGGAGCAGGGGGGAGGCAAGCATCGACGGCACCCTGGGTTGTATGGGAATAGAGAGGAGAGCTGCCGCCTGGTTGATCAAAGCACGGGGAACATAACAGCTTTCATTTCAATAGACAGGTCACCCGTCCAATTCTGGGATGGGTGATCTGTCTGTCAAAGTGCCCGGACAAGGGGGAGGGGCTGTGTATGACGGCGCGCGGCGGGGAACACACAGCTATTGAAATGAAAGCCGTTATGTTCCCTGTGCTCTAATCAACCAGGTGACGGCTCTCCTCTCTTCCCCTACACAGGTAGGCTGCAATGGCGACACGTGGCTGCAACAGCGGATATGGGCAGGCTGCATTTTTGGGCACGGATAAAAGTTGTTAATATTTTTACAACTTAATTCTTCATAAACCATTTAAGTGTCATTTCATTAGATAATTTATGAGGGCATGTCTAGTGGTGGGATTAGGGTCAGGGTATGGTAGGGGCTGGGCGGGGCAACTGGTGGCGAGTAACCCTTGAGGCCTGGCTAGTAGCTCAGGACTTGAAACTTTGAGCCCTGCAGTTATGATTGGTGGGGTGCTGTAAAGCTTCCTGATGGTAAAGCCAAGGTGGGTTCAGACTATGGTCCAAACACGCCTGAGCTCATCCCAGCATATTAGTTGCTGTCAAAAAAGTTCTAATATAAGACATCTCTGCTGCTTTATCAAAAGTGTAAAACGTTTAGAATAATGGTTATTAAAGGTTCACCTTGTGGAACATGTTACACGTTTCAACTCCTGCCACCATTCCCCCAGATTTCGTGACAGTGTGGGGTCAGGGGTGGAGCCAGGGTTGGGGTTATGGGTAGGGCCAATGGGGGCCCCGTCAGGTAGACTGTATGGGGCCCCATGATTTCTAACAGCGGCCTTGCCTGCGATTACTACAGACCAGACATCCCAACTTGCAAAAACTCATTTCAGGGAGGTGGCAAACTCATTTCAGGGAGGTGACACTTTGTGCTGGCGCCGACCCCTCCACCAATAAAATGCACCCTTAACAGTGCCAATTAAATGCAGTCTGATCAGTGCCAATTAAATGCAGTCTATCAGTGACCATCAGTGTCCATTCTTGCCACCTCATTACCTGTGCAGCCCATCAGTGCAGCCTACCAGTGTCCACCAGTGCCGCCTCATCAGTGCAGCCCCTCAGTGCCCACCTCATCAGTGCCCACCAGTGCAGCCTATCAGAGCCACCTCATTAGTGCTCACTAGTGCAGACCCTCAGTGCAGCCTGTGCCCACCAGTGCCACCTCATTAGTGCTCACCAGTGCCACCTCATTAGTGCTCACCAGTGCAGCCCATCAGAGCCACCTCATTAGTGCTCACCAGTGCAGCCCCTCAGTGCTCACCAGTGCAGCCCATCAGAGCCACCTCATTAGTGCTCACCAGTGCAGCCCCTCAGTGCTCACCAGTGCAGCCTGTGCCCACCAGTGCAGTCCATCAGAGCCACCTCATTAGTGCTCACCAGTGCAGCCCCTCAGTGCTCACCAGTGCAGCCTGTGCCCACCAGTGCAGCCCATCAGAGCCACCTCATCAGTGCTCACCAGTGCAGCCTGTGCCCACCAGTGCAGCCCATCAAAGCCACCTCATTAGTGCTCACCAGTGCAGCCCCTCAGTGCTTACCAGTGCAGCCTGTGCCCACCAGTGCAACCCATCAGAGCCACCTCTTTAGTGCTCACCAGTGCAGCCCCTCAGTGCTTACCAGTGCAGCCTGTGCCCACCAGTGCAACCCATCAGAGCCACCTCTTTAGTGCTCACCAGTGCAGCCCATCAGAGCCACCTGATCAGTGCCCACCAGTGCAGTGCCCACTAATGCAGCCCATCAGTGCCACCTTGTGAGTGCCCACCAGTGCATCCCATCAGTGTAGCCTATCAGTGCCACCTCACCAGTGTCCCCCAGCGCAGCCTCAGTGTCCTTCAGTGTCCCCCAGTGCTCCCGACTCTGTCCCACCCCCTCCCCTGGCCACAGACAGTAGACAGAGCAGCCTCGGGTTGCTCTGTCTTCTGTCGGTCTGTGAGTGACAGGCCCAACCTGAAGATCGCCCGGCACTCGCAGGTTTCCGGGAGCCCGCAACCAAATGCAGGAGATTCCCGCGAGTTGCGGGAGACTTGGGATGTCTGAGAGACAGATACAGTGGAAAGATGGACTCCTGATCCTTACCCCTATTTTTGCACTGGTGTTTCTGAAGCTGAAGCAAGGGAATGGGATCTTTGAGGAGCAGGCACTGACTAAATTTTTCTGCCTAAGCAGCGAGTTAGTCACTGGGTCTCCCCTGAAGTCGTATCCCCTGCTATAGACCTGGGAATGAGAAATAGGGGAAGTGGATGCATAAACCTGCAAAAAGACATGTATTCCAGTGACCTGTAATGTAAAGTTTTAGGAAAAATATGGGAGGTTGCTAAAGTTTGTTTTACAGTGCGAGCTGGTGATAAGTAGCTAGAATAATGCTTCCTGGGGTGAGCAAACTTATCAGGCACAGATATCAGTCCAGTAGTATAATGACAAACAGTGGTGTGTTTATTGGTTCTATTTACAGGTGCTGTACACAGCATGGGTAGACAACCCTAAAGAGGTGGAGATCTACCTGAACAACATGCGAGAAGTGAAAGATTATCGGGCACAGTGTTGCCTCCTCACACCTGATTTAAACCTCTAATTGCCGTACTACCATATCACAATCGCGTTCATTGCAGGGCAATCATGGGTTTAAATCAGGTAATGAGGAGGCCACATGTTGGGCTCGTTCACTTAGGGCTTGTTCACATGTAAAGTTGAAGGGTGGTAAAACCCTGCAGTTGATTCGCAGCAGCCAAAAAGGTGTACACGAAACAGCAGGAATTAAAAGGGGTTGTAAACCCTCATGTTTTTTCACCTTAATGCATCCTATGCATTAAGGTAAAAAAAAAACTTCTGTCATTGACCCCCCGTTTTACTCACCTGAGCCCCGTATTTCCCTCACCAGAGACGCGCTGGACCTCTCTGCCCGTTGTCTCGGCTCTTGATTAGATAGATTGGTAGCAGCGCAGCCATTGGCTCCCGCTGCTGTCAATCAAATCCTATGACGCGGGCACCGGGGGGGGGCGAGGCTGAGTCTGGCATTCTGCATCTATGGACACAAATGCTGGACTCAGGAGCATTCCCGCAAGGTAACCCCCTGGGAGAGCTTTTCTCCTAGGGGGTTATACGATGCAGGGAGGAGCTACCAGCGCCGCCGGGGAACCCCAGAAGTCGAGGATCGAGGCCACTCAAAACAAATCCCCCCCCCTCACATACACACACGTTCCTCTCTGTACCCCCCCTGCACATCTGTTGCCCTCTGTACCCCCCAACCCCCCCTACACACACACACACACATCAGTTCCTCTCTGTACCCCCCCATTTCTACATTGTGTGGCAAGTTATTAACCACATCCATGAAATGCTTTACAGTTGCACTTGACGTCTCCACTGAGAGTCTATCAATGCCTTCATCTGGTGTCCTATATGAAGAAAACATATCTGCCTTCCAGTCCCAGTTACCAGGTGTGTCTCCTCCGTCATTCATAGAACGCTTTTTACTACACCCATAATGCATCAAGTTCTGGCAATGGACAGAGGAGATGCTGTCATTCAACTGCTCTGCCTCCTTTTACAGAACTAAATACATCATGGTCCATCCTTTGCAGCTAGAACAGCATCAACTCTTCTGGGAAGGCTGTCCACAAGGTTTAGGAGTGCGTCTATGGGAATGTTTGACCATTCTTCCAGAAGCGCATTTGTGAGGTCAGGCACTGATGTTGGATGAGAAGGCCTGGCTTGCAGTCTCTGCTCCAATTCATCCCAAAGGTGTTCTATCGGGTTGAGATCAGGACTCTGTGCAGACCAGTCAAGTTCTCCCACCCCAAACTCTCTCGTCCATTTCTTTATGGACCTTGCTTTGTGCACAGTCATGTTGGAACAGGAAGGGCCATCCCCAAGCTGTTCCCACTAAGTTGCAAGTTTGGGGTGGAGGAACTTGACTGGCCTGCACAGAGTCCTTACCTCAACCCGATAGAACACCTTTGTAATGATATAGAGCAGAGACTGTGAGCCAGGCCTTCTCGTTCAACATCAGTGCCTGACCTCACAAATGCACTTCTGGAAGAATGGTCAAACATTCCCATAGACACACTCCTAAACCTTGTGGACAGCCTTCCCAGAAGAGTTGATGCTGTTATAGCTGCAAAAGATGGGTCAACCGAATATTGAACCCTACGGAATAAGGCTGGGATGCTATTAAAGTTTGTGTGCGTGTACAGGCAGGCACCCTAATACTTTTGACAATATTGTGTATGTGGCAGCTTTGCAGTGCTGGAGATCTAAAATGCACCACACATTTTGAGGCTCACCGCAGGATTGACTGTGCAGAAAAAAAAATGCACACATTTGGCAGCTTTAGAGCAACAGCGGAATTATTAGGTGTGGCCCTTTGACAGTGCTGAAGTAATGGAATAGGGCAGTAGAGGCAGCTTGAGATGGTAATACTGACAGATCTGCAGTGGGGGCAGGAGAGGGTTATGATGTCAGGCCAGCAGCAGAAGGAGCTAATATTGGTGGCAGAGCATGGTAATGGTTACAAAAGATGGTAATGGGACAGGCCAGAACTGATGGCAAGAGATACTAATGCTGTATTACTAATGCTGTAATAAAGTTTTTGGGGCCATATTCAAAGGAAAATTGCAAGAGAGGAAGAGACACTTCTCTGGTCAAGGATGCAGCTGGAGATGGTGGAGTGAGGTTAGGAGACTTACATCTATGTTGAAGCCTACTCTTGGCCCTACTCTGTATGGCCCTATGCTGATCCCCTTCCTCACTTGGTATGCTGCAAGGTAAGTCTCCCAAAACCTTTGTAAGACTTCCATCCCATCGCTTGAGGCCACAGATGATGCAGATGGAGATTCTTGTGTGGTGGGGAGAGAGGTGGAAAGGCAGGAGCGAGAAGGAAGAGGAGTGTGGGCCTTTGGTTGCCAACTGCTATCATTTATGTGATGCCCCCACTAAGATTTTGGTGAATAGTGTGTCTTCATATGCAAGTGGTACCCAAATGACTGGTAGATTTACAATGTTCGATGGGGTGCAAATAGAGTCTTCACACCACTATGGTGCTGCCTGCAAGAGACGTTTGAAAAAGGCCCAGAATGCTTAGCTCTGTGCAGCAGACCTGGGTATACCAGTGGCCTGCACCTATGAAGAAGTGCCATCCAGTGGAATCGGGGGTTGCCTATTGTGCCCTCCCTCTCTTCTCCTGGTATTTTCTTCAGCATCAGATAAAATTAATTCCTGTGCAACCTACTGCAGCACATTATTGATGGTGGCTCAAATAATGCAGCTGACTCCTTAATGCCAGTTTTCAAGTCAACCAGGGATAAGCTGTAGAAGAGGGACAATATGAAGCTGCTAAAGACACTCTGCTACTATGCTCCTGGGAAAAGGATGATGGATGATGATGGATGGATGAATGGATGATGGATGGCTTGGTTATCCACTCCTCCACATGCTCTGACTTTATAGCAGACCCACTCCCAGAGAGTTAAAGCAGGCGTACCGTACCCTGACTCTTAAAAGGTGCAGCCCAACTATCACTTTGTTGCTGACAGACATAAAAAAGGTAGCCCTAAAAAGGACTATTCACTGTGAATACAATGGGTGATACACAATAATATGTAACTCTTTGCAATGTAATTCACAATAATGGATCCCTAAAAACATTCTGACTTATCAGTTTCTATCCCATCCAACTCTGACACATTTACAAACCCCCATTATTGGTCAAACTATGCCAATTGAGCATACTTCACAGTTCAACTAACAGAGTCTCCCTAGCAGGTTCCCCAGAACTTCAGTTTTCTGTCAGCAGTCAGCCGTTTCACATAGCAGCAGGCTCCCAACGGGAGCCCTGAACACCAGTCTGCTCACATATACAGTATGTGTACAGCTGGGACTAATTAATGAGGCCTAGCTACTAGGTAAGATTTGGACCCAAGAATGGAGGTTTTCTTACTACTTTCAGTGATATTAAAAAAATTCCTTTACAATAACACACATCTCTATACTTACCTGCTTTGTGCAATTGAATTGCACAGAGTGGCCCCATACCTCTTCTTGGGTCCCCAACGGTGGTCCTGGCTCCTCCTCTCTGTCCAATGCCCCCACAGAAATCCGCTTCCCATGGGAGCACTTGTGCTCCCAACCTCGCTGCTGTGTCCATGGACACAGGCAGTTGGACTTGCCCCCCCCAGCTCCCGTCACTGAGTTTGATTGACAACACTGGAAGGCAATGGTTCCTGGGGCCCCATCAAAGCCAGTGAGACCTAGAAGTGAGGGGAGAAAAGAGCTGCAGACGTGCACAGCGCTGGATCGAATGAGGGTTAAAAAGGTAAGTATAAGGGGGAGTGAAGGGCCAAAATCGATGCCTAAACATTTTTTACCTTCATGCCAGGAATGCATTAGACCCCTTTCATACTGAGGCATTTTTCGGGCGCTAAAGGGCTAAAAATATAGCCTGAAAAACGCCTCCTCTATCACCCAAATGTGAAAGCTTGAGTGCTTTCACACTGTGGCGCTGTGCTGGCAGGACGTTAAAAAGTCCAGCAAGCAGCATCTTTGGAGCGGTGTATACACCCCTCCTCCACTGCCCCGCCCATTGAAATGAATGGGCACCACTGCCGAAGCGTCTGCAAAGCGCTTCAGCAGCGGCGCTACACGGGTGCATTTAACCCTTTCTTCGGACGCTAGCAGGGGTTAAAAGCCCCCCTGCTAGTGGCTGAATAGCGCCGCTAAAACATTGGTAAGGCACGCTAAAACTAGCTGCGCTTTACCACTATCACTGCCCGCGGCTCAGTGTTAAAGGGGTCTTAAGGTAAAAAGTGTTTAGGCTTTAAAACCACTTTAAGGCTGGATTTACACTAGAACACACAGCGGCTCAAGCAGGAGTCCGATGAGTCTCTATTCACAGTTTCAGGTCCGATTTCAACCCGAATTTGGGGCTGTATTCTGACCTGAAACAGTCCAAAAAATGCACAGGGCTCTGGTGCAATTCGCACCGGAGATGTGTGAACCAGCTCCATAAAGACCCTGACACAATCTCCTGCTATGCGAATTGGATGTGGAGAAAACCGCATCCCATTCTCATAAGTGTGAATCCAGCCTAAATCTTTACCAAGCCTCCAGGCTTCAGAACCCAGAACAGAATGCAAGTATTAAGTTAGTCATTAGTCATTATTCATGAGCCCCTTGCGATATGTAGGTGAAAAAAAAAAAAAGAGAAAAAAAGTCTGTGAATTTAATAGTGTTTTAAACTAAAATTCTAATTGGTCATTTAAAGTGGTTGTAAAAGGCAGAAGGCTTTTAATCTTCGTGCATGGTATACATTAAGATAAAAATCTTCTGTGTTCAGCAGCCCCCCCTCATACTTTACTGAGCCCATCTCTATCCAGTGATGCCCACGAGTCCCTCAGCCATCCGGGACTCTCCCTCCTGATTAACGCAGCAGCAGCGCCATTGGCTCCCGCTGCTGTCAAAGTCAGTTGGCCAATTAGGAGAGAGAGGGGTGGCGGGATGGACACACGGAGCTGCAGCTCGGGTGCCCCCATAGCAAGTTGCTTGCTGTGGGGGCACTTGAAAGGAGGGAGGGGCCAGGAGCAGCAAAGAGGGACCCGAGAAGAGGAGGATCTGGGCTGCTCTGTGCAAAACCACTGCACAGAGCAGGTAAGTATAACATGTTTTTTTTTTTTTAATAACAAAACACAAGACTTTACAATCACTTTAAAGCAGCATCTTTATCTTTTAACTTATTTTCCTACTCCCGTTTTAATAAATCAGCCCTATAGCATCTTAAATTATGTAAGAGAAGCACATTATTACATTATTCAACATTATGTGCGTTTACCTCTTCATGCAAGAAAAAAAAAAAAACTATATAAATATGTTGATTTATGACTAAAGAACATTAGTGAACCATCTGGGAATGACAAGAAGTGTACAGTTTCTGTAATTTGCCCTAAGCAAGGATAAACATGCAAGAAATTCCACTTGCATCCCTTTCCCAGAAAACAAAATGTCCTCTGTGTGGTTCTCCTTTACCTTACTTCCAGCTGATTTGCCCGGTTTGATATACTGCTTAGCCTTGACATCTGCCCCTGGCTGTCCAATACAGCCCTTTGTGCTGGTTTTGTGTTCCACACTTAGTGAATCAAAATCTATAGTTGCCCCTACCACATTGCATGACATTTCACTATTTCAGCCAGACGCCCAGTCTGTCATACCAATACAAGCAGTTACAAAAGTGTAGCTGGGCAATGCACCTCTATAAAGCTCACACTGATTGTGTTGCCAAAATATCAATGCATCTGCTCTAGTGAATCTTTGTCGGGGTGGCTGCTTTTGTATTCCTGATGGAAAATAATATTTTCTGTAGCAAACTCCCATTGGATCCCAGAAATACCATCACGCTTTAAAAAGAGTCATCACCTTTAATGCATTTTTTATACAAAGGTCTGAAATTTTTCTAGCCAGCTATTTTAGTTGACAAACTGTAAATGGACAATTCTCCAAGACTACTTGGTCCTGGTCCCAACAATAAGCCTGTCTCTGATCTCCAATGGCAAATCACCTCACACATATCAAATATATTTCAAGTCATTTAACTAGAAGATGATCAGCAAAAAACTCCCTACCTGAGTTTTCAACTTTTCTGAAAACTGACAGTTTTATGGGTTTTCAAAATTTTCCAACAGAAAATACAAGAAGGCACACATTGTTGTGCGTTTCACCTTTAAATAGGACTTATTGCATCAATAGCAACTGTTTTCCTTGCATTGTATAATTTGAATTGTGGTATCTGAAAGCAATCAGTGTCTCAGGTAGGATTCTTTGGGTTTATGTCATGTTAGGCTTAATGTACACGGGACGTTTTTACAACCTCTCCTGAACAATTTAACTTGACAGATAGTAACCCACGTTTAAAAACATCAGTTTTGCTGCGTTTTGCTATTAGAAGCGTAAAAAAAAAAAAAAAAAACAAAAAAAAAAAGGCAAAAATGAAAAATGCCTATAAACGAAACGCGGCTAAATGCTGGTTATCCGTGTTTGGCTTCTGAAACGTCAGAAACTTCGGCGTCTGAACTCATTTTTTTGCCTTCAAAAAAAGGCCTATAAACGCAACTGCCTAAAAACGACAGTAAACGATCCTGTGTACATGTACACATAAGATAACATTGAATGAGTTCAGGGGCAGTTGAAAAAAGTGTCTCAACTGTCTCTGAATGCCCGTTTAGCAGCAGCAGTGTACATGGGGCCTAATTTAGTTTTTCTGAATAAAAAAAAAAAAAAAAAAAACCTAAATCTACGAGGGGAAATAAGAATAAAGGCTGATCATAAATGTGACAATCTTATTCATTTCAACAGCCCAACATGACACTTAAAGGATGGGGTCATTAAAGTGGTTGTAAACCCACTTTTTGGACTTCTACCTATAGGTAAGCCTAGAATAAGGCTTACCTATAGGTAGTGGAAATATCTCCGAAACGTGCGCCGTTTAGGAGATATTTCACTTGTAGTCCGCCGGACATTCAAATGGCGCATGCGCGGGGAAGAAACAAAACTAAGTGCCATTTCTTTCCTAGCCTATGCCGTTAATCCCGGCTACCGTGCGCATGCGCGGGAGTGACATCACGTGGCTCCGGCAAATCACACAGCCGGAGTCCGCGGCCCGGAAGAAAGAGGGCCGGAAGATGGACGCTGACCACACAGGGGACATCGCTGGATTCTTTTGCAGGTAAGTGGCACATAATGGGCTAGTATGCGATGCATACTAGCCCATTATGCTTTTCATTTGCAGGCTGCAGCAGCGAGCAAAAGAGGAAGTAAAACCCATCAGAGTTTACTTCCTCTTTAAGTGGGTGCACCCCAAGGGCAATAATTAACACTTTATTTTTTTTTTTAAAAATGGGAAGCAGGTAGGGGCCATGGGTGTGTTATTGGTGGGATGCATAATAAATAGTGTTTTTTTCGATGGGAACACATCTAAATATCTATGATCAGCCTATATGAATACTAAAAAGAAAGGCAAAATAAAACAGTAAAAGTAATTAAAAAATAACAGTACATTTTTTTTTTTTACATGTCAACATTTTCTAAGTATAATTATTTTATTCATGCCTGAAGCTTTATGCACAGCAAGGAGTTTCAAATTGTATTAGGAAACAAACAGAACTGAAATTATTATTAGAAATAAAATGTGTACTTATCAAAAATCTTTTCTGTGTCTTTACATAAAAAGCTGAAAGGCAACCCAAAAAACGAATTCTATCAAACATGTGTATATATTTAAAGCATGAGAGCCAAGTAGTCAAGCACCATTAGTTCTATTACCTTGGATCTATTCAACCCCTTTGGAGACCAGAATCTTTCTCAGACTTAGATAGGCAAACATAATTTAGCCCAATGGAGCCTGGTGATAGGAATAATTTGAACATTATGAGCCATATACTGTATTTACCATCAAGGTGATGAAGAATGACTGATTCTGAACGTAAAAAGTTGATTGAAGAAATTTGTTGTGACTTTATCCTCATTATATATTTTGCCAGCAAAGTGAAAAATCTTTTGTATGTGCCTAATACTGCATGAGTCAGCAGAGATTTACTTACCCAGTGAAATGAAACTATTCTGAGAACTTGCAGATTTACATACAAGATCTGATCCCTTTTGACTGACTTTATGGACATGTCTCGTCACTGATTATACAATCTAATACAGTACATTGTTCAGAGCACAAAAGATGATATGGTACAATAATTAATCATATTGGTCCATCACAGGCAGTTATCGTTAACATAGCCTTACATTGAACGTAAAGTACCAGTAGATCAAAAAACCCAGCTGAGAATGTAACAATTATGTAACCACCCAAATTCTACACTTTTACCTACACGTAAGCCTATAATAAGGCGTACCTGTAGGTAAAATTAATATCTCCTAAACCTGTACAGTTTAGGAGATATTCACTTTGCATGCAGCCGCTGACGTCAGTGGTGCATGCGCTTTGAATGCCTGGCTGAAAGTCCGGCAGAGTTGCCGGACCTTGCCGGGATGAAAACTCCCATGTGCGGTAGTGATGTAATCGCGGCTCCGGCAACTCACAGCACCAGAGCCGCGAACCCGGAAGACACGCCGACGGCAAGATTTCAGCTCCCTCGGCGTGGACCGGGCTCCAATACGGGGCCCTCGCAGGGTTTTTTTTTTTTTTTTTTTAATGTGCGGGTTTACTACCACTTTAAAATATCAGTACTCTGGTTCCTGCATAAACAGAAATGAGCGAGTATGTCTTTGATTAAAGTAAAGATGCTCCTTCTTACATGGGGGCATAGTAATCAGACCAGATTTTTCACCTTTTCCAATAATAATTTCTTCCAGGAATGGTCAGCTGGCCAGGGTGTAGCTCACCCAGAGAAATGAGATTGTCACAAAATAAAGCAGCCATAAACTTTAGTTCTTCATTTGAAAATAGATAAAACGTTTTACGTCAATATTCAGTTGTGGACATATACCGAACAATCTCAAAGCAGATATAGGTTCTTTGCTAGAAAAGGGGCTGTGTTTTTATAAAATAAAAATATGAAATAACAAAATCTAATATTTTGGCCTTTCTAAAAATATAAAAGAAGTGACATTTCTGACCATATAACACTGTTTTAAGTTTATTGAGTGCATGTATAGCCAAAATGTCTTTTGTTTTAAATAGAGTAGCTGGTGATTAGAACTCGTCGCCATGTGTGTGTGCAGATTCCCATTCACTAAGGCAGGCCATACATGATTCAACTCTCGTCCGGTTCAGCAGGAACCAGCCAAGATTCCAACCGTGTATGGGAAGGCTGAATGTACCAAGTTGATCGATCAACTTGGGTAAAACTAGCATGCCAGGTTTTACCTTTGATTATCGATTGCCGCTAGCAATAATCACGGTCTTCCCCAGGGGGGGGGGAAATAGCAACAAATAAAATGAAATGCTCCTTACTCTTTCCAAAACAGCAAAAAATAAAAAAACAGTTTCTCTATACATTCACGTTGGGAATATCTATGTACATCCAAGAGAATGAACACTGTTTCAGTAGAATGTCAGCTCACATAAATGCATTGCTTTGGGAAACCTTGTTTGTGGAGGTTTTCATGTATTCAAGTCAAGGTATAGCTAGCAATAGTTACTCATATTCAGTTGGACTTCTTCTGTGATGTTGAAGTCATTTTACAACTCATCCCAATTGGCTTTGATGTATATTTGGTATAAAATAGGCCAAGTTTTATTAACGTTAATATTAATTAAACAAAAATAAGACCTGTTAAACATTGTATTGCAAAGAAATGTAGACCTTACCTTGAGGTCGTTCAGGATCAGATGCTGGTGCTGCAGTACAGCATACAACACCAGTAAGGACAAGCAGGTATCCCAGTAAAGTCATGGCTGATTAGCACTATGTTTCATTCGCGCTCTGCCTATTCTAGTTGCTTCTTCAACTTCAGCAGGAACTGAAGTATGTCAGACCACTGAGGGACCTGGTTTATAAACTCCAAATTAACTTCTGCCTTGTTGGAGTTTCACAATCAGTGTTCAAGAATGCAAGAGGTGGGAGGTGATCTCTCCCTTCTGTCTACCCCCCCCCCCTCTGTGAAGCAAACACAACAAAAATCTAAATTGTGGCTCTTTAAACTACTCTCATGTTGGAGATTGCGCCTCACTTGTTTGTGCAATAAGGTAAACACGGAGTTGCATAAATTAAACTTTGCTTTGTGATTATCAGGAAACCCTGGCAGCTTTGTTTAAAGGATTTCTGTGGAAAGTATTGCAAAACCTGCTAATATGATTACAAAAGGAAAAGAGGGAAAGTGCTGTTTATGTCAGACCTTTGCATGAACAAACAATTAATAAAAAATGTCCTAACTTTTTTTTTTTTTTTGCAACAATGGTTAGAAATAAATAAATCTATTTATTAAAAGGTACTTATATAGCGCTGTCAATTTATTCAGCGCTTTACATATATGTTGTACATTCATGGCCTCATGCACACGAGACGCTGTTAAACGCGCGTTCAGAGGCAGTTGAACACTTTTTTCATCTGCCCCTGAACCCATTCAATGTTATCCTATGTGTCCATGTACACAGTCCTGTTTTTTGGCGTTTTTAGGCAGTTGTGTTTAACCTCATTTTTCCAGAAGCAAAAAAATGGGTTCAGACACAAAATTTTTCCACGTTTCAGACGCCAAACGCTGCTAAATGCTGGTACCACGTTTAGCCGTGTTTGCGTTTATAAGTGTTTTTAAAGGAACCCTATTTTTTGGACCAGAAAACACAGAAATATGATGGTAAACTGCAGCAGAGAATGACATTTTGCAAACCGAATTTGGGGCCCCATATCTCGGGGCTACTTAGTGCTAGGAGCCCCAAATTTGGTGTGCAAACACAGTGGAACTAGCACTACAACATATCCAAATTTGGGGTTCCTAGCACCAACGGGGCCCCAAAGTTGGGTTGCAAAATGTCATTCTCTGATTTTGGGGGGCCGTATCTCGGGGTCACTTGGTGCTAGGAACCCCTAATTTGGTGCCACGTGGCCCTGAGATACGGGGCCCCAAATTTGGGTCACAAAATGTCAAGCACTTTTCTGCAGCAGAGAATGACATTTTGCGACCTGAATTTGGGGCCCCGTATCTCGGGGCCACTTAATGCTAGGAACCCCAAATTTAAATATATGTTGTAGTACTAGGTCCACCGTGTTTGCATACCAAATTTGGGGTTCCTAGCTCCAAGTGTCCCTGAGATACGGGGCCCGGAATTTGGGTCGAAAAATGTCATTCTCTGCTCTGCAGACACTTCTAGAGGCAAACGCGGTAAAACGTGGCTAAACGCGGCATGCAAATGCAGCAAAACGGGCATTTCTAAACGCCGGTTTCAGCTTTTAAAAACATGTGTTCAGCAGAGTTTGCACCGGCATCTCGTGTGCATGAAGTCTAAGTCTCTGCCCTCAAGGAGCTTACAATCTAGGGCCATTTTACCTACCAGCATGTGTTCTGAGTGTGGTAGGAAACCAGAGTACCTGGAGGATACCCACACAGGTATAGAGACAACATGCAAACTCCAGGCAGGTAGTACCGAGGTTGGGATTTGAACCGATGACCCCAGTGACGCAAGGTGAAAGTGCTAACCACTATGCTGCCCTATCTATATATTGTCTCTCTTTCTCGCTATACACGCTTCAATAATGTATCATTTTCTTTTCCAATTGATCTCTTCTGATAGGAATACTCAATCTATAGTTGACAGTCCATTTGATCAATATGTTACACATGAGGAAGTAGATTGCAATCAATAGTATCGTAAATTATCGTATCAGTGGCAGCCCATCCATACGGGGCTCAGGGTTGCCACTCCCCTAATCCATGCGTCCGACCCCTAATCTAAATCCAGGGTGCTGGACGTATGGATTCTAGTGGGGTTTGAGGCTCTAATTGGCTTAAAAAAGGGTGGGCTCAAGGCTGAGCCCACCCAGTTGTGTGACAATTCGCTATTGTCTTTCTGATTCTCCTCTCCTCTCAATCGGGTCTTAAGACCCACTTCCTGATTGGCCAGAAGGCGAATCAGGAAGACAATAGCGAATTTTAATTCGCTATTGTCACACAACTGTGTGGGCTTTTTTGAAGCCAATTAGAGCCTCAGGCTCCAATCATGTGCTTCCAAAAAAAAAAAAAAAAAAACTATCGAGAGGAGAAGCAACCATATTGGCTGCCGAGGAGGAAGCCGCTGAGGAGGAGAGACCAAAATGGTGTGTGTGTGTGTGGGGGGGGGGTTGCGGGTGGTTTGTTTGCCGCCCTCCCACCCCCAAAAAAATGAAGCACCGGCCACCACTGGATCGCATCTCTATTTCCACCATGTAATCTCATAATCTCATCTATGGAAATACAACCATATTTATGAACAAAGTATCTCAGTGCTGCTGGTCGATGCAAACACTTGATAATTTTCCACCCTGGCTGATCAACTCAGTCTAAACTGATTGGATGGGGAGTTATGGCTATTCAATTTGCTGCAGATTTGATGTTTTTAATTGAATCATATACTGTATCAATAATAATAAAACTTTAGCATGTGTGGCCACCAATAATCTTTCTCTGTCCTATAACACACACACACACAAATATATGTGTTTGTGTTATATAGTTATAGTCTAGTTTTTACAGTTGATATTTCCAATTCCAACCATATGTTCCCATTCACACTTGAAAATGTAAGCTTTACCAGAAACATTTCAATGCTCAACACTGGGATTTCCATTACATTTATTGGTGCCCATTCCCACCAGAGCATAGTGTCATTTGAAGCGTGTCACTCAAAAAGAACATGCCCTTTATTTGGGACAGAATCGTGTGTTTGGCTGCAATAGTCTTAATAGGGTTGAAAAATTAAGAAAAACACACGTAACATGCATTTTGCAAACACTTTCTTGGCTATTAACAAGACTTCCATTGGCTAAGAGTAAAGTTTGAAATGCATGTAAAAACGCCTAAAAAATCCCTGAAAAAAATTAAAAGATGCTCAGTTCATGTGAGTTTGTATGTTAATAATTGAAACAAGCAAAAAAAGTTTCCGATTCGGACGCTGCCATTACCAGCAATTGCTGCCGATTTGACATGTGAAATCATATACCTGAGTACATCCACACACAGCCATTTTTATGTCTATGGGCAGCTGTCAGCAGTGTCTGGGCTTCCAGGAAAGGGGAAAGATGCTGGAATTTACATTGCACAGGAGCCCATGTGAAAAAAAGGCTTATGTTTTCAAAAAGGCAATGAAAATGTAAAATCGCCTTCTCCAGAAGCTGATTTTTTTTATTTTCAAACTGAACATTGGGAATAATCATCATAATCTTCAAATTCTGTTCTCTAAACCTGTGTGTGGCTTAAGATGGCCATACACAGATCTAATTTCTGATGAATTAGCAAACATGAATTTAATCTGTGGCCCTATCAGTACCACCTGGCTTGATAAAAATCAAAGAAACTGAGCAGAAACTTTCCAGCCAAACAGTACCTGCATCCAATCAGATACAGTCACTGTTGGTGGCGTAGCTAGCACATCTGGCACCCGGGGCTAGTCATTTTTGCACCCCCCCCCCCCCAAGAAAAATGGTATGTGCCAGTATAGCTGTACCGTGCCAAAACTGTGGATGTGGTCAGATTACAGTGGGAGGGTCTTAATGACCATATGCTTTAATGACTGTGCCACAAGCAAATTTGAAATATGAAACAGACAGTACAAACCTCAGTACACACATTGCCGACTGGCTCACGCTGGCAAAGTGGCACGGGTGCACAAAACAACGTACCCGTACGTCGCTGCGTCATCTGCGACCAGCGGAGCGCGCACATGCCGTGCGCTTTGGGAGCATGCCCGCGGGTCCTGCAGAATTGATGTCTGCCAGTGGCCTGCGATCGTGACATGGAGAGACAGAACGGGGAGATGCCTATGTAAAGAAGGCATTTCCCTGTTCTGCCTAGCAACATGACAGGGATCTACTGCCCCCAGTGATCGGGAGCAGTGATCCCTTTCATTTTCTAGTGAGCCCATCCCCCCTACAGTTAGAACATGCTGAGGGAACACAGTTAACCCCTAGATCGCTCCCTAATGTTTAACTCCTTCCCTGCCAGTGACATTTACACAGTAATCAGTGCATTTTTATAGCACTGATCGCTGTATAAATGCCAATGGTCCCAAAATAGTGTCAAAAGTGTCCAATCTGTCCGCCGCAATATCACAGTCACGATAAAAATCGCAGATCGCCGTCTATACCAATAAAAAAAAAATATTAATAAAAATGCCATAAATCTATCCCCTATTTTGTAGGCATGATAACTTTTGCGCAAACAAATCAATATACGCTTATTGCGTGTTTTTTTTTTTACCAAAAATATGTAGAAGAATACATATTGGCCTAAACTGTGGAAGAAATATGTTTTTTTATATATTTTTTGGGGATATTTATTATAGCAAAAAGTAAACAATATTGCTTTTTTTTCAAAATTGACGCTCTTTTTTTGTTTATAGCGCAAAAAATAAAAAACGCAGAGGTGATCAAACACCACCAAAAGAAAGCTCTATTTTTGGGAAAAAAAAGGATGTCAATTTTGTTTGGGTATAACGTTGCACGTTTGCACAATTGTCAGTTAAAGCGACGCAGTGCCGTATCGCAAAAAAGGGCTTGGTGAGGAAGGGGGGTAAATCCTTCCGGGGCTGAACTGGTTAAAGTCTTTTTTTTTTTTTTTTTTTTTGGTTTTGGTTTTTTAAATAACAAAATGTTATACTTACCTGCTTTGTGTAATGGTTTTGCACAGAGCGGGCTGGATCCTCCTCTTCTTGAGACCCTGGCTGGAGCCCCTGGCCCCTCCCTCCTGCCGGGTGCCCCCACAGCAAGCAGCTTGCTATATGGGCATCCAAGCAGGTGCACTCCCACCCACTTCTATCTTCAGCTTGTTCAGCTTTGAAAATGAAAGCTATGAGCTGATTGGTTGCCATGCAGAAGCTGCTCCAGATTCTGTCTGCTCTAGTTTTGATAAATTCCCCTAAGAGCTCATTCAGACAGGCGCTGAGATACTTTTTGCTGCATCCTTATCCACCAGAGAGCTTCACCTATAGAAGTGGGGGCACAGATCCGAATGCAAACTCTGCGTTTGGAAACATGCATCCCTTTCTGTTTGCATGTCAAATTTTGACATTCGACTATGTCCATGCGGCTGCTGCTTCCCAATTGACTTTGACTAGACTGCCTGCACAGGGAAGCACAGAACACCAATCTCCACACAGCACACGGCCATCACACTAATTGTCAGGTGGGCCAGATAGCAGGAAAGAGGAGATGTCAGGGAATTAAAAGAGAAGTATGGGGATTTTATTTTTTAAATAATACTTACCTAGGTGGATGCTGCATCTGTCCCCCCACTGGCTATAAGGCTGAGAACTGTCAGCCAAAAATGGGTCACAGGAGTGCAAAACAATCTGCACTGCTGTGATCCACAGGAGAAATACAGCCGAACAACAAATAAATCTATCACATGACCTGTCTCTCTGCTCCTGTTTGGCATTACTTGCGACAATTGATAAATGTCCCCATTAATGTTGTAAACTTACTCTCTAGTGTCTTCTCTTCACCCCCCCCCCCCCATCAGCCCAAGGCCCCCACTGCACCCCCAGTCTAGGGCCTCCTCTGAACCCCCTCAAGGGCCTCCTCCACCCCCCCTCCCTCAGCCCAGGGCCTCCACTGCATCCCCCCATTCCAGGGCCTCCTCAGCACCCCCCAGCCAAGAGCCTCCTCTGTACCCCCCTCCAGTCCAGGGCCTTCAGTGCACCCCTCGCCCAGGCCCCCCAATCCTTTGCCATACAAACCCCAACTTCCTAGTCCAGGGCCTTCAGTGCACCCCTCGCCCAGGCCCCCCAATCCTTTGCCATACAAACCCCAACTTCCTAGTCCAGGGCCTTCAGTGCACCCCTCGCCCAGGCCTCCCAATCCTTTGCCATACAAACCCCAACTTCCTAGTCCAGGGCCTTCAGTGCACCCCTCGCCCAGGCCCCCCAATCCTTTGCCATACAAACCCCAACTTCCTAGTCCAGGGCCTTCTGCACACAAGCCCCTCTCCTTGTCCTAATAAATGCCTTCCAGTTCCACAAAAGCTCTCCAATGCTAAGGCGTTGCTCTGGAATGCCTTTCTATAGCACTGGCGGGCGGGAGGAGTGATTCAGCGCTAGTGTGCCTGTGCAATCTCCCTCCTATTTGGCTCTCCTGTATTTGGCAAACTAAGCAGGGGGCGCTGACTGTCCATTACACTTGAACAGGTGGCAGTGACACCCTTAAAGCAGTGCTTCCCAGTGCTGATGTGGGTGATGGAACCCCTGGCAGTGTCCCCTATATGCGACACCCAGGGGGGTGCCCCCCCTGCCCGTCCCTAGTTCCGGCCCTGGTCACTGTTTGGGGATTCTGACAGCTGCACGTGCTGGCTTTCAGAATAAAGTAGCTGGAGGTGCAGATTAGCGTGGATGGGGGAATTGAGTGATTTCTCTCATTCAGCTCATGGGCAAGCTTAAAAAAAGATATTTCTCACATGTAGAAAATGATGCCTTTAAATGAGTCTGCTTGTTATGAATGAATAATGTTCATAAATTGCAAATTTTGGGCTGAAAAGTATGCAGGTTTACCACAAGAAATAAGGAATAACCTATAAAGCATATAATATGCTGATTCACAAGGACCAATCATTTGAAGGAATGGATAACCCAGCATCCTTTGTATAAAAATGGGCTCACATTAGCCATATTGTTAGCGTCTGCTGGTACTAGAGAGCTGACAATTGTATTTAGGGAGAGATACTGCTTTGTTTTTTTTTTAATTTAGCCATATCCCTCATGGCAGTGTCCATGTTCTTATGTCTTTTGTTTAGCAAAAGATTCCTTATTAGCCCTACAAATGGCCATGAGACATTCATTATACAATCTGAATGTACAATCATAAAACAATAACAATAATAATATTAATCACCTTTATTAATGGTACATTCTTGGTGATAGATTGACCTAAAAAGAATAAATGAATAAAAAATGTTGTAAAATGATATGTGTATAACGTGACCCATACATTATACAATCTTTCTGATGTCAAACAGGAAAACATAGAAAATAAACACCAACACAAGGGGCAGCACACTTGCGCTGGTTGGAGAGCTCTAAGATCTATTTGTGCCACTTATAATGGAATGAAATGTTAGGGACAGTCCTTATTGACTAACTAGTGCTGAGCTTTTGGAGTTTTAATTTATCTATTTTATACAGCAGAAAAAAAAATCCTAAAAATGGTTCTATTCTATGTGAACATTCACTTTTAGATTTAAACCTGTCAAACATTTACAACCTTTGGCAAGAAGGGTCATCTAGTCCGCTCCATCTCAAATAAAGGACTTACACTGATTTTGAGCACTGCATTATCTGCTTTTACCATCTCAAATAAACTGGAAAATTCTAGTGCCTCAGTGGGTTGAAGGAACTCTGCTTAAACTACTAGGCACTTCCACAAAGTTTTGATCGAGTAAATCTTTGTGTAGTTTTAATTCGATTTCTAATGAGGCAGTAAGGCCCCTTTCACATGGGGCAGACTGCGGCTGCAATCTGCATGCTCAGCAGGGGATCTCTCTTCTGATTCACGCTGAGCAAGCAGAGGACAGGTCCATGTTTGCTACGCTCATTCACGGACACAGACCGCCTGTCCATTTACACCCGACTGCCATCCGATCAGATCGAATATGCTGGATCTCCCTGCAGAACCAATGATTGTCCCATCTAATCCCCCCCCCCCACTTCTTGCACCTTGCAAGATTACAACCATTTTGATCCAGAAACTCAGAAGCTTGGCCCATAAACAAATATACTTCCTTGCTGAGTAAGCACTAAGTTTTCAAATATTTCTAAAAATGCATTGGTGTGTTGCTGCAAAGGAAAAAAATACTCTTTTAAGCACTCACTATCTCTAAGTTAACCACTAAATCACCTATATGTTGTAAATGAGCCTTACTGCCCTAGATAACAGTGTTAAATACAGATTAAGGCTAGGTTCACACTGCTGCAGTGCGAATTTACCGCGATTTTACCGCGAATTTACCGCGATTTTACCGCGAATTTACCGCGATTTTACCGCGAATTTCAGGAGTTGGATATAGCTGCGATTGATAGTCTAGCCAATGGAATCATAATGTAAAAAAAAAAAGGGTCTTAACTTCCTGTGTACTTCCTGGTTTTTGTGGAGAGTAGTGTGGTGGAATTCGCACATATGTGAACCATCAATGCGATTCAAGAACGATTTACATTGATGTCTATGGAGACTAAATTCGCAACGCAACGCAGTAAACTCGCACAGGACCTTTTTTTCACGCAGGTTATATTCGCAACGCGTCGATGTGAACGGCACTAATGTTAATCTATGTAATTTAAATGACTTGCGAATTTGAGCGATCGCAACGGCTCAAATTCGCAATAGAATTCGCAGCAGTGTGAACCTAGCCTAAAACTGGAGCAGACAGAATCTGGAGCAGCTGTACATGGTAACCAATTACCTTCAATCTTTCTTTTTCAAAGCTTAAAGCGTTAGTAAACCCGATGAAACACCCCCACCCCCCCACCCCAAAAAAAACAAGCTGTAAGACAATGGCATAATGTGCTAGTATGCATCACATTCTAGCATATTATAAAATATTTACCTTAGAATGAAGCCCGGTCACCGCTGAGGGGGCTAACATGTTCGCCCCCCAGCATTTCTCCTGGGTTCGCAGACTCCGGGACTATGAGTGGCAGAAGCGTGATGATGTCACTCCTGCGGCAAGAAGCTCTCAACTTCCAGCACAGTACACCGGACCTTCAGAGCACATGCCCCGATGACGTCAGCAGCTGCATGCAGAGTGAATATCTCCTAAACGGTGTACGTGTAGATGTTCATTTTACCTACAGGTAAGCCTTATTATAGGCTTACCTGTAGGTAAAAATTACAAAGTGGGGTATACAAGCGCTTTAAGGCCCCTTTCAGACAGAGAGGACTGCCTGTCCGTTTCCATCCGACTGTCATCAGATCTGATTTGCCAGATGGGTGGGGAACGTTTCCATCCGTCTGTTTTTAGCGGACCGGATTGGATCAGATGCCGGCAGGTGTCAGCGGACCAGATCGGATCAGATGCCAGCGGGTGTCAGCAGACATATGTCCACAGACATCCACTGCTCCATAGAGAACAATGGGTGGTCCAATCAGGTCCGCCTGAAAAACAGACAGGCAAACCCGATTGGTCCGCTGGTGTGAAAGGGGTCTAACAGAACAAGCTGAAGATGGAAACTAGTTGCCATATACAACTCCAGATTCTGTCTGCTCTGGTATTCATAAATTCCCCTGCCATATGTTATTAGGGTTTTTTTTTTTTTTTGCACCTTGTTAATCATTTTGCTGCACAATTCCATGCATATTATGATTTGCTGTTTTGCTAATTCAATTAAATGTCTAATAATTTGTGGGAGGAATGTCTCCAAGTTGGCCATGTATAACATGAGAATGTAATTTTTAAAAGTAATTTTAAATATTTTTAAATCTGCAGCTTTCAATAAAAAGCTAGTAGGAGATCCTACCATAACGTCCCATGTAATAGCACTTTCTTCAAGTCTACCAACTGTACTTCTGCATTATCAGACACAAGCTTCCAATGGAGACTGTAAGTGGCCCTTTCAACATATATTGCACAATTACT
Organism: Lithobates clamitans; assembly: GCA_037952925.1. Lineage (NCBI taxonomy): Eukaryota > Metazoa > Chordata > Amphibia > Anura > Ranidae > Lithobates > Lithobates clamitans. The sequence continues at coordinate 206,078 of JBBGZY010001365.1, read as the reverse complement.
AGTCCACTATTGTCAAAATAAAGAAACCCATCTTTGGCTTGCAGCCATTACTTGAGTGGTATGCATGTAGGCAGGAAGTGGCTGCAAAAAGCTGCAGGAGATCAGCAATACTGAAATGCAACAAAGGATAAAAAAAGGTGAAAACTAGTATTTTAAATAAAGAAATGGAATATGTTTACGATACACAGTAATTGTATTATCATTAATTTAGGATTTACATATATTTTAACACCAAGGTAGAAATAAGCACTTTTGAAGTGCTTGTTAATACACACACATTTTTGTACATGCAAGCCAGGGGTATTATAGATCATCTCTTTTTCTCCAGTTCATTGATTGAGGTGTGAGCAAATGGATAGGTATGTATTTTACCATCATCATTCTCAGTATGAAATGTATCCATTTAAATTGTCCATATACATCGTTCCATTTTTGGCCTGTTGACTTGAAGACCTGTGCTGATTTTATGCATGAGCTGCAGTATCCCCTGTTCATCATAAAGCTGTATGGAGGTATAGTAAAAGCTGTGCAAGTCAGTGCTGCTCTGTGAGCAAGAGCAACTATATTGCAAGTAGTATTTTCATCATTTAAGTGTTGCTCATATTTGCATATGGGGTAATAACCAGTATCTTCAACTGCCAGAGGCTGCCATTATCACCCATGAAAAGGTTCTCACTTCTTGGAAAATGTATGTGTGAAAAGGGGCCAAATTTCCATTTTCTATGTAGAACAAGGAGGATTAAAATATTGATCATGTGCAGTGGTCACCATTATGCAAGTAGAGTGGTTAAAGCAGAGGTCCAGTCTGTAAAAAAAAAAAAATGAAAGTCAGCAACTACAAATACTGAAGCTGCTAACTTTTAATAACCTTGGGCACTTACCTGTCCAGGGATCCCGTGATGTTGGCACCCCAAGCCGATTCTTCCATTGGCTTCAGTGCAGGCGCCTGAATTGCAAGGAAGGCTACTTTCATACTGGGGCGGACTGGCGTTGGCGGTAAAGCGCCACTATTTTTAGCGAGACTTTACCATTGTTTTAGTGGCGCTATTCGGCCACTAGCGGGGCACTTTTAACCCCTGCTAGCGGACAAAAAATGGTCAAAACCACCGGCAAAGCGCCGCTGCAGCGGCGCTTTGCCGGTGTTCTGCCGAGAAAGTTCCGCTCGGCGGATTAGTTCCCCCTCTACTGCGCATGCGCAGTAGAAGCCGGCGGAAATAGCCGAAGCGGAACAGCTGAAAATCAGCTGTACACGGCGCCTGTAAGAGGGCCCCTCGCGGGCTCGCTTCGCTCGCCACGCTTCGGGCACGGCCTCGCTGAGCTCGGCACTTTTAGATTCCCCCTCTAGGTCCACTTGGATAGAGGGGAAGGAATCTGGACCCAGAGCGCAGGCGCCGTGTACAGCTGATCGAAGCGTTTGAGCTTCGGCTATCTCCGGCGGCCAACAGTACTCTGTACTGCGCAGGCGCTGCGCCTGCGCAGTACAGGGGGGGAACCTATCCGCCGAAGGAACTTATTCGGCAAGACACCGGCGGTTTGGCGGCACTGCCCCATTGATTTCAATGGGCAGGGGCGCTTTAGGAGCGGTGTATACACCGCTCCTACAGCGCTGCAAAGATGCTGCTTGCAGGACTTTTTTTACCATCCTGCAAGCGCGCCGCTCCAGTGTGAAAGCACTCGGGCTGTCACACTGGAGAGACAGGAGAGGCTCTTTACAGGCGCTATGCAGGTGCTAGTTTTAGCACTGTAGCACCTGTAAAGCGCCTCAGTGTGAAAGTAGCCTAAGGGAAACCGGAAGTGAAGCTTTCAGGCGCTAGTTGTGCTGCTCTTTATGAATGGTCCCACCGTCTTCTGGGACACACACAGGTCCCAGAAGGCAGTGGGGGGAAGGAGGAGGGGCCGGACATGACTTAGATCATCGTGCGGCGATCTTACCAGGAGGTGGAAATGGGTGCCTGTCAAAACCAGGTACCCCCCCCAAACCCCCTCCCAAAAAAAAGTGTCAAATGTGGCAGTGGAGGGTGCAAACAAGCAGAAATTCCCCTTTTGGGTGGAGCTCCGCTTTAAGCAATGTATTTTAGAATTTGTAGATATCAGTCCACTCATTGCTCTAATTTACATACACAACATTAATTATCTCATTACAACAGCATCTGAAAGCCGGTGGGATATATTAGGCAGCAAATAAACATGTTGTCCATAAAGTTGATGTGTTGAAAGTAGAAAAAATAGGGCTGCAGCAGACTTGTCAGGGTTAGGGTGACCACATTTCCAAACTGCCATTCAGGGACACCCCCCCTTTTTTGAGGGACCTGTTTCATGGAACAAACTTTTGCCAATTAACAGGGGGTGGAGGCAACTGGCGGATGGGTGGTGGTGTGGAATTTGGCAGCGGGTGATTTGTCGGGCGAATGGCTGGTGTTGGCACTTTAATTATCCTGACAATTTGCTTGATATGGTGTCAGGATGATCTAATCACATTATTTCTATTACTGCATTATAATATATAATGAAATAGTTCAACTCACCATAATGCAGAATCAGTGGGAGCCCTGAGCTTGTCACTTGCCACCAGATGCAGTGTGTCCAATTTGTCCACTGCAACATTGCAGTCCCGCTATAAGTCACTGTTTGTCACCATTACGAGTAGAAGAAAAATAAATAAAAGTTCCATAAATGTTCCATGTAGATGCTATAAACATATAGGCGCAAACCAATCAATATACGTTTATTGGGATTTTTTTACCACAAATATGTAGCAGAATACATATTGGCTTAAACTGATGAAGAATTTTTTTTTTTCAATTTTTTTATTGGATGTTTTATAGCAGTAAAAAAAATATTTTTTTTTTTCAAAATTGACGCTCTTTTTTGTTTATTGTGCAAAAAATGAAAACCACAGAGGTGATCAAATACCACCAAAAGAAAGTTTTTTTTGTGGGAACAAAAAGGATATCTTTTATTTTTATTTGGTTACAGCGTTGCATGACTGCGCAATTGTCAGTTAAAATAACGCAGTGACTTTTTGCAAAAATGGCCTGGTCATTAAGGAGGGGTAAATCTTTCGGAGAGCAAGTGGATAATAAGGACCGTTTCTTTAATGGACTTTCTCTGTACATCGGGGACTGCTTACCAAACAGGGATTAGAACTATGATAGTTACACTTGGTATAGGGACAGAAGACAATAAAAGGACAGAGGGGTTTGTTTATAAAACAGAGACTGTGACTATTAATCAGGGATAATGCCATACACAGCAGTGGGTGAAGGAGAGGGACTGGTCTCCAGGTCAGGGACTGTCTCTCTGTGTACAGTGACATGCTGTGAGTGGGTGAGCAGTCTCTTTGCACACAGCCAGTTTTGTCTCATGTTTCAGTGTAGCACACATAGGCAGTAGACATGTACAAACACACTGACAGCTGTACATTCAACTCTCCCTCTTGAGCACTGGTTTATGGTCCTCTCACATTGATTTATGATCCTTCTAGCATGGCCACCACCGAGCATTTCAAGCTGGCAGGTTAGGGAGGGGGGAGGTGAAAAAATGGACTGACAAGGAGGCACAGGCTCATCCATCTAACAGACAGCTTTATAGAACTTCTACAACTCCCTCTGACAATCCAGTGTGTCCCCAGCAATTCTCCTTATGGTGTGGGCAGAGGCTGGCGGCTCCCCCCCTACTAGAATAACACTCACTGTGCGATGGGTGAACATCCCTGGTGTCAGCTGCTCTGTGCTGTGAAGGGTCAGGTGCCCAGTAGAGATCCCTGTGGAGACTGGAAGTGCGGAAGCAGAGACTGTTTTTTGGGATGCCGTGAGTGGGGCCCCCACTGACACCTGGCCCAGATGCTGTGTCACTTGCCAGAGGATAAAGGAGGTGGGAGGGCATCCAGCGTGGTGGAGAGCACTAGGCGCGGAGGAGGAGTTAACCTCCTTTGAGTGCTGAGCAGGGAGTCGCATCTATTATGTCACTGGTTGCTACACGCCAGGCGGCTGTAGCAACCAGTGGCCAGTAGAGTATCAGGTGGAGGCAGAGGCGGAGTGAGCACCAGTGCTACAGCAGGGTTTGCTCACTCTGTCAGTATCATTCCGGGACACTGTATTGTCCCGGAATGAAGGTGCCCGGGACCCGGGACAGACCTGCTAATTGCGGGATTGTCCCGGGCAATCCGGGACACGTGGGCACCCTAGTCAGGGTGCCATGCTGACCCATGTCCACAGTCAAAAGCGGTTACAATGGGCACATGTGTTTAAGAACTGCACCACGGAGCAATACAAAAAGGCCTGGTCCAATGAATCTCGTTCACTTTTACATCAGGTGGATGGTCGTGTGAGTGTGTGTTACTTACCTGTGGAAAAGTTGGCACCAGGATGCACTATGGGAAGAAAGCAAGCCTAGAAGAGGCAGTGTGATACTTTAGGCAATGTTCTACTGGGAAACCTTGCTCTTGCCATTCATGTGGATGTTACTTTGACACATACAACCTACCTAAACATTGTTGCTGACCAAGAACACCCCTTCATGGCAACAGTATTCCATGATGGCAGTGCCACACTACAAAAATGGTTTTGAAAAAGGGTTTGAGGGATACAATGAGTTTGAGGTGTTGACTTGACCTCCAAATTCTTTAGATCCCAATCCATCAAGCATTCGTGGGATGTGCTGAAAAACAAGTCAGATCCATGGAGTTTCCACCTCCCAACTTACAGGACTTAAAAGGTTCTGATATTGACGGCTTGGCGCCAGATACCACAGTATACCTTCAGAGGTCTAGTGGAATCCATGCCACAACAGGTCAAAGTTGTTTTAGCAACAAAAGGGGATGTACTCAATGTTAGGTGGGTCATCATAATGTTATGGCTGACCGATGTACATGCTGATATGTGACCAGCCATTGAAGACTTGTCAAAAACCTTTTTAAAGGCAATAGGCCAATATGATTTGAACTACATTTATATATAAATAAAATGTATATTTTTACTAAAAAAAAATGTTTTTCAGAGATCTTACTTTTTCCAAATAACCATTTTTTCTTTTAATGAAATATATGAACAATTTGAATATTAGGCTGGCCATACATTATACAATTTTCTTATTTAATTTCCTTTAGATTTACCGTCAACTATGTAGTGGAAGGGTCTGCCTGATTGCAAACAAATTGAAAGTGTTTAGGTTTGACCCATACACATATTATATGGTTGACAGTCACGTGGAAATGAAGATCCTAATCCTTGTGTTAAGCTTTTAGATATGTGTACAATCAACTTAAAATTGGAATGCGTATAATTACAACTGTTTGGTAACTGATTTGCATAGAATTCTAAAGGCACTTTAGTATCCCCCAAGGCTAAGGTATTCAAATAACTTTGACAAAAAGAAAGCAAGAAGTGTCAATAGTCTAACAAATGGATCATAGTTCAAAAAGTCTTCAAAGTGATTTAAAACAAACAAACAAAAACAAAAAATACAAAGGAGACAGACAAGGAGTAAGGGACAGTAATGTATCTTGTCAGTAAAAGTTTTTTTAATCACTTTATTTTTTTCTTTTTCTTTAAATCAACAACATTAGCACAAATACAGTACACACTACAAAAAACACAATACACATTAGTCAAGGTATACATTCCTCATTGGGATCCTCATCGGATCACGATAGTATTTTTGTACTTACTAGGAAAAATTGCTATCTAAAACATAAAACCTTTCCATCACTTGCAATATCTTTAGCAAAACATTTCGCAAATAAACCATATAATCTATATAGCAATATATGTGTCAGTATCATATCTGAAATTTGATATTGAAAATTAAAAATGTATATTGTTGGGAGATGCCGTACAGGGCTCCTCCAACCACTTAGCCCAAATTTTTTCGTATTTACAAGGACAACCTCTATTCACATAGGTATCTCTATATAATGGTATGCTCTTATTAACCAGTTGTTTCCAGTATACTAATGTGGGCGGGAAAGATTTCTTCCAATACAGGGCAATAGCTTTTCTTGCATAATACAAAGTAATATTAATGAATATCCGCGCTGCCTCTGTAGGAAGAATATCTTTAACCAGGCCCAACAAACACACTGACATGGAGACTGGCATGTGAAAGTGTAAAATGGAGTTTAACAAAGCCACCACCTCCATCCAAAACCCTGAAATATATGGACAAGTCCAGAAGATGTGTGTGAATTCTCCCAGAGCCACACCACACTGCCAACAATTAGGAGAACATTTGGGTTCATCTTGTGAAGTCGGTATGGCGTAAAATAAGCTCTATGCACCAATTTAAATTGAATCAAATGGTCTCTTAGCGAGACCAAAGATCGAAAAGGAGAATCCCACACTTCATCCCAGTCATCATTGTCTAGAATAGGAATGTCCCGCAGCCATCTCACCATAAGTCCCTCTAACACCGGGAGAGAGACTGTGATAAAATTAGAATACAATCTAGAAGTAGGTTTCTCCAAACAGTCAGACCGGAGTACCATTTCCAAAATAGATTGTTCGATCATTGGATTAGCTTGTGGAAACTGGGCATTGAAGGCATGAGAAAGCTGATAATATCTAAACAAGTGGGAACTAGGTAGATTAAAATTTAATGTAAGTAAAGAAAAGGAGGATAACTTCTGATTAATTACAACCTGAGAAACCAACTTAACATTATATTTGTCCATACAACCTACCTAAACATTGTTGCTGACCAAGAACACCCCTTCATGGCAACAGTATTCCATGATGGCAGTGGTCTCTTTCAGCAGGATAAAGCGCCCTGCCACACTACAAAAATGGTTTGAAAAAGGGTTTGAGGGACACAACGAGTTTGAGGTGTTGACTTGACCTCCAAATTCTTTAGATCCCAATCCATCAAGCATTTGTGGGATGTGCTGAAAAACAAGTCAGATCCATGGAGTTTCCACCTCCCAACTTACAGGACTTAAAAGGTTCTGATATTGACGGCTTGGCGCCAGATACCACAGTATACCTTCAGAGGTCTTGTGGAATCCATGCCACAACAGGTCAAAGTTGTTTTAGCAACAAAAGGGGGATATACTCAATGTTAGGTGGGTCATCATAATGTTATGGCTGACCGATGTACATGCTGATATGTGACCAGCCGTTGAAGACTTGTCAAAAACCTTTTTAAAGGCAATAGGCCAATATGATTTGAACTACATTTATATATAAATAAAATGTATATTTTTACTAAAAAAATGTTTTTCAGAGATCTTACTTTTTCCAAATAACCATTTTTTCTTTTAATGAAATATATGAACAATTTGAATATTAGGCTGGCCATACATTATACAATTTTCTTATTTAATTTCCTTTAGATTTACCTTCAACTATGTAGTGCAAGGGTCTGCCTGATTGCATACAAATTGAAAGTGTTTAGGTTTGACCCATAAACATATTATATGGTTGACAGTCACGTGGAAATGAAGATCCTAATCCTTGTGTTAAGCTTTTAGATATGTGTACAATCAACTTAAAATTGGAATGCGTATAATTACAACTGTTTGGTAACTGATTTGCATGGAATTCTAAAGGCACTTTAGTATCCCCCAAGGCTAAGGTATTCAAATAACTTTGACAAAAAGAAAGCAAGAAGTGTCAATAGTCTAACAAATGGATCATAGTTCAAAAAGTCTTCAAAGAGATTTAAAACAAACAAACAAACAAAAAAAAAAATACAAAGGAGACAGACAAGTAGTAAGGGACAGTGATGTATCTTGTCAGTACATGTTTTTTTGTTTTTTTTTTATAAATCTCTTTATTGTTTTCTTTTTCTTTAAATCAACAACATTAGCACAAATACAGTACACACTACAAAAAACACAATACAAAAAACACAATACACATTAGTCAAAGTATACATTCCTCATTGGGATCCTCATCGGATCACGATAGTATTTTTGTACTTACTAGGAAAAATTGCTATCTAAAACATAAAACCTTTCCATCATTGCAATATCTTTAGCAAAACATATCGCAAATAAACTATATAATCTATATAGCAATATATGTGTCAGTATCATATCTGAAATTTGATATCGGAAATTAAAAATGTATATTGTTGGGAGATGCCGTACAGGGCTCCTCCAACCACTTAGCCCAAATTTTTTCGTATTTACAAGGACAACCTCTATTCACATAGGTATCTCTATATAATGGTATGCTGTTATTAACCAGTTGTTTCCAGTATACTAATGTGGGCGGGAAAGGTTTCTTCCAATACAGGGCAATAGCTTTTCTTGCATAATACAAAGTAATATTAATGAATATCTGCTCTGCCTCTGTAGGAAGAATATCTTTAACCAGGCCCAACAAACACACTGACATGGAGACTGGCATGTGAAAGTGTAAAATGGAGTTTAACAAAGCCACCACCTCCATCCAAAACCCTGAAATATATGGATAAGTCCAGAAAATCTCCCAGAGCCACACCCCACCGCCAACAATTAGGGGAACATTTGGGTTCATCCTGTGAAGTCGGTGTGGCGTAAAATAAGCTCTATGCACCAATTTAAATTGAATCAAATGGTCTCTTAGCGAGACCAAAGATCGAAAAGGAGAATCCCACACTTCATCCCAGTCATCATTGTCTAGAATAGGAATGTCCTGCAGCCATCTCTCCATAAGTCCCTCTAACACCGGGAGAGAGACTGTGATAAAATGAGAATACAATCTAGAAGTAGTTTTCTCCAAACAGTCAGACCGGAGTACCATTTCCAAAATAGATTGTTCGATCACTGGATTAGCTTGTGGAAACTGGGCATTGAAGGCATGAGAAAGCTGATAATATCTAAACAAGTGGGAACTAGGTAGATTAAAATTGAATGTAAGTAAAGAAAAGGAGGATAACTTCTGATTAATTACAACCTGAGAAACCAACTTAACATTATACTTGTCCATACAATAGGTTCAGGTAGTTTATAGAACTGGGGTAAAGTAGGATTCGGCCATCAAGCGGCATTTGGAGAGATTGCTGCTCTGGGATAGTGCTAACATCTAAGGCCAGCCCCCCAAGCTCGGATAGTGGTAAGTATTGAGGGGGTCAAATAATAGGGGGCCCGAGAGTCTCTAAATAATAGAAACTGAAAAGCTTCTATGGACTCCACCACTGCGGCTTCCAACCGATTGGAAGGATTTGAGAAATCTGGGCATAACCACCATGCGGCCGTCACCTGCTGAGTAGCTAAAAAATATTTTTAAAGATCTGGAAAAGCTACCCCTGATTACAGGAGCGCATCAAAGTTGGCAGTTTATATTTAGGTTTTTTTTGGCCCCATAAAAAGGAGGAAAATAATTGATTGAGTCTTACAAAAAATGATCTAGGGATCCACCGAGGAGAATGTCTAAAGAAATATGTGAATTTTGGAATAATTTTCATTTTTAAAATATTGATGCGTCACATACGGTAAAGATTCCCATGGCTTAAATTTTGTCCGCATATCCCTCAAAACTGGGGTCAAATTCAGAGAAATTAACTCCAAAACCTGTGTAGATATCACCACTCCAAAATACTTAAAATTCTCTACCCACTGTAATGGAATGTCAGAAGGAGCTGTATTTCGAGGTTCTGTATTTATTGGGAATAGCAATGATTTTCTCCAATTAACCTTCAACCCTGTAATGGACGAGAAGAAATTTAATATCTGTAGAGCACCCTGTAAGAAGGGTCCAGCATCATTTAGGAACACTAGGAGGTCATCCGCATAGAGGGCTACCCTCTCCTCCAGCCAACCAATTCTCAGCCCCTTAATATTCTGAGAAATTCAAAGAGCCTCTGCCACCGGCTCCATCTCAATGGCAAAAAGGGCCGGAGATAGAGGGCAGCCATGCCGAGTACCCCTATATAAAGAAAATGAAGATGACAATCCTCCCCACAGTCTTACTGCAACTGTAGGATATCTATATAGGACCTGTATCCACTTGATAAATACCAGTGGAAAACCCATCCTACGAAGTACCTACCACAGAAAAGGCCACTCAACAGTGTCGAAGGCCTTCTCTATGTCTAAGGAGGCCACAATACTGGTACCTGTATTAAGATGTGAGACATGGATGTTAGTATATAACCTACGTAAATTCACATCTGTGGACCTCCCTGCCATAAACCCAGTCTGGTCTGAATCAATAATTGTGGGCAAAATGGGCTGTAGTCTTCAGGCAATAAGTTTTGTTAGTATCTTAAAGTCTGTATTCAGGAGAGCCATAGGTCTATAATGCCCCGTACACACGGTCGGACTTTGTTCGGACATTCCGACAACAAAATCCTAGGATTTTTTCCGACGGATGTTGGCTCAAAGTTGTTTTGTCTACACACGGTCGCACAAAGTTGTCGGAATTTCCGATCGCCAACCACGCGGTCACGTACACCACGTACGACGAGACTAGAAAAGGCCGGTTCAGAACCAAGCGCGGCACCCTTTGGGCTCCTTTTGCTAATCTCGTGTTAGTGAAAGTTTGTGCTTTTTCAGTTTCACGCTTTTTCAGACTCGTGGCTTTCAGATCGTTTTCTGCCATTCAGTTTGTGCTTGTGGGTTTCTATCTGCTCTTCAGTGCGTGCAGCAAGTTCCGCGTGACTTTAATTAGTCATTGTATTCTTGTTCGTTCGTTACTGTTTTTCAGGTCGCTCTTCACAGGCCTTGCTGTTCTTCAGTGTGTTCTGTTACTTCGTTCTGAGCAGCCGACCGTTTTCTAGCCATGTTGCGTATGCGTACTCCTCGTAGAGTTCGTGCTGTGCGGGGGCTTGGTGTTGGGGTCCTGACCTTGACACAAGTCCAGTCCATGGACAGGGTGGGGAGGAGTTCTTGGACCAAGAATTGGTTGCTTCAGCATGACCAGTTCTCTCATATGCCTTTGCTCCGTGAGATCTGTGAGAATAATCCTGATGATTTCAGGAACTTTCTCAGGATGACGGACCCCGTGTTTCACCGTCTGTTGGCTTCGCTGACCCCTTATATTAGCAGGCAGGATACCTGCATGAGGCAAGCCATCACTCCGGAGCAGAGGCTCGTCGATACCCTGCGATATTTGGCAACAGGGAGAAGTGTGCAGGACTTGAAGTTCTCGACAGGCATCTCCCCCCAGGCTCTGGGGATCATTATCCCAGAGACCTGTTCTGCCATCATACAGGTCCTACAGAAGGAGTATATGAAGGTAAGATTTTTCTCCTTTAATATCACATTTTATTGTATTGAATGTTTGCTAATATATTGTATTTCTTTCCTCATTCCCTAATTACCATGATTGGAATATGCTGTGAATGTCCCCTTTGTCCTCATGCATGCTGGATTTTTATGTAATTATTATTTTAGGTCCTTCATACATATTTGCCCTTCAATAACCTCCCAAGCATGGTGTCTCCTGGCCTATATTCACCTCATGTAGTCACTTAACAATGTATTTTTCTGCTACATCGTAGTGCTTTACCCCAAACACCCCCTAAAAAGTTTTGAAATGTGATTTTTGCTTAAAATTCAGGCAGAGTGCCAGAGGCTTTTTTTTGGTGGTGTCCCCAAATAATTTTTAGTAACTCTCCCTCCCCCAACTGCTAAGTCAGCTGATACCAATTCTCTATCCTCAATCATCTATCTGCTGACTTTGCCAAACCCATACACACTATACCCATCTCTTTTGTGGTCAGATTTAGGGATGAATTCCCCAAAGCATGTAGTGCAAGGGCCTGCCTGTATACTTTCAAATGGTACTGTTTAAAGATTTTTTATCCTATTATTATCTTGATAGGTAATAGCAGAATGTCCAAATGTTCTCAAATGTGTACAATGTGTATTTATATCTTTTTATTATGACACTTCTTACCTGTCCAGTGGGCTGCCAATAGTGTAACTAAGGAGGGGCTGTTCTAAGTAATACCCATTATTTAGGCATTCATCTCTCAATGAAGTGAAGAGGGTTACCTGTCCAAGATCCCCCCCCCCCTATAATGTTAGAAATCGCCCATGAGAGGGGGGGAGGGGGAATATGATAGGTGTACCTTATACTTTGGCGTTGTTAAATTCCCCTTAATAAGTGCTATCTGGAGGTTGACCCATAATGTTTGTGCCTAATCTGCTTGCCATGTTTCTGAGCCAAAATAGTAAATGTTTTATTTTTTCCCTCAAAAGTTTCCTTCCACACCACAGGAATGGCAGACTGTGGCCTCCCACTTTGCCCAGCGGTGGGACTTTCCTAACTGCGGAGGGGCAATTGATGGGAAACACGTCCACATCGTCCCACCACCCAACTCGGGGTCATACTATTTCAACTATAAGGGGTTCAATAGTATAGTGATGTTGGAGGTGGTGTCGGCTAATTACGACTTCCTGTATGTGGACGTGGGGAAGAATGGCCGGATGTCCGATGGTGGAGTCATCGCCCAGACGGAGTTCTACAGGCGTCTCCAGAATGGCAGCTTGGACTTGCCAGCTCCAGAGGACAATGTGGAAGGACTCCCATTTGTGTTCGTTGCTGATGAAGCGTTTGCGCTGGGGGACCACCTGATGCGGCCATTCCCGATGAGGACCCTCACCCCGGAACAGAGGGTTTTTAATTACCGGCTGGCCAGAGCCCGAAGAGTGGTGGAGAACATATTTGGAATCCTGGCCAGCCGGTTCCGCCTATTTATGACACCCATCCATATGGCGGAGTATAAACTAAACCATATCATACTGGCGTGCTGTATTCTCCATAACTTTTTAAGGAAACATTCGGCCAACTATGCTGGCTCAGTTGGGCCTGAGGCCGGAATGATACATGAAACCACACTGACGGCACTTAAAAGCGGCCGTCCTGGCTTGCCCTCCCTGAGTGCCCGTGATGTACGGTTACGCTACCAAGAGTTCTTTGCGGGTAGGGGGGCTATCAATATGCCAGCAAATCTGTGAAGCCTTTTTATAATAAAACAAAAAAATAAATTCTTTGTGGACATTTACTGCTTGTGTTTGTTTTAGCTGACCCTGATAGAAATGTGTTGAGTCCAGAAAATGTCGTGATTGTGTAACCTTATTATACAAAGCACTGTTGGCTGTTATTTACTAAAATGCAAAAACACATTTCACTACAAGTGCAGTGAAACTGCAACTGCACTGAAACTGCACTTGTAGTGCCAAGAGGATTTGCCCTTAGTAAATAACCCCCATTTTCTCTGAAAACACCAATGACATCACCCCAAAAGTGTTGTAGCGTTGAGACAATAATCCACACATTCTTGCGAAAAAAACTTTTTTATACCTGCACAATCACATGTGCATTTACCAAAGGTTTTTCAAACAAACCAACATGTTTGTTGTATAACAATTTTTGGGGTTGCATTATCAAAAATCGAAATGTCCATTTTAGATAAAACAGGCATGTGTAAAACCAACAAGAAAGATACAAATCTTGAACTTACAAAGTTCACATTTGGTAGAACTTGAAGGCAATATCAGACATGAGTATTTAGGAACTGTGTTTGATATTGCGTTCAGATGGGGTGAAGTCACCCCAGGAAAAGCCAAATTTGGAAAATGCACACCAATTTAACAATGTCAACATGTGCGACCTGCCATCACGGGGGATCAAGGGACGTGTTTTGGGGGAGCAAACCCATCCTCACCGCTACTTTATTATTGAGGAAGGGGTTGCACCCCCAAAACGCGTCCATTGATCTCCCGTGATGGCAGATAGCACATGTTGGCACACTGTGTGCATCCTCCAAATTTGGCTTTGTGAAAAATCACAAAAACATTTAGCACATTGTAGCACACAAAAGAAGAAAGTGATTTGGAGGGGTTTTAAACTCGCCCCAAAACATCAATGATATTTTTATTTTTTGGAATAACATCATTGATGTTTTTCTTGATGATTTCCAATTGTAAATTACACCTCATGATCTCCCCGATCAGGATCTGGGCACTTTCGGATGTGAAAGGATCTGGATCCACAACATCACGATCACTTAAAAAGAGAGGAACCCCAAAATAAATTAGGTCTCAAAAATATGCCGCCATCCATCTCTTACCTGAGCCTGTGGTCGCAGACACTCACCTGTTGTGGTGACTAGTTCCACCACGTCTTCTTCCTCCTGCTCAGATTGTGTTGGGGGGATTTCACCTTCTTCCAGAAGGGGGGGGCTCTGGTCTCCTCGGATGAGGGGTGTCCTCTGAGTCTTTTATCCCCTATGTCAAACAAAAATGGTATAATTAGCATACAGATATTTGATGGCAGAACTAGAAATAGGAAACATTGCTTGGAAGTGAGGTACGATTGTCAATTTTAGCAGAGTTCCAAAATGTAGCATTTTCAGTGTCCTTTGTCAAGCTTCAATACTTTACCTGTTTGGTACAAGATTCACAGATGTAGCCCCCCCCCTATAGTATACACTGGAGCACCTGTGTGGGTCCCCTAATAAAAATGGTGTTCTGGGGTCCCACACTAGTGTGCCAGTGTCCAGATGTGAAAACAGCTGCTGAGTGTCCTCTCCTTACACAGAATCTAGTTTGCATTTCATTCTAGTAACAAAGCCATCTACACAACCCAATTCTTTTAAGACAAGTATAGGGCGTAAAAATGGTGGCCAAATGCATATGGCCTAAACAATGGTATTTTAGAGTCCGAAAGAAAAATGTTTGATACGAACGAATAATGTGCCCATGAACATGAAAGTTGCCATTTTAAACTGTACAACAGTTCCTAAAAGCACATGGAGCAGCATGAACGTAATAAACATAAAGAATAGGAACACAGCACAACTACTTACTTTTTTGCAGCACTCTCCGGATCTTTCTGTACTGCTCATGTTCTCGTAATTTGAGGTCCGAGCACCGTTTCCTGAGCTGATCTTTCGATCGTCGTACCCCGAAATTCCGGTGCAGACTCCTGACCACTTTCGCCATGATCTTGGCCTTTCTGACATTGGGGTTGGGGTAAGGCCCAAACTTTCCGTCATAGTCGGCCCTCTTCAGGATGTCCACCATTTCCAACATCTCCCCAAAGGACATATTTGAGTCCTTAAATCTCCTTCTGGATCGGGACATGTCCGGATCCGGCCTTTCCTCCTCCTCCTCGTCGTTGCTACAATTAGCACGATCCTGCTGTGTCTCCGCTATGTGCTCTTCCCCCACTGCACCGAACGAAAAGGGGCGGGGAATAGAATAGAAAGAACGTCAGGGGAGGGCGGAGTTACACGCATGCGCAGTGTGTATAAAGCGTAACACGCGTGCGTCTTACGTACGATCTGTGAGCGGAGGAAGGAGCATCGGAGGCGCCAATTGTGATAACGAAGGTAGGATCTAAACTTGGGCCTATACTGCTTCGAACTGGAAGCCAATATTGTAACAAGATTAGGGGAGTTTGGCCTGACATTAGGGTTTGTCTTGTGTTGTGTCTTGCAGAGAAAATGGATGGGTTCAACGACCACAATTTCCTCCCCCTGTTCATTGACAAATACAGGGAGCTGCCCTGTCTGTGGCAAGTGAGACACCCCCACTATAACTATAAACAAAAGAGGCAGGCAGCGCTGGAGAAACTGCTGGAGTTGGTGACGCCGGTGGTCCCCACAGCAACCATCCCCTATTTAAAAGCCAAAATTGGTGGCCTGAGGAGCACTTATCTTAGGGAGCGCAAGAAGGTCACAGATTCCCAGAGGTCCGGAGCTGCAGCAGATGACGTTTATGTCCCCAGGCTGTGGTACTTTGAGAGACTGCGATTTCTATCAGACCACACTGAAGTCAGGGAATCCCTCTCCACCCTTCCTTCCACGCTTCCTTCCACCCCAGCTGAGGCTTCCGATGTCCAACCTGGGCCTTCCAGCCAGGAAGAAGTGGAGGAGCCCAGCTGGAGTCAGGTATAGCATTCTTCTACAGATTTCTGGTCAATAAATAAATGATGTTTACTAGATGTTATTATTGATCACTAATTGCTGATTGAAAAAAGTGTTTTACATATCAATAGACAGTAGTGGGCAAAAATAATTGGGACAAGAATGAAAAATGCTGGGCTCAGAATGCTAGTCTGTTATATTTGTTAACATTCAATTTGCAACAGTCAGGAGGTGAAAATTGTGTGTGATTGATGAATAAAACTAAAACTATGTCCCTTTTTCATACACAGGAAGACCTCAGCCAGGAGGAGGCTGTGGAATGTGGCAGTCAGGAGGAGGCGGTAATAAGTGTCAGCCAGGAGAAGCCTGGGACAAGTCGCAGCCTGACTGAATCTCAGGTTCCTCCCCTCCGCCTTCCATATAAAAGAGCCAGGAAGACGACTCCGAGTCCCGTGCAGGATTCTGCGTTCAGGTTGATTCAGGAGGCTTCGGCGTCCCTATGAGCCTTACCCACTCCTGAAGAGGCCTTTGCCTGCATGGCTGCCACCAAACTGCAGGGCATGCAGGAGGGTCAACGCAGGCTCTGTGAGGACCTTCTGTATAAAGTCCTACGTAAGGGGGTGAGTGGGGAGCTATAACACCCAAGACCAACGTGGTTGAGTTGGACCATCCTCCTCCTCCTGCTGCCACAACTCCACCACCACAGCCACCTCGTGGAAGGAAGCGTGGAAAAAGACCTGAGAGTGATTGCCCTGGGTTCAGTCTGGTCTGACAGAAGATGCAGTCTCTCGTATGACCACAGCCTGGGGACACAGATGTCATCTGCTGCTTTCCGGATCTCTGGGACCAGACTGCCCTCCCTTAGATATGGACTCCTCAGGCCACCAATTTTGCTTTGAAATAGTTGATGTCTGCCCTGGGGGTACAAGGCTTCACCCACTTCTGCAGTTTCTCCAGCGTTGCCTCCCTCTTTGTTTAGTTGTGAGCCCTTAATAAAATTTTTTTGGGGAAAGTATACTCTCCTGTGTGTTTTCATCCAAAAAGGACAGTTTGTTGGTGACGATTCAGGTACATTTCTAACATAAAATGTGAAATTAACAAGGGACAACAACACCAAACAATCTCCTACAGATTAAATAGAACAACATATCAATGGTGTTGTGGGAACTTGACACAAAAAACACACACAAACATTTTCGGGAGTACAAATCAAAATCCCCCAAAAAAAAAACACCCTTCAAAAAAATACAAACACAAAAAAAGAATCTACATTAAAACCAAGAAAAAAAAAAAAATATGTTGTCAGATGTGAGAAATCAAAATATATTGAGGGAATCCCGATAAATAGTAACGAAATAAGTTTGTGAGAAGTGTGTGTGAATATGAGCAGCAAAACTACTATATTCTTGTCACATTATAAAGAAGAAGAGATTGCGCTGTAATAAACCATTTTTAACATTGCAGCGTGACGAAAGTGCTGTATCCATTGCGAACGCTAAGTTTACATGAACGAGCTGTTCTGTGCCGGAATTTCTTCTGAGCATGCGTGGCACTTTGTGCGTCGTAACAGGCCACACATGGTCAGAATTGACGCGATCGGATTTTGTTGGAAAATTTGATTTTTGTTCTGCTCTCCAACTTTGTGTGTCGGAAAATCCGATGGAAAATGTCCGATGGAGCCCACACACGGTTGGAATTTCCGACAACACGCTCCGATCGGGCATTTTCCATTGGAAAATCCGACCCTGTGTACGGGGCATAAGATGCGCAAAAGGATGGATCTTTGTGTAATTTATGAATCAAAACTATATGTGCGTGGCTCATTGAATCCGGCAGTGCCCCCTCCTTCAGACAATGGGAATATAAAGAAGCAAGAAAAGGGTCAAGGTCTCCATGAGCCTTATAAAATTCTATAGGGAGATTATAGGGAGACCATCCGGTCCCGGTGACTTCCTGGTAGGGAAAGAACCAATAATTAGGAGAACCTCCTCTGGTGTTAAAGGCCTTACTAAGGCCTCTCTCTCCATGTCCGACACCCAGGCAAGCGCTACCAGATCCAACCAAACCGCCATATCCTTAGGCAAAAAATCTGCAGTCAGCTGGGATGTATACAATGTCTGATAATACTGGCGGAAGGCCTCTAGGATATTGGACTGTGAGGAAACCGTATCCCCTAAAGAGGTACGTATTTCAGAAATTGAGGTAGTAGAATGTTCATGTTGGGCCATCATCGCCAAAAAACGACTATTCCTGTCCTCCCTGCTCAAAAGACCTCTGTTTATCTTTATAAAGATCCATCCTTGTGGTCTATGTCATGTGAAGATGTAAAGTTCCTTTTGCATGTAATAGATCATTAAAATTGATCTCTGACGGATCTATTGCATATTGAGCTATTTGTTCTTCCACTAAAGCCTACAAGGTATCAGTCTTCACCCGCTGAACCCTATTAACAGTCTTAATGGTAGATATATATTGTCTTCGAGTGTATGCCTCAAAGGCATCCCATACATTTGCAGGAGTAGGGGATCCCTCATTGAACTCCCAGTATTCTGTAAGAAGGGGCGGAATTTTATTCATGACATCAGGATGTGACACCCAATGGGTTTCCAATCTCCACTGAGCCCCATACTGGAATGGGGAAGACGTAATATAAGTAACAATGGGGGAGTACATGTTTGATGGATAGATGAGCTGAATTGTATTTTAACATCTCTCCAAAAAGACACAAATCTGAAGCCATGAATTTTATACAATAACGGTGATAGTCCAAGAAATCTTCACACGTTAAACAGGTATATCAATATATCAACTGGCGATAAATAAAGGATAAGAGAGACTCCATTTCTTTTTTCTCTTATCGCCTTTCATAGACTTTGCATCCACTTTAGAAGATATGTATGTGGAAGTATAGTCTGGAATATAAACATCAAATTACATTGGAACCAACCGCTGAGTTGTACATAGAAGTGAGTAATCAATGGGTATTTGATGCATTCTTCATAGTACAACTTTTGGTTGCAGTGTAATTGGATATTTATATTCCAGACTATTCTTACACATACTGTATCTCCTGAGAAAGAGGTCTACGAGACATGTCAAGAAATAAGATATGGAGTCTCTTCTATTCTTTATGAATTGCCGGTTGATACATTGATATACCTGTTTAATATAGGATTTCATTTTGGATTATCACTGTTATTGTATGGCCTTGATTGTTTCAGATTTGTCTTTCTTTTAGGAGGGCTAAGTGTAAAGGAGGTTTAACAACCATACATCTTTCCTTATTTTATCACTATTAACAAAATAGAGGAATAAATAGTAATTTTATCAGTACACATTTCTTTGATTTGGTACCCTTAAAGACCAGCTTAATAATAAGTGTGGTATTTCTAATTCAATAGTTTGGGATGTGGGTACCAGGCAATAGAGTATCATACAACCCACATAATTATTTTTTTATAAACTCTTTATCTTGCTTTTAAACAGATTACAAAGTCAAGATAGGTTTATGTTCACTGATTTCACACATTACAGTAGGTGTAAAAACAGCTTTTAAGCTGGCATATAAAGTATATTTGAACCCTTACCATGCACCCATGATCCATGGAATACAGTTGCATTGCTTTGTAGGCTCCAATGCAAAAAAATATGTGTGTGTTTTACATTCGATAAATTGGATTTTTACTCTTTTGAATTGCAAGTGAATTGAGTGTATTGTCTTTTTTAGATTCAGTGTAATTCAATTTAAATTGCCTTTTAAAGGAGAGGCTGACAATAGAGCATGCTCGTTTCATAAGCTTTAACACATGTAGAGGGACTAGTTTGCTTGTATTGAAGTAGTATTGAATTTATTGTTCTTTACGTGTTGTACTGACTATACCCAATTACACGTATTACAACAATCACACCAATTTTCGAATGTAGAATAACACAAGTGGTAGTAAAACACAACTCTTTAATTTAAATGTAGGAGCAGCTTTCACAAAATCATTACTGCTAGGGTTGCACCGATACTGGTACCGGTGCCGATACTAAGCATTTGCACGGGTATCAGGACTCGTGCAAATGCACCAGTACTGGAAACCGATACTTTTTGGCTCGTTTTTTTCAGCTGTCAGCGGGATTTTCCCACTAACAGCTGAACCCTGGTTTTCTTTGAAACTGTATTGTGAGAGTCCAGGGCAAACATGAATGCTTCCCAGCTGTCCAAGACTGGACTCCTTTCCTGTAGTACCTGTTGAGCCCATGTTTTGATTTGCCCAGTGAGCAGGTTGATTGTAGCGCAAACCTTTATATAATCGGTGGCATCTGACCCAGGCTTAAGAGCAAACAACAGCTCAAAATCCATCCTAAAACACAAGAAGGATGCACAGCTACTGTCAGACCTCTCTGGCATCACAACAAATGGCTCAGAACATGCTGGTTCTGGGGCTGGGTGTACTGTAGTTTTAAACAACAGAACTTCTTGCTGGTCTGGCCCAGGCTGGAGACTTGCTGAGCAAGGGAGGTGAGCATCTTGTACATTTCTGCGGACTCCATGTTGGTCAGTTCATTATGTAAGGGCTTACCTTGGTTGGAGTCCATAGTGCAGAGATGTATGCTCACCCTTGCAAATACACGCAGCCCACGGTAACTATTTAAAAGGCTACCTGGGCTGTGAATCTAAGCACGGGGGCTTGACAGGGAATTTACCAAAGGACTGTCGAGGTGAAGCCATAGTCAGGGGATTGCAGAAGTCAGGGTTAACGAGGAACAGAGCCAGGGTCAGAAGCCGGGGTCAGTCTTGGAAAACTGAATCTTGAAAACAAGAACACAGGAAAATAGGAACCTTTGGCAATACAAGAGACAATGAACTGACCCAGCCCTCAGGGTGAGGCAGTGTTTTATACCCAGCTGATTTGATAAACTGCCTCAGCTGAACCATAAGTGACAGGTGCTATTTGCAAAGCAATATCCGGAGTATAGCCCTCAGTGCTACATGCAGAACAAGGCATAGTTGGAAACCAGGGTGAATAATGAGCTGAGGTGTGGCTCAGAGGCAATACAGCAGGACCCATAAACAGAAAGTCATGGGTTCAATACCTCCTTAAGCCACCTGGGGGGTGGCCACGCCTGGCTGTTTGCATGGCACGGTAGGGACTGTGACACACACTTAAATGGCAAATAAAGCACAATGTGACACTTTAAATTGGATTGGTTACCTTTACTCAGGTTAGCTCTATGAGTCCAGGCAGGAGGAGAGCAGAGGAATGACTCCCTTTGTGTCAGGCATCTCTCCTGTCCCCTGACACCACAACTTTAAACACTCTATACAAGTCAACAGGTAATGGCTTAACTTCTTAGATAAACTGTGCCACACACCCAATGCATATGCAGAGCACTGAATATGAAAAATAAAAAAAGGACAAGGTGCACCAATCTAAGTGCAGTAAGTATGAACAGTTTTTTTTTTTTAAATCTTTATTTAATTTTCAAAATCTCAATACAAAAAATAAACCCCAAACATTTGGGGGGAACATAATAAGACTTATAACAAGATTCTCCGGTTCTCTTAAACAAATACAATAAATAAGTCCCCCCATATGTCTCTCCCATTCCCTCCCTCCTCCCGCCCCTCCCAGCCCCCGCAGATTATTTCCCGTCAAATTGGATCTTGACGAGTTCTTGTGCTCCTGATCCTATATTACTGCATAATTACTTCCACATATCGCTCAGTTTTTTTTAAATGCTATCCAGCAATCCCATTTACCCCTTTGTTCATTTTGGTCCCTTTCCAAATATTCTCCTGACTCTTCTCTCTCCAAAATATAGATTTCATTCACTCTGGCTACCCAGTCTCTAATCCTCGGTACTTCTAATTCCTGCCATTTCTTTGGGATTACGTTCTTAGCTGCATTTAGTAAAACTGGGACTAATAATGTTTTATACCCTCTTTTTCCTCCTTCCAACCCATGGAACAAGCAGTCCCAGGGGTCGAAGTAGATCACCTTACTCGTTATTTCTTCAATTAGCCTAATCACTTCTTGCCAAAAAATTTTAATTTTTGGGCAAACACACCATAGATGCGCCATGGTTCCTGGTGACCCGCATCCTCTCCAACAGTTAGGGGACCTTTCTGGTACAAACTTACTAATTTTGACCGGGGTCATATACCATCTGGTCAAACACTTGTAATTACTCTTCCTCGTTTTTGTGTCAACTGCCGTACCATGCGTCGCCCCCAAGATGCTCCTCACTTTATCTCTATCGCAGCATGCTTCCAATTCCTCTTCCCATTTTTTGATGAAAGGCGGTGACTCCAGTCCCATTCCCCTCACCAAAATTTTATAAACCTCTGAGATTTTCCTCTTCACTGAAACCTTACAAAATAGCTTCTCTATCGGTCTGTAGTCCGCTTCCTCCCTTAATGGGCCAGGAAGACTATTAACAAAGTGCACGAGCTGGCCGTATCTCCACCCATTTAATAACCATAAGTCCTTTTGTGTCATTAATTCTCGAAATGTTCAAATTTTCCCTCGCTTAATAATACCCCTTACTTGTGCCTCTCTATCCAATATCCACTTACCACCTACTTTCTCCATCCCCGGAGGAAAGTATGTATTCTCTTTCAAAAAAATTAAATGTGAGTTCTACATCCATTTATTGTTCAAGTGCATCTGATCCCAAATTTTAAATGTAAGGTGTGTAATATAGTGTGTGTCTTTACCCAGGTTCCTAAAATGTGGGGGATTCCAAATCAAATGATTTAACTGTGTATTGCTTAACCCTTTTTCTAAATTAACCCACCTTTTATTTTCCCTATTATTTTCCCAGTCCAGTGCCCGTGCTATAATAATTGCTTTATAGTAAATCCTAAAATCTGATAAGGCCAGCCCCCCACTTACCTTTTCTCTCCTCAACACAGTATGAGCTATCCTAGCTTTCTTATTGTCCCAAACATATTTATTTATTAAACTGGTCAATACTCTGAAGAAGTTTTGCGGTAACGGAATCGGGAGCATCTGCATCTTATATAGCACCTTTGGGGCTAACACCATCTTTACTAAGTTAATTCGCCCTATCCATGAGACGGGGCAACGTCTTATTCTGTTTATTTCAGCTCTAATTTCGTTTAATAGAGGAATAAAGTTCAGTTTATACAGCTTCTCCCTATGACCCGTTAAATTGACCCCCAAGTATTTTATGTTGTCTTTCCATGGGAAATGAAAAACTTCGCCAAGTCTGCTCGCTTCCTGTTTATTGATATTAATCTTTAGGGCTTCTGACTTCTCTATATTAATTTTAAAATTTAAGAGCTCACTATATTTCCTCAGTGTGGACAACAAATTTGATATCGTAATTCTAGGTTTAGAGACATAAAAAAGTACATCATCCGCAAAAGCGGCCAATTTATGTTCCTCCTCACCCACTAGACAGCCACTTATATCTGGATTTTTCCTGATCATAGCTAACAGGGGTTCTAGGGCTAGGACAAACAGAAGTGGGGACAAAGGAAAACCTTGTCTTGTCCCGTTTTCCATAACAAATTGTGCTGAGGGTACGTTATTAACCTTTACAAATGCTGTAGGTTGGGTATATAAGGTTTTTATCCATTTTAACATTATTGGCCCTACTCCCATTACTTCAAGTGTACAAAACACGAATCCCCAGTCTACTCTGTCGAATGCCTTCTCGGCATCTATCGACAGAAGTAGACTGGGGGATCTACTCGATTTAAATGCCTCCATTATCAGGAGAGACCGCACCCCGTTGTCTCTTCCTTCCCTCCCAGGAACAAAGCCCACCTGGTCCGGATGAACCAGGTAGGTCATTTTCTCCCTGAGACGTAATTCCAACACTTTTGCATAAAGTTTGGTGTCCGCGTTTAAAAGCGCAATCGGTCTATAACTCGCGCACGAGGTACGGTCCCTCCCCTCCTTAGGGATAAGTGTCACTGAAGCCAACAGAGCGTCTCTACACAATTCTCCCCGCCTCCCTAGGCCATTCCAAATTTGGCTCAACTGAGGGACCAGGGTACTACTAAATTTTTTTATAGAAGCTGGTTGTAAAACCATCAGGCCCCGGACTCTTGCCCGGGGGGGATGACTTTAAGGCCAAGTATACCTCCTCTTCCGTTATCGGGCTCTCCAGCTCTAATGTATCTGATTCCGACAAGGTAGATAGTCCCGCCCCTTTTAAGAACTCTCTCATCTTCTCTTCTTTATTTCCGCTACTTTTTTGCCTCTGCCCAACCGAATGGAGCACTGAATAAAACTGTCTGAATTCCTCTCCTATCTCTTTGGTAGTGTGTCTCATTTCGCCTTTTTTATTTTTGATCTTCTCTATAAAGTTCTCATCCTTTTTTTTCCGAATGACTGATGCCAAATGTTTCCCCACCTTGTTTCCCTTCTAATGGAAATTTTTTAGATATTTATTCCTGGTTTTCACCGACTCTTCTTCTATTAACTCCCTTAGCTCTTCTCTTTTTTAATATCAGTTCTTTAAATATAGGTTCTTCACTACCATTAGAGGCTTTATGGAGCTGTTCTAATTGCTGTATGTTAGCAATAAGACTTTCTTTCTTTCTTTTTTTTATTTTGTCAACAACACTGTCCTTCTTGAGAAGATCTTCATTGAATCGCCATGAGAATGGGACCCTTTGTAGGCCCCTGATCTTTATTATCATCGATACTGGAGCGTGATCTGATAAAGTCACAGTCTCAATCTTCGACTCTACTATACAATCCAACAGGCTGTGATCCACCATCAAATAATCCAGCCTTGAATAGTTGGCTATCGTGGAACTTTCTCCCTAAACTCATCAGCAATTTTTTACCTACTTCCCGGGTTCCAGATGACCTGTCCAAGGCTGGATCTAAACAAAAGTTAAAGTCACCTGCCAAAATCGTTTCCCCCTCCTTAAATGCGACCAAACTAACCAGGGTCCGGGAGAGGTATTTTATCGGGTCTCTATTCCGGCAATAAACATTGGCCAATGTGTACATCCTATCCCCTAGTTTGATTTTTACAAACAAAAACCGCCCCTCTACGTCTATCCTCTTCTCGATCAATGTAAATCTAATCTGTTTCGAGAACCTGATAGCCACTCCCTTCGCTATTTTGATTGGTGTATCACAATAAATCCAGGATGGAAAATTCTTTGAATTCAGCTTAATATTCTCCTCATGCACCCCCAAGTGGGTCTCCTGTAAAAAGACAATATCTGCACAGTAGCTCTGCAATTCATTTAAGATTTTTCGCCTTTTCTCCGGTGAATTTAACCCCTTCACATTATAGGACAGACACCTAACCTCCATCACCACTCACTTCCACCTCTCCATTTATTGTAAATCTGCGAGGGCACCCCTTCCCCCCTCCCGCCCCCCCCTCACCCGCCACCCAACTCCCCCCCCACCCCCCTCCCTCCCCCCTCTACCCCTGCCACTACATGGGCAATGGACTGCAGTGCCAAGGTTACCAAACTCCCGACCTGCATCCCCTTGTGCTATGGGGTGAGACTCTGACCATGGACAGCCCTGGAGTCCCTCCTCCCCTAGTGGTGGAGGGTACCACGGAGGCCCTCCTACCGATCACTTCTTCACCCCCCCTCCCCAGCCCCCCAAAAACAAGAGACCTCCACCAGCCCCCCATTTCCCCCCGCCCCCCTTTTATTTGGGACAATTACTATCAGAACCCTTTAATCAAGGCAAAACCCCCTCTGGGATATTTGGTACAGGAATATCTAGATTCCTTCAAAAGTCCTGCAGGTCTCCCACTCTTTTCATTTTGAACAACCTGCCCTCTTTCGTCACACTCAAGGACACCGGGAAGCCCCAACTATATTTTAAATTTGCCCCCCTCAATAAGTCCAGTATCGTTCTTAATTGGCGTCTTCTCGCCAAAGTTCCAGCGGAGAGATCTGAAAATATTTGAATTTCTTGGTTATTAAATTTCACTGGTTGTGCCCCTCTTAAATTGCTCCAAATCTTTGCTTTGTCCTCAAATTGATGGAACTTAACTATGACGTCCCTGGGCACATCTTCTCTAACATTTGGGGGTTTTCTTATCCTGTGGACTCTATCGATCTTTAATTCGCAGTCTGGGTCCCTACCCAGGAGTGGGTTAAAAAGTTCTTTCATCACTTTGGTCAAATCTTCTCCTCTCTGCTCTGGTAGGGATCTAATTCTTAGATTTTGCCGCCTGTTTTGATTTTCTTGCTCCTCTAATTTATACATCAACTCATGTTGATCCCCCTGTAGTGTTTTTACTTGTTTTTTAAGAGCCACTATTTCCTGGACCTGCTGTTCCGCTACCATCTCTACTTCTTCTACTCGCTTTAAGAGATGTCCCATGTCTATCCTTACATTGAGGATTTCTGCCTTAATTGATTTTTCCAGCCTGATAAACATATCTTGTATCTCAAATTTAGTTGGAAGTGCTTCTGCAGCCGGGTCAGCCTCCATACTTAGATCTGGTTCTGCTTCGGCAGAGGCACCAATGTTGGGGGTCCCCCCATGCGCACCTTTGTTCTTAACAGTGGCCTTCTTTTTATCCTTAACTTCATGCTGTTTGCTGTCCATACCTGGGCTTTTTAGATATTTTTGGATTGTGCTGGAGTTTAAGCTATCTCTGGGCTTGTTAAGCTCTGCTTGCTTTTGGGAGCGTCCTCTCATATTCCTCCCTTCCCTGCTCTTTGTTCGTTCACCTTTTACACCGACCTTATCGCTTCTGCAGGGTTAGCCCACCTCAGGCTCTCCTCCGCATGGCAGTTAAGCAGCTTGCAACCGTTTATCCTCAAATTACGCCCCGACAGCCCCTTTAAGCTTTACTTCCAATCACTTTACCAGTACAATTCTATTAGCGCAGCCCCAGGTCACTTCGACCCCTCATCTCGCCTCCTTTATTTTAGATAGCTCACAATAGAGGGCTATAGAGGGCCTCCACTCTCCTTCCGGGCTTAACCGCTCACACTTGATTTATTAGTTTGTTGGTGTATTTAAATACACTACATTCCCTCTAATATCTCAAGCCCACTGCACCTTTAAATTTTTGTTTCTGTGTTTGGGCTATTACAGTCAAAGCAATACAGTTCAAGTGGGTGAGATTTATCTCCAAAAAGAAGGTCCTACCTGGGTCCTGTAGACCTCTTAGGGACTTCCCAGACCTCCAGTAGGGGTTGCTTCACCCTGACAGGGCTAACTGCCGTCTGAAGAGAGGGGATCCCCACACCACTTGATCTTCACTTATCCACATTCCGTTGTAAGCAAGAACCGGCATTCACTGAGTGCACTGTTCGCACTCACTCCTCATAATGGTGCTGTACGGCTGCAGAGCTGAGGGGGTTGGATCGGAGAGCATCCAGGAAGCCTCCAGGGAGCCAAGCCGAAGGGGGGGGAACGGGAGGACGCTGGGACGGCGAACGGCCGCTCCGCCGGCCAGCCAGCTGATCTATTGTGCTTGGGCAACAGGTCTTTTCTCCTCTTTTGTGTGACCGGCCGCCCAGCGTGCACCTTCGCCGCCTAGGAGGAGGATTTAGTCGGCTGACCCCGGGCTCTCACCCCCTGCCTTCTGGATAGCCGTCTTCGTTCCAGCCTCTGTCCTCCACCGCCCCACTACCAGGCCCCTCCCCCAAACAAAGCACGTCACATCCTCACTCCACACTTTTCAGTATGAACAGTTTTAATGAAGATATAGTAAAGGTGGTCAAATGGCTACTCACAACTTAGCAGTGAGAATTAGGCATGTAGGTATATGTATTGGAGTCCATAATCACTTGTGAAGTCCTCGGTTGAAGCACTGAAGAGGTTCCAGCAGGGTCTGGAGATGGATGCCCAAATGGAAGTACACAGCAGGATGACCTGTGGGTCTTGCAGGCGGTAGGCACCGTCTTTATGCAAGCCTGTTGGATATACAGGGGGCCCTGGGTATGGTGCTCAGCTACATGCCGTCCATCCTTTTTAATGCCGGAATCCGGAACCAGAAAGACAACCAGCGTGGAACGCACCTACAGGGATGATGGAAACCAGAACCTGGAAGGACAACCAGAGTGGAACGCAAACCTCAATGGATTCTGTATCGCAGAAGTGTCGTATGGACGTGTCAGATGACACGTTTTAATGCATCCACATTTTCCTCAGATCTCATTAAAACTGTTCATACTTACTGCACTTAGATTGGCGCACCTTGTCCTTTTTGTCATTTGTCTTCCAGAGTATTTGCTTCTACTCCCAAGGGAGCTGCCGGCTGCCGCTGGTGCTAACTACCTTTTAATCTTCCCCATCTCTCATTGCCGGGACTTTTATTGTAATTTTAATTTTAATTTCAATATATATATATATATATATAGAAAAAGAGTCCAAGAGGTTGCTGCACTTAAAGATTTTTTCTTTGCTTTATTTCACAAATTGTTCAGTAGGGATTTACAAAGCAAGTATAATCCAAAATCACAGGCACGAAATGCCTACACAGTTTCAGACACAGGTAGATTCAGATATGGATGGATGGATGGATTACGTCTCGGGCTAGTCAGCTTACGCCCTTCCTAAGATCCATTGAAGCACATCTGAAGGTTTCAATCCAATCATTCATTTAAATACAGGTTAAGTGAAGTACTTCACATATGGAATCAATATGGCTAATTAGTTCAAATCGCATACCATTTAACATCTATATATGCATATATTTATCTATAGCATGCCATTAAAACAAGGATAAGCAACAGGTGTCGAATCTCTCATTCTCTTCACTCTCATTATAGAATATTTGAAATACCTATAAAAACGCAGGGAAATGTTGCATTCATGAGTAAATACTCATGATTCTCTATGTCAGAGCAAATGAGAATCATGAGGTCAAAGGAACTGCCTGAAGAGCTCAGAGACAGAATTGTGGCAAGGCACAGATCTGGCCAAGATTACAAAAATATTTCTGCTGCACTTAAGGTTCCTAAGAGCACAGTGGCCTCCATAATCCTTAAATGGAAGGTGTTTGGGACGACCAGAACGCTTCCTAGAGCTGGCCGTCTGGCCAAACTGATGAGAGAGGTAAAGAAGAACCCAAAGATCACTGTGGCTGAGCTCCAGAGATGCAGTCGGGAGATGGGAGAAAGTTGTAGAAAGTCAACCATCACAGCAGCTCTCCACCAGTCAGGGCTTTATGGCAGAGTGGCCAGTGAAGCCACTCCTCAGTGCAAGACACATGAAAGCCCGCATGGAGAAAACCTTCTCCAGAGTGCTCAGGACCTCAGACTGGGCCAAAGGTTTACCTTCCAACAAGACAATGACCCTAAGCACACAGCTAAAATAACGAAGGAGTGGCTTCACAACAACTCCGTGACTGTTCTTGAATGGCCCAGCCAGAGCCCTGACTTAAACCGAATTGAGCATCTCTGGAGAGACCTAAAAATGGCTGTCCACCAACGTTTACCATCCAACCTGACAGAACCGGAGAGGATCTGCAAGGAGGAATGGCAGAGGATCCCCAAATCCAGGTGTGAAAAACTTGTTGCATCTTTCCCAAAAAGACTCATGGCTGTATTAGATCAAAAGGGTGCTTCTACTAAATATTGAGCAAAGGGTCTGAATACTTAGGACCATGTGATATTTCAGTTTTTCTTTTTTTAATAAATCTGCAAAAATGTCAACAATTCTGTGTTTTTCTATTAATATGGGGTGCTGTGTGTACATTAATGAGGAAAAAAAATGTGTAGCACTTACCCCCGAAGGAGCTGCTGATTATATATTATATCCGTAAATCACGTTTACCACTCAGCCCATCGCAGCCCATAGAAATAGAACAGTCCATATTGTACTTCTCTCTTGCTTTTATTTGCATAACATAAACTGGGATAGGAGAAGGGTTTTCTGAGATGCTCTTTTGTTGCTTCAAAATCTTTTCTTTGCCTATCATGCAAAGACTTAGAACAATGCGGACTAAGAGAAATCACTTTGAATGATTTCTTCAGTGGGGAAAGACGGAAGTAGATTTACTAGAGAATATATGGTAAAGAGTTACTCTGAATATTTTCTTCACCTGCAGAACTTTTTAAGAACGGTCTGTATCTCTACTTGTGCTGGGAGCTTCACTGCTGCCTCTGGTAGTACCTTTCCCCTGGGCTTTCACTCACTTGATCAACAGTCCATGTGCCACTCATAAACAATCGATCACCAAGTTGTCCTCTGCTTAGTTGCTACTTCTTCTGATTGGTTTCTCCATCCCTTTTCTCCTTTCTGGCACGCTCCCTTCCCCTCAGGGGCTTCCAGCAACACCAGCGACTACATGTTGTCTGGTGTCACTAACTCTTCTGCGGGCCCGGTCCCCCCTCCCTCCCCGTGGGGGGGGGCTCCGTTTGGCTCCCCGCAGGGGAACCTCTCCCCTCTCTGGGAACCAGATTGGACTTCGACTCCTGACAGACCATGTGACCCCAGCTTTTACGAGAGTCCCGCCTCCTGCCAAACAAATTAATGATTGGCCAGAACTCACACACAAGTTGCCTGTCACTCAGATCCCAAGTCCAACCTCTCTTCCAGAACCATGTCACTGAAAGCAAGAGGAGGTATCTCTGGGTCCAAGCACAGGTGGCCACACCCCGCACTACACTGACACTCCCAGTTCCCAAAAACAACCAGGCCTGTTATAATAGTACAAGCCTGCCTAAATTTACCTGAAACTGTACTTTGTCATTTAAACACAGAAAGAGGTCACCTATATGAAAGTAGGTGCCCGCTACATATATATATATATATATATATATATATATATATATATATATATATATATATATATATATATATATATATATATATGTAGTATATATGATATAAATACATACATCATCATTTATTTATTTTATTATATTCTATTTTTTGATTGCTGCTATAATGTATGGTTAGCCTTTGCGCCATTATTTCCTTTTTCTATTAGAGCCCTGAAAATGTGTGTGTGTGGATCTGTATAGTACTAGTAGCTTTAGTCCTTTTGAGGAAAAGATAAGATTTGATGTCTTCGTTGGTGCACTTAAACTCCTGTATAACGGGCCCAAACAACACAACTGTCCCAGATCAAGTGAAATAGGCAGGATCCTCCTCAGCAAGGTGAGAGGACAATGATATAAACAAGGAACAATCCAAGCTTACTCACCGACCAGCCCCCTGACAACCGAATCAACCTATCTAACAGTATGCGTTAAAACAGGGGTTTAGTCTGCACACATTTGCAAATACATGCGTAAGCCACAGAGCCTCGCCACGGCACCCTGGTATCTGTGGGCCTATCACTAGCTTATGAGTGACTCCACAATGGAAGCACATGCATTCTGATGGATAGGTGGAGGGCAGGAGGACTGAAGGGAGCCCACCCCTTCTTGAAGGTACAGGGGGTACACTGAACACCCATTAAATCTCACAATGGCTGCAAAGGTGTCAGTTTGTTGCGTGACCAATATAACAGTAATACAAAAAAGGTGTCCACTACCCCCAGCTATAACTGGCCATTGCAGCAAGTAGCATTGGAAGGCAACATATGATATAAACAAGGCCAAGGCTAAATTCAAGGAAAGATCCAAGCTTACTCACCAACCAGCCCGCTGACAACCGAATCCACCTACAGTATGCGTTAAAACAGGGGTTTAGTCTGCACACATTTGCAAATACATTTGTAAGGCTAAATTCAAGGAAAGATCCAAGCTTACTCACCAACCAGCCCGCTGACAACCAAATCCACCTACAGTATGCGTTAAAACAGGGGTTTAGTCTGCACACATTTGCAAATACATTTGTAAGCCACAGAGCCTTGCCACGGCACCCTGGTATCTGTGGGCCTATCACTAGCTCATGAGTGACTCCACAATGATGTCTGTATACAGTGTCCCAGAAATGGATAACCTTATCCCTTATCCCTGTGGCACTAAAAGTGTCAGCAAGATGATTACCAGCAACAATGTCAGTATACAGTGTTCATACTCCTTCTATTCTATTATCTGCAGATGGTCAAAATGCCCTCCCACCAAATCCTGTGATTAAGGCCCAAACGAACCCCCTGGAACAGCAGGCTTTCTTGGTGACCCGACTAGTCACCCCACACTGGAACGCTTCACCGTTGGTGCAGGTGTGCACCTGGATTCTTCCTCTATCAGGCTGGATGTCCCGACTGGCTGTGGAGGCCTGAATTGAGCGGGGAGATCATCTGAGAGACAGCATCTCTCCTACAGGTCTGATCTCCCTCACTGCCTAATCGTGACTGACTTTCCCTCAGGACACAAAATATAGTCCTCAGCTCCTTTTTGTGCAGAGCATCCAGCACTTTGTAGTTTCTCCCTGTATGCCAGTCTATGCGGCCGTTTTGTGAGGGAACTGCATGTCCCAAAATTCATTGCAGCTCTTCCTGCAGTTCAGTACAGTCTCTCTGATTGGCTGCTGTAACTGTGCCTTTATTTGGCTTTCTTCTTCCTGCCAATAGGGGCACAAGAGAGGCTACAGAATGAACAGCTCTGTGTGTGTCAGCTCATATTACAAGGGAGACTAGGGGGGTAAAAAGCCCATGCAGACACTGACAGGTGCTTTCTCTCCAACTCAAGCTGGAAAGCCTGTGTACATTGCTCCGACCAGTTTGGCGGGGTCGCGAGAATTGCAAGCATCCGCTACACAACCCCTTGCCGGACAAAGGGAGGGAGACTCTCCACTGAGTTCTGGGTAAGTGGCAGCTGTGACTTATGTTGTCCTCCTGTACTATCTGGAGAGGGACCAGGGACTATTTGAGAAGTCTACATGGTGAGATTACATTTCAGAAGCCCAACGGTCACCTGAAGGAGGGTGCAGGGCAAAATGATAATGCTGCTATTATTTGCTATAGAAAAATGTATACAGTGAAACATGATGCTGAACACATGGGCGTCCGCAGGTAGGGGCAAGGGGGGTCAGGTGCCTCCCCTGGAATCAGGGATCGGATCTTAAATCCAGTAGAGTTGCGTCGCTATCGAGGTGCTGTCAAGCCCTCCCATCAGTGTAGTGCGACTTCGGCTCTTTTCCCTGCTCAGTCCAGCAGAGAACTCGGCGGCGCTGTGACAGGAGAAAGGCGGGCTGTCAGAGGTTAAGCCCGCTCACCCCCCCTTCTCCCATCAGGGAGAAGAGACGGCGACTCTCACCAGGTTCCCCACCCAGCTTCCTGCCCGCTCCGTTCCTTCCCTATTGGCCATAACTGAGGACCAAAGGAGACTAGGAGAGGAGAGCATCATGAGACATGTAGTCCCATAGATTGGCGGCCCCAATTTCCACAGGGAGGAGGCTACAGCTCGATCAAGAGAGAGATTGAGAGACTGCAGCCTGGAAAAAAGCTGAAGGAGTGAGTGCTACAGGTCAAAGAACAAGGAGTGTGCTGGGCGGAAGCCAGAGAGAGAGCCACGCTGCCCAGCGCCACCAGAGAGAGAGCGCCATGCTGCCCAGCGCCACCAGAGAGAGAAAGACTGAGCCACTACCAGGGTACAGACATGCTACACTACTGACCAGAGTCGCCTCCGGGGGAACCCAGAGTGAGTGATCCTCCAGCCGGAGGGATCACTGCTGTCATTTCGCTGGGTCTGGTAAGAGGGCCTGTTGGCCATTATCCATTACTTATCCTAGGGACTGTACTACGTCTGAAGTCTCCGACCATGATAATGTGATAATGACATTGTCGAAAAGGGGCGGTGCATGGGTGACCCTAAAATGATTCCCCCCCTCCCGAAAAACGTTCTGCGGATGCCCATGGCTGAAAATACTAAAAATAGATTTTGGGGGGGGGTCATGGCTTGCCAATGGGGGACTAGGCAGTTCCCAAGCATTGTTTCGTCATGTACCTGGCTCTCTCAGACTCTTACAGGGCTCACCACATCTCCCCGATCGGTGCAATGGGGAAGAAGAAAGTAGCAGAGGTGGTCAGCACCCTTCCCTAGTCCTCGTCAGGTGGAATCAGTGCCCTGTTTGCCTCTATCTAACGCTCAGGCTCAGGGGACAGGGCAGACATGGCGGCGGCCACAAGATCTGCTTCCCAGAACACCATGCACAGCCTGAGCCCTCTGCAGCTCAATGATCTCTTCGAGACAGAGCCTCTGCTTTCTCTCAATAGCCTGCTCTCCCAGGCCAGAGCTCACCATCCTCTACAAAAAAACGCTTACAGCAGCTCTCTCATCCCTGAGAACATCATTATGCTGCAGGCACCCTGGATCCCTCCACCCCCTCAGCTGCATCGTCTCCCTGAGCCCCATCACCTGGATCTATGGACCTGGTAGGGTACTGAAAACCTACATTTGCTCTCTGCCCACCAGGCTAGACTTTGAACGTTATATCTCCGGAACCGAAACTACATATAAACCTAATAATAAACTACATATAAACCTAATAAAACTACATATAAACCTAATAAAACCTAATTAAAACAGACCTGAAACAAGTGGATTTGGCATTTAAAGAACTCTCCTCTACTATTCAGTCGCTTCAACAACAGGTTACTCTACATGACAAAGCACTACATGAACAGATGTACAGCAACAAGACCTCATATCCTTTGTAAAACCTATCCTTTGTAACCTGTAAAATTGGAGTAGGAGGATAACATTTGAGTTGGAGGCCTCCCAGAAACCGTTTTGCTGAAAGATCTTCAACTGGCCCTCACAGCCATATTTAACCAACTACGGGGGAAACCTAAAGACTCTTCTATTGAAATAGACAGAGTACATTGAATCTATGGTCCGCAACTTATTGACAGAGCCCATCCATTAAACGTGCTCTGTCGTGTACACTTTTTCAAAGGAAAAAAAGCCATCATTGAGGCTGCTAGATCACAAGATGAGATCTACTTAAATGATACCCCAGTTATAGTGTTCCTGGCCTCTCTCGCCACATGTTAACCATGAGCAGAGCTCTAAAACCAGTGCTGGAACACCTAAGAGCGAAGGACAATAAATACAGATAGGGCTAGCTATTCCAACTTTCAGCTTTTAAAAAAAATCTGCTACCTTTTGACACATCTGCGATTTTCTTAATTTTCTCAACACATTCTAGCTTTCACATATTCAGCTTCCAGACTAGGAACCCATCTTACCTGGATTTTCATCCCGCAACCTGGACTCCTGATCTCCTAGACAATTGCCAACTGCTTCTTCTGGTCCAGCATCTAAGAAATCTACTAGTCATTGCAGGGGACCTACCTGACTGTGCTTAAATTAGCCCTCACTCAAATTCAAGTGATGTCAACCTGCAATGCTTTTCCTATCCCTTCCAAGCTGCTGTCACCAGAACTAATGATTTTGGGCATGGACCTAGGTTGACTCCCTGTTGGTTAAGTCTCGTTTGTCCACATTATTGGACCCCATTACTTTTCAAAATGGGTAAAAATGTGTGAAAACTGAAACTGGCTGATAAGATGAAATAGAAACATTTTAAAAAATTGAAAAAAATAGAAAGATTAAAAAATAATAATAATGAAAAATAAAAAGTAAACACTACTATTGGGGACGCTAGTATAGTTCTAGTCTGATCAAAGGTATTGATCCGTTTAGACTATACTAGTAATGGAGGTGTATAGTGTGTATGTGTGTTTGTTAGTGTTACTGGCAATCAAAGGGTTAAAATGTATTAGTGAATATGTGGCGGGCAATCTGACGCTGTCTAGGATTGACTGATGTTAATGCTATTTGGCGTCACCTGTCACACTAATACAGTGATCAGAAAAAAGATCTGTACACTGTATTAATGACACTGTGACAGGGCAGTGAAAAGGTTAAAGCGGATGTGCACTTGCGATTTTTTTTTTTTTTTTACACTTAAAAATTCCCATCTTTCAAATGTCACATTCACTTTTTGCGTTCTTCCTGGTTCCAGTATTGTAGATGTACCAGTATTCCTTGCTGGTTCCCGCGCATGCTCAGTCGTAACAGGGCGGAGCGGCGTAGACATCTTGGTTGCCATCACAACGGGTGGTGTCTTAGGAAGTTCCTGCAAGATTTCGCGGTGGCCTTCCGCACTGACTCCTGGGAGCAATGACACGAGATCCCAGGAGACAGTGCGGCGAGAACAGGAAATTCCGATAATACCCACAAAATCCCCGCCCACAGCCGCAGAGACATTATGCAGCGAAAACGGACCGGGCCACATATATACAGGTACAAAAAAAAAAAGGTCCATTGAGCACTCTATGCTCTATTTAGGAACTACATAGCTAAAGTTGAAAAATTGTGTGAAGATCCGCTTTAAATGGGGGGGGGGGGGAGGGGCGATCAGGGAGTTAAAACTTTATTAGGGAATATATGGCGGGTACTGACCCTATCTGGGACTGCTGCTAACTGCCGCTGCCACTATCTAGCATCACCAGTGCCACTTATACAGTGATCAGTAAAATATCTGTACACTGTACCTAATGACACTGTGACAGGGAGTGAAAGGGTTAACTACGGGGTGGGATCAAGGGGTTAAATGTGCCTACCTATGTGATCTGGTGTCAGTGTAATGCTTGTACTTACAGTAGATGTTATCTTCTCTCATACTGGAACCAAAAATGACTCCTGGAGAGAAGATTGCATAATTTCCTGTGGCTGTGTTTACATTACACAGGCACATGATGTTCTGTCATTTGTCAGAACCAATCAGCAGGTCCAGGCCATAAATCAATCGGAATCAAATCAGAACATCGCTGGGATGGCCGTCACCCCACAGTACATATATGTGGGGTAGTCGACAACTGGTTAAAGTATAAATAAAGGCAAAACTTTTATTTTTTTCAATTTTGAACAGAGTATAGATGAATTAGAACACAGATCAGTTTATCGCAGCCTGGGCCCCTGTTAAGGAGATTCACTCTCTCGATATGACCTGTTTATCATTATTAGGGATGAGCTTCGTGTTCGAGTCGAACCCATGTTCGACTCGAACATCGGCTGTTCGGTCGTTCGCCGAATTGCGAACGATATGGGCCGTTCGCGCCAAATTCGTGTGGCGCGTCACGGCCCATAATTCACTGCGGCATCGCAGTGCATTGCTGGCTGATTATTGGCCAAGCATGCACTATGACCCGCATGCTTGGCCAATCACAGCGCCGTCAGTAGAGAGAGCTGTAATTGGCCAAAGCCAGGGTGGCTTTGGCCAATTATGGCTCAGGGGATTTAGTACACACCCCACACTATTTAAGGCCGCCTGCACGGCGGCCCTGTGTAGTGTGTGTTCCGGTGTGCTGAGAGATAGAGAGAGAGAGAGACAGTGTCATTTGATTTGAGTTAGATAGATTAGGCAGAACAGTCAGTCAGTTAGCTGCACTTACAGTGTATTGTGTATATATATGCATCCCAGGTGTTGCATATATATATATACACTGTATTCAGTTTAGCTAGATCCGTTCCTGTTATCTTCTATCTAGACTATTTACATTTAGTGCAGTGTGTCCTGCTCACAGTGTTCAGCTAGATCCGTTCCTGCTATTTACATTCAGTGCAGTGCGTCCTGCTCACAGTGTTCAGCTAGATCCGTTCCTGGTATTTACATTTAGTGCAGTGCGTCCTGCTCACAGTGTTCAGCTAGATCCGTTCCTGCTATTTACATTCAGTGCAGTGCGTCCTGCTCACAGTGTTCAGCTAGATCCGTTCCTGGTATTTACATTTAGTGCAGTGCGTCCTGCTCACAGTGTTCAGCTAGATCCGTTCCTGCTATTTACATTCAGTGCAGTGCGTCCTGCTCACAGTGTTCAGCTACATCCGTT
This sequence comes from Lithobates clamitans, assembly GCA_037952925.1. Taxonomy (NCBI): domain Eukaryota; kingdom Metazoa; phylum Chordata; class Amphibia; order Anura; family Ranidae; genus Lithobates; species Lithobates clamitans. The sequence continues at coordinate 168,578 of JBBGZY010001365.1, read as the reverse complement.
CCTGCTATTTACATTCAGTGCAGTGCGTCCTGCTCACAGTGTTCAGCTAGATCCGTTCCTGGTATTTACATTTAGTGCAGTGCGTCCTGCTCACAGTGTTCAGCTAGATCCGTTCCTGCTATTTACATTCAGTGCAGTGCGTCCTGCTCACAGTGTTCAGCTAGATCCGTTCCTGGTATTTACATTTAGTGCAGTGCGTCCTGCTCACAGTGTTCAGCTAGATCCGTTCCTGCTATTTACATTCAGTGCAGTGCGTCCTGCTCACAGTGTTCAGCTAGATCCGTTCCTGCTATTTACATTCAGTGCAGTGCGTCCTGCTCACAGTGTTCAGCTAGATCCGTTCCTGGTATTTACATTTAGTGCAGTGCGTCCTGCTCACAGTGTTCAGCTAGATCCGTTCCTGCTATTTACATTCAGTGCAGTGCGTCCTGCTCACAGTGTTCAGCTAGATCCGTTCCTGGTATTTACATTTAGTGCAGTGCGTCCTGCTCACAGTGTTCAGCTACATCCGTTCCTGCTATTTACATTCAGTGCAGTGCGTCCTGCTCACAGTGTTCAGCTAGATCCGTTCCTGCTATTTACATTCAGTGCAGTGCGTCCTGCTCACAGTGTTCAGCTAGATCCGTTCCTGGTATTTACATTTAGTGCAGTGCGTCCTGCTCACAGTGTTCAGCTAGATCCGTTCCTGCTATTTACATTCAGTGCAGTGCGTCCTGCTCACAGTGTTCAGCTAGATCCGTTCCTGGTATTTACATTTAGTGCAGTGCGTCCTGCTCACAGTGTTCAGCTACATCCGTTCCTGCTATTTACATTCAGTGCAGTGCGTCCTGCTCACAGTGTTCAGCTAGATCCGTTCCTGCTATTTACATTCAGTGCAGTGCGTCCTGCTCACAGTGTTCAGCTAGATCCGTTCCTGGTATTTACATTTAGTGCAGTGCGTCCTGCTCACAGTGTTCAGCTAGATCCGTTCCTGCTATTTACATTCAGTGCAGTGCGTCCTGCTCACAGTGTTCAGCTAGATCCGTTCCTGGTATTTACATTTAGTGCAGTGCGTCCTGCTCACAGTGTTCAGCTACATCCGTTCCTGCTATTTACATTCAGTGCAGTGCGTCCTGCTCACAGTGTTCAGCTAGATCCGTTCCTGCTATTTACATTCAGTGCAGTGCGTCCTGCTCACAGTGTTCAGCTAGATCCGTTCCTGCTATTTACATTCAGTGCAGTGCGTCCTGCTCACAGTGTTCAGCTAGATCCGTTCCTGGTATTTACATTTAGTGCAGTGCGTCCTGCTCACAGTGTTCAGCTAGATCCGTTCCTGCTATTTACATTCAGTGCAGTGCGTCCTGCTCACAGTGTTCAGCTAGATCCGTTCCTGCTATATACATTTAGTGCAGTACGTCCTGCTCACAGTGTTCAGCTAGATCCGTTCCTGTTATCTTCCTACTGACAGGCAGGCTTGTCTGGTTACAGTATATAAAGCTACCTGAAGAAAATTACAGGTGTTCTTTTTGATCCTATTAGTACCACGGTCAGGCAGCTAGACTATTTACATTTAGTACAGTGTGTCCTGCTCACAGTGTTCAGCTAGATCCGTTCCTGTTATCTTCCTACTGACAGGCAGGCTTGTCTGGTTACAGTATATAAAGCTACCTTAAGAAAATTACAGGTGTTCTTTTTGATCCTATTAGTACCACGGTCAGGCAGCTAGACTATTTACATTTAGTACAGTGCGTCCTGCTCACAGTGTTCAGCTAGATCCGTTCCTGTTATCTTCCTACTGACAGGCAGGCTTGTCTGGTTACAGTATATAAAGCTACCTGAAGAAAATTACAGGTGTTCTTTTTGATCCTATTAGTACCACGGTCAGGCAGCTAGACTATTTACATTTAGTACAGTGTGTCCTGCTCACAGTGTTCAGCTAGATCCGTTCCTGTTATCTTCCTACTGACAGGCAGGCTTGTCTGGTTACAGTATATAAAGCTACCTTAAGAAAATTACAGGTGTTCTTTTTGATCCTATTAGTACCACGGTCAGGCAGCTAGACTATTTACATTTAGTACAGTGCGTCCTGCTCACAGTGTTCAGCTAGATCCGTTCCTGTTATCTTCCTACTGACAGGCAGGCTTGTCTGGTTACAGTATATAAAGCTACCTGAAGAAAATTACAGGTGTTCTTTTTGATCCTATTAGTACCACGGTCAGGCAGCTAGACTATTTACATTTAGTACAGTGTGTCCTGCTCACAGTGTTCAGCTAGATCCGTTCCTGTTATCTTCCTACTGACAGGCAGGCTTGTCTGGTTACAGTATATAAAGCTACCTTAAGAAAATTACAGGTGTTCTTTTTGATCCTATTAGTACCACGGTCAGGCAGCTAGACTATTTACATTTAGTACAGTGCGTCCTGCTCACAGTGTTCAGCTAGATCCGTTCCTGCTATTTACATTCAGTGCAGTGCGTCCTGCTCACAGTGTTCAGCTAGATCCGTTCCTGCTATTTACATTCAGTGCAGTGCGTCCTGCTCACAGTGTTCAGCTAGATCCGTTCCTGGTATTTACATTTAGTGCAGTGCGTCCTGCTCACAGTGTTCAGCTAGATCCGTTCCTGCTATTTACATTCAGTGCAGTGCGTCCTGCTCACAGTGTTCAGCTAGATCCGTTCCTGGTATTTACATTTAGTGCAGTGCATCCTGCTCACAGTGTTCAGCTAGATCCGTTCCTGGTATTTACATTTAGTGCAGTGCGTCCTGCTCACAGTGTTCAGCTAGATCCGTTCCTGCTATTTACATTCAGTGCAGTGCGTCCTGCTCACAGTGTTCAGCTAGATCCGTTCCTGCTATATACATTTAGTGCAGTACGTCCTGCTCACAGTGTTCAGCTAGATCCGTTCCTGTTATCTTCCTACTGACAGGCAGGCTTGTCTGGTTACAGTATATAAAGCTACCTTAAGAAAATTACAGGTGTTCTTTTTGATCCTATTAGTACCACGGTCAGGCAGCTAGACTATTTACATTTAGTACAGTGCGTCCTGCTCACAGTGTTCAGCTAGATCCGTTCCTGTTATCTTCCTACTGACAGGCAGGCTTGTCTGGTTACAGTATATAAAGCTACCTTAAGAAAATTACAGGTGTTCTATCCCAGCTTAGTGCAGCTACAGGCCATTAGTATGTCTGGAAGGCCAAGAAGGAGAGGCAGACAGTCACAAGCCAATAAGAGAGGGCAAGCAGGCTCTGTGTCTAGTGCTGGTCGTGGAGACGGTGCATCCTCATCAGCACGTGGCCATGGGACACGCTTGGCCTTTTTTTCGGCAGCTGGCCGTGTTGAGCCGCAACATGCGGAAGACTTGGTCGAGTGGATGACCAAGCCGTCCTCATCCTCCTCATCCTCTCTCACCCATGCCCAGGGTGCTTTGTCTGGCAAAGCAGCGGCCTCTTCCCTCAGCTCAATGTCATCAGTGACTCCTTCCCTAGCTCCACCATGTCCTCATGAGGATTCCCTCGAACTGTTTGACCACAGTGTTGGGTACATGCTCCAGGAGGATGCCCAGCGTTTGGAAGGCTCTGATGATGATACTGAGCTCAATGAAGGCAGTAACATGAGCACGGACAGAGGGGGTGCCCAAGAAGGACAGCAATCTGGCAGTCATGCTCCCCCTGCTGCAGCATACTGCCAGGTTTGCTCCAGTGATGAGGAGGGAGGGGATGATGAGGTCACTGACTCAACGTGGGTGCCTGATAGGAGAGAGGAGGAGGAGGAGGAGGAGGTGGCACATCACCAACTAGGCAGGATGCCCTCCAGGGGCCAGCCTAAGGGCAGCACATTGACTGCATCACACCCCAAAGCTCCACATGTGCAGGGCGCTGCAGTCTCTGCGCGTTATTCAAAAAGTTCTTTGGTGTGGGCCTTTTTTGAGACGAGTGCATCAGATCGCACCGCTGCTATTTGCAACATATGTCTCAAGCGTATCTCGCGTGGCCAAAACATCTCCCGCTTGGGTACCACATGCTTGACCAGACATATGTTGACCTGCCATGCAGTTCGTTGGCAAGCGTATCTAAAAGACCCACACCAAAGAACAAAGACGATCTCTCCTTGCTCCTCATCAGCTGAGATTTCCAACCCCACTAGACCTTCAGTCCTCTCTGAGACCTGCAGTGAGAGGAATGAAGGTGTAGAATTAGGTGTGTCACAGCCAAGTACTTGTGGGCAATCTGCTTTTGGTACACCGACGTCAGATTGTACCAGGCAAATTTCCCTGCCCCAGCTGCTGCACCGCCGAAAGAAGTTTGCTCCCAGCCATCCACATGCCCAGCGGTTGAATGCTAGCTTGGCAAAATTGCTAGCACTTCAACTGCTGCCTTTTCAGTTGGTAGACTCTGCCCCCTTCCGTGAGTTTGTGGAATGTGCGGTTCCTCAGTGGCAGGTACCCAAACGCCACTTTTTCTCACGGAAGGCGATTCCGGCTCTCTACCGGCATGTGGAAGGCAATGTCCATGCCTCGCTGGACAGGGCGGTCAGCGGTAAGGTGCATATTACCGCTGACTCATGGTCCAGCAGGCATGGACAGGGACGTTACTTAAGTTTCACGGCGCATTGGGTGACTCTGCTGGCAGCTGGGAAGGATGCAGGACAAGGTGCAGTAGTGTTGGAGGTTGTTCCGCCACCACGCCTCCAAAATGCTGATTGTGACACACCTCTCTCCTCCACCCCCTCCTCTTCTTCTTCCTCCATGGCCTCTTCCTCGGAACCAGCGGTGCTCCGTAGGCGTTCAAGGGGCTACGCAAGTACGCAGGCCAAAAGATGCCATGCGGTGCTTGAGCTGGTGTGCTTGGGGGACAGGAGCCACACTGGGGCAGAGGTTCTGTCAGCTCTGCAGGGGCAGGTTCAGAGGTGGTTGACGCCACGCCAACTTAAGGCAGGAATGGTGGTTTGCGACAATGGCACCAACCTCCTCTCTGCCCTCCGACAGGGACAACTGACCCATGTGCCCTGTTTGGCTCACGTCCTTAACTTGGTGGTGCAGCGGTTCTTGGGCAGGTACCCGGGCTTACAGGATGTCCTGAGGCAGGCCAGGAAAGTCTCTGTGCATTTCCGCCGGTCATATAATGCCAGTGCTCGGCTGACGGACCTCCAAAAGGAGTTTAACCTGCCCAAGAACCGCCTAATCTGTGACATGCCCACCAGGTGGAACTCGACGTTGGCCATGCTGCAGCGGCTGCACACGCAGCAGAGGGCCATCAATGAGTACCTGTGCGACTATGGCACCAGGACAGGGTCAGGGGACCTTGGTTTTTTTTCCCCACGCCAGTGGGCCATGATCAGGGATGCATGCACTGTCCTGTCACCATTCGAGGAGGCCACGAGGATGGTGAGCACTGACAGTGCATGCATCAGTGACACTGTCCCCCTTGTCCACCTGTTGGAGCACACGCTGCGTGGAATAATGGACAGGGCACTTGAGGCAGAACAGAGGCAGGAAGAGGAGGACTTCCTTAGCTCTCAAGGCCCCCTTTATCCAGACAGTGTTCCTGCGTGCCCGCCGATCACACAGGAAGAGGACGAGGAGGAGGAGGAGGAGGAGGAGGAAGATTGTGTCAGTATGGAGGTGGAGCCTGGCACTCAGCATCAGCAGTCTTTAAGGGATCAGTCCCAAGGAACACATGGACTTGTACGTGGCTGGGAGGAGGTGGCTGCGGACGTTGTTGTCCTTAGTGACCCAGAGGACTCCGGACCGAATGCCTCAGCAAACCTACGCTGCATGGCCTCCCTGATCCTGCAAAGCCTGCGTAAGGATCCTCGTATTCGTGGTATCAAGGAGAAGGACCAATACTGGCTGGCAACCCTCCTTGATCCACGTTACAAGGGTAAGGTTGCGGACCTTATCTTGCCATCGCAGATGGAGCAGAGGATGAAACATCTTCGGGAGGCCTTGCAGAAAGGTCTGTGCAACGCGTTCCCAGAGACTGGGAGGTTACAAACTCCTGTTTCTGGACAACGTGTTGCTGAGGCTTCGGTCAGTCAAAGAAGGAGCGGTGGAGAAGGTGGCCGTCTGACCGATGCGTTCAGACAATTTTTTGGTCCGCAGCCCCAAGGTATGATCGGTTCCAGCAACCATCGCCAGCGTCTGTTTTACATGGTGCAGGAATACCTAGGGGCAAGATCAGACTTGGACACCTTTCCCACCGAAAATCCTCTGGGTTACTGGGTCTTGAGGATGGATCACTGGCCAGAGCTTGCACAGTATGCAATTGAGCTACTGGCCTGTCCTGCATCCAGCGTTCTTTCGGAACGCACATTCAGTGCTGCTGGAGGCGTGGTAACCGATCACAGGGTGCGTCTGTCCACCGACTCGGTCGATCGGCTGACCTTCATAAAAATGAATCAGTCTTGGATCACCACCAGCTACCAAGCACCTGATGCAGATGTAACCGAATAATTTTTTTTGAAATCTCAGATCCCTTCAAAGACTGCCTATGCTGATGCTGAGTGACTATCCCTGAGTAATTATCCTCTTCCTCCTCAATCATCACGCTGATAGCTTGTAAGAACATTTTTGGTTCTGGGCGCCACCACCAGTGCCTAAGGCACAATTTTTCAGCCCCTGTTTAACAGGGGCGTGTAATTACAATTTTTGATGTAATACTTTGCAGCAGGGCTCGTTCCTGCATTCCAACTAGAGTGTCTGTGAGGGGTTGCAGTGTTGTGGCACCAGCACCAGTGCCTAAGACCCAATTTTTCAGCCCCTGTCTAACAGGGGCGTGTAATTACAATTTTTGATGCAATACTTTGCAGCAGGGCTTGTTCCTGCGTTTCAACTAGAGTGTCTGTGAGGGGTTGCAGTGTTGTGGCACCAGCACCAGTGCCTAAGACCCAATTTTTCTGCCCCTGTCTAACAGGGGCGTGTAATTACAATTTTTGATGCAATACTTTGCAGCAGGGCTCGTTCCTGCGTTCCAACTAGAGTGTCTGTGAGGGGTTGCAGTGTTGTGGCACCAGCACCAGTGCCTAAGGCCCAATTTTTCTGCCCCTGTCTAACAGGGGCGTGTAATTACAATTTTTGATGCAATACTTTGCAGCAGGGCTCGTTCCTGCGTTCCAACTAGAGTGTCTGTGAGGGGTTGCAGTGTTGTGGCACCAGCACCAGTGCCTAAGGCCCAATTTTTCTGCCCCTGTCTAACAGGGGCGTGTAATTACAATTTTTGATGCAATACTTTGCAGCAGGGCTCGTTCCTGCGTTCCAACTAGAGTGTCTGTGAGGGGTTGCAGTGTTGTGGCACCAGCACCAGTGCCTAAGGCCTAATTTTTCAGCTCCTGTTCAACAGGGGCATGTAATTACAATTCTTGATCTAATATTTCACAGCAGGGCCCTGTGAGGGCTTACAGTGTTTTGGCCACAGCAACACCTAAGGCCCAAATTTCTGCTGAGTATATAGGGCAGGACCCTACTTTCAAACATCTAACTTACAAACGACTCCTACTTGCAAACGGAAGGAGACAACAGGAAGTGAGATGAAATCTACCCCTAAGGAAGGGAAATTCTCTCCTGTAAGAGTTAATATGGGAAAACAATTTCTCCTTTCCACTGATGCTTTCCAATCCTTGTTCCACAAAAAAACCCAAATTTTCAAAAAACATTTTTCATTGGGACAAAAAAGTGAGGTGAAATCTTCTGAAGAGGAGGAAAGACGCAAAACAAATGTCACAGGGGTGATAACCCTTCCCTATGTTTTCCAAAAAGCTTAGAAAAGATTTTTTGGCTGGAGCTAAACACATTAAAAATGTTCAAAATTACAAACAGATTCTACTTAACAACAAACCTACAGTCCCTGTCTTGTTTGCACCGCCTGTATACTGCTGTTCAGAGTATATAGGGACCTTTCCTTATTTTAATTTGGGTGCGGGGTTCCCCTTAATATCCATACAAGACCCAAAGGGCCTGGTAATGGACTGGGGGGGTACCCATGCCGTTTGTCTCACTGATTTTCATCCATATTGCCATGACCCGACATGACATTAAACCCGCAAGCAGTTTTAAATGAGATTTTTTCCTTTAAAAATGACATTTGGTGCAGGGACTGTTCTAAACATGGGAAACACGCGTCACTTTACAGGCATACTATAGACACCCCCCAGGTACGATATTTAAAGGAATATTTCACTTTTTTTTTTTTACTTTAAGCATCATTAAAATCACTGCTCCCGAAAAAACGGCCGTTTTTAAAAGTTTTTTTTGCATTGATACATGTCCCCTGGGGTAGGACCCGGGTCCCCAAACCCTTTTTAGGACAATACCATGCAAATTAGCCTTTAAAATGAGCACTTTTGATTTCGAACGTTCGAGTCCCATAGACGTCAATGGGGTTCTAACGTTCGTGCGAACTTGCGGTCCGTTCGCGGGTTCTGGTGCGAACCGAACCGGGGGGTGTTCGGCTCATCCCTAATCATTATCATTGAAAATGAAAGTAAAGAAAAATTTCGGTTGTCCCTAGAAAAGTAATGGAGGGGAAATCTCCCAATGGGGACGCAAGTTCCCCTAATTTTCAGGGATTTCTTAGCACTTCCTGTTTGGTTATGAGACAGGAAGTAATTGGGAAATCTCTGCAATAGGGCACAGATGGGGGGGAAAAAATCTGACAGGGGTTATAACCCTCCTTTACTCCATCCAAAATGAAAAAAAAGTTTTGCCTATAGTTCTACTTTAATTTTTTCAACACAACATGGGTAACTTGCAGAAGGATACAGGAGGATGCTCAGGAATTCTTGTTATAGGATGTTAAGGAAGACAGGAGCATAGAGGCAGGGGACAACAGGCAGAGAGTAGCAGCTGATAGTAACGTTCCTGCAGCTGCAGCTTACTGCTACTGTAAGTGGGTTCCAGTAATGAGAAAGGTGTGAATGACAAGGTGGCGGACTGTACTTTGGTGTCAGAGATTGTAGAGGAGGAAAGTGAGGCAAAGGCACAACAGGCAGGATTTTATCCAGGGCCAAAGTTAACTTTCAGAGGAGTGGAGGGGACAGCATCCTGTTCCCCTGGATAGCACTGGCCCACAAATGCAGGCCACTGGTATCCCCCAGGCCACTCTACAGAGCTCAGCAGTTTGGGAATTTTTTAATACATCGGCTTTCAACAGCACCATAGTGGTTTGCAGCTTTTGCCTGTAGAGTATCAAGCCTGGTAAATGTACCAGTTGTTAAGGACCACGTGCATCAGAAGACACACAATTAATCACCGCAAAGCTCAAAGGCAAAAACACATGACTGATACTGGCCAACAGTAGCACTCTTCCTTTGCATCTGTTCCCCCCTCTAGAAGAATCTCCATATCTGTGGCCTTGAGTGATAGGGATGGGCCGAGGGAAGGCTTGAACCTTGCCAAAATGATATGAACCCCACCCTGCCATTTCCAGCTACAACCTTTTTTTTTTTTTTTTTTAAATCAAAAAAGGTCTTTATTGAACATTTTAGGTAAATACATCTTCCGGTGCACAGTTTTCTACATTTCAGTGTCATATTCATACAATGTATATAGCATAGGTTCTTATAGTATTACTACATAGCCCTCTAATTTTCATTATACAATTTTAAATATAACTGACTCCCAACATCCTTCCAATTCGCATATATTATACATCCTTCCCATTTTCATTAATTTATTTATCTAAGGACCCTGTAAGAGCCTTGTCATGACTAGTTCTCTCGGACTAAGTCCTGGTGTGTCTAACCAACTTGCCCAGATGCGTTCAAACCTATGTGGGCAACCTCTATGTTGATATATGTATTTTTCCATAGTTATGAGTTTTATATGAGTTTGATATGAGTTTTACCCATATGCGTTATCCACATTTTGACAGAGGGCGGTACTGCAGACTTCCATGTCATTAGTATAAGTTTTCTAGCTTGAAATAAAGCCCTGGAGAAAGCCACTTTAGTTTGTTCCTCTGGGATTACCTCATCCAGTACCCCTAACAAACAGTACATGGGATCTACAGGTACCGTCGTTTGGAACACTCCATTTAGTGTATTAATCACCTCATGCCAGTACTGATGGAGCTTCGGGCAACGCCACAGAAGATGTATAAGATCCGCACTGTGCTGCCGACATCTGCAGCATATGGGGTCCGCTATTCTGCCCATCCTGTGCAACTTGGATGGAGTGTAGTGCACTCTAAGTATTATATATAGTTGGGACACTTTTTGCGCAACGTTGAGGGAACACGTAGGTATGGCTTGTAACGCTTCCTCCCATTGATCCTCAGTTATCTGACCCAGGTCCCTTCTCCATGCATCAATTGCCTTACATGGGTAGGCACCTAGGTACTTGGTAAGTAGCATTTGGTAACATATGGAAATAATCCCTTTGGTTACACTGGATGACTGCAACACATGGAACACAGGCGTGGGACAAAGTTCCCACTCACCTGCGTCTCCCTGCGCCGCAATTGCGTGTCGAAGCTGTATATAGGGATAGTACATAGTGTCTGGGAGCCCAAATGTGGTCTGCAATTCTGCAAAGGACAGCAGTTTACCATGTTTAAATATGTGAAAGAGCATGGTCACCCCGTGGGACCTCCATCTGGGCTCACGCTGTAACTTAGCTAGCTCAACATATGTGCGATTTCCCCATATTGGGCTGTATTCTGTAAATCCCTGCACCCCTTGTAATTGTCTACTTTTGTTCCATACTTTCTGTACCAGGGATAATGTCGGAGTTTTTTTGTTAGACTTCGCGAATATTTGTGCCTCTAGACCCAAAGGAATGGTCTCAGCACCCGTAGCAAAAAGCATCAATCGCGCTGCTGAGCCCATTGGTTCATGTGTCATAGAACCCACAAGGTGTTGCAACTGTGCCGCAATGTAGTACAGCCAAGGGTTGGGGACCGCCAACCCTCCGCCGTCTTTTGGATACTGCAACTGCTCTAGCCGAACTCTGGGTGCCATAGCAGTCCATGAAAAAGGGTATTGACTACTCTGAAAACTTTTAAATGTATCACTACTGGTGAGTTGTGGACGAAATATAATAACTGGGGCATTAAAATCATTTTAATGAGATTTGCCTTACCTGCTAGCGACATCATTAGGTTGTTCCATGTATTTATTTTGTCACGAAAGCGGGATAGCAATGGGAATATGTTTAAAGAGCAGAAGTCCCCAACGCGTGGGGATATCTGGACACCCAGGTATTTAAATCCAGTGGTGGTTTGAATGGGGCAAGAGTCAGGCAGACTCACATCCCGGCTCTCATCCAACATCATCAGGGCCGATTTAGACCAATTTATAGTCAGGCCTGAGAAATGTCCAAATTGCTCTATTATATCCATTACCCCCAGTAGTGATTGACTAGTGTCTCCCAAGAATAGCAACATGTCATCCGCATATAACATGAGCTTTTCATGCAAGTACACCATACCTGAATCCCACTATCTGTGGACTATCCCTTATTTGAGCCGCCAGAGGTTCTATAGCGATCACAAAGAGCAGGGGGGACAGCGGGCAACCTTGCCTCGTCCCCCTACCCAGAGCAAAAGCGTCTGACATCCTATTCGCTACTCTAATGTTGGCTTGAGGAGCCGCATACAGCAGTTTTGTCCATGCTATAAACCGCCGTCCAAAGCCAAATTTGTCCAGTGTCGCCCATAAGTATCTCCAGCTAACGCTGTCAAACGCCTTATTGGCGTCTAAGGATAGAAGAGCTCTGTGTCCCTCATTGTCAGCCTGTATTTGCATATTCATATATAGCCTTCTAAGATTTGTAGCTGTGGATTTCTGCGGCATAAAGCCAGCCTGATCTGGGTGTATGATTGAGGATATTATCCCATTGACCCGAATTGCCAGGACCTTAGCAAGGATTTTTACATCACTTTGAAGTAAGGATATGGGCCTATATGAACCCGGGTCAACAGGATCCCTCCCTGGCTTAAGCAATAAAATCACATTTGTTCTGGTCATGGATTCTGGCAGTCTACCCTCAGCCAAGCTGGTGTTGAAAACCTTTAGTAGTTCTGGCAACAATTTTTCTCCGTACTGTGAGTATACCTCCATTGGGAGACCATCCTCCCCTGGCGCCTTACAGGTAGGGAAAGAACTCACCGCCACCTGGAGCTCCTCTATGGTTATTGGAGCGTCCAGGTGCCATCTCGCCTCAACAGACAGTGTGGGTAGATTTATGTTAGCCATAAAAGCATTGAGATCATCATCAGAGTAGGTCTCTCTAGATTTGTATAGATCCCTATAAAAATTTGCCAGCTCAGAGATGATATCATCGGGAGCGTTAACTATCCTGCCATTGGCAGCTCGTATGGCTCCTATAGCCGGCGATTGTTGTTGTGATTTTGCAATTTTTGCTAATAGGCGGCCTATCTCTTCCCCCTCCTCATAAAACGCCAGTTTCGAAAAAAATCTCTTACGCTCTGCAGCGGAGGATCGCACGCGGTCTAAGGAGTCCTGAGCCACGATCCATGCCTCCCTTGCAGATTCAGTGGGATCATTCACAAATGCCAACTCTATTTGACTCACCAAGTCCTCCGCCTGCTCTAGCAGGACCGAGGTATTTTGTTTAACCACAGTTATTTCCTGAATAAATAATCCTTTACAATATGCTTTAAGCTGTTCCCATTTGTACAGGATATCTGTATGCTGTCTATGCATTCTAAGAAATTTATGGATCTGGGCCTCTATCCGTTCATGCGAAGTAAATAATTTAAGCCAGAAGGCATTTAGTTTCCATGGGGCCTTAGATAATAGACTGGAGGGTTGTGCATTCAACCATATGACTAGTGGAGAATGATCAGATACCCCGCGTGGGTAGTACTCCACCCTCGAGGTGTATCCCACCATATCTTGGGTGCCAATACAGAGGTCTATTCGGGACAGAGAACCATATGTCTTGGAGAAGCATGAAAACTGCTTATGGTTTGGGTAACGGACCCGCCATAAGTCAGTCCATCCTATTTCCATTAAGAGACAGCTAAGGGCAGTTCCCCGACCACCCCTGGGTGGAACCATAGGGGGGTGTCTGTCTATTCTTGGGTCCAGACAACAGTTAAAGTCCCCCATAATTAGTATCGGAATGTCAGGTTTGTTAGTCACATATGAAACCAGTAGTTGCAACACTTCCCGCGAGAACGGGGGTGGTATGTATATAAATGCCAGAATCATGGTAATTGTATATATTTTGCAATGGAGAAAGATAAATCTACCGGATATATCTATCAGAGAGTCTAGCTCTTGGTATGCTATGGCCTTGTGTATCAGCACACTTACTCCGCGGGAAAAAGCAGAGTATGTGGAATGATATGCCTTCCCCACCCATGCATATTGCAGAAAGCTAACCGTATTGTCCTGCAGGTGAGTCTCCTGCAGGCCAATTATGGCGGGGTGGATCCTTCGCATGACCGTAGATATCATTGTTCTCTTCAAAGGATCATTTACCCCCCCGCACATTCCAAGACATTATGGGTGTACTAGCCATATCAAGCCATTGTGAATTAATCTATGCATATAAACCATTTCTGCATCCTCATATACATTTCCCTTAGCGCCCCTGATGTGAGCTGTATTGAGTTCAGACGTGGCCGTCACTTGGCATAGAACCTTTTGGGCTATATGAAAGAGGCACGTACACCGGAGATGTGGTAGAAAACTGATAAACGAACATCTGCGCCACTGCGCTTTCCTGCGATTATACTGTTGGATCAATAAGTGAGTTACAGTCAATGTTCCTGTAATTGCTAACTTGGCATAGTAAAAGATTCTCAGCATCCACAGGTTTTGACCATTACCTTCAACTTTTTGCCAACAGGGCAAAATATCTGTGCCACAGCAACCTGAACAGTAGGTTGAAAACGCACATTGCACTGACATGCACGCCAAATAGGCGGTTAAACTTATGAGCGTTTAAACACAGATTGCAATTGAACTGCCATTCGCTGATGGTGGAATTTTATCATAAGTCCTCTTTGAACTCTGTAAGACTGCACAAGTGATGGGGCGCCCGTCTTGCCCAATGAGTGTGGATTCGACTCTGTCATCCGTCTCCATTTTCCCTTCCTGGTCTTCGGAGGCCCTGCTCATAGCGGTCTAGCCAATCAGCTGCGTCTTGGGCATTTTCAAAGAAGTGATTTTGATCTCCTGCTGTAATGCGCAGCCTGGCCGGAAAAAGCATGGCGTACTTTAACTGTAGACGTTGTAACCTTTTCTTGACATCCATAAATTTAGACCTTTTTTGCTGCACTTCCGCGGAAAAGTCTGGGTAAAAGGATATTTTAGCTCCATTAAAGTGTATTGCTCCCTTTTCCCTGGCCAAACGAAGCACCACCTCACGATCCCTGTAATTCAGGAGTCTGGCAAGCACTGACCTCGGGGGGCTGCCGGGCGGAAGAGGATGCGGCGGCACCCGGTGTGCCCTTTCCACCGCGTATAGGGGTGAGAACCCCTCTTTCCCAAAGATTTCCTGCAGCCAGCCTTCAACAAAATTAGTGGGGTCCCTTCCCTCCACCTTCTCGGGGAGCCCCACAATACGAACGTTGTTGCGTCTCAGGCGGTTCTCGATGTCATCTGTTTTATCAAACGCCTGGTGGGCCTGCTGAGCTGCTACTCTCACTTCCCTGTTCAGCTGAGGCATGTGGTCCTCCATGTCACTCACTCTCCCCTCTACTGCGGTGGTTCTCTCTCTGATTTTTTGCAGATCATGGCATAGTAGAGAGACTGTCTCCCTCAGCCCCCCAAATTTCTCTTTGAGATCATCCACTGATGCTGTGCATTTATGAACTGCCTGCAGAATATCACTCAGTGATGGTTGGGGACTGTCCTCTGTCTGCATATCAAACAAGGCAGGCATAGGATCAGGAACAGACTCCATGGAATCAGTGTCTTCCAGCCTGTCTGTACTATCTCTCTCTGCCTGCACCGCTGACACTGTTGTATGCTGTGAATCAGCCTGTGTAACTTCCAGAGTTCCTGCCATTTTCTGAGCATAATATATCATGTCTTTGGGCTGGTCTTTTGTTTTAGGGAGTTTATGTAGCTTACCCCCTTGCTCCGGTTTCTTGTCCTGGCCGCGTGGGGTCCTCTGCGGCTGAGGGTGCCCGGCGCCATCTTGGAATTCCTGGGAGGCTGAAGCTGCGGCGTCTCCTCCGTTCCCCCCGGGTCATCATACCCGTTCTAATTGCTGCTTTAGGGTCCGCTGGTGTCTGGAGACTGTTAGGGGTCGGTTCCGTGCGTTTGCGGGCGCTGTGTGTGGCGAGGAGAGGATTCTCGGCAGGATCAACAGCGGGAGCTCCGTCGAACACTACTGTTCACATGCCCTGCTAGGCCACGCCCCCTCCAGCTACAACCTTAACCAGGCCAGTTTCTCCTGTTTAGCTGCAGGAGCAAAAGAAAAACAATCCACGCAATCACCCCATGCTCAGGTTCTCAATAATATATACAATTTATACAATAACAATCCACGCAATCACCCCATGCTCAGGGTCTCAATAATATATACAATATATACAGTTTATTGTGGATTTTTGTGGTTGAAAAGCTGCATAAGGTGTCACGTTTTTTAAATGTGGCTTACAACAAAGTGCTGAAATGCTGATTACAAAGTGTACAATTTAACTTTTTTATCTGTGAAACATATACACTTTATTGTGGATTTCTGGGTAGAAAAGCTGCATCTGGTGTGCTATTTAGAAAATGCATCCTCTGGCAAGGTGTTTAAGTACAGCTCATGGAGTGTGTCCAATATTCCTTCCTGTTATATAACATTTATTGTGGATTTATAAAAGCTGCATAAGGTTTCTCCATTTAAAAATTAAGCCTAATACAAATGTTTAAATTCTATCTCTGGAGTCTGCACAATATTTCTGACTGTTGTCTCTCAAATAATACACTCAGATGTTTTATTTAAAAGTAAAAACTTCCTCATCTCTCCCTTTTACATCACAGCCCAATCAAGCTGCTCACATACTCTTTAGCCTCTCTTGTATATGTGGGACTATTGCAGACATCTCAACCTGCAAAAACTAATTTCAGGGAGGTAGCAAACTCATGTCAGGGAGGAGGCGCTCTGCACCCCCTCACGGTGAAATGTGGATGTGGCTTAAATTGTGCTAAATATTTGGCGTGGCTTAAGGAGCATAAAAGTCTGAGATGACTTACATAGTGCAGAATGCAGTAATGTTAAATATGGAATGTACAATGCGGAGTGTCCAGCAGTGAGAGGAGTGAGGAGTGTTTAGAGGTGGGTATTATGTGCAGAAGAGGCATATGGAGTGTAGGGTGGTGGGTATTATGTGCAGGAGATGAGTGCAGAGTGTATGTAGGTGGGTATAATGTGCACGTGAGGAGTGTGAAGTGTACAGCGGGGGTAGTATGTGCAGAATGGTGTCAGTAGGGCAGTGGATGGTGTCAGTAGTTTTTTATTTTTACATATTGATTTTTTTACAATTTTATTTGTTTTAAAAAATTTCACAATGCTTTTTGGGGGGAGGGGGTTGGGGCAGTGGACAGTGTTGGTAGGGCAGGGGGGGTGGTGTCAGTAATTTTTTTTTATAGATATATATTTTTTTTACAATTTAATTTTTTATATTTCTTTTTAACAATTAAGTTTTTTTATATCTATTGTTTTTTTTTCTTCTCGTCAGCCCTGTTGAGGGACTTTAGTGAGGTATCAGGGGTCTAAACAGACCTCTGACATCTCCCCTTTAAGAAAAAGAAAGGGATGGAGGAAACAGATTCCCCAGTCCCTTTCTCAGCACTGAAGATGAATGGACAGGAAACACAGTCTCCTGTCCATTCATAAACTGAAGCAAAGTAAACACAACTCAGTTATCACAATTCATACCAGGGAGGGGCCGGTAAATGACACATGGCTCTCCATCCTGACACATACCCCCCCCCCCCCCCCGCAGCCAGCGGGAGAGGAGAGAGCGGGGGACGAGGGGGGGTGAAGAAGGACAGCGGGCCAGAAGGGGACACATGGATAATATGCCACTGCCGCCCAGGATCAGCCCTGCAGCCGGGAGATCGCAGGCCACTTCCAGGTGTCCAGCAGCCCTCTACCAAATGTCGGAGACTATATGGCCATCTAATTTTTTTGAGGTAAAAAAAGAAAAAACTTTCAATACAATGCAGACTTGTACTGCAAATAAACGAAGATCACAAGTCATTAAAGGAAACTGTTTGCCACTGTTTGCAATATGCATATGAAGTTGGGAGCTTTAGCTCTATACTTTCTTTTTTTAAGAGTAACCCTTATTATAGCTTTTAAATCTGTTGTAACTGTGTAACTTGCAGCACTCTGTTCTGCCTGATTACTGCTAAAAAATGGTGTTGCAGCCATAACTATACAAGCCCATTATTTAAGTTTAAACAAATTAGATTGGAGTGATACTGTTGTATTTAAGTAAAGCTGAATGTAAAATAAATTAAAGTGTTACTAAATCAAAAACAATAAAATCATTCTGTATATGCAGTAAAGCATGCTTGTTGTACTCACTGTGGAACCTAAGGGGTTAATCATGCACACTGTGTAACAAGGCTGTTTGATCCCGTCTTCTCTGATCTTCCCTTTATTTTACTGTCCCCAATCCATATGCTGATAGTACAGAGCCTTGGAGGCACTCTGCACATGCTCAGCTTGGTGTGTATTGCTAGAGATTTTTTTTTTTTGGGGGGGGGGGGTGCATGTGATCAGAAAACAGAGCCAATCAGCACTGTCCAGACAGAAGGTGAAGAGTCATGCAGCCTCATAGGACAGTCAGAGGAGAGTGAAAACTTCTCCTACAAGCTTTAACCAGTGCTCGGCCGGACACTGATAGAAGTCATAAGACTGCTATAAACTGCTGATGAGAAAAGGTATTTAGCAGTTTATATTTACTAAAATAATTGCTTTTCCATTTCCAGAATGAGTTTGGTGAATGCCTCAAAAAACATACCCAGACCCATTTGTTCATCTTTACTTGTTAAGAGTCAGTGTGAGAAAAACATTATTTTAGGCTGAAATATAAGATTAAAGTGTATGTAAATCCTATAAATGAACTTCTCTTATTTGTTCCCTTATGGTCTGTATAATATACCATTGAATATATATATCTGTTTGATAAGTACAAAATAATACTCATTGACCCTGCCAGAAAGCAGTGCTCTGTGTCCTGTACACTCTTCAGTCTTATCTCAAGCATTGCGATAAGCTCTACCCAGTTCTGTTGTGTGTACTACAGAATACCTCCTCCTTATGTTAGGGAAATTGGGTGTTCTATAGACCAAACACCTAGACACCTTTCCAAGGGTCTTATTACGAATTCTCAATAGAAACAATACAATTCGTCAAGGTTGCCACCTTAGGTCAGGACATGTGTTACTAGAAAGATGATCAGGTGAAAAAAAGCGAAGAAGGCTGAAAAAAAAGGATAAATGCAACCACCATATCTAACTACAGGTAAACTGTATTATATTAAATGTTTTTTTTCTTAGGTCTTGATACACTTTAAGGAAAAGTGGCTGTCTGAATTTTAACAACCCTGTGAACCAGAAAGTGACACTAATTACATTTTTCTTCTCTTTTTTTGTTACTGTCATTGCTTAAAAAATTACAGTAATTACTGCCCAGTCTATTCATTTTTTATGCACGCATCATTGTGTCAGAACAAAGCTAGCATACTTACCTTTTGTCACTTTGCATACACTTTGCTATGCTGTGTTATGATTATAATTTATTGCCTATATTTTAAAATAATATTCCATATTTTTCTTATCAAAACAAATTTTAAAACAAAAAAAGCAGAACACAAAACAATATACAGTATTGTAAAGAAACAATCAATGCCTAATTCCACCCCTTCACTGCCAAAGCAGTTTTTTGCATTTTTTTGCACACGTTTAAAAAAATAATTTTCGACCTGAAGTTTACATAACCCCCCCAAATATATTTTTTATGTTACACAATGTTAGCACAACTGTTTAGGAAACACAAAATGTCACAAACAATACACTAAAGTTAATTTTAGGGCACACAAAGCAATAAATTACACATTTTTTGCTAAACTATAAAAGATGCACCCTATATTTTTAATAGGTTACACTTTAAAAGCTCCTACAGGTCATCAGTTTAGAGTTATCCAGGACGACAAAGAAAAAACTGTAAGCACAAACGCTTGTGTACATGTAGAAATACAGCAGGCAGTCTATGAACAATAAAAGCTCATCAGTCCATAAAAAGCAACAGTTCTTAAAGTGGGGTGGCAGACGACAGCTGTCCTCAGAGAAAAACCAGCTCTGTAAACAAATTGAAAGAGGGGAGACACAGGAAGCGCCACCTGAGTGTAGTATGTTAAGTAGAGTTTATTAACATGGTAATGCACTTACAGGAAGCAAGACAAAAACAAGCTCATCTGTATGGGGATATGGTGTAGATGTAGTCTGGCATCCGAGACAAGCGTCCATGGGTATGGCAGATGTTAGGGGAGCCGCAATCCGTCCTCTGGCCACCAGAAAGTTGGCCTGGGCCGGCGTGGAACACAGGGAGGAGACGTCACTGGAAGCAGAGAAACATCGAGGCAAGAACGTCTGGGTAAACAAGCCTACGCGCTCTGAGCATCAGCTCCTTCTACAGGCCTAACAAGTTGTGCTGGTATAATGCTATTTATGAGTTCGAGCTGGTGTTCTGACGAGAACTGTCCTCCTATCGGATAGTGTCCGCCCCGTATTGCGCAGGCGCAGCGCTTGCGCATTACGGAGCAGAAGGAGATGCCGAAAGTGTCCGAAGTTGATCAGCTGACCATCAGCTGTACATGGCGCTTGGGCACTTCTTAGCAATGGCTTTGTAAGAGGGCCACTCGCCACGCTTCGGGCACAGCCTCGCTGCGCTCGGCATCTATTTATTCTAACTCTATGTCCACTTGGATAGTAGGGAATGAACCTGGACATAGGGTGAGAATAAAAGCGCAGGCGCCGTGTACAGCTGATGATCAGCTGTTAAACTTCGGAGACTTTCGGCGTCTCGTTTGTCCTCCGTACTGCGCCTGTGCAGTACAGGGTGGACACTATATGATAGGGGACTGTATTCGACAAGACACCAGTCGTGGGACAACAAGCTCCAGCACACCCAGCAATTACCAGACAGCTAAAAACAATATGGATCGGCCAGACACTGAACGGTTGATTCATCCAAGGATGATTTAAAAGACACAACAATAAATTTGAATAAACAAATTGTGTGTGAGAACTTAATATCCATATCAATAACCATGAAGGGGAAGGGGAGTTTATAAAAAAGATATATATACACAAAATGCCCAGATAAAGATAAAAATAATAAAATCCACATAAAATCTACATAACAATTACTGTCATAAATTCAAAAAATTTGAATGATAATATAGGAGTATAACACATACATATAAAACGCATATGAATAGCCACAGACATAGTAAAACGTTGTCTAAATGAGCGAATGAAATAATCCATGCGCATATACAAGAGAACATGCATATGTACACATATACCTTCTTTTATGTGCATACACACTAAATAAGCACATATATACAAAAGATTCTACACCTCCCGATGAAAAAATAATAATAGGATCAAATAAAATAAAATAGAGTTTTTCAGGACCTGTGGTGCTAGATTTATTTCCTTCACTCCAGTGTGCACAGCGATGTAACATGTAGCATAATCAACAATTTTGTGTGTAACATGTGTGCGTGTATATGGAGATTGGAGGCCTCCAAATGTTTTCAGGGAGTGGATTTTAAGTGCTTGGGTGTAACTTTTAATTTTTTACAATTTTTACATTTTTTTTACTCAACTTTTTTTAATAAAATAGGGGACAAAATGTCCCCTATGTGATGTTTTTTTGGTGACAAGTTCTCTTTAATGAATCATCAGGGGTCTCTCACGTGTCCTCCAATGAAACTGATAAAATACATATCGCATTCCATCAGTTTCTGCCCCAGACATACAGTTTAGGGAAAGTGAAAGGGAGACCGTCACTTCTGGGTCACGTTGACTATATTTTGTTCCGGGAGTGAGATGAGAAATTTGCATCGCAATACTGGAACACAGCACTGTATACTGTATGTAGCTGAGGCTACATACAATTAATACAGAAACAAAACACCCAGCAAGCGCACCTGTGAGTGCAGTAAATAGTCCATTCATGGCCCAAACATACAGTACTAACCAAAGGGACATTAAACGTGGAGTTAGGCTTTAAATAAAGCATTTTATTAAAACAACCAGTCAAGGAATCATCGCTTCCTAGCAGCCTTTTGCATTATACTAATAAAAAACAAAGGGGACAAGAGACACCCTGCTGTAAATTCAAGTGATAATCTATTCTCAACATACCGATCAAACAATACCTTTTTAAATATTGATTAAATATGTGAATTGAAATGTGTAATATTAGTTAATAATTAAATGTTTATTGTGATTGTGAATTAGAACCTTGTGATAAATGTGACAGCTAGCTACACAAGGGACCTGCATACATCATGAGATAAACATCTATTATATTAAAAAATAAAGATCTTGCCATAAAATGAATACACAAGACATCTGCTTGGATAGATTGTCCAGGGACTGGGAATATGTAAAGCACCAGCTGCTTGTCGCCAGTTAAAAATGGATCAAGCTGAACCCAGGATACCGACACTTCTAATTGTGCTCCACCCACAATTGTAAAATCATGCTAATGAATTACAGCACCCAGCAGCTTCTTTCTCAAAGTATTTGGATGTCAAAAATAAACCCTTTTACAGTGCCTTGAAAAAGTATTCATGCCCCTTAAAATTTTCCACATTTTGTCATGTTTAACCACTTAAGGACCGGGCCTATTTTTCAGACTTGGTGTTTACAAGTTAGAACACCCAAATATTATATATATTTTTTTCAGACACCCTAGAGCAGTGGTTCTCAACTCCTGTCCTCAGGGCCCACTAACAGGCCAGGTTTGCAAGATAACTGAAATACATCACAGGTGATATCATTTGCCGCTCAGTGATTGCAGTATTCTAGTCTGCATCTCCCCAAGGTAATACATAAAACCAGGCCTGTTGGTGGGTCCTGAGGACTGGAGTTGAGAACCACTGCCCTAGAGAATAAAATAGCGGTCATTGCAATACTTTATGTCACACTGTATTTGCGCAGCAGTCTTACAAGCGCAATTTTTATGGAAAAAATACACTTTTTTTTAATTAGAAAATAAGACAACAGTAAAGTTAGCCCATTTTTTTTATATTGTGAAAGATAATGTTATGCCAAGTAAATTGATACCCAACATGTCACACTTCACACTTGTGGAATGGCAACAAACTTGCCCATCAAATGCAGCCACTGTGCTTATCAATTGCAGCCACTGTGTCATCAAATGCAGCAACTGTGCCATCAATTGCAGCCACTGTGCCCATCAATTACAGCCACTGTGCTCATCAAATGCAGCCACTGTGCCATCAAATGCAGCCACTGTGCCATCAATTGAAGCCACTGTGCCCATCAAATGCAGCCACGGTGCCCATCAATTGCAGCCACTGTGACCCCCCAGCGGTATTTAACCAGCATCCCCCCGCCCCGCCTGCCCGTTTGTGTCTGACCGACACTTACTCCATCTTGGTGGTGGGTCAGGCAGCAGGTGATGGCGGCGAGCTGTGGGATGGGCAGAGGGTCAAGCAGCCACGAGCTGTGGGTCAGGCGGAGGCTCCTGTGTCTTCCATGCTTCTGCCATGCGTCTCTTATTTCCTCCTGTTAGGCGTCCAACAGGATCCCGTGTCCTTTCAGCCAATCAGGTGATGGGTATCAGACCCATGTTTCCTGATTGGCGGAGAGGCGGTTCAGTGTTAGAAAAGCGAACATTTATTTGTTTTTCTAACACACCTGGGTGGGCTCCGAGCGCAATGCTCTGCGCTCTGAGTCCACCCTATTTTGAAGCCTATTAGGCCTGATTCACACCTATGCATTTTTAGTGCTTTTTGCATTTTGTAAATTTGCACCACAGAAGATGATTCATAGGAATCCTTGTTAAATGGACTGTAGTGCAAATCTGCAAAATGCAAAAAGCACTAAAAATGCATAGGTGTGAATCAGGTCTTAGAGCATATGGCTCTAATCAGGTGCTTCAAAAAAACACCCCCGCCGCTGTATATAATGCGCTCTGAAAGGGGCCAGACGCATGAATAGGGGGTAGGCTCAGCAGGCCATGCATAAATTCATGCTATGCAGGAATCTATCCATTACTCATATAGGTTGGTGGCAAAATAGAGGGGGCAGCGCCCGTGCGCCCTTAATGGACAGGTCTCCATTGCTTCAGATGTCACCTAATTAGTAAATAGAGTCCACGTGTGTAATAAATACAGCTGTCCTGTGAAGCCCTCAGAGGTTTGTAAGAGAAACTTAGTGAACAAACAGCATTACAAAGGCCAAGGAACACACCAGACAGGTCAGAGATAAAGTCAGAAATAAAGTTGTGGAGAAGTTTAACTGATTCAGCACCGGAAGATTTTACCCCCTTCCTGACCAGAGCACTTTTTTCAAATTCTGCACTACGTCGCTTTAACTGACAATTGCGTGGTCGTTGCACCCAAACAAAATTGACGTCCCACAAATAGAGCTCTCTTCTGGTGGTATTTGATCACCTCTGCGGTTTTTATTTTTTGCGCTATAAACAAAAAAGAGCGATAATTTTGAAAAAAACGCAATATTTTTTCTTTTTGCTATAATAAATATCCCCCAAAAATATATAAAAAAACATTTTTTTTCCTCAGTTTAGGCCGATATGTATTCTTCTACATATTTTTGGTAAAAAAAATTGCAATAACTTTAATTTGATTGGTTTGCGCAAAAGTTATAGTGTCTACAAAATAGGGGATAGTTTTATGGCATTTTTATTATTAATTTTCTTTTTTACTAGTAATGGCAGTGATCTGCGATTTTTATCAGGTCTGCAACATTATGGCGGACACATTGGACAATTTTGACACATTTTTGGGACCTTTGGCATTTATACAGCGATCAGTGCTATAAAAATGCATTGATTACTGTAAAAATGTCATTGGCAGGGAAGGGTTTAACACTAGGGGGCGATCAAGGGGTTAATTGTGTTCCCTAATGTGTGTTCTAACTGATGGGGGGGACTGTGTAGGGAAGATGACAGATCTCTGTTCATACTCTGTATGAGCAGACGATCTGTCTCTTCTCCCCTCAGAGAAACGGAAACTGTGTGTTTACTCACACAGATCCTGGTTCTCGGTGTGCCCCGAGCGATCGCGGGAGCCCGGCGGTGATCGTGACCGCTGGACACTCGCATCGGCTCCATGGGCAAACAAGGGGCGCGCGTTCGCCCCTAGTGGCCAAAAAAGGAAGTGACGTAAGATAGCGGTGATTAGCCCAGCCGAGCCATGCTGTCGTAGTAAAACTGCGGCGGCTGGTTGGCAAGCGGTTAAAGCAGGGTTATGTTATAAAAAAATATCCCAAGCTTTGAACATCTCACGGAGCACTATTCAATCCATCACCCGAAAGTGGAAAGAGTATGGCACACCTGCAAACCTACCAAGACATGGCCGTTCCAAATTATTATGCAAATTCTATTTCAGTGTCAGAAAGATTAAATATTTTATTTTTCAGTTTAACTTATGGATGGCATTGTGTCTCAGGCTGGGTTCACACTGGTCCGACAAACGCTCCGACATTGGGAGCTTATGTCGCATGACGTGTGAAATGTAATGTTTCCCTATGGGAGCCGTCCTAACTGGTCCGACACAAGTCGTTCCGACTTTAGAAATGCTCCCTGTACTACTTTGGTCCGACTTTGATCCTACTTCAGCCTATTGACTATCATTGAAGTCGGATCAAAGTCGGATTGCCGTCTTGCATGATCCGACTTCGGCATGCGACTTGTGCTCAGATGTTCTTGAGGGGGAACTCCGCGCCAAATTTTAAATAAAAATCCGGCATGGGTTCCCCCTCCAAGAGCATACCAGGCCCTTGGGTCTGGTATGGACCTTGAGGGGAACCCCCTACGCCGAAAAAACGGCGTGGGGGGTCCCCCCCAATCCATACCAGACCCTTATCCGAGCACGCAGCCCGGCCGGACAGGAATGGGGGTGGGGACGGGCGAGCGCCCCCCCCCCTCCTGAACCGTACCAGGCCGCATGCCCTCAACATGGGGGGTTGTTGCCTTGGGGGAGGGGGGCGCGCTGCGGCCCCCCCACCCCAAAGCACCTTGTCCCCATGTTGATGAGGACAAGGGCCTCTTCCCGACAACCCTGGCCGTTGGTTGTCGGGGTCTGCGGGCGGGGGGCTTATCGGAATCCGGGAGCCCCCTTTAATAAGGGGGCCCCCAGATCCCGGCCCCCCACCCTATGTGAATTGAGTATGGGGTACATGGTACCCCTACTCATTCACCTAGGGAAAAAGTGTCAATTTAAAAAAAAACCACTACACAGATTTTTAAAGTATTTTATTAGACAGCTCCGGGGGTCTTCTTCCGACTTCGGGGGTCTCTCCGGTTCTTCTCCGCGCTCTCCGGGTCTTCTGCCGGGCTCCTCCGCTCTCTTCTGCTCTTTTGCCGCTCTTTTGCTTAAGCAGAGGAGTCCGGTCTTCAGTCTTCGGTCTTCTGCCCTCTTCTCTTCTCCTGATGTTGACACGACGCTCTCTGGGGCTAGAATGCTCTCTGTGCGCTCTGCTCTGACTTATATAGGCGGTGACCCCGCCCCCTTATCCCGTCACAATCCCTGGGCATGCTGGGACTGTGACGTTTTAGGGGGCGTGGTCATCGGATGACCACGCCCCCCGTATGCCGTCATAGTCCCAGCATGCCCAGGGACTGTGACGGGATAAGGGGGCGGGGTCACCGCCTATATAAGTCAGAGCAGAGCGCACAGAGAGCATTCTAGCCCCAGAGAGCGTCGTGTCAACATCAGGAGAAGAGAAGAGGGCAGAAGACCGAAGACTGAAGACCGGACTCCTCTGCT
The DNA here is from genome assembly GCA_037952925.1 of Lithobates clamitans. NCBI lineage: Eukaryota > Metazoa > Chordata > Amphibia > Anura > Ranidae > Lithobates > Lithobates clamitans. Next base: position 142,629 of record JBBGZY010001365.1, on the reverse strand, counting down.
TAAGCAAAAGAGCGGCAAAAGAGCAGAAGAGAGCGGAGGAGCCCGGCAGAAGACCCGGAGAGCGCGGAGAAGAACCGGAGAGACCCCCGAAGTCGGACGAAGACCCCCGGAGCTGTCTAATAAAATACTTTAAAAATCTGTGTAGTGTTTTTTTTTTAAATTGACACTTTTTCCCTAGGTGAATGAGTAGGGGTACCATGTACCCCATACTCAATTCACATAGGGTGGGGGGCCGGGATCTGGGGGCCCCCTTATTAAAGGGGGCTCCCGGATTCCGATAAGCCCCCCGCCCGCAGACCCCGACAACCAACGGCCAGGGTTGTCGGGAAGAGGCCCTTGTCCTCATCAACATGGGGACAAGGTGCTTTGGGGTGGGGGGGCCGCAGCGCGCCCCCCTCCCCCAAGGCAACAACCCCCCATGTTGAGGGCATGCGGCCTGGTACGGTTCAGGAGGGGGGGGGCGCTCGCCCGTCCCCACCCCCATTCCTGTCCGGCCGGGCTGCGTGCTCGGATAAGGGTCTGGTATGGATTGGGGGGGGACCCCCCACGCCGTTTTTTCGGCGTAGGGGGTTCCCCTCAAGGTCCATACCAGACCCAAGGGCCTGGTATGCTCCTGGAGGGGGAACCCATGCCGGATTTTTATTTAAAATTTGGCGCGGAGTTCCCCCTAAAGATTCATACCAAACACAGTGTCGGGCATTGGCGGGGATCCAAGTCGGATCCCCGTTCATTGAAAGTCGGACACATGCCGGCTTCATGTCGCAGGGCAAAGTCGGATCCAAAGTAGGACGGCTGTCGTGTCGCACCAGTGTGAACCCAGCCTCAGGGCTCTTTTGATCACTGAAAACAACCTCTGACACCTGTGATAATTAGATTGCCAGGTGAGCCCAATTAAAGGAAAAACTACTAAAGGAGGGTGTTCCACATTATTAAGCAGAGCACCATTTTCAAGCAATATGGGGTTAAAAAAGGATCTCTCTGCTGCCAAAAAGAGTGAAATAGTTCAATGCCTTGGATGAGGTTTGAAAACATTAGATATTTCACGAAAACTTAAGCATGATCATCGCACTATTAAGAGATTTGTGGCTGATTCAGAGCACGGTCGGGTTTTGTGCAGATAAAGGCACATTGAGGAAGATTTCTGCCAGATCCATGCATCGGATCAAGAGATCAGCTGCTAAAACACCATTACATAGCAGCAAACAGATATTTGAAGCTGCTGATGCCTCTGGAGTCCCACGGACATCAAAGAGTCCTCCAGAGTCTTGCAACTGTGCATAAACCTTCCATTCGGCCACCACTAACCAATGCTCACAAACAGAAACCCTGGATGGTCAAGATGGATGGAGTAGTGGATGGTTGGTGGACGGCCATGCTGTTCCAACAAGGCTGCGATGTCAGAAAGGCGGTGGTGGAGTCATGTTTTGGGCTGAAATCATGGGAAGAGAGCTGGTGGGCCCCTTTAGGGTCCTGAAGGTGTAAAGATGACCTCTGCAAAGTATGTGGAGTTTCTGACTGACCACTTCCTTCCCTGGTACAGAAGGAAAAACTATGCTTTCCGTAATAAAATCATCTTCATGCATGACAATGCACCATCTCATGCTGAAAAGAATATCTCTGCATCAATGGCTGCTATGGGGATAAAAGGAGAGAAAGTCATGGTGTGGCCTCCATCCTCCCCTGACCTCAATCCTTTTGAGAAGCTTTGGAGCATCCTCAAGCAAAAGATCTATGAGGGTGGGAGGCAGTTTACATCCAAACAGCAGCTCTGGGAGGCTATTCTGACATCTTGCAAACAAATTCAAGCAGAAACTGTCCAAAAACTCTCAAGTTCAATGGATGCAAGACTTGTGAAGCTGCTATCAAATAAGGGGTCTTATGTTAAAATGTAATGTGACCTGTTAAAATGTTTAATAAGATAAAATGTTGTTCAACGTTTGATTGAAATAGCTTTTGATTTCAGTAAATATGCTGCAAACACAACAAATGAAAATTTTCAGTTCTTTACAACCTATAAAGTGTTTTGAAACTTACAGTGTAATTTGGAACAGTGCATTGTAAGTTTTTTTTTTTTTTTTTAAACTGTAATGCCCCGTACACACGGTCGGACTTTGTTCGGACATTCCGACAACAAAATCCTAGAATTTTTTCCGACGGATGTTGGCTCAAACTTGTTTTGCCTACTCACGGTCGCACAAAGTTGTCGGAATTTCCGATCGCCAACAACGCGGTGACGTACACCACGTACGGCGAGACTAGAAAAGGCCGGTTCAGAACCAAGCGCGGCACCCTCTGGGCTCCATTTGCTAATCTCGTGTTAGTAAAAGTTTGGTGAGAGACGATTCGCGCTTTTTCAGACTCGTGGCTTTCAGATCGTTTTCTGATGTTCAGTTTGTGCTTGTGGGTTTGTATCTGCTCTTCAGTGCGTGCAGTCAGTTCGTATCGGAGTTTTCTGTGTGATCTTGCCTGCTCGTTGCTGTTTTTCGGGTCCCTCTTCACAGGCCTTGCTGTTCTTCAGTGCGTTCTGTTACTCCGTTCTGAGCAGCCGACCGTTTTCTAGCCATGTTACGTATGCGTACTCCTCGTAGAGTTCGTGCTGTGTGGGGGCTTGGTGTTGGGGTCCTGACCTTGACACAAGTCCAGTCCATGAACAGGGTGAGGAGGAGTTCATGGACCAAGAATTGGTTGCTTCAGCGTGACCAGTTCTCTCATATGCCTTTGCTCCGTGAGATCCGTGAGAATAATCCTGATGATTTCAGGAACTTTCTCCGGATGACGGACCCGTATTTCACAGTTTGTTGGCTTCGCTGACCCCCTATATCAGCAGGCCGGATACCTGCATGAGGCAAGCCATCACTCCGGAGCAGAGGTTGGTCGCTACCTTGCGGTATTTGGCCACAGGGAGAAGCCTGCAGGACCTCAAGTTCTCGACAAGCATCTCCCCCCAGGCTCTTCTTTGTGGACATTTACTGCTTGTGTTTGTTTGAGCTGACCCTGACAGAAATGTGTGGAGTGCAGAAAATGTCGTGATTGTGTAACCTTATACAAAGCACTGTTGGCTGTTATTTACTAAATGCAAAGACACATTTCACTACAAGTGCACTTGCAACTGCACTGAAACAGCACTTGTAGTGCAAAGTGGATTTGCCCTTAGGAAATAACCCCCATTTTCTCATAAAACAACAATTACATCACCCCAAAAGTGTTGTAGCGTTGAGACAATAATCCACACATTCTTGATGAACAATCTTTTTAATACCTGCACAATCACATGTGCATTTACCAAAGGTTTTTCTGACAAACCAACATGTTTGTTGTATAAAAATTTTTGTGGTGTCATTATCCAAAATCAAAATGTGCATTTTATAGAAAACAAGCCTGTGTAAAACCAACAAGAAAGACACAAATCTTGATCTTACAAACGTCACATTTGGTAGAACTGGAAGGCAATATCAGACATGAGTATTTAGGAACTGGGTTTGATATAGCGTTCAGATGGGGGGAAATCACCCCTGGAAAAGCCAAATTTGGAAGATGCACACAAATTTCCCAATGTCAACATGTGCTATCTGCCATCACGGGGGATCAAGGGACGTGTTTTGGAGGAGAAAGCCCTTCCTCTCAGCTACTTTATTATTGAGGAAGGGGTTGCACCCCCAAAACGCGTCCATTGATCTCCCGTGATGGCAGATAGCACATGTTGACACACTGTGTGCATCCTCCAAATTTGGCTTTGGGAAAAATCACAAAAACATTTCGCACATTGTAGCACACAAAAGAAGAAAGTGATTTGGAGGGGTTTTAAACTCGCCTCAAAACATCAATGATGTTTTTATATTTTGGAATAACATCATTGATGTTTTGCTTGATGTTTTCCAATTGTAAATTACACCCCATGATCTCCCCGATCAGGATCTGGGCACTTTCGGATGTGAAAGGATCTGGATCCACAACCTCACGATCACCTAAAAAGAGAGGAAACCCAAAATAAATTAGGTTTCCCAAAAAATGCCGCAATCCATCTCTTATCTGAGCCTGTGGTCGCAGACACTCACCTGTTGTGGTAACTACTTCCACCACGTCTTCTTCCTCTTGTGTTGTTGGGATTTCCCCTTCTTCCCGAGGGGGGCTCTGGTCTCCTCGGATGAGGGGTGTCCTCCGAGTCTTTTCTCCCCTATGTAAAACAAAAATGGTATAATTAGCACACAGATATTTGAGGTCAGAACTATAAAGATGAAACATTGCTTGGAAGTGGGGTACAATTGTCTATTTTAGCCGAGTTCCAAGATGTAGCTTTTTTAGTGTCCTTTGTCAAGCTGCAATACTTTACCTGTTTTGTACAAGCTTCACAGATGGAGACCCCCCTATAGTATACACTGCAGCACCTGTGTGGCCCCCCTAATAAAAATGGTGTTCTAGGGTCCCACACTAGTGCTCCAGTGTCCAGATGTGAAAACAGCTGCTGAGTGTCCTCTCCTTACACACAATCTAGTTTGCATTTCATTCTAGTAACAAAGCCATCTACACAACCCAATTCTTTGAAGACAAGTATAGGGCGTCAAAATGGTGGCCAAATGCTTATGGCCTAAACAGTGGTATTTTATCGTCCGAAATAACAATGTGTGATCCGAACGAATAATGTGCCCATGAACATGAAAGTTACCATTTTAAACTGTACAACAGTTCCTAAAAGCACATGGAGCAGCACGAACGTAATAAACATAAAGCATAGGAACACAGCACAACTACTTACTTTTTTGCAGCACTCTCCCGATCTTTCTGTACTGCTCATGTTCTCTTAATTTCAGGTCCGACCACCGCTTCCTGAGCTGATCTTTCGATCGTCGTACCCCGAATTTCCGGTGCAGACTCCTGACCACTTTCACCATGATCTTGGCCTTTCGGACATTGGGGTTGGGGTAAGGCCCATACTTTCCATCATAGTCGGCCTTCTTCAGGATGTCCACCATCTCCTACATCTCCCCAAAGGACATATTTGAGTCCTTTAATCTCCTTCTGGATCGGGACGTTTCAGGCTCCAGCCTTTCCTCCTCCTCCTCATTGCTGTAATTAGCACTATCCTGCTGTCTCTCTGCCATGTGCTCTTCCTCCACTGCACCGAACGAAAAGGGGCGGGGACTAGACTAGAAAGAATGTAAGGGGCGGGCGGAGTTATACGCATGCGCAGTGTGTATAAATCGTAACGCACGCGTCTTACGTACGATCTGTGAGTGGAGGAAGGAGCATCGGAGACGCCGATCGTGCTAACGAAGGTAGGATCTAAACTTGGGCCTATACTGCTTCGAAATGGAAGCCTATATTGTAAGATTAGGGGAGTTTGGAGTGACATTAGGGTTTGTCTTGTGTTGTGTCTTGCAGAGAAAATGGATGGGTTCAACGACCACAATTTCCTGCCCCTGTTCATAGATAAGTACAGGGAGCTGCCCTGTCTATGGCAAGTGAGACACCCCCACTATAATCACAAACAGAAGAGGCAGGCAGCGCTGGAGAAACTGCTGGAGTTGGTGAAGCCGGTGGTCCCCACAGCAACCATCCCTTATTTGAAAGCTAAAATTGGTGGCCTGAGGAGCACTTATCTTAGGGAGCGCAAGAAGGTCACAGATTCCCAGAGGTCCGGAGCTGCAGCAGATGACGTTTATGTCCCCAGGCTGTGGTACTACGAGAGACTGCGATTTCTGTCAGACCACACTGAAGTCAGGGAATCCCTCTCCACTCTTCCTTCCACGCTTCCTTCCACCCCAGCTGAGGCTTCCAATGTCCAACCTGGGCCTTCCAGCCAGGAAGAAGTGGAGGAGCCCAGCTGGAGTCAGGTATAGCATTCTTCTACAGATTTCTGGGCAATAAATAAATGATGTTTATTAGATGTTATTATTGATCACTAATTGCTGATTAAAAAAAGTGTTTTACATATCAATAGACAGTAGTGGGCACCCAAAATTGGGACAAGAATGAAAACTGCTGGGCTCAGAATGATAGTCTGTTATATTTGTTAACATTCAATTTGCTGCAGTCAGGAGGTGAAAATTGTGTGTGATTGATGAATAAAAAACTAAAACTATGTCCCTTTTTCTTACACAGGAAGACCTCAGCCAGGAGGAGGTTGTGGAATGTGGCAGCCAGGAGGAGGCGGGGATTAGTGGCAGCCAGGAGGAGGCGGGGCTAAGTTGCAGCCAGGAGAAGCCTGGGACCAGTCGCAGCCTGACTGAGTCTCAGGTTCCTCCCCTCCGCCTTCCATACAAAAGGGCCAGGAAGGCCACTCCGAGTCCCGTGCAGGATTCAGCGTACAGGCTGATCCAGGAGGCTTCGGCGTCCCTCAGAGTCTTCCCCAGTCCTGAAGAGGCCTTTGCCTGCATGGCTGCCACAAAATTGCAGGGCATGCAGGAGGGCCAACGCAAGATCTCTGAGGACCTGATTTATAAAGTCCTACGTAAGGGGTTGAGTGGGGAACTGACACACAGGACGGATGTCATGGAGAGGGACGATCCTCCTCCTCCTCCGCCTCCTGCTGCCACAACTAGACCACCACAGCCAAAGCCTGGAAGGAAGCGTGGAGGGAAGACCAAAGAGTGATGACCCTGGGTTCAGTCTGGTCTGACAGAATCTGCAGTCTCTCGTATGACCACAGCCTGGGGACACAGATGTCCTCTGCTGCTTTCCGGATCTCTGGGACTTCTGGACCAGACTGCCCTCCCTTAGATAAGGACTCCTCAGGCCACCAATTTTGCTTTTAAATAATTGATGTCTGCCCTGGGGGTCCAAGGCTTCACCCACTTCTGCAGTTTCTCCAGCGTTGCCTCCCTCTTTGTTTAGTTGTGAGCCCTTAATAAAATTTTTTTAGGGAAATTCTACTCTCCTGTGCGTGTTTTCATCCAAAAAGGACAGTTTGTTGGTGAGGATTCAGGTACATTTCTAAAGTACAATGTGAAATTAACAAGGGACAACAACACCAAATAATCTCCTACAGATTAAATAGAACAACATATTAGTGGAGTTGTGGGAACTTGTCACCAAAAACACACACAAACATTTTCGGGAGTACAAATCAAAATCACAAAAAAAAAAAAAAAAAGAAAAAGAGAAACACAAAAAAGAATCTACATTAAAGTCCAAAAATAAAAAAAAAATTTGTTGTCAGATGTGAGAAATCTAAATATATTGAGGGAATCCCGATAAATAGTAACGAAAGAAGTTTGTGAGAAGTGTGTGTGAATATGAGCATCAAAACTACTTAATTCTTGTCACATTATAAAGAAGAAGAGAGTGCGCTGTATTAAACCATTTTGAACATTGCAGCGTGACGAAAGTGCTGTATCCATTCCGAATGCTACGTTTACCAGAACGAGCTGTCCCGTGTCGGAATTTCTTCTGAGCATGCGTGGCACTTTGTGCGTCGGAACAGGCCACACACGGTCGGAATTGACGCGATCGGATTTTGTTGTCGGAAAATTTTATCTCCTGCTGTCCAACTTTGTGTGTCGGAGAGCATTAATCAGAGAAGCAGCCAAGAGGTCCATGGTAACTCTAGAGGAGCTGCAGAGAGCCACAGCTCAGGTGGGAGAATCTTTCCACAGGACAACTATTGGTCATGCACTCCAAAAATCTGGCCTTTATGGAAGTGTGACAAGAAGAAAGACATTGTTGAAAGAAAGCCATAAGAGGTCCTTTTTACAGGTTGTGGGAAGCCACGTGGGGGTCACAGCAAGCATGTGGAAGAAGGTGCTCTGATCAGATGAGACCAAAATTGAAATTTTTTGGCCTAAAAGCAAAACCTTGTGTAGCAGAAAACTAACACTGCACATCACCCTGAACACACCATCCCCACCGTGAATCGTGGTGGTGGCATGTTGTGGGGTGCTTTTCTTCAGCAGGGACAGACACGGTCACACAAATGTTGTCAGAAATTCCAAACGTCAAGAGCACGGTGACGTACAACACGTACGACGGGACTATAAAAAGGAAGTTCAATAGCCAGTGCGCCACCCTTTGGGCTCCTTCTGCTAATCTTGTGCTAATCTCGTGTTTATCTCATGTTAGTAGAAGTTTGGTGAGAGACGATACAGGCTTTTCAGCCTCGTGCTTTTCAGTTAGTTTCTGCCTGTCAGTATGTGCTTGTGGGTTCGTATCTGTTCTTCAGTGCGTGTTGTCTGTTCGTTACTGTCTTTCAGTGCATTCTATTTAACCCCCCTGGCGGTGTTCCCGAGTCTGGCTCGGGGTGGATTTCAATACCAAAAGCGGTAACCCCGAGCCAGACTAGGGATCGCATGATCCTTGTAGAGGTTACTTACCTTGTCCCCTGGATCCTGCGATGTCTCCCCGCTGTGATCTGCGAGCCGCCGCGTCTCGCTCGATTCACAGTGCCGAGCTCTGTTCCCTGCGAGCATTGCGACGCACGGGGATGGAGTTCGGCGCCAAATTCAAAAAGTAAAACACACAGTATAGATACAGTATACTGTAATCTTACAGATTACAGTACTGTATCAAATAATTACACATCCCCTTTTTCCCTAGTGGTCTGTCCAGTGCCCTGCGTGCAGTTTTATATTATAAAAACTGTTCTTTCTGCCTGGAAACTGGAGATTGTCCATAGCAACCAAAACCGTCCCTTTACATCAAGAGTGGTTTTAGACCAGCTAGAAAACAGCGATAATAAATTAGAATCACTCGCAGAATTGAGCGATAGTGATTTGTGGGGAGATCCGTCATCAAACACTGAAAAGTAATGACAGCGACAATTCTGCAACTGAGCAAATTTCAGTGTTTTTGATTTGATTACATTATTGAATAATTTTTATTATTATATTATTATTTGGTATAATTATTTATAGTTATTTATTATATTATAATTTATGATTTTGTTTTTCAAACTTTATCATACCCGGGATGTCTACTAGACTCTGGTTTGGACAGATTTAAGTGAATTATTTCTAAGAATTACAGGCCTACAATATAAAACGCCAAATTTCCATGCAAAATAATTGTACCGCTTTCAGCACCTAAAATCTGAAATAATCATACGGCCAGGGAAGTTAATAGTTCGCTTCTGTTTTTCATTACGTTCTTGTCCGCTCGTTACTGATTTTCAGATCGTTCTTCTCAGGTTCTTTCTGATTTTCAGTGCGTTTCATTACATCATTCTGACCAGCCGACAGTTTTCAAGCCATGTTGTGGATATATTCTCATCATAGAGTTCGTGCTGTGCTTGGGCTTGGTGTTGGAGTTCTTGCTTTGACCCAAGTCCAGTCCATGAATAGGGCGAAGATGTGTTCATGGATGAAGAATTGGTTGCTTCAGCGTGATCAATTTTCGCACATGCCTTTGTTGCGGGAGATCCAGTAAAATAATCCTGATGATTTCAGGAATTATCTCCGAATGATAGACCCCGTTTTTCACCGTCTGTTGGCATTGCTGTCCCCTTATATTACGAAGCAGGACACCTGCATACAGCAAGTCATCACTCCCGAGCAGAGGCTCGTTGCCACCTTGCGGTACTTGGCGATGGGGAGAAGTCTCCAGGATATCACGTTTATGACTGGAATCTCCCCCCAGGTTCTGGGAATCATTATTCCAGAGACCTGTTCTGCCATTATTCAGGTCCTGCAGAAGGACTATATTAAGGTAAGTTTTATCCTTTAACATCACATTCTATGTATTTAATGTTTGCTAATGTATTGTATTTATTTCATCATTCCTTAATTACCATGATTGTAATATGCTGTGAATGTCCTCTTTGTCCTCATGCATGCTGGACGCTTTTAATGCTCCTTTTTTTTCCTTCATGCATATTTGCCTTCACTAACCTCCCCAGCATGCTATCCTGGGCGCATACACACCTAGCCTAGTCACTTAACAATGTATTTTGTCAGCTCCATTGTAGTGTTTACCCTAAACACCCCCTAAAATGTGTCCAAATGTTTTATTGTTGTCCTTAAATTCAGGCAGGGTTCAAGAGATTTTTTTGTGGCCCAAACTCATTTGGAACCCTCCCTCCCCCCAACCACTAAGTCAGCCGATACCAATCCTCTATCTGCTGACTTTGCCAAACCCATACACACTATACCTACCTCTTTTGTGTTCAGATCTATGGATGAATTCACCAAAGCATGTTGTGCAAGGGCCTGCCTGAATACTTTCAAATGGTACTGTTTTAAGTTTTGTTCCCCTATTATCTTGATAGGTAATTGTAGAATGTAAAAATGTGCTTCAATTTGTACAGTGTGTATTCATAATTTTGTATTATGACAGTTCTTACCTGTCCAGTAAGCTGCCAATAGTGTAAGTTAGGAGGGGCTCGCAAAGTAACACATATTATTTATGCATTCAGCTCTCAATGAAGTGGAGATGGTTACCTGTCCAAAACACCCCCCCCCTAAAATTTTTACAATGGGCCATCAGAGGGGGTGAGGAATCTGATAAGTGTACCTTATACGTTTGTCTTTAAATACTCATTTCAAGAAATGTTATACTTATGTTGGCCAAGAATGTTTGTGTCTAATCTGCTTGCAATGTTTATGTGCAAAAGTACTAATTTTTTTTTCTTGTTTGACTCCACAGTTTCCTTCAAACCCTGCAGGAATTGCAGACCGTGGCCTTCCAGTTTGCCCAGCAGTGGGACTTCCCCAACTGTGGTGGGGCAATAGATGGGAAGCATGTCAGCATCGTCCCACCCCCCAACTCGGGGTCATACTATTATAATTATAAGGGGTATAATAGTATTGTGTTGTTGGCAGTGGTGTCGGCGACTTACGAGTTTCTGTATGTGAACGTGGGGAAAAATGGCTGGATGTCGGAAGGTGAAGTCATCTCGGAATTCTTCAGGCTGCTCCAGAATGGCAGCTTGAAGTTGCCACCTCCTGAAGATAATGTGGCGGGACTCCCGTTCATCTTTGTCGCGGATGAAGCTTTTACACTGGGGGACCACCTTCTAGGGCCATTCTCGATGAGGACCCTCACCCTGGACCAGAGGGTCTTTAATTACTGGCTGGCCAGAGCCAGAAGAGTGGTGGAAAATGCCTTTGAAATAATGGCCAGCCGGTTCCGCCTATTTCTCACAGCTATCAACATGATGGAATATCAAATCAATCACATTGTTCTTTCATGCTGCATATTACATACATTTTTGGGAAAAAATGCATCAAACTATGTGGCCCCAGTTTGGACTAAGGCCGGCTTATTACCGGATCAAAGAACTCTGACGGCTCTTGAACCTGGCCGTCCTGGCTTGCCCCCCCAAAGCACCCGCGAAGTTCGCCAAAAGTATCTAGAGTACTTTGCAGGTAGGGGGGCATTGATATGCCAGAGAATCTATAAACATGTTTAAAATATTTTTTTTTTTAGAAACTGAACTCATATTTCATTTGATTTACTGCTTGTGTTTCTTATCTGTCTCCTAGGTTCTCCAATGGCCTTTTATTTTTTGCCATTTTCTTCAATAGTGCAAATGTAACTTATCTGATACATGAGGTGACACTCTCTTCTTCAGCTATGTTGTGGGTCGGCTACACACACACCTTGTTTTTGTTGTTAATGTATGTAATGCATTAATGATAAAAATAATCATCCTTTTCAACTCCATGAATTAATTACTTGTAGTCCCTAAAATGGCCTGATTGGGGCAAATTTTAAAGCACTGTGGGTGTAATTTACTAAAGGCAAATCCACTTTGCACTACAAGTGCACTGCAAGTGCACTTGAAAGTGCACTGAAACTGCACTGAAAGTGCACTTGTAGTGCAAAGTGGATTTGCAATTAGTAAATAACCCCCATTGTCACTGTAACTACACCAACTTACTCCAAAAACTGGTATTGAGCATTGAAAGAAGAAGACATTTTACTCAAAGCACATTCACATGTGCATTATAAGAGGGTTTTTTAACAAACCAACATTGGTTTTGTAACATTTATGTTTGACAGTAGATATAGACTTTTTTTGGTTAAACAGGCATGTTTAAAACCATAACATACACAACTTAGGAACTTACAAAGTTCAACTTTGATAAAGTGAAGGCAATATGAGACATTAGTATGTCAAAACTGTGTTGATTTTGCCTTCATCATATGGGGTGATGTCACCCCTGTAAAAGCCAAATTTTAAAGATGCACATAAATTGGGAGTGAAAATGTGGATTTCCCTCCTGATCCCATGCCTAATGTCAACATGTGCTAGCTCCCATCATGGGGTATCAATGGACGTGTTTCAGGGGTGCAACCCCTTCCTCTCATCTACTTTAGTTGCGAGGAAGGGGTTGCACCCACAAAACGCGTACATTGATATCCCGTGATGGCAGATAGCACATGTTGACACACTGTGTGCATCTTCAAAATTTGGCATTCAAATTACTTAAAAAAAAAAATAAAAAATACAACGAGCAACTTTACAATTTTTGTTGCTTTTAGATTCTACCTAAAACATCAATGATGTTGTTCATTTTTTTTTAGACAGCATTGATGTTTTGCTTGACCATCTCTAAAACCCGATTGCACACCATGGTCTCACCGATGAGGATCTGTGCACTTGCACTGCTGAAATGAGTTTCTTCTTCCACAACATCCACATCACCTAAAAAAAAAAAACACACCATGTATTATAAATGTGCAGGCATACATCTATTACCTGAAGCTGTGGTCTCAGACACTGACCTGTTGTGGTCACTATTTCGCTCACTTCATGAACCTCTCCCTCCGCATCGTATTCATGGTGTGTGGGGATTTCCACTTCTACATGAGTAGTGGGGTGGTGTCCTTAGATGTCCTGATTCTTTTCTCCCCTATGTGAATAAAAAAGAAAAACGTATACTTAGCACACAGATATTTGAGGCAAGAAATAGGAATATGAAACATTGCTTGGAGTGTTGTACAATTGTCTGTTTTGGCAGAGTTCCAAGCTGAAAACATGTTTTTTTCCCTTTCTAAAGCTGGAATACTTATCTTTTTTGTTATTAAAGTTTCACACATGGAGAGACCCCTAGTATCCACTGGAGCACCTGTGTGGGACACCCTAAAAAGGGTGTTCTGGTGTCCCACACTAGTGCTCCTGTGTCCAGATGTGTAAACAGCTGCTGAGTGTCCTCTCCTTACACTGAATCTAGTTTGCATTTCATTCTAGTTACAAACCCATCTAGACAACAATGCACTAAACTTATTTTAATACAAATAGGCATGAACAAATGTAGTTGACCTGCATCTGCCAAAAACATTGTATTAGTGGGCGAACGAACAATGTTTACTACGAACGATTACTATGCCCACGAACCTGAAACTTGCCATTTTAAACTGTACAACAGAAAAGCACATGGAGCAGCACTAAAGTAATAATAATAAGTAATAATAATAATAGGAACACATGACAAATACTTTTTTGCAGCACTTTCTTGATCCTTCTGTACTGATCTTGCTCCCTCAATTTCAGGTCTGACCAGCATTTCCTCAATTGCTCCTTGGATCGTCGTACCCCACAATTCCTGTGCAGACTTCTCACAACTTTAGTCATGATCTTGGCCTTTCTCACATTTGGGTTGCTGTATGGACCATACTTCCCATAATAGTCGGCCCTCTTCAAGATGTCCACCATCTCCACCATCTCTACAAAGTACATATTTGAGGCCTTATATCTCCTCCTGTATCAGGAACTGCCTTGCTCCGGGCTTTCGTCATCCTCCTCGTTGCTGCTATTATCATGCACCTGCTGTCTCTCCACCATGTGCTCTCCCACAGCGCCGAAAGAGAAGGGGCGGGGAATACACTAGAAAGAAGGTCAGGGGCAGAGTTTCACGCATGTGCAGTGTATATAAAGCATAACAAGCATGCGTCGTATGTACGATCTGTGAGCGGAAGACGGAGTAGCTTAAGCGGCGACCGTGCAAACTAAGGTACAATTTTAACTTGCGGCATCAGTGGTTAGTGGCTTATACTGCTTATAGATTGAGGCCTATATTGGGACAAGATTAGGAGAGTTAAGCCTGATGTTAGGGTTTGTCTTGTGTTGTGGAAAATGGATAAATTTACTGACCCAGACTTCATGCCAAACTTCATAGACATGTACAGAGAGCTGTCATGTCTGTGGCAAGTCAAACACTGAGAATACTCCAACAAGCTAAAGAGGAAGGCAGGGCTGGAGCAACTGTTGGAATTGGTGAAGCTGGTGACTCCCACAGCAGACATCCCCTATTTGAAGGCCAAAATTGGTGGCCTGAGGAGCACATATAATAGGGAGCACAAAAAGGTCCAGGATTCCATGAGATCAGGAGCAGCAGCAGATGACGTTTATGTCCCCAGGCTGTGGTACTACGACAGACTGCATTTTTTGTCAGACCAGAGTGAACCCAGGCCATCACTATCTACACTTCCTTCCACATCAGATGAGGCTTCAGAAGTGCAACCTGGGCCTTCCACCCAGGAAGAAGGTGTGGAGGAGCCCAGCTTGTGCCAGGTATAGCATTGTTCAACACATTTCTTGTCAAGAATTGAATGATGTTAACTAAATGTTATTATTGATCTTTAATTTCTGATTTAACAAAGTGGGTTACATATCAATAGACAATAGTAGCAAAAAATGATCGGGACAAGAATGAAAAATGCTGGTGTCAAAATGATAGTCTTTTCTATTTGTTAACATTCAATTTGCAACAGTCATGATCTCATGACTTTTTGTGTGATTGATGACCAAAAACTAAAACTATGTACCCTTTTCATACACAGGAAAGTCTCAGCCAGGAGGAGGCCGTGGAAAATGGCAGCCAGGAGGTGGCTGTGGAAAGTGGCAGCCAGGAGGTGGCCGTGGAAAGTGGCAGCCAGGAGGTGACCGTGCCCAGCAGCCTGACCGAGTCCCAGGTTCCTCCCTTCTGCCTTCCAACAAAAAGGACCAGGAAAGCGAAGAACCTGGAGGAGTCAGCGACTGTTTTGATTCGGCAGGCTACTGCGGTCCTCACAACAACCCCTGGTGGACCCAAGGCGTATGGCTATCTGACAGCCAGTAAACTGGAACAAATGGAGGAGGGCCAACGTTTTATCTGTGAGGAGATAATAATTCAGGCCCTAAACAAGGGGATGAGGAGCCAACTCACAACTAAAACCCACCTGTGTGAGTTGGACCATATCCATGCTATCCATACATGTGTAATATGTATTTTACTAATTCAAATGATATATGTATACTTTGTATAATACTTTTTATGGATGTACAAATCAAGTGTAACGAACTGTATTTGTTTTTTACTTATGCTTTAATACTAGGCCACTATGCCGGGTAACGCACACTTATTGCTGATCCCATTTCTGTATTGAGCATTCTGTGAATAATAAACATTTTTTGCACTGATTGTGAAAGTGTTCCGAATCTCTCCCACCTCACTCAAAGTCCCAAGGCCATCCTTTCCTTCTTTTTGCTGTATTTAGGGATGGAGGTGGCAGAGTGGTTTCTTCAGACCACAACTTTGTCTGAACGTTTTATCTGTGAGGAGATAATAATTCAGGCCCTAAACAAGGGGATGAGGAGCCAACTCACAACTAAAACCCACCTGTGTGAGTTGGACCATATTACTCCTCCACCACCTCCAACAACACAGCCACCCAACCCACGACAGCAGAGTGGAAGGATGCATGGAAGGAAGTGTTGAGAGTGATGGCTTGGGTTTTGTGTGGTCTGGCAAAAGACGCAGGCTGTTGTAAGACCACAGCCTTGGGGCATATATGTCATATGCTGCTGCTCCCGATTGGAGTCCTGGACCGTATTGTGCTCCCTATTAAATGCACTCCTCAGGTTACCTATTTGGTCTGTCAAATAATTGATGTCTTCCCTGGGGTACAAAGGCTGTTTCTTCCAGCGTTGCCTTCCTCTTTATTTTGTTAGGACCCCTAATAAATTTCAATTTTTGGTTTGGACAAATACTTGGCAATGTGTTTTACTTCAAAAAGGACAGTTGCTTCTGAGTAGGCAGGTACATTTCAAAAATACAATGTCAAATTAACAAGGGACACCAACACCAACCAACCTATTTGAGGTAAAAAAATACAAGATAATAATGGTGTGGTGGTAACCTGACACACAAAACGACAACAAAATATTATGGAGATCACTAGAAAAAAAAAAAAAAATGTTATTCTGGAGATCTGGAGAATTTTTTTCAAAAAGAGAGATCACTAGAAAAAATTAAAAATGATTATTCTAGAGATCTTGATATAAAAAACCTACAAAAGCAAAGATTATTCATGAGATCACGAGAAATACTAAAAAATCAGTTTGTCAGAACTCTGTGTGAATATCAGCAGCAAAGCAACTTCATTATTCTAGCATTATAAAGAAGAAGAGAATGCGCTGCATTGAAAGATTAAAAAATTTGCTGTGTGATGAATGTGCTATCTCCATTATGAACGCTAGTTTTACAAGACCGAGAGCTTCCGTCTCGTACTTGATTCTGAGTAGGGATGAGATTCGAGTTCGAGTCAAACTCATGTTCGACTCGAACATGGCCTGTTCGCAAGTTCGCCGAACAGCGAACAATTTGGGGTGTTTGCGGCAAATTCGAATGCCGCGGAACACCCTTTAAAAGTCTATGGGAGAAATCAAAAGTGCTAATTTTAAAGGCTTATATGCATGGTATTGTCATAAAAAAGTGTTTAGGGACCTGGGTCCTGCCCCAGGGGACATGGATCAATGCAAAAAAAAGTTTTAAAAACGTCTGTTTTTTTGGGAGCAGTGATTTTAATAATGCTTAAAGTGAAACAATAAAAGTGTAATATTCCTTTATATTTCGTACGTGGGGGTGTCTATAGTATGCCTGTAAAGGGGCGCATGTTTCCCGTGTTTAGAAAGTCTGACAGCAAAATGACATTTCAAAGGAAAAAAAGTAATTTAAAACTACTCGCGGCTATTAATGAATTGCCGGTCCGACAATATACATAAAAGTTCATTGATAAAAACAGAATGGGATTACCCCACAGGGGAACCCCAAACCAAATTTTAAAAAAAAATAACGTCGGGGGTCCCCCTAAATTCCATACCAGGCCCTTCAGGTCTGGTATGGATATTAAGGGGAAACCTGGCCAAAATTTAAAAAAAAAATTACGTGGGGGTCCCCCTAAATTCCATACCAGGCCCTTCAGGTCTGGTATGGCTATTAAGGGGAACCCCGCGCCAAAATAAAAAAAACGGTGTGGGGTCCCCCCAAAAATCCATACCAGACCCTTATCCGAGCACGCAACCTGGCAGGCCGCAGGAAAAGAGGGGGGGACGAGAGAGCGCCCCCCCTCCTGAACCGTACCAGGCCACATGCCCTCAACATTGGGAGGGTGCTTTGGGGTAGCCCCCCAAAACACCTTGTCCCATGTTGATGAGGACAAGGGCCTCATCCCCACAACCCTGGCCGGTGGTTGTGGTGGTCTGCGGGTGGGGCGCTTATTGGAATCTGGAAGCCCCCTTTAACAAGGGGACCCCCAGATCCCGGGCCTCCCCCCTGTGTGAAATAGTAAGGTGGTACAAAAGTACCCCTACCATTTCACTAAAAAACTGTCAAAAATGTTAAAAATTACAGTTTTTGACAATTCCTTTATTTAAATGCTTCTTCTTTCTTCTTTCTTCTTTCTTCTTTCTTCTATCTTCTATCTTCCTTCATCTTCTTCTTCTTCTGGTTCTTCTGGTTCTTCCTTCATCTTCTTTTCGGGCTGCTCCGCATCCATGACGGAGGGAGGCTCCCCGTGACGCCACAGGGAAGTCCCGTCAAGTCATGGTGCATCAGAGGGGGGTGGGGTCACCGGGTGGCCCCACCCCCCGTTATTTAAGAACGTCAGAAGAGGAGAAGCGTCACACAGTGGGAGCCTCCCTCCATGCCGTCATGGATGCGGAGCGGCACGAAAAGAAGATGAAGAGAAGAAGATGAAGAGAAGAGCGGGAGCCTCCCTCCATGCCATCATGGATGCGGAGCGGCCGAGGAGAAAAAGGGAAGAAAACGCCAACGCCGTGGAGGAGATGCCGGACAAGAACACCGGAGGAAGAACCAGAAGAACCAGCAGAAGATGAAGTAAGATAGAAGATAGAAGAAAGAAGAAAGAAGAAAGAATGAGCATTTAAATAAAGAAATTGTCAAAAACTGTCTCTTGTCATTTTTAAAATTTTTGACAGTCTGTTAGTGAAATGGTAGGGGTACTTTTGTACCCCCTTACCATTTCACACAGGGGGGAGGGCCGGGATCTGGGGGTCCCCTTGTTAAATCGGGCTTCCAGATTCCGATAAGCCCCCGCCTGCAGACCCCCACAACCACCGGCCAGGGTTGTGGGGATGAGGCCCTTGTCCTCATCAACATGGGGACAAGGTGTTTTGGGGGGGCTACCCCAAAGCACCCTCCCAATGTTGAGGGCATGTGGCCTGATACGGTTTAGGGGGGCGCTCTCTCGTCCCCCCCTCTTTTCCTGCGGCATGCCAGGTTGCTCGGATAAGGGTCTAGTATGGATTTTTGGGGGGACCCCACACCGTTTTTATTTTAAATTTTGGCGCAGGGTTCCCCTTAATATCCATACCAGACCTGAAAGGCCTAGTATGGAATTTAGGGGGACCCCCACATCATTTTTTTTTAAATTTTGGTTCGGGGTTCCCCTGTGGGGAATTTCCATGCCGTTTTTATCAATGAACTTTTATGTGTATTGTCGGACCGGCAATGCATTAATAGCCACAAGTAGTTTTAAATGACTTTTTTTCTTTTGAAATGTCATTTTGCTGTCAGACTGTTCTAAACACGAGAAACATGCGCCCCTTTACAGGCATACTATAGACACCCCCCAGGTACGAAATTTAAAGGGATATTACACTTTTATTGTTTCACTTTAAGCATTATTAAAATCACTGCTCCCGAAAAAACGACCGTTTTTAAAACTTGTTTTTGCATTGATCCATGCCCCCTGGGGCATGACCCAGGTCCCCAAACCCTTTTTAGGACAATAACTTGCATATTAGTCTTTAAAATTTGCACTTTTGATTTCTTACGTTCAAGTCCCATAGACTGTAACGGTGTTCGAAAGTTTGCGCGAACTTTCGGTCCGTTTGCGTGTTGTGGATGAGAACCGAACTAGGGGTGTTTGGCTCATCCCTACTCGAAATCAAGTATGAGATGGAAGCGCTCGGTCTGGTAAAACAAACGTTTGTAATGGAGATAGCACATTCGTCACGCTGCAAATTTTGAAATCTTTTAATGCAGCGCATTCTCTGTCCCCAAACACTTTTTATGACAATAACTTGCATATAAGCCTTTAAAATTAGCACTTTTGATTATTCATGTTCGTGTCCCATAGACTTTAATGGTGTTCGAGTGTTCGAACAAATTTTTTGCCTGTTCGCATGTTCTGGTGCAAACCGAACAGGGGAGTGTTCGGCTCATCCCTAATTCTGAGCATGCATGGACTTTTGTGCGTCGGACTTGTGTACACATAATTGGACTTTCCTTTGTTGTCGGAAAATTTGAGAACCTGCTCTCAAACATTTGTGTGCGGAAATTCCGACAGCAAATGTTCAATGGAGCATACTCACGGTCGGACTTTCCGACAACAAGCTCACATCGAACATTTCCCGTCAGAAATTCCGATCGTGTGTATGTGGCATTAGAGTCTGCAAAAGACTTCAGACTGGGGTGAAGGTTCACCTTCCATTAGGACAACGACCCTAAACATACAGCCAGAGCTACAATAGAATGGTTTATATGTGTTAGAATGGCCCAGTCCAAGTCCAGACCTAAATCCAATTAAGAATCTATGGCAAGACTTGAAAATTGCTGTGCACAGACGCTCTCCATCCAATCTGACAGAACTTGAGCTATTTTGCACAGAAGAATTGGCAAAAATGTCACTCTCTAGATGTGCAAAGCTGCTAGAGACATCCCTAAAAAGACTTGCACCTATAATTGCAGTGAAAGGTGGTTCTACATAGTATTAACTCGGAGGAGCTGAATACAAATGCACGCCACACTTTTCACATATTTATTTCTAAAAACTTTTTATCATTTTCCTTCCACTGCACAATTATGTGCCACTTTGTGTTGGTCTATCACATAAAATCCCAATAAAATACATTTACTTTTTGGTTGTAACATGAAAAAAATGTGGAAAATTTCAAGGGGTGGGAATACTTTTTCCTTGTCAAAAGAAGTTTATTGAGTATACAGTATTATAAAGATACATAAAGTAAGTTTACAAGGATCTATAAAGTAAGCTCATTGTTTTACAGTAGGGTTTATATAGGTAAATATCATGAAATTTCAAATATTAAACATTGGGTTCACGTAAACCTAAATTAAAGATATATATCATTTCCTTAGTTACTTTTGTAGGTATTTAAATGATTTATACCTACTATACATATTGTTTACAGGTAGAGTGTATATAGGTCAAATAAATTCTGATAATGAGCTTTAATCGTAAGGTGGAGAAAAGGAAAGAGAAAGAAGAAAAAGGGTAGAAAAGCAGAGGTATGGTCCACAAGGTTGTCCCGCTCGTCAGTTTATTATTCTTTTTAGTTCTCTTGGCAACAGGACAGAGTCATTGAAATTTGACAGGAACTGTTGTTTTATCCAAGGATGCCAAAGTTTTTCAAATTTTGGAATTTGATTTTGATCAATGGCTACCATCTTAGCATGGGACATTGTATTATTCATTCTGTGAATTGTTTCTGCTAGTACCAATGTAGGAGATTTTCATGCCTTGGCCACTGTTTGTTTTGCAGCCGTTATTAGTTGGATCATAAGTTTGAATTGAGAGAGTGTTAACCATTCCGGTTTTAGATTAAGTAAAGTTATATATGGATCTGGTTGTATTATTTTTTTAAATATTTTAGATGCAATCACGAAGACTTCCTTCCAGAAGATTTGGATTACTGGGCACGTCCACCATATGTGTAAATGTGTGCCTATTTCTGGGCATCCTCGAAAACAAAGAGCTGAGGTATTAGGTGAATATTTTGCCACTCTTGCAGGTACAAGGTACCAGCGAGTTAGGACTTTATAATTTGTCTCCAGTGCTAAGATGTTGGGTGAAGATGACTTAGATGTGAGCCATATGTTAGACCAGTCCGTGTCTTCTAAAGTTCGTCCCAGGTCCTCCTCCCACCTCTGAACGTAAGAGGGTCTATTAAGATTTACTACTCCATATAATTGATTATAAAGTGATGAAATTGTACCTTTAGCAAATGGATCTTTTGTACAGATTGATTCAAAAATGGATAATTGGGATAATGGTGTATCCCCCTTTAGGAATGGTGTATAGAAATTTTTGATTTGGAGATATCTAAATATCTCAGAGTTTGGTAGATCATATTTTTCTCTAAGTGATGGGAATGAAAGGAATGATTTAGATGCTATGAAGTCATTTAGTGTCTGAATGCCTGATGTTGTCCAAGCTTTAAAAGAATTTAGGTAGATCCATGCCGGATAAAAGGCCGGATTTCTGATAAAAGAAAGGAGAGGATTATGTGGAGATTGTAACTGATATTTGGTTTTTAGTTTATCCCAGAGAGATAAGAAGTGTTTAGTTATGGGATTATAAATTTTAAAGCGGTCTTTAGGATCAAGCCATAACAAGTTTGATATTAATAGAGGGTCATTTTCTGAAGCCTCTATAAATACCCATAATGGGATTTCCTGTTTTGCATGGTATTTGGACAGACTGGCCAAATGTGCTGCTCTGTAGTAGTTAGTAAAATTAGGGTATCCCAGGCCTCCTTTATTTTTGGGAAGATGTAGTGTGTGTATAGGTATACGTGGTTTAGAAGAGCCCCATATAAACGAAGTTGCTCTTTTTTGTACTATTCTCAAAAAATAGGAAGGAATTGGAATAGGGAGGACTCTGAATAGATAAAGCAATTTGGGTAGAATAGTCATTTTGATTGCATTAATCTTCCCTATCCAGGATAAAGGAAGTTGCGACCATTGTTTTATTAGATTTGTGATCTGTCTTAATACAGGAGGATAATTGGTTGAGAATAAGTCAGAATGAGATGCTGTTAAATGAATTCCAAGATATGGGATTGATTTTTCTGCCCATGTGAATGGGAGTGCAGCCCTAGCTGGGATCAATTCCATATTTGTGAGCGAAATATTATGCACTAGGCATTTCTTAGGATTAATCATAAGGCCGGATAGGGCTGCAAATCCATCAAGAGCTGGTATTAAGTTAGGACCAGAGACCTGTGGTGATGATAGAAAAAGTAATATATCGTCTGCAAATATACATAATTTGTGTGTAATACCTCCTACTTCAATGCCAGTTATAGTTTGGTTTGTTCTGATATATTGGACCATGGGTTCGAGTATAATGGCAAATAATAAGGGAGATAATGGGCAACCCTGTCGGGTACCTCTTTCGATATTAAAGGCATCAGATTTGTATCCAGCATATTTTATATAGGCTTTGGGTTTATTATATAATGCTTTGATCCATGTTAAAAAGTGGGATCCAAAACCCCATTTTTGTAATGAATATTGCATATATTGCCAGGATACTGTGTCAAATGCCCTCTTAATATTGAGAGATAGAAAACATAAAGGGATTTTCCGTTTTTTAGCAATATGTGCCAATAACACTGCCCTGCGTATATCATCGCCTGCCTGTCTATTTGGCATGAAGCCTACTTGATCTCTATGTATTAATTTTCCTATAATGCTATTAAGGCATTTTGCTATTATTTTTGCTAATAATTTAATATCGAGGTTTAACAGAGAGATAGGCCGATAATTCACACAGGCAGTATCATCAGAAAGGGGTTTTGGGATCATACAAACAATTGCCATTAGTGTTTTCTGCCAAAAAGAATGTCCTTCTAGAAGTTTGTTAAAAGTTTCAGTGAGAATGGCAGAGAGTATTTCTGAGAATGTTTTATAGTATAAAGCCGAGTAGCCGTCTGGGCCTGGTCTTTTGTTAAGTTTTAGGTCTTTTATGGCGTTAGCAACTTCATCTACAGTTATAGGCTCATCCAAACTGCTTTTTTGATTCCGAGACAACTCAGGTAAGGTTATTTTTGAGAAGAAGGATTCAGCCTCTGTAGGATTAAATTCATTGTTTGTCTTGTATAAAGTTGCGAGATGTGAGTGAAATTTAGGGACTATTTTAACTGGATTACAAGTATAAACATTTTTTGATAATTTAAAACGTATTGGTTTGAAAGATTTGTTAGTTGAATTTAATGCCCGAGCCAAATATGTACCTGGTTTGTTTGTATTCATGTAGAAACTGTGTTTGGAGCGTTTGAGGGATTTATCAACTGACTCAGTGAGAAATAGATCGTATTCCAATCTAGATTTTTCCAGATGAGATTTTGTACTCTGAGATGGATTATCTTGGAATGATATGTAGGCTGCATTAAAATTGAGTTCTAGTTTTTTTGCTAGATTTTTGCGTTCCCGTTTAAATAGTGCCATTTGTCTTTGTATTGTACCACGCAAAACAGGCTTATGAGCTTCCCACAGTGTTATTGGGGAAATGTCTGTTGTATTATTAATTGATATGTATTCCCTTAAAGCTTGTTCAATGGCCATCTGATGTAGTGGGTGTTTGAGCATTATGTCCGGTAAGTACCACGTTGGGTCATGCGCTTTTGGTATGGCTGAGGCTATAGTAGTGTATACTGCATTATGGTCAGACCACGGAATCGGAATTATATCTGATGCAATAATTTCTGGTATCATTCCTATTGTTAGAAAAATATGATCTATTCTGGTGAAGGTTTGATGAGGGTGCGAGAAATAAGTGAATTTCTTTTTCATTGGGTTACTTTCTCTCCACGAATCTACCAGATTGTATTTGGAAAGAAGTTGAGAAAAAGGTAATCTAGAGGTTATTTTGGATGGTGTAAAAGGTGATTTATCTAGAAATGGGAGGAGGACCTGGTTCGAATCCCCGCACATTATCACTGTTCCTATTTTGTGTGTATTAATCACTTGTAAGATATGTGAGAGGAATGGTGTAGGTTGTTTGTTAGGAGCGTAGTAGGAAATCACCGTGATTGCTGTATCCATTATATAACCCATGAGTATCAGGTATCTACCTTCTGGGTCTTAAATTTCTGATGATAAGGTGAATGGTGTGGATCGGTGAAATGCAATTAGAGTTCCCCTTTGTTTGGTACAGGCAGAAGCCGTGTAAATTTGTTGATAAAAAGGAGAAATATATTTTGGAGTAGAATCTTTGGTGAAGTGTGTTTCTTGGAGGCATACTATGTGAGCCTTCTTGTTATGGAAAGTACGGAAGGCTTTGGTCCTTTTTTCAGGGACATTTATTCCCTGAACATTCAGGGAAAGTATATTCAGTGGTGCCATGGCAACAGATCAAATAGTTTTGACTTACTTTTTGTTATGCAGAGCTGACTGCGCAGATCAACCTGTGTGGACTGAAGAGATGAAAAGATAGAAAAGAAACCAGTGAATTCTGGAGTAAAGAGTAAACAAAAAACATATGAGATTAGATGATACATTGTATAAATTATTTTTTGCAAGTAATCACAATTTACCCGTGAAAGAGAATAAATATCTCTCTCAGGGGAATAAGTGCCTTCGTCACACTCCCACATAATATGGTTGGGAGAATGAGGAGGGCTAATGGGGGTACACAGATCTTCCGCTTACAGGAGAGAAGTGCTATGTCAAAAGACATCAAAATGATGATTCATTAATTGGAGTGCAGAATATGTTTTTGTTGAAATTATTTATTCCAGGGTGGTTGTATATGGTTAGTCTTGCCCTAGGCTAAATAATTCAGTTAGAAAGTTACTGTTAATAACTTTGGTATTGCTGAAGATAGTTTGAATTATTTTGGGATTTTAACCCTTTTAGAGTAAACAATTACATATTTTATTCATATGTAACTGTTTAGACATGTTAACTCATAAAATTGAGGTTGTATTGCTTCAGATTAGAATAAACAAAAACATAGTTCTAGGAACTAGTTAGGTAATAATATATTTGTTTTAAGAAAAGAAAGAAAAAGCTTCCATTACTTCTGGATTATTGAACATATTTGTCCTAAAAAGTAATAAATCTATTGTTATTACCTGAAAATATATAACTGAACAAGAATTTCCTTATTTCACTTATATATTCTAAGGCTATATGAATCAGAAGTAATAAGAAATATAACTGGAATATAACATGATCCCACACAGTGTGTGACTATCAGAATGCAGTTACATTCAGTTATAAATACAGGTTTTTTATAGAGAACCATCTCTTAGTATAATAAATGAAGAGATATCAGGAATTAGGATTTCAGTCCATTGAATCTTCTTGGTCCATGGATGATGTGGCATAACGGCCTCTTTTGTGAGAATGATGATTCCCATTTTGTTCTGAAATTTTCTGGGTGCTGCCTGAAGGTGAAGATGATGCCATTCTTCTGCGTGTGGGAGAGTTGCTGCTTGTGGGTTCTGTCAGATTTAATTTTAAAAGGGTTTGTTGTAGTTCATCTGCTGATCTGCTTCTGTAAATTGTACCTTTGTAGTTAAATCTGACTGAAAAGGGGAAGCCCCATTGATACATAATGTTGTGGCGTTGCAGTTCCATTAGTTGGGGTTTCATGGATTGTCTTTTGGTAATAGTAAGTTGGGATAGGTCAGCAAAAATTTGATAATTGTGTCCTTGAAAATTAAGTTCCTTTTTTTCTCTTGCAGCAATTAGTATTTGTTCTTTCGTTCTGTAATAATGAAATTTAGTGATTATATCACGTGGGGGTCCATCTTTCTTTTTGGCTGTGAGGGCTCTGTGTACTCTGTCCAGTTCTAAACGTTCAATAGGGATATCTGGCTTTAGTTCTTGTAATAGAGCAGTAATAGTAGATTGCAGGTCTGTCACAGTTTCAGGTATTCCCCTTATGCGCAAGTTTGAACGTCTGGCTCTATTTTCGTAATCTTTGAGCTTAGTTTGAAGTATTAAATTCTCTTCTTTTAATTGTTCCAATTCTGTTATATTTTCTTGGGTTGTAATTTCAATTTCATCCATTTTTATTTCTAAGGCTGCAGTGCGGTTTCCCAGCTCTCTTATTTCTTTGGTTAGGCTTTTTGTTATTTGGTCTGAGGTTTGTTTTAAAGCCTTATGAAGCATCTTTTCAAATTTTAATAATATTACTGGGGATGCTGAGGAGGCTTGTGGAGAAGTTTGTGAGAGGATTTGTTCTGTATCTGACTCAAATGGAGAGTCTTGCTGTGACATTTTCTGTCTGTGAGAGCGCCCTGATGCTGTATCTTGTGAGGTGACTGGAGCTGCTTCAGCTGCAGTGAGTGCCTGTGAGCTCTTTGTGAGGTGATTTTTATTTCTGCCACGGCTTCCTCCCAGTACCATATTTCCTGCCCAAACTTTCACAGTTTGTTCCCTGGGGCAAAAAGGTTCAAATGGATACCTTTTGAGCCTGCAGGCTCCGCTTTGTCCTTCTCTTCTCTCCTCAGCGGTGCGGAGCTCTAACAATGCATGTCTGCTCCGCTAGACTCCGCCCCCTTCCACCGGGAATACTTTTTCAAGGCACTGTATGTAGTGAGATAAGTCATCTCCTGTGCTCTCTGCCTCAGCTCTGAATTCCTGCAGTCTTTTATGTTTTTGAGCACTGATCTGCCTTCCACCATCAGAGCTGTGAATAACTGCTGAAGTTCTGGGGAGGATATTGGGATCTTTGAGGAGATTCTAGCTGGCCAAGCATAGATCTTATGGAGGAGCAATTTGACCTTTGTTATTAGGATCAAAATGTTAAGGTGAGAATGTGCCCAAAGAGGTTTGATGGAGGTATCTGCTACTACACACGCTTCTTCTACTTGATTGAAGTTTCTTTTCACTGGATTGAATATACTGTATGTATGGATTTACAGATTATTTAAACCCAACATTTCATATTCCTGATATGTGACTGCTGTACCATGTACTTGTATGAAATAGTATTCTTTTCTCTTTGTGTTGCATTCTTTGTGTAAAATCTCTGGTGTTCCAGCCAGTGCCTCTGCATTCCTGTATAAAAAAACCTAACCATACTTGGCATGAGAGCACAGTGTGGTCAGTTTTCTGGCTGTTCTGAGAATGCAGCCTACTCCCTTCCAATGATCAGTATTCTGCTGACAAACCCTCCCTGCACAGCCATTCATTGGAAAAATCAGTGTACTGCTGTTTCTCTTCCCTCAGCTTTCCCTGAGCTCCCTATGCAGCTGAGAACAGAGGCCATGTGATCACTTAAAAAAATAGGGGAAAGGGGTATTTATAATGTTTGTTATGCGTATACACACATGTTTTGCCTTTCATTTCTATTTTAAACTGAATACTGAACACTTTCCCCCATTTCCTGCCCAGGCCAATTTTCAGCTTTCAGTGCTGTTGCATTTGAATGACAATTACTTAGTCATGCAACACTGTTACCAAATGAAATGTTTATCATTTTTTTACACAAATAAAGCTTTCTTTTGGTAGTATTTAATCGTCACTGGGTTTTTATTTTTTGCGCTATAAATGAAAAATGACCGAAAATTGTGAAAAAACAAATGTGTTTTTTTAGTTTCTGTTATAAAATTTTGCAAATAAGTAACTTTTCTTCATCAATTTTGACCAAAATTTATACTGCTACATTTCTTTTGTAAACATAAGCAAAAATCAGTGCATATTATTTGGTCCATGTGAAAGTTATAGAGTCTACAAGCTATGGTACCTATCATTGAAAAGTGATCACACATAATGTACTGCTGACGGTCTCTCTTATTTCTTAAGGCTCTAACATGCCAGGACAGTAAAAAAAATTCCCAAATGACCCCTTTTTGGAAAGTAGACAGTCGAAGATATTCAGTAAAAAGTTTTTTTGAAGTTGTAATTTTTTTCCCACAATTCTTTGGAAAATTAAGAATTTAAATACTTTTTTCCCACAAAAATGTCATATTAAAGTGGAGTTCTACCCAAAAATGGAACTTCCGCTTTAACCACTTCAGCCCCGGACCATATGGCTGGTCAAAGACCAGAGGACTTTTTACAATTTGGCACTGTGCTGTTTTAACTGGTAATTGTGCGGTCATGCAATGTTGTACCCAAATTAAATTTGCGTCCTTTTTTTCCCACAAATAGAGCTTTCTTTTGATGGTATTTGATTGCCTCTGTAATTTTTATTTTTTGCGATATAAATGGAAAAAGACTGAAAATTTTGAAAAAAAATGATATTTTCTAATTTTTGTTATAAGAGAAATCCAATAAACTCAATTTTAGTCATATATTTAGGCCAAAATGTATTCAGGCACATGTCTTTGGTAAAAAAAATGTCAATAAGCGTATATTTATTGATTTCAGCAAAAGTTATAGCGTATACAAACTAGGGTACATTTTCTGGAATTTACACAGCTTTTAGTTTATGATTGCTCATTTCTCATTTCTTGAGGTGCTAAAATGGCAGGGCAGTACAAACCCCCCCAAAATGACCCCATTTTGGAAAGTAGACACCCCAAGGAAATTGCTAAGAGGCATGTTGAGCCCATTGAATATTTTATTTTTTGTCCCAAGTGATTGAATAATGCCAAAAAAAAAAAATACATTTTTACAAAAAGTTGTCACTAAATGATATATTGCTCACACATGCCATGGTTATATGTGGAATTGCATGCCAAAATAGATTTTGCTGCTTCTCCTGAGTATGGGGATACCACATGTGTGGGACTTTTTGGGCCCCGAAAACCAAGCATCGCCTTCAGGATTTCTAAGGTCATAAATTTTT
This sequence comes from Lithobates clamitans, assembly GCA_037952925.1. Taxonomy (NCBI): domain Eukaryota; kingdom Metazoa; phylum Chordata; class Amphibia; order Anura; family Ranidae; genus Lithobates; species Lithobates clamitans. Next base: position 113,922 of record JBBGZY010001365.1, on the reverse strand, counting down.
TTATTTCACTCCTCACTACCTATCACAGTTTTGAAGGCCATAAAATGCCAAGATGGCACAAAACCCCCCCAAATGTCCCCATTTTGGAAACTAGACACCCCAAGCTATTTGCTGAGAAGCATGTTGAGTTCATGGAATATTTTATATATTGCCACAAGTTGCGGGAAAATTACAAACTTTTTTTATTTGCACAACGTTGTCACTAAATGATATATTGTTCACACATGCCATGGGCATATGTGTAATTACACCCCAAAATAAATTCTGCTGCTTCTCCTGAGTATGGGGATACCACATGTGGGACTTTTTGGGAGTCTAGCCGGGTACGGAGCCCCAAAACCCAAGCACTACATTCAGGATTTCTAAGGGCGTAAATTTTTGATTTCACTCCTCACTACCTATCACAGTTTTGAAGGCCATAAAATACCAAGATGGCACAACCCCCCCCCCCAAATGAACCCATTTTGTAAAGTAGACACCCCAAGCTATTTGCTGAGAGGCATGTTCAGTCCATGAAATATTTTATATATTGTCACAAGTTGCGGAAAAATTACAATTTTTTTTTTTTTTGCACAAAGTTGTCACTAAATCATATATTGCTCAAACATGCCATGGGCATATGTGGAATTGCACCCCAAAATACATTCTACTGTTTCTCCCGAGTAAGGGGATACCACATGTGTAGGACTTTTTGGGAGCCTAGCCGCGTACAGGACCCCAAAAACCAATCACCGCCTTCAGGATTTCTAAGGGCGTAAATTTTTGATTTCGCTCCTCACTACCTATCACAGTTTCGAAGGCCATAAAATGCCAAGATGACAATTTCAATTTTCAAAACTTTGTGACAAAATGCGAGATCTGCAAAATACTCACCATACCACTCAGCAAATAGATTGGGATGTCTACTTTCCAAAATGGGGTAATTTGGGGGGGTTTGTGCCACCTGGGCATTTCATGGCCTCCGAAACTCCCCATACTCAGGAGAAGCAACAGAATGTATTTTGGGGTGTAATTTCACATATGCCCATGGCATGTTTGAGCAATATATCATTTAGTGACACTTTGTGCAAAAAAAAAAAAAAAGTTTGTAATTTTCCCGCAAATTGTGGCAAATTATAAAATATTCCATGGACTCAACATGTCTCTCAGCAAATAGCTTGGGGTGTCTACTTTCCAAAATGGGGTCATTTGGGCGGGTTTTGAACTGTCCTGGAATTTTTGCACAATGTTTAGAAGCTTATGTCACACATCACTCACTCTTCTAACCACTTGAAGATAAAGCCCTTTCTGGCACTTTTGTTTACATGAAAAAATATTTTTTTTTTTGAAAGAAAATGACTTTGAACCCCAAAACATTATATATTTTTTAAAGCAAAGGCCCTACAGATTAAAATGGTGGGTGTTTCATTTTTTTCCCCACACAGTATTTGCGCAGCGATTTTTCAAACACATTTTTTTTTTAAAAAACACACTTTTTTTTAATTTTAATGCACTAAAACACACTATATTGCCCAAATGTGTGATGCAATAAAAAACATGGTCTTAGGCCGAGTACATGGATACCAAACACGGCATGCTTTAAAATTGCACACAAACGTGCATCGGCGACAAACTACATACATTTTTAAAAGCCTTTAAAAGCCTCTACAGGTTACCACTTTAGATTTACAGAGGAGGTCTACTGCTAAAATTACTGCCCTCAATCTGACCTTCATGGTGATATCTCACATACATGGTGCAATTGCTGTTTACATATGATGCCAGACCGACGCTTGCATTCGCCTTTGCGTGAAAGCAGGGGGGGGACAGGGGTGCTTTTTTTTTTAATGATTTTTTTTTGCTTTTTTATCTTATTGTTAAACAGTTCCTCTCATTTTTGTTATCATTTTTATTGTTATCTCAGGGAATGTAAATATGCAATAGGTAGTGACAGGCACTCTTTTTTGAAAAAATTGGACCCTAGATCTCTCCTCTGCCCTCAAAGCATCTGACCACACCAAGATCGGTGTGATAAAATGCTTTCCCAATTTCCCAATGGCGCTGATTACATCCGGCGAAATCTAAGTCATGAAATGCTCGTAGCTTCCGGTTTCTTAGGTTGGGACAGGAGAGCCAGACAAAACCATGGAAGATGGTGGGGGGGGGACATTCCCTCCCACTGCTTGTAAAAGCAGGCTAGAGGCTAATTAGCCACTAAGATTGCTTTTACATGAAAGCCAACTGCTGGCTGAAAAGAATGATACCAAGATGATATCTAAACCCGCAGGCATCCTTCTGGTATAACCACTCAAAGTCCAGCAACATACCAGTATGTTGCTGGTCCTTATTGGGCTTATATTGTAATCTTTTTTTTCATGCAGCCTGTGGGCTAAACGAAAAAAAGAGATTGGTCGGTGGGTATGCCCATCATTAGAATACCTCCCTTCATCCACCCACTTCTAATGATGGGCATACACCATTATATATGCCGAAGCATGGGGGCATCCACCCCAAAAGGTAGGAGCAAATCGCTCCTCTACCCCTGCTGCCCCCACGCTTCGGCATATATGCTCTTTTTTTTAAACTGTGGTGGTAAAATCACCTCCTACAGCGCTGGAGTCACGGCTTTATCTATCGTGGGACCAATCGCTGTTGCTGTCAAGATAAATAAATCCGCGCTGCAACTAAGCAAATGATGGTTAACAATAAAACAAAGTAACATTACAGTATAACAGTAAGACTTACCATACCTGCAAAGCAAATACAAAAAAAAATTGTAAAAAATAAAACATTTTTTAATGCAATCTGTGCCTAAAATATATAAATGCCGAAGCATGGGGGCATCCACCCCAAAAGGTAGGAGCAATTCGCTCCTGCACCCCTGTTGCCCCCATGCTTTGGCATATATGCTCTTTTTTTAACTGTGGTGGTGAAATCACCTCCTACAGCGCTGGAGTCACAGCTTTATCTATCGTAGGAGCAAACGCTGTTGCTGTCAAGATAAATAAATCTGCGCTGCAGCTGAATGGCCTACCTGCTAAGCAAATGATGGTTAACAATAAAACAAACATTACAGTATAACATACCATACCTGCACAGCAAATACAATAAAACATAGTATAAATAAAACCGAGAGAGAACGATAGAACAATAGTGAGCGAACAGTAGAGAGCGAACATAAGAGAGAGAACAATAGAGAGAGAGAGAAGAAAAATACAACCACAACTATTTTTGGCTTTTTTATTTTTTATTTTTTTGTGTTTTTGTGTGTTTTTTTTTTTTTCTTTCACTTTTTTCACTTTTATAAAAACTGTAAAAAAAACTATAAACTGAACGCTGCAGATTAGGGTCTCTCAAAATGTGATGGCCATCACATCTTTCGAGACCCCGAGACCCTGTGTACGTGTGCCTATATCTGTGTGGTGCTGTACCCTACGCTAATGCTCAACTAGTGTGTGATAGCGTTCGAAACAGTCACCAATGCAAAGACAATGTTGGTCAGGACAGGAGGGACAATAAAAGTGAGTGTCACGCCTAAATCCACGCTTTCTACAGACACAACATCTTCTTTGGGGGTTTCTTTAGGTAGGGGTACCAGAGAGGACATGTGGAAAATGCCTCTCATGCAGCCAGCTTACTGCATTTGCACTGGGAAGTTGGTCCAGAACACCGTCTGAAAACAGAAGGGCTCAGATGATCTGTTCCTGGGAATTTAAGGAAGGATCCAGTTCGTCATGAAGCTCTGTATAGCACATGAGCGTTCAGCAAAGCCAATTGAAATAAGTATACAGACGCTTTTTTATACCAGCGTCTGGCATTATGGGCAATTAGGTACGGCACCAACAACTGGTTGTTGAGGTCCACCCCTCCCATATTGAGGTTATATTCGTGGACACAGAGGGGTTTCTCCACAACACCAGTCACCGTAGTAATTCAGACAGTCATGTCTGCATGAAGGGAGGAAAGAACGAAAACATTCTTGTTATCCCTCCACTTCACAGTGAGCAAATTATTACATCTCAATCAGGCTCTCTCCCACAGCCTAAGACGGGAATCTAAAAGCCGCTGGGGAAAGCCCCGGTGATTAGATCGCATGGTGCCATATGCGCCAATTTGATGATCAAACAAGTGACTAAAAAGTGGCACGCTTGTGTAATAATTGTCCACATACAAGTGGTACCCCTTTCCGAATAAGGGTGACACCAAGTCCCACAAAATCTTGCCAGCGCTTCCTATGTAGTCAGGGCAGTTTGTCGGCTCTATGTAACTATCTCTTCCCTCGTAAACCATAAAACTACATGTATAGCCTGTGGCCCTGTCACTGAGATTATACATCTTGACCCCGTATCTGGCACGCTTGCTGGCAAGATACTGTTTGAATGACAAGCGGCCAGAAAACTTAATCAGGGACTCATCAACGCAGACAACTTGATGGGGAGTAAACAAGGCTGCAAAACGTTAGTTGAAGTGGTTTACGAGGGGCCGAATTTTGTAGAGGTGATCAAATTCAGGGCCACCCCGAGGACGACAGAGTTCATTGTCACTAAAGTGCATAAACCGCAAGATCTGCTCGTATCGTGTCCTGGTCATGGAGGCAGAGAACATGGGCATATGGTGAATTGGGTCAGTGGACCAATATGACTGCAACTCACTCTTTTTAGTTACGCCCATGAGGAGGGATAGGCCCAGGGAGGTCTTAAATTCGGAGACCGTGATTGGTCTCCAATCTCTGGCAAGGGTCAGCTGGGGATTAGCGGTGATGTATTGACCAGCATACAAATTGCTTTGGTCCACAATAGATCTATAGAGATCTTCGGTGAAAAACAGCGAATAAAAATCAAGCGATGTAAAATCAACTGTTTCCACCTGAATGCCGGGTTGGCCAGTGAATGGGGGAAGTACGGGTGCTGCAGAAGTGGTGGGTTCCCAATTAGGATTGGCGAATGCAGCAGGAAGGGCACTATGGGCTCGATGGACCTGTGTTTGTCTTATTTTGGTGGCAGCGGGACACTACTCGTGCTTGCCACCTCGCCAGCTTGAACTGCACTTATGGGACTCACCACGTCACCAAGTGTTACTGCAGTGCTGGATGTACGACCAGAAAGTACTAGGCCGCTGGTGCTTGCCAGTTCACCAGAAGTAATAGTGGCGCTAGTACTGGCTCTCTGCTCCATACGAGGGACCCGCGGTTCTTGCACCTCAAGGACAGCAGAAGAAGATCGGGGTCTGGTACGCCTGACCCTGGCAGGGACCACAACTCCATCGACAGAGCAATCTGTTTGGGTGCCGCTGTCGTCTACAGGATCGTATTCTGAGCCTGAATCTGACAGATGAGTGACTTCCTCTTCACTATCTGTCATGCTCAGAAACGTATAGACCTCTTCACTACTGTACCTTCGATTTGACATTTTGGTTTCTAAATTTAGTGGTACAGCAGTGAGACTCACAGGTAAAAAAGCTCCTAACTGTTAGCGACTGATTCAAACTCTACCAAAAAAACTGTTGGCGTTCGTAGGGATCAGGTCTGACTCTGCAAACGCTGCAGTTATGTGTGTTGTGTTTTGTAAGTGACAGTGATCGATTTGATACTGCACTTGGGTGGGCTGGGTTGGGCTATGCGGAGGGGCTAAACGCAGGTGCTAGCAGGTATCTGGGCTGATCCCGCTAACACTGCGTTTTTGGGAACCCTAAACTGTTGGGGACGCTAATATAGATCTGATCAGATCAGATATTGATCTGTTCAGACACTATACTACTAAGGGAGGCGTATGGTGCGTGCGAGGGTGTTAGCGGTACTGGCACTGATCTGATGCTGCCTGGGACGACGCAGACCCTATCTGACGCTAAAACCTAACTTTGATCACCCGCCCGGTAATCAGGGGGTTAAACCTTTATTGGGTAAAATATGGTGGGTGCCCTGACGCTATAAAAATAAATCTAGCTAAACTGCGTCACCCGTGACACTTATACTGTGATCACAGGTGACAGGGGGTAATCAAGGTGTTAAACCTTTATTGGGGGGGTTAGGGGGGTCCCTAGACCTATCTGGGCCTAAGACTAATTAACCTAACACTGATTAGTGACACTAATGACACTAGTACAGCGATAAAAAAAAATCTGATTGCTGTACAGGGTGACACAGTGACAGGTGGTGATCGGGGGTGAATTATGTGCCTACGTGACCTGGTGTCAGTGTAGTGTTGTGCAACTCACTTTTCTGATGCTCTCTCCTCTCGGACTGGAACGGAAAAGACCGACACGAGGAGCGATGACATCACTTTCCCTGTCAGTGTTTACAGTTACACAGACAGGGGAAGGATATCATTCGTCAGGAGCGATCAGCAGGTCCAGGTCAGATTTCATTGGCCTGGCGATTGATCGGTTCCTAAATGAATCCGATTGTTGTGGCCGGCAGGGGGGAACGTGCGCCCGCCCCCTAGCCGGCCACGCGCCCGATGTAGCATAACGGCGATTCGCCTGCCTGTACCATTCTGCCGCAGTACAACTGCGGTGGCTGGTCTGGAACAGTTAAGTGCAGGTGACCCCCTGACATGCCACATTTGGCATGTAATTTTTATGGCATGCCATTTTTTTGGGGGGAGGGAGTGGATACCCTCTTTTTAGAGGGATCCAGCTCCCACTTCCTCCCGGGGCACCGCAGCGCCGGAAGAAAATTCACCTCTCCCCCTCCCTCCCGGTAATCATCTGGGACACGTCACAGGTCCCAGATGATTGCCCAGCCAGTTACAGTGTGCAGCACGGTGTGCCTGGCTGTGAAGCCAAAGCCGGGTGCCCACAGTGACAATGCTGGCGCTGCATAGAGGAGGGTGAGAGGAGCGGGGCTTGGTACGCCCGCATCGCTGGACCGTGGGACAGGTGAGTGTCCGATTAATAAAAGTCAGCAGCTACACTTTTTGTAGCTGCTGACTTTTATATGGATGGAACTCCGCTTTAACAAGTTATGTCTCACACATAACATAGGTATACTTGCAACTACACCCAAAAACACATTCTGCTACTCCTGCTGAGTAGGGATGAGCCCGCAGTTCGAGTCAAACGTAAGTTCGACTCGAACATTGGGTGTTTGTTCTAAAATGAACCGAACATATGGGGCGTTTGTGGGAAATTTGAGCGCCGTGGAACGCCCCATTAAGCGCTGTGAGATTGCAGTGTATTGCTGTATGATGGTTGGACAAAGCATGCACCTGACCTGCATGCTTTGGCCAATCACAGCACACTCTGCTGAGAGAGCCATAATTGGCCAAAAGCAGGGAGCCTTTGGCCAATCATGGCTCAGGGGGACTAAGTCCACGCTGCTTGCATAGCGGCCGTGTACAGTGCGTGGACGGAGATAGATCGAGCTAGATTAGGCAGGCAGGTTAGTTAGTGGCAGTGTATTTAATATATACAGTATCTCACAAAAGATTTGCTGGACATTTGCTGTCCCCTTAAAATTGCTCAACACACAGCCATTAATGTCTAAACCGCTGGCAACAAAAGTGAGTACACCCCTAAGTGAAAATGTCCAAATTGGTCCAAAAGTGTCAATATTTTGTGTGGCCATCATTATTTTCCAGCACTGCCTTAACCCTCTTGGGCATGGAGTTCACCAGAGCTTCACAGGTTGCCACTGGAGTCCTCTTCCACTCCTCCATGACAACTTCACGGAGCTGGTGGATGTTAGAGACCTTGCGCTCCTCCACCTTCTGTTTGAGGATGCCCCACAGATGCTTAATAGGGTTTAGGTCTGGAGACATGTTTGGCCAGTCCATCACCTTTACCCTCAGCTTCTTTAGCAAGGTAGTGGTCATCTTGGAGGTGTGTTTGGAGTTGTTATCATGTTGGAATACTGCCCTGCGGCCCAGTCTCCGAAGGGAGGGGATCGTAATCTGCTTCAGTATGTCACAGTACATGTTGGCATTCATGGTTTCCTCAATGAACTGTAGCTCCCCAGTGCTGGCAGCGCTCATGCAGCCCCAGACCATGACACTCCCACCACCAAGCTTGACTGTAGGCAAGACACACTTGTCTTTGTACTCCTCACCTGGTTGCCGTCAAACACGCTTGACACCATCTGAACCAAATAAGTTTATCTTGGTCTCATCAGACCACAGGACATTCTTCCAGTAATCCATGTCCTTAGTCTGCTTGTCTTCTTCAAACTGTTTGTGGGTTTTCTTGTGCATCATCTTCAGAAGAGGCTTCCTTCTTGGACGACATGCAGACCAATTTGATGCAGTATTCAGCACATGGTCTGAGCACTGACAGGCTGACCCCCCACCCCTTCAACCTCTGCAACAATGCTGGCAGCACTCATATGTCTATTTCCCAAAGATAACCTCTGTATATGACCCTGAGCACGTGCACTCAACTTCTTTGGTCAAGCATGGCTAGGCCTGTTCTGAGTGGAACCTGTCCTGTTAAACTGCTGTATGGTCTTGGCCACCGTGCTGCAGCTCCATTTCAGGGTCTTGGCAATCTTCTTATAGCCTAGGCCATCTTTATGTAGAGCAACAATTCTTTTTTTCAGATCCTCAGAGAGTTCTTTGCCATGAGGTGCCATGTTGAACTTCCAGTGACCAGTATGAGAGAGTGAGAGCGATAACACCAAGTTTAACACACCTGCTCCCAATTCACACCTGAGACCTTGAAATACTAACGAGTCACATGACACCAGGGAGGGAAAATGGCTAATTGGGCGCAATTTGGACATTTTCATTTAGGGGTGTACTCACTTTTGTTGCCAGCGGTTTAGACATGAATGGCTGTGTGTTGAGTTATTTTGAGGGGACAGCAAATTGATACTGTTATATACACTGTACACTCACTACTTTATATTGTAGCAAAGTGTAATTTCTTCAGTGTTGTCACATGAAAAGATAGAATAAAATATTAACAAAAATGTGAGGGGTGTACTCACTTTTGTGAGATACTGTATAATTGTATATACTCTGCATTCAGTGTAGTCTATGTATACAGTGTATACTCTATATTAAGTCAATGCAGGCAGTGTAGTTTATATAACACAGTGTATGGAAGTGGTTAAGGGGAACCCTGCGCCAAAATTTAAAAATAAAATGGCGTGGGGTCCCCTCAAAACCCATACCAGGCCCTTCAGGTCTGGTATGGATGTTAAGGAGAACCCCACGCCAAAAATAAAAAATAAAATAGTGAAGGGGTCGCCCCAAAATCTATACTAGGCCCTTCAGGTAGAATTGGAATTGAATCTAATCTAATCTTTCCTGTTTGACAGTTTGCACTGCTATATGCGAACCGATCTGGGGGTGTCATTAACTTTGTATTGACACTCCCAGCAGTTCACACAGGGCAGTGTGAACTGCCTGCGAGTCAGGTGTGATGTGGGACCAGCACACCAGGATCTCCAAAATTGGGTCCAAAACTTTAAACACATAGTATAAAAAAAAATAAATAGAAGCGACCTTTCGGAGCCACGCAGGACCCCTTCATCAGGCATGTCCTGCGTGGCTCCAAAACGCCACTTTTATTTATTTTTTTTGATACTATGTGATTAAAGTTTTGGACCCAGTTTTGGAGATCCTGGAGTGCTGGTGACACCTCTCTCATGATTGCAGTCGGTTCCAGCCATTGGTCATTTGAGTACCCAATCTAAGATACAGCCGTGTGTGTTGGTAATATTGCATTGGAGGTGTGATGTGGGAACCCGCAGTGGATTTGCAGGGTTCCCGCATCGCACCAATGCGAACTGAGCCTAAAGCAGCTGAAATGCATCTCGTCTGGACATTTACTTATTCCAGTTAACAGCCTTCTGTGGTTGGCCTCAGGCCATTAAAATTGTGATACAATTGGATTGATTTACTATAAATGGAGAGTGCAAAAGCCGATGCAGCTGTGCATGGTAGCCAATCAGCTTCTAACTTCAGCTTGTTGAACGAAGCTTTGACAAAAAACCTGGAACCTGATTAGTTTCTATGCAGAGCTACACCGAATTTTGCACGCTCCAGTTTTGGTAAAACAACCCCAATATGACGGAGTCTTTCTTAAACAACAGGTTGATGACTGCCCAATGCAAGAAGAAGCAGGGCTGGTCCAGTATCCACATGGCACCAACAGCCAACCAATATGGACTGCACCTTACAAGCCCAATACAGAAAAGTATACTGTAGATGACAGGGAATATCCACAACTGAATAGAAAAAAAAACAGGGTGTACAGCCTTGTGCTTTATACATAATCAACCATTTAATGATTAAAAGCAACGTTTTCGCACTCACAGACATCAGATTTACACATGTCTATAACATCTTGGATTGAGTAGATGTAGACTCAGTGGCGGCCCGTCCATAGGGGGCGCACAGGTGCCGCCCCCCTCAGCAGTGAAATAAAATAAAATGTAAAAAAAAATGTTTTTTTTAAAAAGGCCCTTTAAAAAAAATAGAATTTTTTTTCCTTTAAGTGCACTGTGTTCGAGCGCCAGACACAGTGCACTATGGGATGTGCCACATCAATGCAATAACGAGATTGCAGACGAGGATCTTCATTTGCAGGATTTTTACCTGCTTTGTGGCACATTCTATCACGCCAAACAACTTCCGCCCGTAGTATCACTATGGGCGAGTGCTTTGTTCTTCAAGTTAAGACGTTACTCTGGCACCGGGAAACTGGAAGTGACGTCAGAAGCTTCGTGGAACGCACGCCCCGAGCAGAGCTGGTAAGGTTCTAATAGGCTGCAAAATAGGTGAACTGCGAGCGCCATGCTGGGCACTCGCAGTCCACTCAGCTGTGTTAGGAAGGCGAATGACTATTCGCTTTCTTAACACTGAACCGCCTCTCCGCCAATCAGGTGCTCAGCTCTGTTACCTGATTGGCTGAAATGACAGGCGCCGTTATTGGACGCCTATCAGGAGGAGAGGACGGGAGATGAGGCAGGAGACACATGAAGGACCCCGCTCATCGCTGTCACCCACTGCCCCACAGACATAGGGTAAGTGCCGGGTAGACGGCGAGAAGGCAGGGGGGCACACTGGCAGCACTTAATGGGCATACTGGCAGCATTTAATTAGCATACTGACAGCATTTGATGGGCACACTGGCAGCATATCATGGGCAGTTGGGCACAGTGGCAGCATTTAATAGGCACACTGGCAGCATATGATGGGCAGTTGGGCACACTGGCAGCATTTAATAGGCACACTGGCAGCATATGATGGGCAGTTAGGCACACTGGCAGCATATGATGGGCACACTGGCAGCATTTGGCAACATTTGGCAGCATTTGATGGGCACAGTGGCAGTGTTTGGCACAGTAGCTGCGTTTGATGGCACAGTGGCTGCATTTGAAAATAGATCACAGGAACATTAGGTAGTGGATGTGCATGGATTAATTTTGGGAAACAAGGATAATGCACTAGGATGTGCATCTTATGTTTTTATGTTTTACTGAGAGGGTGACCATGTGATTATAAAGGAAAAAAAGGCATTAAAAAAAGAAACCAATGAAGCCACCACATCTTAAGGCCCCTTTCACACAGGCCTTCCGATCAGGTCCACCTGTCAGTTTTTCCGGCAGACCTGATCAGATGCTCTATTCACTCCTATGTAGCGGCAGATATTAGATATTACAGCTGCTTGCAACCAAGAACTAGGCAGGACTCATTTTGGCTGCTGAACTGGAACACGAACTGCTTTTTTTTAACAAAAGCACACAGAGATATACACTCAGGGGACAATCCCCCCTCTTTTGCATAATGGAACAGGCGGGGTAGACTTTACCTCCACCAGTAGCATGACACAGGTGTATTCAAACTTCTAATCAGTAGACTGTCTTTGGTAGGGGCTGCTGGAGAAACCCCCCCTCCCCTCTCACAGCTAAGCCACAGAGACATATACATCCCCTAATAGGTTGCTCCCAAGGTAGACACAAACAATAGAACAATGGGATACAGCCACACCTCAAACTGTCTAGTAAAGAGTCTACAACAGTATATGAGACACTATATATACATTTGTGGTTGAAGCCCTCTGGCCGATATGGGTATGGACAACATTAGACTTAACATAAGACTTACAACATGAAATGGACCTGAAGTGTGCCCTGGTTTGATGGACGGTATACCAAAATAAGGGGGCATACCCAAGGTTGAGAAATGGATGTTGTGAAGAGAAATGAATTGTGAAATGCCCTAAACAGGGGATGGGAGGGTGGGTATTGCGCACAGGAAACCGACGAAGAGCACAGGCGAACGGGCTGGTTAAATACCCCCCAGGCTCCTCCCATAAATTCAGGCCACCATACTGGCCTTCTTACTTATGGTTAAAGCCCTCTGGCCGATACGGATATGGACAACATTTAGACTTAACATAAGACTTAAAACATGAAATGGACCTGAAGTGTGCCCTGGTCTGATGGATGGTATACCAAAATAAGGGGGCAAAAACATTCAGGTAGGGATATAGTTTTTATTAGCTTCAGTTTATTTATTGAGCAAGTTTGCTGAATGCCTGTGCCATCTCCACTTGAGGATTGGGGATGTACCAGGTGAAGCAGGCAGACTTTCACCTGCCTAGTCTCTTAATGACATGGTCTGGGACCCCATGGCGGGATGCAGCCGAGGCCGCTCCAATGCGGAAGGATTACTGGCTGGGGTTGAGGTGTAGGTTGCGAAGAAGAATCCTTACGTGTTTCACAAACTAACAGGCACTCAAAGGTTTGACCAGAAAAGGTAGAAGGGGACTAGAGTCCGGCTGTTCAGGCAGGAGTGACAGTAGGCGATTTAGTATGGTAACTGGACACCAGATATTGTTAGTTTTATAGAGGTGGATGTCTACCCCGAAGCCTGCCTTCTGTGTTTTAGAAACTGCAAGGTGGAGGACAAAATGGTCTTGGTAACGGGCAAATTTTCTCCTGCCAGTAAATGCCAGTAAATGCCAGTAAAAGTAAAAGGTTGCCAGTAAAAAATATGGCTGTGACGCTCGGCTTGGTCCGGAGCCGGCTGAGAACATCCGAGTGCCTTCTACAGTGTGATCGGGCGGCTCTGGCGGAGGCGGTGCAATGGAGCCAAGCAGAGCGGCCGGAGCCTCGTGTGCGGGTCGGCGGTATGGGAGCAAGACAGTCTGGGACTGTCAGTGCTGTTTTGAATGGAGTGGACTGAAGGGACCACTTGGCTTGGAGAGAGACTGTCACTGTGACTCAGGAGGGGACATGTTGTGTCAATTAGGTCTCATCCTCATCTGTACTGCTGCACACTGCTGTCAATGTCACTGTGAGAGTCAATTTTATGTGTGTGTGCCTGATAGGGATGAGCTTCGTGTTCGAGTCGAACCCATGTTCGACTCGAACATCGGCTGTTCGGTCGTTCGCCGAATTGCGAACGATATGGGCCGTTCGCGCCAAATTCGTGTGGCGCGTCACGGCCCATAATTCACTGCGGCATCGCAGTGCATTGCTGGCTGATTATTGGCCAAGCATGCACTATGACCCGCATGCTTGGCCAATCACAGCACCGTCAGTAGAGAGAGCTGTAATTGGCCAAAGCCAGGGTGGCTTTGGCCAATTATGGCTCAGGGGATTTAGTACACACCCCACACTATATAAGGCCGCCTGCACGGCGGCCCTGTGTAGTGTGTGTTCCGGTGTGCTGAGAGATAGAGAGAGAGAGAGACAGTGTCATTTGATTTGAGTTAGATAGATTAGGCAGAACAGTCAGTCAGTTAGCTGCACTTACAGTGTATTGTGTATATATATGCATCCCAGGTGTTGCATATATATATATACACTGTATTCAGTTTAGCTAGATCCGTTCCTGTTATCTTCTATCTAGACTATTTACATTTAGTGCAGTGTGTCCTGCTCACAGTGTTCAGCTAGATCCGTTCCTGCTATTTACATTCAGTGCAGTGCGTCCTGCTCACAGTGTTCAGCTAGATCCGTTCCTGGTATTTACATTTAGTGCAGTGCGTCCTGCTCACAGTGTTCAGCTAGATCCGTTCCTGCTATTTACATTCAGTGCAGTGCGTCCTGCTCACAGTGTTCAGCTAGATCCGTTCCTGGTATTTACATTTAGTGCAGTGCGTCCTGCTCACAGTGTTCAGCTAGATCCGTTCCTGCTATTTACATTCAGTGCAGTGCGTCCTGCTCACAGTGTTCAGCTAGATCCGTTCCTGCTATTTACATTCAGTGCAGTGCGTCCTGCTCACAGTGTTCAGCTAGATCCGTTCCTGGTATTTACATTTAGTGCAGTGCGTCCTGCTCACAGTGTTCAGCTAGATCCGTTCCTGCTATTTACATTCAGTGCAGTGCGTCCTGCTCACAGTGTTCAGCTAGATCCGTTCCTGGTATTTACATTTAGTGCAGTGCGTCCTGCTCACAGTGTTCAGCTAGATCCGTTCCTGCTATTTACATTCAGTGCAGTGCGTCCTGCTCACAGTGTTCAGCTAGATCCGTTCCTGCTATTTACATTCAGTGCAGTGCGTCCTGCTCACAGTGTTCAGCTAGATCCGTTCCTGGTATTTACATTTAGTGCAGTGCGTCCTGCTCACAGTGTTCAGCTAGATCCGTTCCTGCTATTTACATTCAGTGCAGTGCGTCCTGCTCACAGTGTTCAGCTAGATCCGTTCCTGGTATTTACATTTAGTGCAGTGCGTCCTGCTCACAGTGTTCAGCTAGATCCGTTCCTGCTATTTACATTCAGTGCAGTGCGTCCTGCTCACAGTGTTCAGCTAGATCCGTTCCTGCTATTTACATTCAGTGCAGTGCGTCCTGCTCACAGTGTTCAGCTAGATCCGTTCCTGGTATTTACATTTAGTGCAGTGCGTCCTGCTCACAGTGTTCAGCTAGATCCGTTCCTGCTATTTACATTCAGTGCAGTGCGTCCTGCTCACAGTGTTCAGCTAGATCCGTTCCTGGTATTTACATTTAGTGCAGTGCGTCCTGCTCACAGTGTTCAGCTACATCCGTTCCTGCTATTTACATTCAGTGCAGTGCGTCCTGCTCACAGTGTTCAGCTAGATCCGTTCCTGCTATTTACATTCAGTGCAGTGCGTCCTGCTCACAGTGTTCAGCTAGATCCGTTCCTGGTATTTACATTTAGTGCAGTGCGTCCTGCTCACAGTGTTCAGCTAGATCCGTTCCTGCTATTTACATTCAGTGCAGTGCGTCCTGCTCACAGTGTTCAGCTAGATCCGTTCCTGGTATTTACATTTAGTGCAGTGCGTCCTGCTCACAGTGTTCAGCTAGATCCGTTCCTGTTATCTTCCTACTGACAGGCAGGCTTGTCTGGTTACAGTATATAAAGCTACCTTAAGAAAATTACAGGTGTTCTATTTGATCCTATTAGTACCACGGTCAGGCAGCTAGACTATTTACATTTAGTACAGTGTGTCCTGCTCACAGTGTTCAGCTAGATCCGTTCCTGTTATCTTCCTACTGACAGGCAGGCTTGTCTGGTTACAGTATATAAAGCTACCTTAAGAAAATTACAGGTGTTCTATCCCAGCTTAGTGCAGCTACAGGCCATTAGTATGTCTGGAAGGCCAAGAAGGAGAGGCAGACAGTCACAAGCCAATAAGAGAGGGCAAGCAGGCTCTGTGTCTAGTGCTGGTCGTGGAGACGGTGCATCCTCATCAGCACGTGGCCATGGGACACGCTTGGCCTTTTTTTCGGCAGCTGGCCGTGTTGAGCCGCAACATGCGGAAGACTTGGTCGAGTGGATGACCAAGCCGTCCTCATCCTCCTCATCCTCTCTCACCCATGCCCAGGGTGCTTTGTCTGGCAAAGCAGCGGCCTCTTCCCTCAGCTCAATGTCATCAGTGACTCCTTCCCTAGCTCCACCATGTCCTCATGAGGATTCCCTCGAACTGTTTGACCACAGTGTTGGGTACATGCTCCAGGAGGATGCCCAGCGTTTGGAAGGCTCTGATGATGATACTGAGCTCAATGAAGGCAGTAACATGAGCACGGACAGAGGGGGTGCCCAAGAAGGACAGCAATCTGGCAGTCATGCTCCCCCTGCTGCAGCATACTGCCAGGTTTGCTCCAGTGATGAGGAGGGAGGGGATGATGAGGTCACTGACTCAACGTGGGTGCCTGATAGGAGAGAGGAGGAGGAGGAGGAGGAGGAGGAGGTGGCACATCACCAACTAGGCAGGATGCCCTCCAGGGGCCAGCCTAAGGGCAGCACATTGACTGCATCACACCCCAAAGCTCCACATGTGCAGGGCGCTGCAGTCTCTGCGCGTTATTCAAAAAGTTCTTTGGTGTGGGCCTTTTTTGAGACGAGTGCATCAGATCGCACCGCTGCTATTTGCAACATATGTCTCAAGCGTATCTCGCGTGGCCAAAACATCTCCCGCTTGGGTACCACATGCTTGACCAGACATATGTTGACCTGCCATGCAGTTCGTTGGCAAGCGTATCTAAAAGACCCACACCAAAGAACAAAGACGATCTCTCCTTGCTCCTCATCAGCTGAGATTTCCAACCCCACTAGACCTTCAGTCCTCTCTGAGACCTGCAGTGAGAGGAATGAAGGTGTAGAATTAGGTGTGTCACAGCCAAGTACTTGTGGGCAATCTGCTTTTGGTACACCGACGTCAGATTGTACCAGGCAAATTTCCCTGCCCCAGCTGCTGCACCGCCGAAAGAAGTTTGCTCCCAGCCATCCACATGCCCAGCGGTTGAATGCTAGCTTGGCAAAATTGCTAGCACTTCAACTGCTGCCTTTTCAGTTGGTAGACTCTGCCCCCTTCCGTGAGTTTGTGGAATGTGCGGTTCCTCAGTGGCAGGTACCCAAACGCCACTTTTTCTCACGGAAGGCGATTCCGGCTCTCTACCGGCATGTGGAAGGCAATGTCCATGCCTCGCTGGACAGGGCGGTCAGCGGTAAGGTGCATATTACCGCTGACTCATGGTCCAGCAGGCATGGACAGGGACGTTACTTAAGTTTCACGGCGCATTGGGTGACTCTGCTGGCAGCTGGGAAGGATGCAGGACAAGGTGCAGTAGTGTTGGAGGTTGTTCCGCCACCACGCCTCCAAAATGCTGATTGTGACACACCTCTCTCCTCCACCCCCTCCTCTTCTTCTTCCTCCATGGCCTCTTCCTCGGAACCAGCGGTGCTCCGTAGGCGTTCAAGGGGCTACGCAAGTACGCAGGCCAAAAGATGCCATGCGGTGCTTGAGCTGGTGTGCTTGGGGGACAGGAGCCACACTGGGGCAGAGGTTCTGTCAGCTCTGCAGGGGCAGGTTCAGAGGTGGTTGACGCCACGCCAACTTAAGGCAGGAATGGTGGTTTGCGACAATGGCACCAACCTCCTCTCTGCCCTCCGACAGGGACAACTGACCCATGTGCCCTGTTTGGCTCACGTCCTTAACTTGGTGGTGCAGCGGTTCTTGGGCAGGTACCCGGGCTTACAGGATGTCCTGAGGCAGGCCAGGAAAGTCTCTGTGCATTTCCGCCGGTCATATAATGCCAGTGCTCGGCTGACGGACCTCCAAAAGGAGTTTAACCTGCCCAAGAACCGCCTAATCTGTGACATGCCCACCAGGTGGAACTCGACGTTGGCCATGCTGCAGCGGCTGCACACGCAGCAGAGGGCCATCAATGAGTACCTGTGCGACTATGGCACCAGGACAGGGTCAGGGGACCTTGGTTTTTTTTCCCCACGCCAGTGGGCCATGATCAGGGATGCATGCACTGTCCTGTCACCATTCGAGGAGGCCACGAGGATGGTGAGCACTGACAGTGCATGCATCAGTGACACTGTCCCCCTTGTCCACCTGTTGGAGCACACGCTGCGTGGAATAATGGACAGGGCACTTGAGGCAGAACAGAGGCAGGAAGAGGAGGACTTCCTTAGCTCTCAAGGCCCCCTTTATCCAGACAGTGTTCCTGCGTGCCCGCCGATCACACAGGAAGAGGACGAGGAGGAGGAGGAGGAGGAGGAGGAAGATTGTGTCAGTATGGAGGTGGAGCCTGGCACTCAGCATCAGCAGTCTTTAAGGGATCAGTCCCAAGGAACACATGGACTTGTACGTGGCTGGGAGGAGGTGGCTGCGGACGTTGTTGTCCTTAGTGACCCAGAGGACTCCGGACCGAATGCCTCAGCAAACCTACGCTGCATGGCCTCCCTGATCCTGCAAAGCCTGCGTAAGGATCCTCGTATTCGTGGTATCAAGGAGAAGGACCAATACTGGCTGGCAACCCTCCTTGATCCACGTTACAAGGGTAAGGTTGCGGACCTTATCTTGCCATCGCAGAGGGAGCAGAGGATGAAACATCTTCGGGAGGCCTTGCAGAAAGGTCTGTGCAACGCGTTCCCAGAGACTGGGAGGTTACAAACTCCTGTTTCTGGACAACGTGTTGCTGAGGCTTCGGTCAGTCAAAGAAGGAGCGGTGGAGAAGGTGGCCGTCTGACCGATGCGTTCAGACAATTTTTTGGTCCGCAGCCCCAAGGTATGATCGGTTCCAGCAACCATCGCCAGCGTCTGTTTTACATGGTGCAGGAATACCTAGGGGCAAGATCAGACTTGGACACCTTTCCCACCGAAAATCCTCTGGGTTACTGGGTCTTGAGGATGGATCACTGGCCAGAGCTTGCACAGTATGCAATTGAGCTACTGGCCTGTCCTGCATCCAGCGTTCTTTCGGAACGCACATTCAGTGCTGCTGGAGGCGTGGTAACCGATCACAGGGTGCGTCTGTCCACCGACTCGGTCGATCGGCTGACCTTCATAAAAATGAATCAGTCTTGGATCACCACCAGCTACCAAGCACCTGATGCAGATGTAACCGAATAATTTTTTTTGAAATCTCAGATCCCTTCAAAGACTGCCTATGCTGATGCTGAGTGACTATCCCTGAGTAATTATCCTCTTCCTCCTCAATCATCACGCTGATAGCTTGTAAGAACATTTTTGGTTCTGGGCGCCACCACCAGTGCCTAAGGCACAATTTTTCAGCCCCTGTTTAACAGGGGCGTGTAATTACAATTTTTGATGTAATACTTTGCAGCAGGGCTCGTTCCTGCATTCCAACTAGAGTGTCTGTGAGGGGTTGCAGTGTTGTGGCACCAGCACCAGTGCCTAAGACCCAATTTTTCAGCCCCTGTCTAACAGGGGCGTGTAATTACAATTTTTGATGCAATACTTTGCAGCAGGGCTTGTTCCTGCGTTTCAACTAGAGTGTCTGTGAGGGGTTGCAGTGTTGTGGCACCAGCACCAGTGCCTAAGACCCAATTTTTCTGCCCCTGTCTAACAGGGGCGTGTAATTACAATTTTTGATGCAATACTTTGCAGCAGGGCTCGTTCCTGCGTTCCAACTAGAGTGTCTGTGAGGGGTTGCAGTGTTGTGGCACCAGCACCAGTGCCTAAGGCCCAATTTTTCTGCCCCTGTCTAACAGGGGCATGTAATTACAATTCTTGATCTAATATTTCACAGCAGGGCCCTGTGAGGGCTTACAGTGTTTTGGCCACAGCAACACCTAAGGCCCAAATTTCTGCTGAGTATATAGGGCAGGACCCTACTTTCAAACATCTAACTTACAAACGACTCCTACTTGCAAACGGAAGGAGACAACAGGAAGTGAGATGAAATCTACCCCTAAGGAAGGGAAATTCTCTCCTGTAAGAGTTAATATGGGAAAACAATTTCTCCTTTCCACTGATGCTTTCCAATCCTTGTTCCACAAAAAAACCCAAATTTTCAAAAAACATTTTTCATTGGGACAAAAAAGTGAGGTGAAATCTTCTGAAGAGGAGGAAAGACGCAAAACAAATGTCACAGGGGTGATAACCCTTCCCTATGTTTTCCAAAAAGCTTAGAAAAGATTTTTTGGCTGGAGCTAAACACATTAAAAATGTTCAAAATTACAAACAGATTCTACTTAACAACAAACCTACAGTCCCTGTCTTGTTTGCACCGCCTGTATACTGCTGTTCAGAGTATATAGGGACCTTTCCTTATTTTAATTTGGGTGCGGGGTTCCCCTTAATATCCATACAAGACCCAAAGGGCCTGGTAATGGACTGGGGGGTACCCATGCCGTTTGTCTCACTGATTTTCATCCATATTGCCATGACCCGACATGACATTAAACCCGCAAGCAGTTTTAAATGAGATTTTTTCCTTTAAAAATGACATTTGGTGCAGGGACTGTTCTAAACATGGGAAACACGCGTCACTTTACAGGCATACTATAGACACCCCCCAGGTACGATATTTAAAGGAATATTTCACTTTTTTTTTTTTACTTTAAGCATCATTAAAATCACTGCTCCCGAAAAAACGGCCGTTTTTAAAAGTTTTTTTTGCATTGATACATGTCCCCTGGGGTAGGACCCGGGTCCCCAAACCCTTTTTAGGACAATACCATGCAAATTAGCCTTTAAAATGAGCACTTTTGATTTCGAACGTTCGAGTCCCATAGACGTCAATGGGGTTCTAACGTTCGTGCGAACTTGCGGTCCGTTCGCGGGTTCTGGTGCGAACCGAACCGGGGGGTGTTCGGCTCATCCCTAGTGCCTGACCATTCTAATTTCTTGCCCTCCTGAGTCCTGTCCCAGAGCTACTTATTTACTATATCGAAAATAAAATAAGAAATAAGTTTTTGCCTTATTATTTACCTTAAATCATATTGCTAATTGCATATTGTATATGTTTGTAGCCTAAATACTCTAATTTGCACTTAAAATTTTTGATTTGGAACTTTTGGAAATGCCAATAAACACTTGGCTGTGCCAGTAAATTTTGGGTGTTGTGTCAGTAAATTTCAATCTGGTAGATTGGCAATACTGGCCGGCGGGGTTGCTGCAGGTGAACTCGCCAGGCCACAAGAACCCATAGTAGGCCAGGTATATGGCCGTTTGTAGGACCAGGCTGGAGAGAAGACCAAATGGAGAAGTAGTCAGGATGGTGGACATATCCCTGAAGATGGCACTTGTTATAGGTTGGTGTTTGGCATCGGTTGATGTTTCTGGATGCCGCGTAGGATGGCTCGGATCGCGTGGGATGTGAACAAGGATGGTTTTGCGGGGTCTCGTAAAGCCAGAAAATATTGGATGCCGGCTAAGTATAGCCGTATAGTATTATGGGATAAGGCCAACTATGTATGACAATACTAGATAAAGGCCAGTATGTGCTTGATGTCTGTTGTTTTCTCGAAACAGAGTACGAGGAATTTGTTGAAGGCGTTCCAAGCTGTTCGGGTAAAGCCATGAATCAATAGTATCTCTGAAGGCCAGGGTCCTGCAAACCAATGGTGGCCAAAAATTGCAGCGAAGCCTGTGGAGGCTGCTGCATCTGTCACTACCTGTGGTGATAGGGATGATATAGAAGGTATAAACAAGGATATACCATTCCAGGTGGAAAGGAACTCCTCCCACATAGATAGGACCACTACTGCCGCGGTGTCCAAGCTGAGGATCTGATCGGGGTCCTGTGGGTGTGAGAGAAAGACCAGGAGATGTGACACAAATAACCGACCCTGGGGAATGATCCGCATGGCAAAATTAAGCATTCCTAACAGGGATTGCAGCTGCTTCTTGGTACACCCCCTAGTATGGGTGAAATCTTGGAGGACTGTCCTGATGCGGGTCAGTTTGTTGAGGAGCAGGCTGGCCTGCATGGAGCAGGTGTCTAGGTTGACTCCGAGGAAGTTAATGGTGTGTGCTTGATCGTCAACTTTATGTTCGGCATTGGGAACATTGAGACTCCCAAATACATCTCTCAGTTTGTCGAGGTCTCCTGGGGGCACACTGGGCTGTTCAATTAACAAGAAGTCATCCAGGTAATGGATGACTTCTTGACACTGTGCTTTTGCAATAGTATGCAGGTGAGGGACTGCGCGAAAGTGTCGAAGAGCCAGGGGCTACTCTTCAAGCCAAAAGCCAGTTTAGTGGCGAAATAGTATGCCTCTTTCCACTTAATGCCATGCCAGCACCAAAGGGACGAGTGGATAGGCAGGAGCTTGAAGGCTTCCATGATGTCGGCCTTGGAGAGCCAGGCGCCTGTGCCCGCTTTGATGACAGCTTGAATTGCCATATCTACAGAGGCGTACTTTAGGGAGAACTCCTCAGAGGGGATTAGGGAATTGAGACTGGGAATGTGGGAAGAATGAGGCGCAGACAGGTCGTACACCAAACGTAATTAATTTGAGAAATTGCCCTTGACAAGCCCAATAGGGCTGACTCTCCAAGTATTGAAAGGAGGCTAAGTGAAGGGACCTATGATGAAATCTCACTACAGTTCTGGCCTGTACGAGCTGGTCTATGGCCTGCTCGTCAGTGGCCGCTGAGCGGAGGTTCCTGCATTCGTTGGTAGTGTGGGGCACAGAGATGAGGCCGGTGTGAAATCCTGCTGTGAATCCCTGGATAAGGAAGGTGTCCAGGGAGGGAGTGGGGTGTGAAGTGAGGTAGAGCCCCAGCCACAGGACATTGTCATGATTTCTTTTGTTGCTTGACCTCGTATAAATTCCTCGGATGTGCCCTATGGCATAGGGTGCAGATGTGGAGCAGACGGCATTGGCTGAAGTTGCACGACCCATAGTTAAAATTGTTGCAGATAGCTGTTCCTCCTATGGTCCGAACAGGGTGTCCAAACTTGTCCACCTGAGGCATCTTTACAGGGGCCGACGGGCCTTGAACTGCACCGGAGGTGGAGGGGAACTCGAAGGGGCATCTGACTGTAGCACTGGCGCACCAGGTGGCGGTGTGGGTAGAGGACTGGCAGATATTGCACAGCAAAGTGACGGCAGAGCAGCTCTGTGTCCATGAGGCTCCAATTGGTGCTCGTCTGAAATTGTGTGAGCTGCTGCCTTAGCAGAGAAGGAACGATGATAATCATAGAATGAAAAGCCTCTGTACTTATAGCCCAGGTCTATGACAGTCTGAAGGTATAAGTCCAGCTCTTCCCTCCTGCTGGGAGAAGCTGAGCATAGGAAATACTCAGCGTGCCAAAGGCCAATATAAATTCTGGGATGGACAATTTACGGTTGAGCCTGGTATCTTTGGCCTTAAGGACCACTGACACGTCTCCCCAGGTGTAAGCTTTGTTCTCTGCCAGATCATGGACCAAAATGAGGAGAGAGTCAAGGTTGATGTCCCTGCCGTCCAGGATGTCCTTTCTAATGCTGGCTGGAACCAAATGGGATGGGTAGACAATGGGACTCCACCCTGTGGTACCTGCAGGAAGGGGTGTCAGGACCTGAACTGTGTTTGGGTCAGGGATAGCAGTGGCCAGGCGAGCCTCCAAGAGTGCCACTCTGGTTTGGACATCCATGACTGTGGTAGACAGAGATGACACCATGGTGTGGAATTGTGAGATGGCAGAGGATACTGATTGGATGGACGCCTGCTGGTTGCTGCGCCCTGCTATGGCTGACGGAGGGAAGAAGATCCTGAAGAGATCGCCCTTCCTGGCTGTAGTGGGAAAAGGTACATCTCTGCGCTTCAGTTCTGCTGTCAATTTTGGGATGGTACATCCCCTGAGGGACTGCACGCTACCACTCTCTGAGACCGGAGAAGATGACAGAGGGGCCGTGAGGTCTTCACTGCCGACCTGGGACATGGCTCTGAGTGACTTGTGCCCTAGATACGATGTCCTGTCTTGGGGGTTGAAAGTTGGTCGACCGGAACCTATTGAGAGTGATATAAAATTCAAGTTAGCTTCTTTTCCCTAAAATAAGCATACGTACCCAGCTCGTGCTCTTCTTTTTTTTTTTTTTTCATACTTGGGGGGAATATCGTCCAACCTGGTGCAGGGTGGACCTACTGAACTTGTCTGACCTGGAGGAGAAATGAAAGATGACAACTGGTGAGGGGTTAGACTACCTAAGTTGGAGAAGTGATTTGTAATGTGTTTAAGCGAATGGTGCATGAATTGAAATAAAATGAGCGAAATGTTTATGCCTTGATAGAGGCACGAATCGATGTGTCGTGACTGCGACAGCAGTCGAACTGTGGGGCACGGTATGAAATGAGGCTAAGTCAGCTGAGGCCTACCAGGATGAAACAATGCCTCTCGGATGACCCTAGGATTCGATCAGGTTGCGGCATGTGATAATGAAATGAATGAAATGTTTGCCTTAGATTGAAGTGAATGAAAATGTCTTGCCATGACAGAGGCACAAATCGGTCATGCCGCAGCTGCGACTGACAGCAAACTAGACCCTGGAGCATGTATTGAAATGAGGAAAAAGAAAAAACACTAGTGCACACCAGAACAAATCGGTGCATCACGGATACGACTGGATTCGGATCGGAGCGCAGTACGTAACAGTGAAATGCATGAAATGTTTTGTCCTGACGGAGGCACGGATCGGTCGCATCGCAACTGTGACTGACAACGACCGGACTCTGGAGCATGTACTGAAATGAGGCAAAAAACAACTGGGGCACACAGGAACTAATTGGTGCATCGCGGATGCGACTGGATTCGAATCGGATCGCGGTACGTGGCAGTGAAATAAAATTGATTGCCATGACAGAGACACAAATCGGTCGTGCCGCTGTTGCGACTGACAACGAACTGGACTCTAGAGCATGTACTTAAATGAGGCTGAAAAATACCTGGGGCATGCCGGTACGAATTGGTGCATCTTGGATGCGACCGGATTCGTATCGGAACGTAATACATGACAGTAAAATGATGTGCCATGACAGAGACATGAATCGGTGAGCCACAACGTGCAACTGACAACGAACGTGACTCTGGAGCATGTACTGACTGCCGTAAACAACTGGGGCATACCGGAACAAATCGGTACATCGTGGATGCGACTGGATTCGAATCAGAGCACGGTACGTGAGAGTGAAATGATTGAAATTATTGAAATGTTTGAAATGGTTTGAAAGGTTTGAAATGTGTACAGAAAATTTGCACATGACATCGATTTATCTGTGGAGCATAAAACAGTGAGACACGACTAAATGAAGCTGTGTCTTCGCGTCAGTGTGAGGTACGTAAAAACTAAGAAATGTTTGGTATGATAACGTTGCAAGTGATTGGCAGACGCTGCGGCTATGTGTAGGGTTTTTATGAATGATTCGTAAGTTGATATCGAGGTTTAGTGACAAGATATCTAACAATGCATGAAATGAATAGTCAACTGAAAACCTTACCTGCGACAGCCGAGCCAGACGCGTTGTAAGTAACTGCGAACGGAGACGAGAGCCTCGAAAAACTTCAAACACAGGAACTCAGGGACGCTAATGAGTTTTCAAAGAGTCGGCCTAGTGAAGTGGTATCGCGCACAGGAAACCGACGAAGAGCACAGGCGAACGGGCTAAATACCCCCCGGGTTCCTTCCATAAATTCAGGCCACCATACTGGCCTTCTTACATATATATATATATATATATATATATATATATATATATATATATATATATATATATATATATATATATATATATATACAGTATATACAATATTCCAGTGTGGTTGTACATTAAGTCTGATTAGTGCAGATCAGACTGGGGTTCTCGGTCACCATGTGCCCCTAATAGACACAGGGTCGGGGGAGCTGGTCAAGGAGTTGTCAGTGCTCTCCATGGTAAGCTGGGTTCCACAAACCCCCCTGCCTCAAGTGACTCCAGTCACACACCTCAGTTAGAAAGAGTGTCATTTCTGAAGCCTGTTAAAAGTAACTTCATTCAGTATTAGTACCAATAAAGCCCAAGCGGGGTATTTTTGTAAAATGTACCATCATCTATTTGCAAAATTATGAAGTAGATGGGAGTCTGAATTATTTTGCATCAGGCTCTCAGTATGTGAAAAACAGTAGGAAGCCTGCAATGAGCATGCCTTGGAATTCCTCTCATGCATCACAAGAGGAGGTTATCAGTAGTGATGAAACAAACACGCTTGGGTTCCGTTCGAGCAGGGTTCAGCAAAAATGTTTGGCTGTTGTTCAGTGCAATTCATTCCACGCATTTGCAGGGGGAATGGTATCTTGGAGCTCCCCTATTGTTAAATGTGACTTCTGGAATCCGATAAGCCCCAAACCTGCAAACCCCCACAACCACTGGGCCAGGGTTGTGGGGAAGAAGCCCTTGTTTTCATCAGCATAGAGACAAGCCAGAGATTCATGCCCATTCAACTGAGTGGGTACAGTGACATCACAGTTTTACAAGGACTCGGAGATGCCTGCACCCACTGGTGTCCTTAACAACCATTGACGGTTGAAAGCTGTAATTTATAATAACAGATATAGTACTGCTATTATACAAGACGTTTGGCTCCTGTTGAACAGGTAACCTGGACTGAACCTTCAGCTCATCCTTAGCAATCCACTAAAGCAATGGCTAAATACAAATGTAAGTGCTGAGAAGGTGTACTGTTCTCTTTTAAACTTTGATTTTCTGTTTTGTAATCATTTTAGGGCAGGCTGGATGCAAACAAGATTAGGAGGTTTGTGCAGGTTGAAGGCAGAATCAAAATTTGTGAGTAATCTGTGTTGTAGCCAAAATCAATCCAAGAGCAGTGTGGCCAAGCAAACAGCAAAGACCTTTGATCAGGTCAGGTTGAATGTACTGAAGTCTATGTAAAGAAAACTGTATGTAAACCCAGTCATTAAAATCTCATACAAACTTTAACACGTTAATGTAATTTCAAACACATTTTTTTTTAATTTTGCAGCTTTTATTAAAACAAATACCCAGTGATTCAGCTATGATGGACCTTGTTAAGGCACTTCCCGTTTTAGACAACTCAGAGCGTTGGAGAGAAGACGTGAGTGCCGAATGTCAGAAGAGTAAGGTATAAGGTAAATAAGAATCCTTTTTCAATGTTCCCAAGGCAGAAACAAACAATTAAATCTTGCAGTGCAGGGGTAGCCCCACTAGAAAGGTATTTTATCTTGTCCCTTGAGTTCAGCTTTAACCACTTGCATCCCAGCTGTCATTTTTAAACAGTGGCTATTTATCCAATTGCAGTTTTAAAACAGCACCTGGACTCTGCCAGCATGTTGGCTGGAACTGCCAACTGTTCTTTAATGTCATCCTTGTACTTTGCAGAAGACAGTTGAGTACAAACAAAGCTTTTTCCTTGGGCACAGCAGCGGGGGATTGACAATTCTGAACCCACTTCCAAGTACATTCTTCAAAGGAGAGATTAGCACAAGGATGTTCCCTGATCTCCCACCACTTTCCATCCTGACAACTGCCATAATGGTTCTATGCACCCAGGAAGGAGAGGCAAACCTGGGGGAGAATTTAGCACAGAGCTCAGTATACTGAAAGAGATCTGGTTAATTACATTACCACTCCCACCTGTGTGATGCAACACAAGCAAAAAAAGCTGACAATATTGAAATTTTTTTTTGTACTTTCTGTTATAAAGCATAGCGAATAGGAAATGTAAAAAATCAAATTTCTTTATCAATTTAGGCTGATATGTATTCTGCTACATATTTTTGGTAAAAAAAATAAATAAATACGCGTATATTGATTAGTTTGCACAAAAGTTATAGCATCTACAAACTATGGGCTATATTAATAGAATTTTTATTTATTTATTTTTTTACTAGTAAACAGGCGATCAGTGACTTATAGCGGAACTGTGATAATGTGGTGGACAAAGTCACTATATAGCTAGTTACTCCCTGTGGTGTAGTGGTTGGTCCTTTTGACTAGCAGCAAAAGGGTCGCTGGTTCGAATCCCAACCATGACAATACCTGTCTAGAGTTAACATGTTCTCCCTGTGCCTGCGTGGGTTTCCTCCCACACTCCAAAGACATGCTGGTAGGTAATAGGCTCCTGTTTAAAATGGCTCTAGTGTGTATGAATGTGAGTTAGGGACCTTAGATTGTAAGCTCTTTGAGGGTAGGAAATGACTGCGAATGTACAATGTATGTGTAGAGCGCTGCACAAATATACAGCGCTATACAAATACCTGAAATTAAATAAAATAATAAATAATTAAGCCATTTAAGATCTCAATTATGCAAATGGAAAATCACGGACATGCATTAGTGAATTCCAAATTGGCATAGTGGAGGTTCAATAACTGGCAATTGCTAACGAGTTTCCTATATGGAACTGCACTGCAGTATTTAGCTATGATTATGTGTGTACATGTATGCCAATAAACTGTTCTTATATGGGATGTGCTCTACCTTGTGTGCGGGTATTTGTTTATATTAAAATTATTGTGCATAGTTTGTTTTCTTCTTTTGCTAACAAATGCTGTTCCAAATAATTTTTACAGAGTAATGTCTGCTATTTGGTAAGGTTACCTGTATTGAACATTTACAGTTACATACCTGTTCTATGGCTTAGTGGTCTGCACTCATGAGCAATAAAGCTCTTAGGTTATGAGTTCAAATCCCAACCATACTAACACCTAGTTCACTAGTGTTTTATTGTTTTTGTTCCCCAAACAATACTACTTTTTCTAAATACCATACCATTGCATGCAAATTATGGAAACAACTATGCTGATGTGGCAGTGGCGATTAGGCTATTTTCAGCATATTATGCTGTTTAAAATTGAAACAGGTGATACCATGTTTGGGATTTGAACCCGTGATCCTGGTTAGGAGTGCAACCACTAAGCCACTGAGATGAGCACAATTAAACTCAGAATATACGGTAGTACCATGATTAACAAATCAACATAGATCAAGAGAATGTACAGTACATGCTCTTAAAATACAAATGCAAGATCATTGCTAAATCGTCAAAAATTAGTATATGTGACTTGTTTTGTTTCCTTTGCTGATATTCAGCCTCCCGATAGCTAGGCCTTGGCACTGAGTGAATGCATATTTGCATGCAATAGCACCAGCAGCCCCACCCCCCCCTCTCAGAATAGCAAATCCCTTAAAGAGCCGACACAAAGGGGTGAAGGATGTTTAAAATGAAACAATAAAAGGACATTTTAGTTTCAATAGAGTGTCTGGGGGGTCCCCTTAGTCTGCCTGTAAAGTGTTGCATTAGTCCCGTGTCTCTAACCTGCTGCAACAATAATGACATATGTAAACGCCAAATTATTACATTTTAATAGCTTTTCCTGGCTGAAAACCATTGCTGGCAATATAACCAAAAAACGAGCATCCCGTTGTTGCTCCCCCCAATGCATACCAGGTCCTTTGTGCATTGTATGGGTTTTAAGGGGAATCCTACGCACACATAAAGAAACGGTATGGGGGCCCAATACTGAATCCATACCAGGTCCTTATCTTAGTGCTCAGCCTAGCAGGTCATGGAAAGGAGGGGGCCAACTGAGTGACCCCCGCTCCTGAACCAGATCAGGTCACATGTCCTCAACATGTGGGGGTGTTTTGTGGTGTGAGAGAGACTCTGCCCCCCTCCCCCAAGGCACCTTGTCCCCATGTTGATGGGGACAAGGGCCACTTCCCCAGAACCCTGGACGGTGATTGTGGCTTAACGACATCTGGAAGCCTCCTGTAACAAGGGGGGCCCCAGATCCCATCCCCCTATGTGAATTACTATGGGGTACATTGTGTTTCTCACAATTCATCTCTAAAAATTGCCCACATATAAAAATCAGCAAAGTGTTGGGCAAGTCCTTTATTTACTTTAAACTAGCAAAAATCTCTTTCCCCTATGTAGATCCATTGTCAGTCCCGACGCCTGTTGCACCGGCGGACCTGGAAAGGCATGCGCTGGTTGGTACTTTCACAAGGGGGTAGGGCCACTAGGTGACATAACTAGCTTACCCCACCCCTACCTATTTAACAACTGACAGATGGAGGAGCAGACAGTTGGTGGGTAGCTTTTGCTGTGGGCGGAGCTTATGTTTTTTATGCTAATTTTTGGGGCCCGGCGGCTGTCGTGCTTGATGTTGGATTTTCAGTGGTGGTATTTTTTGTAGATTTGCAACAATTAATACAAGTTAATAAAGTGTTTTTATTTGTGTGTGCACCTTTAAAAAGGATATTTGACCATATATACATTAGATAATATATTTACAGGAACATGTACAAATGCAGGAAGTCTAATGTGCATAGAAAGAGGTAGTAATGTGTGTGCATGTCCAGGAAGTGAATGTATGGGGAGGATCACTACACACAACAGTCCACCCCCCCCCCCAAAAAAAAACAATCTAACTAGTACATCCCCCCAAACCCAGGGAACAAGACCCCTCCCACACTTACCTTGCAGATCAGCAGCAGCTCTTCATGAGAGAAGAGCGACCTGGTCATTGTCTTATATCCTGAGCAGCAGTACATTTCCTGGGGGCATGTGCATGTTCTTTCCCCTTTTGCGGTGATGCATTTCCGAGTCAGAAGCTGGCCCTGCAAAATAGCCCCGGAAGATTTTAGCCCCTTCCTAACCAGTGCGCTTTTTGCGATTCGGCAATGCGTCGCTTTAACTGACAATTGCGCGGTCGTGTGACGTGGCTCCCAAACAAAATTGATGTCCTTTTTTTCCACAAATAGAGTTTTCTTTTGGTGGTATTTGATCGCCTCTGCAATTTTTATTTTTTGCGCTATAAACAAAATAAGAGTGACAATTTTGAAAAAAATGCATTATTTTTTACATTTTGTTATAATAAATATCCCCCAAAAATATATAAAAAAAACATATTTTTTCCTCAGTTTAGGCCGATCATATTCTTCTACATATTTTTGGTTAAAAAAATCGCAATAAGCGCTTATTGATTGGTTTGCACAAAAGTTATAGCGTTTACTAAATAAGGGGGAGTTTTATGGCATTTTTATTAATATTTTTTTTTTTTACTAGTAATGGCGGCGATCAGTGATTTTTATTGTGACTGCGACCTTATGGCGGACATGTCGGACATTTTTGACACATATTTGGGACCATTGTCATTTATACAGCGGTCAGTGCGATTAAAAATGCACCGATTACTGTGTAAATGACACTGGCAGTGAATGGGGTTAACCACTAGGGGGCGGGGAGGGGTTAAGTATGTCCTAGGGGAGGGATTACTTACTGTAGGGGGATGGGCTAGCAGTGTCATTACTCTGATCACTGCTCCCGATGACAGGGAGCTGTGATCAGCGATACTTGTCACTAGGCAGAACGGGGAGATGCTGTTTACATCATCATCTCCCCGTTCGTCCTCTCCGTGAGGTGATCGCGGGTATCCCCGCGGCGATCGAGTCCGCGGGACCCGCAACCCGACTCACGGAGCTCCCGGCCGGCGCGCTCGTACCTGTAAGTCCATTTGCCCAGCCGTGCCATTCTGCCGACGTACATCGGCGTGCGCCGGTCGGGAACCGGTTAAAGCAGAGTTCCACCCGTTTCTGTGTTTATTAAAAGTGAGCAGCTACAAGAAGTGTAGCTGCTGACTTTTAATAAACACACACTCACTTGTGCCAGGGTCCAGCGATGTGGCCGCGCCGGCATCACTACTGTGGGCACCCGGCTGTGACAGCTCGCAGCTTCATATCCAGGTGCACACACGCGAGTTCTGCTGTGTATTCTGAATGGCCCTGCAAACTTCTGGGACCTGTGGCCCAAAAGATTGCAGGAAGGGAGGGGCTGCCTGGGGGGAAGAATTTATCCCTTCTCAGACTTTCAATGATATTTCAGTTTATACATGAATTTTTTAAGCAGTTTAAAAGCAGATCATCTTCAAACAATATACCACATATTTAAGAACCATTTAGGCTATCATATCATGCTTGAAACATTATTTCCAAGTGCAATTCCTGTGCTTTTACCATGACTATTGATTTAGATGGTCGCTGTTGTCTGCGACCTAGCGTGAATTTGGTTTTGTGATTCGTTTTTCACAAGCAATATAGTGAATTCCATTTTTGCGTAAATGTACCCAGTTTTAGCCATTTGTGACTATGCATTCGCACATTCGGCGGGTAGGCGCTATAGTAAATAAACTCCACATAGATTTCCAATGGGCAGCATCTTAACCATTCTTCCGCCAGTGCTCCCTGGTAATTTGTCTTTAGTGGCTGTTCACCAGGAAACTGTGGCACTGTGGACTAGAAATGAACCAATGCAGCCATTAACTGTATCAGTAATTTTAACCACTTCAATTCAGGGCATTTTCACCCCCTTCCTGCCCAGCCCAATTTTCAGATTTCACTGTTGCTACAATTTGAATGACAATTGCACGGTCATACAACACTGTACCCATATGACATTTTGATCATTTTTTTCCCACAAATAGAGCTTTCTTTTGGTGGTCTTTGATCACCTCTGTGTTTTTTATTTTTTTGCGCTATAAACAAAAAAAGACTGACGATTTTGAAAAAAAATACAATATTTTTTACTATTTGCTATAATAAATATCCCAATTAAAAAAAAAAACATATTTCTTCCTCAGTTTAGGCCGATATGTATTCTTCTACATATTTTTGGTAAAAATTGCAATAAGCGTATATTGATTGGTTTGCGCAAAAGTTATAGCACCTACAAAATAAGAGATAGATTTATGGCATTTAAAAAAATTTTTGACTAGTAATGGCGGTGATCTGCGATTTTTGTCAGGACTGTGATATTGTGGCAGACAGATTGGACAGTTTTGACACTATTTTGGGACCATTTACATTTATACAGTGAACAGTACTATAAAAATTCACTGATTACTGTATAAAAGTCACTGATCAAGGGGTTAAATGTGTTACCTAGGGAGTGATTCTAACTGTGAGGGGAGGGGACTGACT
This sequence comes from Lithobates clamitans, assembly GCA_037952925.1. Classification (NCBI taxonomy): domain Eukaryota; kingdom Metazoa; phylum Chordata; class Amphibia; order Anura; family Ranidae; genus Lithobates; species Lithobates clamitans. Next base: position 81,351 of record JBBGZY010001365.1, on the reverse strand, counting down.
AGGGGAGGTGACCAATCGGTGTTCCTCTGTACTGGGAACACACAATCGGTCTCCTCTCCTCTGACAGGACATGGATCTGTGTGTTAACAGACACATAGATCCACATCCCTGCTCTGTGACCGGCAATCGTGGGAGCCTGGAGGACATCGTGGCCGCCAGGCACGCTCACAGGCCCCCGAAAACACGGCGGGCGCGCACGCGCCCTCTAGCAGCCGGGAAGCCAAGGACGTCATATGACGGTCGCCCAGGATGAGAGAGCCACCCTGCGGCCGTCATTTATCTATACGCAGGATGGGAAGAGGTTAAAAACAATAAGTTTCATCCCAGATTAGTATGCTCTCTCCAGACCATCTCTCTGGTCTCTCCTGCTACCGTCCATATGTTTGCTACTATTCGTTACTGACCTTTAGCTTGTTCCTCGACTACGCTTCTGCCAGGCATGCCCTGGCCATCGGGACTACAGGGAGTTTCCCGGTGGGCCGATGGCTCAGTGGGCTGGTTTCATGACAGCCTGCCAAATTAATCGCTGCGCTACTCGCTGTACCGCTGTACTGCCCATGGCTAGGTACTCAGCTTCCGAGCGCAGCGCGGTGCCCTTCGGCTCTTTTTGCCCCCGCTCGGCGCTTTCAGAGCACTGCACACATCTTCGGCCACCTCCAGCCCACACTCGTCCTTTTCCGTGTCCACTCGTGTCCACTCGGCTTCCCCCGCCCCCCTCCTCTCTGACAGCTCTTCAGCTTCAGCCAACAAAACTCGGCTATCTCCAGTGGCCCCTGCGGTAATGGTTGCTGTGAGTTTAAATGAGCCGGGGCCGCCGTGTGATGTCCTGAGAGCAGCCGACAGGCAGAGAGGTCCCCGGAGCAGATGAGGGAAGCCGGAGGATGACGGTGCTGCAGGAACCCACCCAAGTAACCGGCCGGCCCGGCACAGCCATTGAATACTGTATATAGCAAAGGATGTGGCGCTAAATAAAATAACATAAAAAATCAATTTTGGTGAAAATAATGATTCAAATAATATGCAAAATCCAACATAGCTAAAAGTTCATCAAAAGTGTCAATTAATATTGAAATGTACATACAAATATTTTCAGCAAAAAATTCATATATAACACTCTTTTTTCACTTTAATACCATAGACATAGTTGGGATATAATGGTTTTAATTATAAGCATGGTTTATATATGAACTTTTTGCTGAAAATATTTTTATGCACATTTCAATATTAATTGACACTTTTGATGAACTTTTAGCTATGTTGGATTTTGCATATTATTTGAATCATTATTTGCACCGAATGGATTTTTGATGTTATTTTAGTTAGCGCCACATCCTTTGCTATATATTCAATTTATCTGTGGGTTTGTGGTAACCTGTTTGATGTTGGCAGCTGCTCACTACTGCGGTTAATCAAAAATTGGTGTGCGCATTAGTTGTTTTAAAATATATAATGCAGAGCCAGGCTTCGGGCAGGTGACAGGGGGACACCAGGGGGTAGAGGGGGGCTGGAAAATACAAGACAACCAGGGGGCCCACAGAATGAAGAGGCTCCTGTGGGAAAAAGGGGTCCTAAGGAATGAAAGGGGTGTTTGAGATGTAGGGGCCCTATCAGAATGACCTTATGGAATGAAGGGGGTCCCCAATGGGAAGAAGGACCCTATGGAATGTAGGGGGTTGTATGGTATGTAGGGGGCCTAGAAGAAGGACCCTATAAAATGAAGGGGACCCCAAAGGGAAGAATTGGTGTTATGGTTTCTGCATCAGTCTTGATGACATCAGAAGACCTTGGAGCATGGGGGAGAAGACTCTGAGGACCAGTCTAACAGGATGGAAGATCAAGTAAGCAAATCTTCCTTTTTCATGCTGCCTGGACCTAAACAAGCCCTTGCAGTGTGGGCACGATTTTATTGTCACATGAGGAACTTACCTTTGAAGCAAAGCCCTCCAGCAACGTGCTGTCACTGCTGCTGGGGGCTTCCCTCTTCACCCGGTCTTGCTTCTGGGTTTGCGTGCTACTGCTATGTGGATAGCCGGGCCGTGATGACATAACTCTCATGCAAGTGCGCAGCATACTGTTTTTGTGTGTGTTTGCAAAATTAGAGTGGGCCGGTTTGGATGAAGTCCAGGGCCAAATTTCTTTCCCAGTCCAGCCTTGGCTTCTGCCTACCTGCTTATCTGCTACTGGACCCCGGCTTGCTCAGATCCTGGTGGGGTGATCCTGAAGACTGTGACATTGTACTAAGATGCAGCAAAACCTGCAGCAGGATCTCTGGTGAATACCGGAAACTCATCATCCTCTCCTGGAGGAAAGCCAAGGCTTTGTCTTTGTTGGCCTGGAAAGCGCTGAGATCCTATCTTTGGAACCACTGACATTAGTAAGGAGGGGACATGGGGAAATGGCGGGTGGACACATCTTGGTCATGGAGACCTTTTAAGCCTTATTTGACCTTTTTTGTTATGGGACAAAGAGGGTCAGCAACATCTGGGGATCACTTCCCCTTTCACGTGTTGTTTTTGGGAGCACAGAGAACAACTTGTCAGCCACTGTGGGAAACACACAGCAAGAGTGTTTTGAGTCTGAGAGAACTCTATATGCTGGATATTGATAGGGAAATCCCAGACCTTAGGGGTTTCCAATAACATTTTGACTGCTGAATAACATTCAAAAAGATGTATTTAAAGCGGAGTTCCACCCTAAAGTGGAACTTCCGCTCATCAGATTCCTCCCCCCCTCCGGTGCCTCAATTGGCACCTTTCAGGGGGGAGGGGGGGGCAGATACCTGTATAATACAGGTATCTGCACCCACTTCTGGGAATAGCTAGCCGCAGCTAGCCGCAAATGCCCGCCCACCCCCGTTGTGTTCTGGGAAATACACAGTTCGCACAACACAACGGGGACCAGTGTAGACCCGCGCATGCGCAGTAGGGAACTGGGTAGTGAAGCCGCAACGCTTCACTTCCTGATTCCCTAACCGAGGATGGTGGTGGGGGCAGCCGAGAGATGAGCGATCGATCGGCTTCGGCTGCCGACATCGCTGGATCCTGGGACAGGTAAGTGTCCATTTATTAAAAGTCAGCAGCCGCAGTATTTGTAGCTGCTGGCTTTTAATATTTTTTGTTTAAGTGGACCTCCTCTTTAATATTCAAGCCTATAGTTTTAGCCATAGGCAGGGAGAACAATACAGTAAGTACATGGTGACATTCAATATAATTGTTCTGACTGAGGCTGGGGGCCTAAGTACATTTTATACTCCATACAAAGGTGGGGGCTACCTTGTAAGTCTCTTTGAAGTCCTGATTAACTTGTTTGTCATTTACATTGCTAAACAGATGGTCAATTAACATATACTTCACTTCCCAATCTCTGTGGGAAATCAGAGCTAAACCTTTTTACAGCTGAAGGTGTGAATGGCATTTGACCACAACCAAAAACAGCTGTTATATTATATGACTTCTAACATAGTTGTATCAAGTATATCTGGTTAATCAGAATACATGTTTTGATAATCATAACTAAATGTTTGATAAATAAATAGCTATTCCATTTACCCTATCAATATTATATAAGACAACGGGGATTAAGCACTTTATTATCAGTGTTTGGACTTCACTTATTGTTTTTAAAATATTGCGTTTATAATTATGCATATTTGGATTATTTGAACACGTCGCATTGTTGTTAACTTTAGAAGCAAGCGCTGTTTTTCCACAGAGAACACCATTCCTGTGGATTTTATTTTACTGTTTAACCAATAGGCTTGAAACAGCAGCTGCACAATCACAGTATTATTAGAGATATTTTTTTTCACAGTTGGCGCTAGTGTATATAATTTTCATGAACTGTTAAGGTCTGACTGACATCCAAATATGGAGAACAGGACCGTCCTTTTCACTCAATGAGTAGGGCAAAACTTAAATGATACAAACATGGCACTACATAGGTTAGAATTGAAACTGCATGAACACCCATGGCCTCCAATATTTCTCTGCTTATGACACCCAAATCTATCTTTCTAACCCTCAGCTCACCCCATCAGTCTCCTCATGCACAACTAATTTGCTAACAGACATATCAATATAGATGTCACACCATTTCCTCACACTCAATCTATGCAAAATTGAGCTCATAATGCCAAAAATGCACCAGTAAATACACCTCAGACGTCCCTACAATATATTTAAACATGATTACAATGGTACAGATCATCCAAAAATGTTTAATAAAATGAATAAAAGCGTAAAAACAAACCAACTAACGTGCATAAGGAGATAACACTAGCATCCAAGAACTCTATGCATCCCTGCACATCATCAGGGGCTATAGACTCTGTGGTAATCTAGCCTTATACAATTGGAGGGCTGACCTGTATATATCCATGTATATAGGGAGCAGTCAAAATTAAGTTTGTGACTAAGACCTTAAAAAGGGCAGGTGTGGCCAAACTGCATAGTGGAAGGGGCTTAACATGGGATGGTGTAATAAAATATGGGAAAGGGGATAGCAAGAGAGAGAGAAGGGGAAGAATAAGAGAGGGGAGTGGGATGGTAAATGTAGGAACTAGAGAAAAAAGAAAACAAGAGAGAAGAGGGGGAGTAGATATGATAAAGGGGGAAACAGACAGGGGGTGAGAGATTGGGGGGAAACAGGGGGACAGATCGAGTGGGGTAGAGAAAGGGGGGAGAGTTCTACATTTATTACCAATTATGGACTCCAAGCATGGTGTCCCCCACTGTCCAGCAAGGTACACATAGCCAGCATACAAGCTGACTTGACAGCTGCAGTCTGTAATTAGATTCTGCTGCATCCCTCATCAGGGCCAGTAGCAAGCATCCATTGTTTGCATCCAGATCTAATGCCCTCACAACTAAGGATGAGCCGAACAGGCTCGGTTCGCACCAGGACATCCGAACAGGCAAAAAATTTGGAAGAACAAACGAACACCATTAAAGTCTATGGGACACAGACATGAAATATCAAAAGTGCTCATTTTAAAGGCTTATATGCAAGTTATTGTCATAAAAAGTGTTTGGGGACCCGGGTCCTGCCCCAGGGGACATGTATCAATGCAAAAAAAAGTTTTAAAAACTGCAGTTTTTTCGGGAGCAGTGATTTTAATAATGCTTAAAGTGAAACAATAAAAATGAAATATTCCTTTCAATATCGTGCCTGGGGGATGTCTATAGTATGCCTGTAAAGTGGTGCAAAAATTGAACAAAAAGGTCTGGATGGCCGAACTCCAATGAAAACAATTTCTTTATTGTTATAATAAATCCATGCAGCAAGGATAAAACCACTAACGCGTTTTACACCGTTATAGCAGGTGCTTATCCATAGCTAAATTTTAAAATAATGACAAAGACATATATATATGCAAGCATGCAAAACCATAAATTGGTGTAATTAGGCATGGTGCACGCCCACTACATGTGACACAATGCTCTCAGTTGATATAAAGGTGAGTCAGCTGGAATTCCTTCTCACATGATCACAAGGTTAACTCTTCCGACAAAAATAAAGACAAACAAGCCAAACCCATGAAAGATATATAAATAAAGACCAAAAATTTTGCAGTAATGCATGCTTAACATAATTAAACCACCTTAAATAGGTGAAAAACATCCCACTCAAGAAAGTCTTCTAAGAACAAAAAATTGCTTTAAAAAAAACTTTCATAAACATATGTGTGCATATATGTATATGTAATTTGATAAAAATGCCTGTAGAGTTTCCCAGCAGAGGCACCTGTGCATGCCTAGCATTAGAATTCTCATATAAACATGTAAATGTATAAGGAGAAAAATATATAAATGTTGCTCTTGTGCATGCACAGGTAGGTAAACCCAAATTCTGTTAGATTCCCATCACGCATCACAGCATGAAAACACTGCTATTAACCCTATAATAACAAAGCCAGATAATTGCATGCAGACCAAACTTTCAGCTGCAAACAACATGTTCATGGTTATGATTCAATCAATTAGGTACATATATACAATATACCTCCTGTAGACATCAAAATCACCTATCAAACACACATATTGCAACATAAATTCTAGAAAGAATGAACACATACAAGAAAGCAGATAGATGTGATCATGTCAGGAAGAAACTGTCAAAGACATATGTATATAGAAACATTTTATCTAATCTTTTAGAGACCATTTATCTGTCTGTCTCATCTAAAATGAATGTGACAGGGTTGCTTGATAGACATTCTGTATAACCCTGTGCCGACTGTTTAGATGTCTTCCAGTCAGATGTCATTGGCTGACAGCATTATACTCTCCAACATACGGCTGTTATAATTAAAAGCCTCCATATTCACATTTGAGTACAATGGCATTAAAGTGTAGAATGTATACGCATTATTACTCATAAAAATGGGAAGTATCCCATTCGTGATTCATTCCCCCCGGTTTTCTGGTGTTAAAAAAGAAAATCCAGTATACCTCTCTTTTACATAATATTCTAAATTTGTCCCCTCCTCTGACTGGCAAAGATATCTCCTCAACAACCTGGATCACTAAACTCGAACTATTTTTCTGGTGTACCAGATTCCAATGATTGGCTACATTGGTATGGCTTTTCAGAATGTCATACAAATGATCATACAAGCGATCACGCAATCTGCGTGTAGTGCGCCCAACGTATTGTATATGATATGATTGGCATGTTATAATGTAGACCAGATACCTCGTGTTACAATTAACAAATGTGGTGATGCTAGACTGTTTGTTAATAGAGGTCGCTTGAACCGTGTCACCTCTGAGAATGTAGATGGAGACAAGGACAACCATTGTGTCCATATCCAAATGTGCCTTTTAACTGCAGCCAATGTCTACTAGGGCACTTACTGGTATGCAGAATTGGTGATAAAGTGCCTCCTAATGTGGGAGCTCTGCGAGACAGTCTTAACCCCATCAGCAAGAATCTTTGCATAAATCGGATCATTAAATAATACCAGTAAATGCACGTTCCTGGTTTTATAAAATTCTGTACTGGAGTGGAAAAAATCGGTGTGGAGGAAAAGGCAGATAAATTACTATTAGGTTCCCTGTCTCCCCTATTGATCTTCTTCTTATCAGGATTTTCTTGCAACAATTTTGCTCTTGGCGTTTTGTTAGCGATATTAATCGCTCTGTTTAGTATGGAGTCATAATAACGCCTTTCCTTAAAACGAGAAAATATGATTTTTTATTCCTGTGTGTATTCTTTGTCATTACTGCAAATTCGTTTGAGACGCAAAAATTGGCCCACTGGTATCCCCCGCAGGGTATGTTTTGGATGATTGGAGTCTGCTCGTAAAAGTGCATTTCCTGCTGTAGATTTTCTGAAAAGGCTAGTGACAATTTTAGACGTGACATCCAAAAAATCTATTGAAATTGGACTCTTGTGTCCTGTAAACTTCAAATTAAGGTCATTGTCATTTAAATAAGCCACTAACTCTTTCAAACTATCAGCTTCTACTGAAACTATAAATATCAGGTCATCTATGTAGCGACCATAAAATAGTGTATTTGCCGAAGGGGACTACCACATGCAAAGATCTCTCCCACCATCCCATGTATAGATTGATCCAGGGACGGGGAAAAAACAGGCTCCCATAGAGGCCCCACATCTCTGCAGGTAGTAGTTCCCACCGAACATGAAAAAATTGTGTGTGAGAAGATATTCCAAGCTGAGAAGAATAAATTCCTGATGTGCCAGGGAGTATCCACTGAATTTGGACAGAAAAAAAGAGACTGCCTGTAGTCCTAATGAGTGAGGAATGCATGAGTATAGACTGGTGACATCACGTCACCCAGCTATACCCATGTCTCCGTTGACATGAACGGGCGACCCCGCCTTCTTCTGACGTCTCATGGCATCAGAGGGGGCTATATAACAGCTGTCATTGAGAAGAAGCGTCACTCGGCGCGAGCCTTCCATGGAGGTGGAGGTGTTGTGGGTTTTTTTCCCCCCTTTTTTCGGCTCATCGGGCAGCGTGATAGAAGATGAATGGACATCGCTGGACATTTTTATTTTTTTATCTTTTAAGAAAGGACTTGTCCCCAAGTGTCTCCTGCCTTTTTTACTATTTTTGACACTTTTTTTGTGAAATGGTAGGGGTACAATGTAACCGGAGGGGGGGGGGTCCGGATCTGGGGGTCTCCTTGTTAAAGGGGGCTTCCAGATCCTGATAAACTCCCCACCCTCATACCCCCACAACCACCGGGCAAGGGTTGTGGGGATGAGGCCTGGTATGGTTCAGGAGGGGGGGCGCTATCTCATACCCTGTCTTTTACTGCAGCCTGCCAGGTTGTGTGCTCAGATAAAGGTCTATTATGGATTTTGGGGGTGCCCTATGGCATTTTTTTTTATTTTGGCGCAAAAAAATGGCACAGGGGGGACCCCTGCGCCATTTTTTTTAAAAATTTGGTGCAGGGTTCCCCTTAATTTCCATACCAAACCTGAAGGGCCTGGTATGGATTTTGGGAGCACCTCCATGCAATTTTTTTTTACATTTTTGGTTCGGGGTTCCCCTTAATATTCATACCAGACCCAAAGGGCCTGGTAATGGACGGGGGAGGAACCCATTCCATTTCATCTATATTGCCGAGACCTGACAATTCATTACAGTTGCAAACGGTTTTCCTTTAGAAATGTAATTTTGCTGCGGTACTGTTCAAACACAGGAAAACTGTGCCCCTTTACAGGCATACTATAGAAACCCCACAGGCACAATATTTAAAGGAATATTTCATTTTTATTGTTTCACTTTAAGCATTATTAAAATCACTGCTCCCGAAAAAACTGCAGTTTTTAAAACTTTTTTTTGCATTGATACATGTCCCCTGGGGCAGGACCCAGGTCCCCAAACACTTTTTATGACAATAACTTGCATATAAGCCTTTAAAATTAGCACTTTTGGTTTTTCATGTTAGTGTCCCATTGACTTTAACGGTGTTCAATGGCTTCCGAATTTGCCGGGAACATATATTGTTCGGTGTTCAGCGCACGTCCGAACAACCAAAGTTCGGCCCGAGCATATGTTGTTCGGACGTGCGGCGAACCGTTCACCCATCCCTACTCACAACCAACTCTACAGGCATGCAGCTATGCATAATATCATTGCACACCAAGGGAGGTTGGAGTTTGGGCACACAATCTCAGCTGCCAACTCCTATCTCTGCCCACTGCCTGTCAGACATGGAACACAGAGCTGAGATAAAGTTCAGAAACGTCCTCCTATCTTTGTGTTACAGGCAGTGTAATAGAAAAAATCTAGGGAGGTTGCAGGCGCATTGAAGAACCATGGGAAGAGAACACAGAGTGTGAACATGCCCTGCATGCCCAACACTAGTTATGCCCTTAGACAAACATCCCACCTCCCAATGGACTCAATATTCCCAAGAGAAATACAAACGCCTCACCTCTAGGAGAATGTCCGACCAAATGGTGAATGGGATGCATATACAGCTGCAGTAGCACAAGTGACAGCTGTCAACAAATGTACAACCTCCTGCTGTACAACATTACATTATTAATACATTATTAAATTGTCATAGGGCTAGATACAGTATGCTAGATATAATAATTGTACAGTAAAACCTTGGATTGCAAGCATAATTCATTACAGAAACATGCTTGTAATCCAAAGCACTTGTACTGTATATCAAAGCAAATTTCCCCATAAGAAATAATGGAAACTCAAATGATTCGTTCAACAACCATTTATTCAAAAATCCTTCAGTTTATAGTCCATATAAAAAGATTATAGCAATGTGATAGGTTGTGTAACCATAAAATGTCCATCCACAAATGTAAGCCTCCACAAGGGGATTAGAAGCAAAATCCAGCAGGAGCTACAGAGTGTAAAAGAGAAGAGATGCGCCTCTAAGTGTAGCAATATGATTACATTTAATGAAGGTACAACATTTAGCAACTCACATGGTTGATGATTAAAAGAGGCACATCTAAGCATGCAGACATCCGGGGTAAAGCTGTCCACATAGAGGGTCCTCCACACCGCCGACTCTCACCGCTATCAGTCTGCAATCGTGACTGGGAACACTACCCTGCAGTGGAGTGATCTGAAAGCGAGGCTTGAAACGCTCATGGAGCGCAGCGGGGAAGGGGCGATGTCAGTGAGGAGGATGGTCTATGTGGACAGCTTTACCCCGGATGCCTGCATACTCGGATTTGCCTGTTTTGATCATCAACCATGTGAGTTTCTAAATGTTGTACCTTCATTAAATGTAACTGTATTGCGCCTCTCTTCTCCTTAATACTCGGTTGTGACATGACGCTACTTGTATATCAAGTCAAAATGTATTAAAAAATGTTGCTCGTCTTGCAAAACGCTCTCAAACCAGGTTACTCTCAAACCAAGGTTTTACTGTATATCTATTTTGAATAAAGAAAAGAGTACAATAAAAAAATAATAGGTATCAACAATGAGAACATTGAGAATCTTAAACACAAAGGGGTGTATTTCTAAAAAAAAAATGCGTAGCTGTTCATCAAAACTGCATGTAAAATTTGTGCAAATTAGGCAAAATCTAATGTTGTTAGACTATATTCTCTGTAGATCAAATGTGTAAATAGAGAAAATACCACATTATGTTCACTAGATAGTGCTGAGTATCATAGAAAATGACAGGACAGGTAAGTGTCCATGTTTTAAAAGTCAGCAGCTGCAGTATTTGTAGCTGCTGACTTTTTAAAAAAAAAATTTCGGCGGAGCTCCGCTTTAACTTGAGAACATTCTATTTTGTCCAATTTGCACAGAACTGCTATACAAAGTTTGTATAAAAACGTTGCAATGTATCTTTCTTATTAATGAAACAGCTAAAATTCCAATCTATATTAGGGCCATGAGGAATAGGAGGGGGCATAGGAGCACAATTCATGTACCCACCCAATTTCCATCCTGGAAATCTCCCTTTTCGTATTATAGCCCCTCCAGTGTGATCCTGTTGGATCTTTACTATGAAACATTGCATAGTACATAGACACCCTGGGGGGTGTGCCATTAGTAAGAGGCACACATTTCCATATTTACGAAATGGTGCGCCGGTAACAGAGCGCAAATCCCCCAATTACTATAGCGATCTCGACGCACAGGAGAATGCAATCTGTGCGCCACTATAGACATGACACACGGCATCTCCAATTCAATATTGACAGAAGATGGAGGTGCCAATATTATGGGGTGATGTGAGAAAGTTTAGTAACAACTGCCCAAGTAACAAATATGCCCAAAATAGAATAAGAAAGTAACTTTTTCAGGGAAAGCCTGCTGTGCCTGCAAGTACGTTTAGAACTGCATGAGATCAATATAAGCAATGCGCATGTGCAAGCGGCCCTCGCGCTCATTTACATGTGTTTGTTCACTGCACATCCAAAATCTTAGTAAATGTTAAGCAACATACATGAAATTGCGTGGGTTGAACGGGCGCATCTTTAAACTTGACAATTTTTTTTTTCACGCTGGCTCACCTTTATGTGTTTTTTTAAGGAGATTTGCACACAGGTCATGTTACGTTGCCAACATGTGACATGCACCTTGTTAAAATTATGAAAAAAGACTTTCGCTCCTCTAGCTCCACCTAAAAGGGCATTTAACCCTCCCCCTCTAATGCATATGATTTATTTGGGCTAGCTTTTACTTTTAAAGGGGAACTCCACACTCCATTCTACAATGCTCTTGTCTCCCCCCTCTAATCCCTTGGATTTCCATGGGCTAACTTTTGCTTTTGCACACTCACCTCTATTCTCAAAAGGCTGTGAGCTGCCTTCACCAATCTCAACCACATCCTTTTTCAGAGCATACAACAGGGCCAGCTAAGAAAGGGTCGAGAAGAGCGATCACCCAACACCCTCTTGAACCATACAAGGCCACATAAACTCAACATAGCTGGCTGCCTTTGGGGCATGTTTGGCTCAGCCCAATACCAACCACAAAGCACCTTGTACCCACTAGTTTAAAGGGGCTTTCACATTCCATAAAGCCCCCTGTCTGCAGCCCCCCACAACCCCAGCCTAGGGTTGTGGGGAAGAGGCCCTTGTCCCCCTGAATATGGGAACAAGGTGGATGACTTTAGGCCCTCCTGCCCTCAAGCATCCATCCCCCTTTCATGTGCTGGCTTGCTGTGCGTTTGGCTAGGGGTTTGTTAGTGTGTAGGAGGGGCACAATATTTTTTTAGTTTGGGGTGGTATTTTTCACGTGGGGGTTCTCATTTTAAACTTTAAAGTGGTTTTACACCCTGTACAACCACTTTTACCTACAGGTAAGCCTATATTACGGCTTACCTGTAGGTGCTGGAAATATCTCCTAAACCTCCACGGTTTAGGAGATATTTATAATAAAGCTGTTCACCTATGTCTACGGCGCATGCACACTTTAGAAAGGGCAGATCGTGCTGTTTCTAAAGGGGGTCATGCCATGACTGGCGGCTCCTGCGCATGTGCGGGAGTGACGTCACGCGACTCTGGCCAGTCACAGAGCCGGAGGTCACGGCCCCGGAAGGAAGAGGGGGGAAGATGGACACTTGCTGCTAGTGGGGACAGCGGTGACATTGCAGGCTTCGTTTTCAGGTAAGTGACAAATAATGGGCTACTATATGGTGCATAGTAGCCCATTATGCTTTACCTTTGCAGGGCAATACACAGGAAGTAAAACCCATCAGGGTTTATTTCCTCTCTAACAGACCCAAATGGCCTTGTATGTATTGGGGGGGGGCAGGCTATTTTTTGTTTTGGGTTAAAATTTTGCAGCTGCAATGTAGATTTTTACGTTTTCTCTAAAGCCGTACATCTTTGAAGTAGCATTTTGGATACATGCTACAGATGCCCCACTTTACAGGCAGAGTAAGCCCCCCCCCCCCCCGAGTTACTAGCTTTTAATTAATTTTGCATTTTTAAAGGCACTTCTCCTTGTTTTGTTTTTGGGGTTGTCCAAATTGGTGACATTGATATATGTCCCTCAGGGTGGGACCTGGGTCCCCATACCAATTTTCATCCCAATAACTAAAATATAAGCAAAATATAGCAAAGTTAACAAGTCAGTTCCCACAGACTGCAATTATATTTGTTGTATAACTTTTGCCCATGTTAGGCTCTTTATTTGCCCCCCTGGAGCAGGGGGTGTTTGTCCCATCTGTAATTTTGTAGCATGCTGGATGATGTGCTTAATTTTGGATGGGGGGTGGCTTATTTTGTGCTAGCTGCATGTGGGTTGTTCTAGGCATGCTCAGGGACTTTGTTTTTTTGCTGTGGCTTTTGGTGTTGTCAGAAACCATGAAATCAGACCGAGACAGATGTACAGTTAAATCACACTTGTTTAATAATAAAAGTAAAATAGAACAAACATAGTCAAAACATAGCCAGAGTTTGGCAACCAGAACGGATAGTCAGCCAAGCCAGAAAGTCAGGGACCAATGTAGTGGAACAGCAAGCAGGATCTGGAGCCAGAAGGGATGTCAGCCGAGCAAGTCTTTAAACAGGAACGCAGGAGATAGTCTCTGTGATGTTGACCAAGGCGAAGGCAACTGTGTAACTGTGAGTAACTGTGAAGAGATAGGAGCTGGCAATTAGCAGACAGCTGAGCGGCCAGCTCTGAGAAGAAAGGGCTGAGCCCAGCCCTGACAGTTGTGTGAAATGCATTTGGGTTGGTCTGGGCATGCTTAGAGACTTTGTTTTTTTTTGTGCTTTTTGTATTTAAACAGCACTTGGATGTTTCTGGGCATGCTTAGAGACTGTGTTTTTTGGGTTAGTAATTTAAGCACATCCTCAACAGGTGTACCCACTTTGAAGTGCTGTCTCTACATTGGGTGAATTTGCATGTTGTGTGTTTCATGGACTGTGCATGTGTTTTCAATTGCCTCATTAGCACACAAACCTATGTTATATAAAGCTTGTAGATAGCATTCTTTACCTTGCCCTGAAAAGAGGCCAGATTGCTTGAGTGTGAGTCAAGAGAGTACAGTTGGGTGTTCTTGTAGAGTTTGTAACACATGTATTTTCTCTTTGTATTCTGTTTGTTATGTCTTTACTTTTGTTTATTTTTATTTTTTTTGGGGGGGGGGAGATATTTTTCACTGAAAATTTTTTAAAGTTGTCAGTGTGTGTTGTTTGTAGGTTGTTAGTTTTACTTTGATTTAATTGTCTGTGCTGCATTATTGTGTAAAATTTGCCTCAAGATGTTGTGACTTATAAATGTTTAAATCCTTAAGAGACTGTCCATTTGTGGGCGCAGTCCTTTTAACTTCTGTTAATTTCCTCTGCAAAATAGTCTGAATTCAAAGCCATATTCTGTTAGGGTCTCAAATGAACATACATGTGTTTTTTTTCTTTCCTTGCTTTTTTCCAAGTCCTGTTTTGTTGACCAATAAAATTTGTAGCAAATTTGTATGTTTTATGTGTTTTGTTATTATTATTATTATAATACAGGATTTATATAGCGCCAACAGTTTACGCAGCGCTTTACAATATAAAAGGGAGACAATACAGTTATAATACAATAAAATACAAGAGGATTAAGAGGGCCCTGCTCAGAAGAGCTTACAATCTAATAGGGTGGGGCAGGTGGTACAAAAGGTTGTAACTGTGGGGAATGAGCTGTTGGAAGTGGTAGGAGATTAGTTGGAGACGTGATAGGCTTTCCTGAAGAGATGAGTTTTCAGGGATCGCCTGAAGGTAGCAAGAGTAGGGGCTAGCTGGATAGATAGAGGTAGCGAGTTCCAGAGGATGGGAGAGGCTCTGGAGAAATCCTGGAGACGAGCATGGGAGGAGGAGATGAGAGAGCTTGAAAGCAAGAGGTCTTGAGAAGAGCGGAGAGGTCGATTTGGGTGATATTTGGAGACAAGATTGGTGATGTAGCTTGGGGCAGAGTTGTGAATGGCTTTGTATGTTGTGGTTAGTATTTTGAATTTAATTCGCTGGGTGATTGGGAGCCAGTGTAGGGATTGGAATAGAGGGTTGGCAGACACTGAGCGGTTGGTAAGGTGGATAAGTCTGGCAGCAGCATTCATGATAGACTGAGGAGGGGATAGCCTATGAAGAGGTAGGCCAATGAGAAGGGAGTTGCAATAGTCAAGGCGAGAGATAACAAGGGAGTGAATGAGGAGTTTGGTGGTTTCATTTGTTAAAAAGGGGCGAATTTTACAGATGTTACGGAGGTGAATTCTACAAACTTTTGACAACAATTGGATTTGAGGCTGAAATGACAAGTCAGAGTCTAGGATTACACCTAGTACCCTGGCGTGAGGGGAGGGCCTGATGGTTTCATTGTTGATTTTGATGGAAAAGTCATGGAGGGGGGCACGGGCAGGGGGGAATATTAATAGCTCAGTTTTAGAGAGATTTAGTTTAAGGAAGTGGTACGACATCCATGCTGATATGTCAGTTAGTAAGTTAGTAATACGAGAGGAGACTGAAGGAGTGAGGTGAGGAGTAGACAGATAGATTTGGGTGTCATCAGCGTACAAGTGATATTGGAAGCCGTGGGTGGTTATTAAGTGACCAAGGGAGGAGGTGTAGATAGAGAAGAGAAGGGGTCCAAGAACAGAGCCTTGGGGGACCTCCACAGAAAGGGGCAATGGAGAGGAGGAGACAGGGTTGTAGGTGACACTGAAGGAGCACTGTGATAAATAGGCAGAGAACCAGGATAGAGCAGAATCTCGGAGGCCAAGGGAATGTAGTTTATTGAGAAGGAGTGGGTGGTCAGCAGTATCAAAGGCTGCAGAGAGGTCAAGTAGTAGGAGTATGGAGTACTGGCTGTTGGTTTTAGCAGTTAGTAAATCGTTAGTGAGTTTTAGTAAGGCAGTTTCCGTGGAGTGCTGCGAGTGAAAGCCAGACTGTAAGGGGTCAATTTGTTTTGCAGATGCATGCTCAATCCAAGTAATGCTTTTACACTCCCTCCCCCCAAACAATTTTCATGCAACAGATTTCCCAGCTGCAGCCTAACTAGGCTGATTGACATAGCAAAACAAAAAAAGGTGTGATTTGTCTGAAAGCTAATTTCCTGGTGACTGTATGGTAGCATATGCATGGATTGTGCGTATGCTGCCATGGATAGGCACAAGGAAAGGAAAATTACAGAGAGGTAAGTATTCAGTTTTCCATTTTAGTGCAGTTGTTTTCAGCCTCAGTCCTCAAGTACCCCCGACAGGACATGTTTTGGGAATTTATCTTAGCTAAAATAGCTGTCCAAAATACCAAGCCAATGACTCAGATTTAAAGCACCGGTGCACGATGAAGGAAAACCTGCAAACATGGCCTGTTGGGGGTAATTGAGGACAGGGTTGAGAAGCACTGATTTAGGGCACTGAGCTAAAATCTAGCTCAAGACAATCCTATTCTAATTGTGGGCATTTGAGGGAAACCAAGTGAGTGTTAGAACCCCTGCTTGTCTTTTTTTTAGGTTGGGCTATGTGTCCCTTTTCTGAAAATTGTCTTCACTTCCTGTCACATAGCCAAACAGGAAGTGAGGGTAAAACACTATCAATGTCTTTCCTTGGGGACACACAGGTCAATCTAACTAGTGTCTCCATTAGGCAAATTGCACTCTAGCACTTTGTTGTGTACATCTCAAATTATTAGGTATTTTGGGGTTTATTAAAGGCAAATCCACTCTGCAATACAAGTGTACTCGCTGAAAATCTGAGGGGAAGCAATGGTGATTTTATCATCCAATCATGTAGAGATTGAAAGGTGCTGTTTTCTTTATTTTCCTTGCATGTCCCCCTCGGATCTCCAGCAACTGCACTTCCAAATGCACTTGTAGTGCAAAGTGGATTTGCCTTTAGTAAATAAAACCACTGTCAAGACTTCTAATACCTCTGCACTCTATCCCCAAGCAAAAATAAGAAATGATTTCATTTAGTTTAACTTTATAAAGACACATTCTTAGGTTCAACTGTGATGCATGTCAATGGCCCATTTAGACCTTGTTTAATAGAAAACACCAGTTCACTATAAACATTTGTTAGTCCAGTCCTGGAAATCTGCATCTGCTTTACTATTAATTTCCATAAAAATTGGGTTCCTGCAGCTAGATGCGCGACTGCTGTGTATGTGAGGTGCGCAACTGCTGTGTGCGCTGAGGTATGTACCCGTGGCGCATATCTGGTTCCCGGAAGCGATGAGCAGCACACAGAAAGGACATCACGCCCTTCCAGGAAGTTGCTTGTACTGCTGATAATTTCTTCCCACCACCATGCCCCACTCACTGTTCTCTGAGGAAGAGATGATCCTTATTTGCAAATTAAGATAATTTTTTATTTATTTTTATAGATATTTCTATAGATGTAGGTTCTTGTGTCCACCAGCAGAGAGAAGTTGGGTAGATGCCACACTCCCAATTCTGGAGGCATAATAATCGTCTAGCACAGGGGGTCTTCAAACTACGGCCCTCCAGTTGTTCAGGAACTACAATTCCCATCATGCCTAGTCATGTCTGTGAATGTCAGAGTTTTACAATGCCTCATGGGATGTGTAGTTCTGCAACAGCTGGAAAGCTGTAGTTTAAAGATTCCTGATCACTCTAGCATGTCTTGAAAAAAGGTGTTTTTTTTATGTGCCTTTTATAATGTTCAAGAAATATTGTTTGGAAAATACAAGTGGGTCATGGCACATCTACATTCCAAATTTGGTACTTAACCACTTCAGCCCCAGAAGAATTTACCCCTTTCCTGACCAGAGCACTTTTTGCACGGCACTGCGTCACTTTAACCGACATTGCACCCAAACAAAATTGATGTTCTTTTTTTCCCCACAAATAGAGCTTTCTTTTGGTGGTATTTGATCACCTCTGCGGTTTTTATTTTTTGCGCTTTAAACAAAAAAAGTGACAATTTTGAAAAAAAGCTATTTTTTTTTACTTTTTGCTATAATAAATATCCCCAAAAAATATATAAAAAACAAATTTCTTTCTCAGTTTAGGCCGATATGTATTCTTCTACATATTTCTGGTAAAAAAAAAAATCTCAATAAGCGTATATTGATTGGTTTGCGCAGATGTTATAACGTCTACAAAACAGGGGATAGAGTTATGTAATTTTTATTATGATTTTTTTTTATTAGTAATGGCGGTGATCTTACCATGAAAAACCAAAAGTGCTCATTTTAAAGTCTTATATGCAAGTTATTGTCATAAAAAGTGTTTGGGGACCCGAGTCCTGTTCCAGGGGACATGTATCAATACAAAAAAACGTTTTAAAAACAGCAGTTTTTTTTCAGGAGCAGTGATTTTAATAATGCTTAAAGTGAAACAATAAAAATGAAATATTCCTTTAAATATCGTGCCTGGGGGATGTCTATAGTACGCCTGTAAAGTGGTGCAGTTTTCCCGTGTTTAGAACAGTACCACAGCAAAACTACATTTCTAAAGGAAAAAAGTAATTTATAACTGATCGCAAGTTTAATGAATTGTCGGATCTCGGCAATATAGATAAAACTCATTGAGAAAACGGCACAAGTTCCCCCCAGTCCATTACCAGGCCCTTTGGGTCTGGTATGAATATTAAAGGATCACTAAAGATATATATATATTTTTTTAAATAACAGACATGTTATACTTACCTCCACTGTGCAGCTCGTTTTGCACAGAGTGGCCCGAACCTGGTCTTCTGGGGTCCCCCTGGGCTCCCGAGATACAGCCGGTGGCCATAGCCACTGACTGTATCACTCGGCCCCGCCCCCCGGCGTGCCGCGTCATTGGATGTGATTCACAGCAGCGTGAGCCAATGGCTGCACTGCTTTCAATCCATCCACTGTAACCAATCAACGGCCAGGCTGAGCGGCAAAGAAGATGTCGGGGGCGAGCGCGGGACTTTCGAGGGGTCAGGTAAGTAAATCGGGGGGGCTGGGGGGGCGGTATTGACTGGTGTTTTTTCACCTTAATGCATAGCATGCATTAAGGTGAAAAAACTTTTACCTTTACAACCCCTTTAAGGGGAACCCTGAACCAAAAATTTTAAAAGAAAATTGCGTGGGGTCCCCCCAAAATCCATACCAGGCCCTTCAGGTCTGGTATGAAAATTAAGGGGAAACCTGCACCAAATAAAAAAAAAAATGGCGTAGGAGTCCCCACAAAATCCATACCAGACCCTTATCTGAGCATGCCACCTGGCAGGCTGCAGGAAAAGAGGGGTGAACGAGAGAGCGCCCCCCCTTAACCGTACCAGGCCACATGCCCTCAACATGGGGAGGGTGCTTTGGAGTAGCCCCCCAAAGCACCTTGTCCCTATGTTGATGGGGACAAGGGCCTCATCCCCACAACCCTTGCCAGGTGGTTGTGGGGGTCTGCGAGCAGGGGGCTTATCAGAATCTGGAAGCCCCCTTTAACAAGGGGACCCCCAGATCCCGGCCCTCCCTATGTGAATTGGTAAGGGGTACATTGTACCGCTACCATTTCACAAAAAAAAGTGTCAAAATAGTAAAAAAGACAGGAGACACTTTAAGACAAGTCCCTATTAAAAAATAAACAAATAAAAATGTCCAGCGATGTCCATACATCTTCTATCACACTGCCCGATGAACCGAAAAAAAAAAAAAAGAAAACGCAACAGCTCCGCCTCCATTGGAGGCTCCCACCCAGTGACACTTCTTCTCAGTGACAGCTGTTATACAGCTGAGGACGGGGCCACTCGGTGATGTAAACAGGTGACCCCGCCTTCCTCTGATGTCACAAGGCGTTTTTTTATGACAATAAGTTGCATATAAGCCTTTAAAATGACCACTTTTGATTTTTCATGTTCATGTCCCATAGACTTTAACGGTGTTCGTGTGTTGGTCCAAATTTTTTGCCTGTTCGCAAGTTCTGGTGCAAACCGAACCGGGGGGTGTTCTGCTCATCCTTACCTATAAAGAGGCTTACCTTTACCCTGTTTCCCTGAAAATAAGACTTAGCGTGATTGTCAGTGCTGGCTGCAATATAAGCCCTACCCCCCAAATAAGCCCTAGTTAAAGTCCTTGTAGGTCTTATTTTCAGGGTAGGGCTTTTTTTCGGGGAAACAGGGTAGGGCTTATTTGCCATCACTGACAATCACGCTAGGTCTTATTTTCGGGGTAGGTACTGTAAAAACCTCCTAAACTTGTACTGTTTAGGAGATATCATCGGCGCACACGCTCTGAAGTAACAGCCGCCCGTGCCATATCTTCAGGGCCATATCTTCAGATGCATACTAGCTCATTATGCCTTTGTCTTACAGGTTTTTTTTGTTTTGTGTTTTTTAATCTGGTTTACAACCTCTTTAAGGTGCTAAATACGATAACTTGTTCCACTAATTCAAACAGGTTAACTAAGCATAGGAATGTCGACTCGGTCTGACAAATAGGGATGGGCGAACGGTTTGGCCCGAGTATAAGTACGGGCCGAACTTTGGTTGTTCGGATGTTCTGCGAACACCGAACAATATGCGGTGTTCGGGGGAAAATTCGAAAGCTGCCGTAACACCATTAAAGTCTATGGGACACTAACATGAAAAATCAAAAGTGCTCATTTTAAAGGCTTATATGCAAGTTATTGTCATAAAAAGTGTTTGGGGACCTGGGTCCTGCCCCAGGGGACATGTATCAATGCAATACATTGTTTTAAAAATGGCCGTCTTTTCAGGAGCAGTGATTTTTTTTAATGCCTAACCACTTCATTACCCAGCCATAGTCATATGACGTCTGCAGATGGGATCTCCCTCGGCTTTCCGCCGCTACTGCGGGCCCAGCGTGACAACCGGGGATCCGCCATGTCCCTCGGGACACAGCCAATCCCCGATGAGGTAATGAGTGGGTGGCAGAGTGTGAGAAGCATCGTGACCAGCTGTATCCAATCACAGCCAATCACTATGCAGAGCGGCGTGCATGCTGCTCGTGTGTGCTCCCGGGGGCGCGCAGCGCGGCGATCGGGGTTGAGGCTTTTCCCTCTGACAAAGCCTAGCCCGATCAGGGTAAAGAGCCAATCAAATTGGCTCTTTACCACGTGACCGGCTGTGTCCAATCACAGCCAGTCACAAATGTCAACAAACTGCAGTGTACGAATGTTGCTGGGTTCTTCTCCTCACACACCGATCCAGTGTGAGGAGAAGATCAGCTAACAGTGAGTTACAGATTACAGTTACAGTTACAGATTATTCTATTACAGAATATTCTACAGTGTCCAGATTGCCCCCCCCAATAAAGAGTACCTGTCACCACAGTACCTGTCACCGGAGTACCTGTCATCAGGGCCCAAACTCCCAAGCTTCCAGATGCCTTGGCAAACCCATTGTGGCTGCCTTCTAGCATAGGGTCAGCCACGATCCCCCCTTTCACAGCACAAGCAGGTGTGCAAGTCAACACAGAAGGTTTTTCCGAAATTAATTTTTTAAAGTTCATATTTCACTGACGAATTAGTTCAAGTTATCGTGTACCAAACCAATCTTTTTGCCCAACAATTCATTGAAAATAACCCCAGCTCAAGCTATGCCCACCCTTTTGAATGGAGACCCCTAACAGTGGAGGAGCTTAAATTGTTTTTAGGCCTAACGCTCAACATGAGTCTTACAAAAAAAAATGAAGTGCATAAATATTGGTCTACCAACCCTATCCACCACATGTCAATTTCTTTTATCTGTCATGTCCAGGTCCCGATATGAAATTATAATGCGCTTCCTGCATTTCAACGATAATTCCTGCACTGACCTCGGCCTGTTGACCATAATTTTGCCTGCCCCTTGGACTGATCTTTCACCCTGCTACACAGCGGTCTCACATATGTGAAGGGCTCCAGAATAGTGTTCTGAGTTGAGAAAACCAGTTGTTGGTTTTCTGTGTTACCAGAACAGGGTCTGGTTGTCCGGAGGCTTCTAAGAGATTTGGATGGGAGAAGCCTGTACCCCTGTCCCCATTCTTTCCTGACCGATGCCCTAAGCTTGATGGTCCTGCCTGCTTCCTGGACAAATACTTTTGCTGTGCTGACCATATCTCTGCCTGTACTAACTATGAACAGTATTCCTGCCTGCTGCCTGTTTTGCTGTCGCTGTCCACGTTCCTGCGTGCTGCCTGGACCGATGCTCTCTGTGGACCACTGCACTACTAAAACCGTAAGTAATCTTTTCTTTACCCTTTGCTCAGCAGAATGTATTTTGGTTTGTAATTGGTATGTACAGTACATGCTATGTGTTAGAAATATGAAGGTCCTTCAACAATGTGATAGGTTGGCAGGAATTTATATGTGTAATTTATGCTTCTAGAACGCCTGACGGTGCTACTTGGATGTTGGGCCTCTGTATGTGGCCAGGCTATGTAAAAGTCTCACACATGTGGTATCACCATACTCAGGAGAAGTAGCAGAATGTATTTTGGGGTGTCATTTTTGCTATGTAAATGCTGTGTGTTGGATATATCTTATAAATGGACAACTTTGTGTAAAAAAAAAATGCGGTTTCAATTTTTTTCCACATTTTCCAAAAACTTCTGGAAAAATACAAACTGTTCAAAAGACTCATTATGCCTCATAGATTATATGTTGGGGTGTTAGCTTTCCAAAATGGGGTCATTTTGTGGGCGTTTCCATTGACCTGGTGCTCCAGGGCCTTCAAAAATGTGATAGGTTGTCATCAAATGAGATGTGCAATGTATGCTTGTAGAACGCCTGGAGGTGCTACTTGGATGTTGGACCTCTGTATGTGGGCAGGCTGTGTAAAAGTCTCACACATGTGGTATCGCTATACTCAGGAGGAGTAGCAGAATGTATTTGGGGTGTCATTGCAAGTATGCATGTGCTGTGTGAGAGAAAAAAAAAATCTTCATTTTCTCAAGAATTGTGAGAATAAATTACAACTTCAAAAAACTCAATATGCCTCTTACTAAATACTGTACCTTGGAATGTCAGCTTTCCAAAAAGGGGTAATTTGGGGGGTATTTGTACTTTCCTGGCTTGTTAGGGTCTCAAGAAATGAGATGAGCCTTCAGTACATCAGATGTGATCAGGTGTGATCAATTTTCAATGATTTGCACCATAGCTTGTAGACTCTATAACTTTCACAGAAACCAAATAATATACACTAATTTGGGTTATTTTTACTAAAGATATGTAGCAGTATACATTTTTGGCCCAGATTTATGAAGAAAAATGACTTATTTGCAAAATTTTACAATAGAAACTAAAAAAAAAAAATTCTATCTTTTTTCGCTTATATTGCAAAAAATAAATAACCCAGTGGTGACTAAATACCACCAAAAGAAAGCTCTGTTTGTGAGAAAAACATTATAAAAATTTTGTTTGGGTACAGTGTAGCATGACTGAGTAATTGTCAAAGTGAGAGAGCGCTGAAAGCTAAAAATTGGTCTGAGCAGGAAGGGTGTATAAATGTCCTGTATTGAAGTGGAACAATAAAAATGAAATATTCCTTTAAATATTGTGCCAGGGGGGTGTATATAGTATGCCTGTAAAGTGGCGCATTTTTCCCGTCTTTAGAACAGTACTGCAGCAAAATGACATTTCTAAAGGAAAAATTGTCATTTAAAACTCATCTCATGAATTGTTTGGGTCTCGGCAATATAGATAAAATTTATTGAAAAAAAGGACATGGGTACCCTCCCAGCCCCTTACCAGGCCCTTTGGGTCTGGTACGAATATTAAGGGGAACCCTGAACCAAAAATAAAAAAAATTTACATGGGGTCCCCCCCCCAAAATCCATACCAGACCATTCAGGTCTGGTGTGGATTTTAAGGGGAACCCCAAACAAAAAATTTTAAAAAAATTGCATGGGGGTCTCCCCAAAATCCATACCAGGCCCTTCAGGTCTGGAATGGAAATTAAGGGAAACCCTGCACCAAATCTAAAAAAAAAAATGGCATGGGGTCCCCCCCCCAAAATCCATACCAGACCCTTATCCAAGCACACAACCTGGCAGGCTGCAGGAAAAGAGGGGGGATGAGAGAGTGCCCCCCCTCCTGAACCGTACCAGTCTACATGTCCTTAACATGAGAAGGGTGCTTTGGGGTCTTACCCCAAAGCACCTTGTCCCCATGTTGATGGTGACAAGGGCCTCATCCCCACAACCCTTGCCCAGTGGTTGTGGGGGTATGCGGGTGGGGGGCTTATCGGAATCTGGAAGCCCCCTTAAAATAATAAATAGAAATGTAAATCCATGGACCGAAAAAAAAAAAGCTGCAATGGTTCCGCCTCCATGGGAGGCTCCTGCCGACTGATAGTTCTTCTGGGTGATAGTTCTTATATAGCTGAGGGTGGAGCCACCCAGTGATGTAAATGGGTGACCCCGCCCTCCTCTGACACCACAGGGGCTTCCCCGTGGCTTCCCCGTGGCATCAGCGGGGGGCAGGTCACCTGTTTACATCACCGGGTGGCCCTGCCCTCAGCTATATAAGAACTATCACTCAGAAGAAGCGTCAGTCAGCGGGAGCCTCCCATGGAGGCGGAATGATTGCGGCTTTTTTTTCTTTGATCCGTCGGGCGGTGTGGATTTACATTGCGGGACATTTTAATTTTTTATTTTTTAATAAAGGATTTGTCCCAAGCTGTCTCTTGTCTTTTTTTACCATTTTTGACACTTTTTTGTGAAATGGTAGGGGTACAATGTACCCCGTTACCAATTCAGATCTGGGGGTCCCCTTGTTAAAGGGGGCTTCCAGATTCTTCATATATACTTTAAATGTAGGTACCATCCCTTGTGCTGATTAAAAAAATAAAAAATAAACTTGGTCTTGGGCTGCAGTGGCTGTTCATAAATGTAGAGTTGTAGTTTACTGTTTATAGCAGACCTATATTACTTTGCATTCATAATGCCTGTATTAGTCTCATGCCATACTTCCATACTTTTTGTGTTTTGCAAAATTCAGATTCTACCTGATATACAATTTTGCTCGTTTACTTGGGCAGATTTTCTAGGCTGCTGTCCGCTGAGTAATTTTCTAGAGTGAAATGCTTAGGGATGCTGTCAACATGGAGAAAAATGTGCTTGAAAAAAAAAATGACATTTGTGATTGCTCCATCATACATGGATGAATCCTCTATCAATCTTAATTTAAAACCAGGCAGAAGGGCAGAGGAGATCATGAGTGTTACTATAAAAGATATCTCAAGGTATTAGATGATGATTCAAATCAAACAAATCCACAGTTATCTTGTGTTACACTGTGTTTGCTGAACTTGCAGCTAGAGAGGCCATCAGTGTTAAGTAGCAAAGTATGGAACTGCTTATCAAACCATATCAGCTTCCTCAGGCATCATAATACATCAATTACCTCTCTACAAAGTACATTACACAGCTAATGAGTGACACACTGGAAGATTGTGTAATTCATGTAATCTTCATGAAGATTGCACAGCACTGCCTACCATTCCTGATTATTTAGTACATTTATTACATTACACATAAAAATTGTCCTACAGGTACTGTAGATATATTCACGAGTAATTACATGTTGAAAATTATTGCTAAATCGGTATAATAGGAGTAAGCAAAACGTTGTATTTGTGCTTTGTCAAAACTGCAAGAAAAGATTGTAGCAAATGATAAAATTATATAATGACATTATAACATGAAATGATTCTATTATGACATCATTACTCTTCTTTAGTCACAATGTTTATCTATAGTGATAGGCTAATCTGTTTGGCTTCAATTCAATGACATTTTCAGCCAACATGCCCAAAACTCCACAAATTGCAAACTTTATTGAGAATTCCATTAAAATCAACCAGAGGTGAAACTTGAAAAAAAATTCTCTCAATTTCCATAGTTAGTAGGCAAGGGATTTTCAAATAAAGGTCATGAGGGAAGGTGAGCACTGCAAGGGAGGGACACATACCCTAGGAAAGTAAAAAAAAATACAGTTTGGCATGGTGTGGATCTGCCAAAGAGGAGGTCCAAGGCTCCTTCAGAAAAAAATAAAAGTCAGCATCTACAAATACTGTAGCTGCTGACTTTTAATATTAGGACACTTACCTGTCCAGGAATCCAGCGATGTCGGTACCCCAGTCCATTTTTCCATTGCTGCCACCATTGCTTGTAAGGGAAACCGGCAGTGAAGCCTTGCAGCTTCACAGCCGGTTCCCTACTGCGCATGCATGAAGCGCACGGCACTTTTTGAACAGCCCAGCGGTGGGGGAAGTGGGAGTGGGTACCTATCAAAACCAGGTATCCGCTTCCCCCAAAAGTTGCCAAATGTGGAGGTAAGTGGAGCTTCCCCTTTTAGGTGGAGCTTCACTTTAAAGGGAAACATCAAAGAAGAGCTATCATTTCTTTTACTGTTCTGCCCCCTATAGAATAAGGTACATTTAGTACTTGTCCCATTTTGCTAGGTGATTCCTAAATCTAGCTGTGAGGTTGGAAATGATGCCACTTCCCCCAACCCTCCATGGCCATTCAACAACATAGCTAGGAAGGAGATGGCTACTTTTTACGACTGCTTGTTTAAGCTCTAAACATTTTCCAGAGGGAAGCTGTCACATTTACTGGTAGTGGTAATACTGCCAATAAATGTATGGCTAATATAATTAATTCTTGCAGCCAATGGAGGTTTGCCTAAGGAGGTGGGCAAACAGGCTATTTAGTTTACTTGTGTGAATTCAAACCTCATTCCTAGTCTTCTACATAAATAACTCCACATACTGTACATACCATTGCTGGACTGCATCTACACCCCATCTGTTTGGCATCTAATCTTTCCTGACTAGACTGATTAGCATCCAGAGGCATGGTTCGATTTTGCTGTACCGGCCGAGATTCAAACTGTTAATGGGCAGGCTGAATGTACCAAGTTGATCGGGAGGGGGGGGGTGTCCCCCTGTCGGACACAACAGCTCAGCAGGGGAGATCTCTATACTAACTATGCATAGTTAGTACAACTGCTCCGACCACAGCTGACTCAAACCTGCTGGGTTGAACAAAAAAAATATCACAGTGTGTACCAGGGTTTAGCCTTATCTTCTGTGATTAATACAGTATATTGGAGACAGCAAGGCAATATTTCTTAAGAACAACAAGAACATAATTCAAAGAAAAAGTATAGTGGGTTTTTGGCTAATACTAACTCTTCTTTACTGGTATCTTTCTGTAGTCTGCAATGAAGAACCACAGAAACACAATTTATGTTGTTTAGATATTTTGAATGAAAAGCAGAATGAATTATTAATCAATCTACTGCTTTATTGCAGTGATGTAACATTTATTTACTCTAGGATAGTCAAAGAGCTTCCATCAGCAGACACAAACATTAGGAAAGTTTTGTGCAGATAGTACTGAAGGATTGTTCACTTGAGTAATGAAAAAACATTTATCTCAAATGAGGTCAATCTTACTTTTCTCCCCAAAAAACTTTGAACAAAGATACCAACAAGTAATAAGGTTAACCTACTGTTTTTCCCAATGCATACATTTATTGAAGGTGGTTCATACTGCATATAATATGTTATAATAATTTTACCTAAATGTAAAACACTAATTGAGTTTTGTTGATTGCTTCAAGATAGACAACATGATTAAGTTCTATTTACATTCGTACGCTTCTCTACGCTCATAGCTGGCCTTTTCAGTTTCCTGGAGACATGTTAGGTACATATACAAAACTGCAGTGGTTATTGAGAGAAGAGGATGTTTTGACCATAAACTCCATATGTCGGGTACCATGCCCTCCCCCCTATTAATATTAAATATTAAAACTGCAGTTTTGAAGCAAACCATCTTTCCTTGTTATTTCAACAAGTTACAGCTGTAACCAGAAATAGTGTCTGAGGCTTACCAAATGTTCATTCAATAGATCACTTACAACACTGACGACAGTCAATCACTCTCCAGCTTCCTATCACGTGATAAACATATAGGTCATTTAGTGCTTTGCATAACTAAATGTTTTTAGTCTGATTTCTGCACATAATCTCACATGTTCTGATTTTAAATATCTAGCTTGGCTATTTTTCTTGATTTCAGATTATGACACATATTTTTTTCTGAGCTGGTTGCTGATAGAGATGTGTGAATCTTCCAAGGTTTGACTTGTAAGAGGGGCATTGAATTTTGTCCTTAAATTTGGAAATTTCTAACCTAGCAGTGAATGCCATTTAAAGCAGAATGCCAGGAAAACCTTTTTTTCCTCATGCAGTGGGGCTGTGCCCTCACTGCATGGGCTATCTGCTTGTTTTTGTCTAGGGGATTGCAGAGATATATTTACGTATCTAATCCACAGATTCTCCCAGCGGAAGATCAGTTCCTGACGCTTCTGCCCCCCAGTGGTCTAACGGTCTTGTGTGGCGTACTGTTCCTGACATCATCAAACCCATAGACCGGCTCAGGACAGCAGGAACAGTGCACTACTGGATGTGATAGAGCATGGTTTTCCAGAGGATCAACAGATCATATAAAAGATATAAAAGTTATGCTCACCCCTAGACACAGCAAGCAGTTAATCCATGAGTGTGGGCACAGCCCCACTGCATGGGGACATTTTTTTGGCCCGGATTTCTTCTTTAAGTCTATGGAGTTCCAATCCTGTTGGTAGTTTCTGGCCATTGTTAGGGCTAATGGAAAAATACTGCAAAAAAAGGCATGGAAAGTTGGGCACTTGCATTTTTTCACATAAAAGGGTCGAGCTACTATATGAAATACACATTACTGAATAATAAATGAAAAGACATGTACACTCTCCCAAATTGAGGGGTAAAACCAAATCCAAATCAACAAAAGAGTCCACCTAAAAAACAAAAAAAAACTTTTTTAGGTGGCTTGACTGGCAAAGTTGTGACCCCAAAATACTATATATTTTGGTCTGAAAAAAGATGACATTGCTGATGCTGAGCCACACTTAACTATCTATTTATTGATCATTATTATCAACCAACTTGGACCAACCCTCCCCCCCCCCTCTTTTTTTACAAGTTGTAGTTTATATTTTTTCCTTATAAAGGACAAAACAGCCCTGGTCAAGGAAACAAGCCAGGAACGATAATGTCCTATGGCCATAGGCTGCCTGCCCTTCCCTGCAGTGAAGCCATGAAGCTCAAAGCAACACTAAGAGAAAAAATGATATTGCCCTTCTATTTGCGTCAAAAATCCTCCACCACAGTGAGTATATGCCATTAACAGAAATTGGTGGAGAACACCGGTGTATCCACATCCAAACAAATATATTTTGAAACCACATGGCTTACACGGTTCTTGACCCCATAGAAAAGGAGGTCTAATAGCAGTTTGGTTAAGAGCCAGATTCACCAGAAAAAAAATACCAGTAATTTCACTTGCCAGGTCAGTTGGTCTTTTTACTCAGAACCAAGCCTCTTACTAGAGGCACATTCACAGGAACGATAATGTCCTATGGCCATAGGCTGCCTGCCCTTCCCTGC
The DNA here is from genome assembly GCA_037952925.1 of Lithobates clamitans. Classification (NCBI taxonomy): domain Eukaryota; kingdom Metazoa; phylum Chordata; class Amphibia; order Anura; family Ranidae; genus Lithobates; species Lithobates clamitans. The sequence continues at coordinate 52,027 of JBBGZY010001365.1, read as the reverse complement.
AGTGAAGCCATGAAGCTCAAAGCAACACTAATACAGAAAAAATGATATTGTCCTTCTATTTGCGTCAAAAATCCTCCACCACAGTGAGTGTATGCCATTAGCAGAAATTGGTGGAGAACACCGGTGTATCCACACCCAAACAAATATATTTTGAAACCACATGAAACCACATGGCTTACACGGTTCTTGACCCCATAGAAAAGGAGGTCTAATAGCAGTTTGGTTAAGAGCCAGGGTCACCAGAAAAAAAAAATACCAGTAATTTCACTTGCCAGGTCAGTTGGTCTTTTTACTCAGAACCAAGCCTCTTAATAGATGCACATTCACAGGTCAGATGGTATCACCAATGAAAAGAGAAAATGCTGTCTTCTACTGGGTTCACTCTTACTATTGCAACAAGAAGGATCTTAAACCATAACAATGTGAGGTTTTACTACCACCATTAAATTATAGCTTCCTGCTGTGCAGACCACACAGTGTCATTGGTTGCTAGGAGGCAGCCTCTTAGCAACCAATGATCTTGCTGTCTGATGGCTTATTTAAAATTGACCATATCTGGTCAGCCAGCACCATGGCATTGTTTGTTTACATTTAACAGCCAGACAGGGAGAGGTCATTCACAATGGAGTATTGGAGAGAGCGGATTCTCGTAAGATATCACTTTGTAGCTATCATGGGACTGTATTTATTGGATATCGTGGGATGTTATGCTTTTTACATTGTGGTACATTATTTTTCTTCAATAAAGCACTTTATGGTGTGCGTGTTTGTTAATTTACTGTAGCAGTGTAATATTTTTGCAAATAAGTAACTAGTGGTAGTATGTACCAATTACTCATTCATATGGTGGATGTACCCTTATTTAAAGGGGGAAGTCCAGATTCTAATAAGTTCTTTCATCTGCAGACCTCCCCATCCAGTGGAACAGGGATGCAGGGAAAAAAACCCTTGTTCCCATCAACTTGGAGACAAGATGCTTTGCCATGAGGCTCCCCCTTCAATAAAAATCTAGCATGGACTTTTGGCTTTTTTTGTATGGGGTACACTTGTTACTTATTTTTTGTGCGGGGTACACCTTTTAAATTCACGCAGACTTTAAGTCTAGTACTGATTTCGGTGGGGACCCCAAGCAGTGTTTTTGTCTGTGGTCCCTCTTACAATCCATACTAGTCCTACACATAGGATTAGAAGGGAATTATTAACCACTTACAAACACAAAGGCACATAGTATTTTTCTTTCTTTCTAAATCTCACTTTTGCTTTAGAACATCCTATAGGTATGCCACTTCATGAGCAGGTTTAAGGCATTCCCAAGCATGTTAAAGGACAAGTTCATCTTTTGCCAAAAAATAATAGATTTTAACTGCAAAAAAATTTGCATTTAATATTTTTTTTTTGCAGGAGCCTGTAAAGCATTTACACCAGCTATCATCAGATCGTTGATGCCATGCAGGTCTTCTGCAGACCTGTCAGTGTATCTCCTTACTTGTACCGCGTATGAGGAAACCAATATATTCTGACAGTAATCATGAATGACCTACCACAGCACACCACAGCACTACAAGCCAACAGGCACGGGTATACAGACATCATTGTCCTCTCACCTTGCTGAGGAAGACCCTGCCTGTTTCACTTGATAAACTGGGCCAGTTGTGTTGTTTGGGCCTGCTATACAGGAGTTTAAGTGCACCAACAAAAGTGGCTAGCTGAAGACATCAAATCTTATCTTTGCAGTAAAGACAATTTCTGTGTTTTATCATAATGTGTGTGTTTCTCATTGGTCATTGCACTTACACTATTGCTAGGTGTGCCAGAGGGGGCTGAGGCTGTTATTAGGGTTGAGAGGCAGAGTAACAGACTGAACAAATAGAAGCAGCTAGGGGGTCATCCGGGATAATACCCCTACTCTGCAATCAACTCCTCAAGACAGCAACTCTAACCACACCAAGATGGACCCTGCTGTTGTGACCCAGTGGTGTACAGAAGAAAATGGTCAAATGGAGCTGTGTGTGTGGCGATTGAAGTTCCTCATGGTGACTGGACTGAGGATCAGGTCAGCGAAGCCCTGGATGCCTTGGATGTGGGCCAAAGAGTAAACATTCTGGATGTGAAGGCAGATCCTAGCTCTGATAGTACCTCTGTTTTGACGGAGTGGAAGAAAGGAGATCCTGATACCTTAAAGATGGTTATCCTTCAACTAATGGAGAATGTCAACGCCTTGTTGATCCATCCAGACAGACAAATGTCTAACCCAGGGAGCTCAGGACATACCCAACCAGATCCAGAGAAGACCACCTCTCTGCCAACTACATCCCCTGAAGACCCATTTTCCCCCTTAGTAGCCGAGTTTGGTTGAAGGGCTCTTCAAGAAGCCAGCTATGCTGACCAATTATGGTTATCACAAGCTACAGTCCTTCTCAGGGCAAGTCCCCACACCCTCAGAAGAGGATGAATTTGACACCTGGATTGAGAAAGCTATCCAAGGGATGGATGAGTGGGAAGTGGCCGACGTGGTAAAAAGGCAGAGAGAGGTCAAAAGTCTGCGTGCTCCAGCTCTGGATATGATTAGGAACCTGAAATGGAATAAACCCAGTTGCACTACTACCGACGTTCTGTGAGGTCTATGTGAGAATTAATCTCTCTTTAACCACGCTTATCAGATGGAGGGTGAGAAGCTATCAGCCTATGTTATGTGGCTAGATCAGATTGTGCACCAAGTCACAATAAAGGGTGGAGTGGAAGCAAAAGCTGAAAGTAGGAATCTTTTTTTTTTTTTAAGTTTTAAAGTGTTTATTGAAGTAAAATAATAAAAATAACAATTCTCTTCCCACGCAGGGGGATCAAAAGGACAACTGATGTTATTTATGTAGAAAACAATAAACCAGAAATTAGCAGGAGATACAATGCAATGGAAGTATTCATATATATAGCTTCTATGCAACAATGATAAGCAGAGACAAAGTGGGAACCCTGTTTGAAATGCAAACTAAGCTACCATCCGCCTTGATATCCGGACACCCCATTTTGGGATCATGCTGTGTCCGGGCCTCAATGGCCTCTGGTCCCTGGATGATAAGTATGTCCTAGTTTAGTCATAAAGTATGAGGCAGTACAAATGGGCTCCTTATGATAACAAAATTCTTAGAAGTCATCCTCTCTAGACCAGTATCTAAATTCTGAGCTTAAACTAAGGTGGGTGACCAAGTTAAAATATACTGTATGAGAACCAAACAAATCATAGAGATAAAAGAGATAAATGTTGTAACTTCCGCTTCACATCCCACCATTCTGATCCGGTGGGAGAGAAGAGTATAGAGGAGGAAGTAAAGAGAAGGAGAGAGATAGAATGAGGAAGAGAAGAAGAGGGGGTACAAGAAGGGTGGGGGAGGAAGGCATTTGCTTCAAGGAGAGCTGGAGTGGGGTGTGAGGCATCTGTGTTGGGAGACTTAATACACAAGGTTATGGTTGAATTAGGGACTAGAGGGTCACGCCAATATTACGGCCCATGGTTCCCATATGTGTTTGAATTTTTCAGTCTTATCCAGGACAATGTTTGGAAATTTTTTCCTGGTACATGATCCAGGAGACTTTCTGTTTGGTTAAGTGGAAGGAGACCTTAGGCAATTTCCAAGCCCAGGCTATGGTAAGTTTAGCACCAATGAGAATATAGTGGATTAGAATTTGGTCATATTTAGGAATTTTAGGGACTTTTTGGTTTTAGAGTGCTATTGTTGGGGTTTGTGGGACCGCCTTGCCAGTGACTTTGTGGATTAGATTGAAGATTTTGTTCCAATAGCCTCTAATTCCTGGGCACTCCCAGAAAGTGTGTAGGGGAGAGCCCAGGTGGCCACATCCCCTGAAACATAGAGGAGAGGATTGTGGGTAAAATTTAGCCAATCTAGTTGGGACTAGGTACCATCAGGACATGACCTTAAGGTTAGGGAGACGTTTAGGATCCCCTTGAAGGCGGAAGCAAAATGTGAGTGCCAGGTGTCTAGATCCCACTTGAATCCGATCTCACGTTCCCAGTTCAGCATATAGGTCACTTTCTCTTGTGGTTCGGCTAATGCGAAGTAAATGAGGGAGATTCCCCCTTCATGTCCACGGCTGAGGAACACCGTTGCTCGTAAGGAGTGGTAGTAAGGGGAAGAGATTCCTGGGAGGAGATCGAGTGTAAGAAATTACTTATTTGGTGGAAGCGAAACTTTTCTGATTGGGGCATTTCTAGTTTTGATGTGCAATGGGTCAGTTTGAGGGGACCACTAGAGTTAAAAAAAAGATCTATTCTATATAAGCCTGGGAGGAGATCGAGTGTAGGAAATGACTTATTTGGTGGAAGCAAAACTTTTCTGATTGGGGCATTTCTAGTTTTGATGTGCAATAGGTCAGTTTGAGGGGACCACTAGAGTTAAAAAAATGATCTATTCTATATAAGCCCTTATCAAGCCACCACTGGAACGCTTTTATGTTCATGCCTGGTGGGAAAAGGGGAATATTAAAGATGTGAGCCTAGGGGGTGCCATTTAGATGTTATAATGTTTAGTTTATGTAACGTGTCACACAGTGTGAATGGATGTGAAAGGGAGGGGGAGAGGATTGGTGGTCTAGATTTATGGGGGCGCCAAAGAAGATAGTCTATAGTAAAGTTGGGTATAGCTTGTCTTTCCATCTCTATCCATTCTGGTTTTGGACCTCTAGAATAAATGGCTGATATTTGGCTAAGATGTGCTGCCTGGTAATACCACCAGAGATTGGGCAGTCCAAGACCTCCTTTTTTCCTTGGTCTGAAGAGTGTCTTTTTAGGAAGCCTGTGGTTTGATTTACTCCAGATAAATTGGATGATCGAGGATTGTAAATTGTGGATATGTAATGTGGGGACAGGGATGGGAAGGGATCGGAAGAGATATAGAATCCGTGGGAGTAGAGTCATTTTGACTGCATTTAACCGTCCTAACCAGGACAATTTATGTAGTGACCATTGTGCGAGATCAGATTTAAGCTTTCTGAACATGGGAGGATAGTTAAAGCGGTATAGTTGGTCTATTTGGGGGGTTAACTGTATGCCTAGATAAGGGATGGAGGTCGAGCTCCATGCAAAGGGGAAATGGTCTTTTAAGCTTTCCACTTATGCCCCATACACACGATCGGACATTGATCGGACATTCCGACAACAAAATCCATGGATTTTTTCCGACGGATGTTGGCTCAAACTTGTTTTGCGTACACACGGTCGCACAAAGTTGTTGGAATTTCCGCTCGCTAAGAACGCGGTGACGTACACCACGTACGACGAGACTAGAAAAGGCCATTTCAGAACCAAGCGCGGCACCCTTTGGGCTCCTTTTGATAATCTCGTGTTAGTAAAAGTTTGGTGAGAGACAATTTGTGCTTTTTCAGACTTGTGGTTTTCAGATCGTTTTCTGCTGTTCAGTTTGTGTTTGTGGGTTTGTATCTGCTCTTCAGTGCGTGCAGCGAGTACCATTGACTTGTCATTGTGTTCTTGTTCGTTCGTTACTGTTTTTCAGGTCGCTCTTCACAGGCCTTGCTGTTCTTCAGTGCGTTCTGTTACTTCGTTCTGAGCAGCCCACCGTTTTCTAGTCATGTTGCGGATACGTACTCCTCGTAGAGTTTGTGCTGTGCGAGGGCTTGGTGTTGGGGTCCTGACCTTGACACAAGTCCAGTCCATGAACAGGGTGGGGAGGAGTTTATGGACCAAGAATTGGTTGGTTCAGCGTGACCAGTTCTGTCACATGCCTTTGCTCCGTGGGATCCGTGAGAATAATCCTGATGAGTTCAGGAACATTCCCTGGATGACGGACCCTGTTTTTCACCATTTGTTGGCTTTGCGACAGGGAGAAGCCTGCAGGACTTGAAGTTCTCAACAGGCATCTCCCCCCATTATTATCCCAGACACCTGTTCTGCCATCATACAGATCCTGCAGAAGGAGTATATTAAGGTAAGTTTTATCCTTTAACATCACATTTTATCGTATTTAATGTTTGATAATATATTGTATTTCTTTCCTCATTCCCTAATTACCATGATTGTAATATGCTGTGAATGTCCCCTTTGTCCTCATGCATGCTGGATTTTTATGTAATAATTTTTTTGCACCTTCATACATATTTGCCTTCACTTACCTCCCCAGCATGCTCTCCTGGCCTTATATTTACCTCATGTAGTCACTTTACAATGTATTTTATCAGCTTCATAGTAGTGCTTTACCCCAAACACCCCTAAAATGTTTTGAAATGTGATTGGTGCTTACAATTCAGGCAGAGTGCCAGAGGCTTTTTTTGGGGGTCCCCAAATCATTTGGACCCCCCCCCAACTGTTAAGTCAGCTGATACCAATTCTCTATATATCCTCAATCCTCTATCTGCTGACTTTACCAAACCCATACACACTATACCCACCTTTTTGTGGTCATATTTATGGATGAATTCCCCAAAACATGTAGTGCAAGGGCCTGCCTGTATACTTTCAAATGGTACTGTTTCAAGTTTTTGTATCCTATTATTATCTTGATAGGTAATAGCAGAATGTCCAAATGTGCTCAAATGTGTACAGTGTGTATTTATATCTTTGTATTATGACACTTCTTACCTGTCCAGTGGGCTGCCAATAGTGCAACTAAGGAGGGGCTGTTCAAAGTAATACCCATTATTTAGGCATTCATCTCTCAATGAAGTGGAGAGGGTTACCTGTCCCAGAGCCCCCCCGCCTCCTATAATGTTAGAAATGGCCCAGGAGAGGGGGGGGAGGGGAATCTGATAGTTGGACCTTATTCTTTGGTTTTTAAAAATTTCCTCTAATGAATGTTATCTTGATGTTGGCCAACAATGTTTGTGTCTAATCTGCTTTCCCTGTTTATGTGCACAAAGACTAATTTTTTTTTTGGTTTTGACTCCACAGTTTCCTTCCACGTCACAGGAATGGCAGACTGTGGCCTCCCACTTTGCCCAGCGGTGGGACTTTCCTAACTGCGGAGGGGCAATTGATGGGAAACACGTCCACATCGTCCCACCACCCAACTCGGGGTCGTACTATTATAATTATAAGGGGTTCAATAGTATTGTGATGTTGGCGGTGGTGTCGGCTACTTATGAATTTCTGTATGTGGACATGGGGAAGAATGGCCGGATGTCCGATGGTGGAGTCATCGCCAAGACCGAGTTCTACAGGCGTCTCCAGAATGGCAGCTTGGACTTGCCACCTCCAGAAGACAATGTGGAAGGACTCCCATTGGTCTTCGTTGCGGATGAAGCTTTTGCGCTGGGGGACCATCTTATGCTGCCATTCCCGATGAGGACCCTCACCCCGGACCAGATGGTTTTAATTACCAGCTGGCCAGAGCCAGAAGAGTGGTGGAGAACACGTTTGGAATCATGGCCAGCCGGTTTCGCCTATTTCTTACACCCATACATATGGCGGAGTACAAACTGAATCACATCATCCTGGCATGCTGTGTTCTACACAACTTTTTACGGCAACATTCTGCCAACTTTGCTGGCTCAGTTGGGCCTGAGGCCGGAATTCAACATGAATCAACCCTGATGGCGCTTGAAAGTGGCCGTCCTGGCTTGCCCCCCCTGAGTGCCCGTGATGTCCGGCTAAGATACCTTGAATTCTTTGTGGGTAGGGGGGCTATCAATAAGCCAGACAATGTGTAAAACCTTTTTAAAATAAAAAAAAAGAACTCAAATCTTTGGTGACATTTACTGCTTGTGTTTTTTGTAGCTGACCCTGACAGAAATGACGTGAGTCCTGAAAATGGCGTGATTGTGTAACATTACAAAGCACTGTTGGGTGTTATTTACTAAAGGCAAAGGCACTTTGCACTACAAGTGCACTTGAAACTGCACTGAAACTGCACTTGTAGTGCAAAGTGTATTTTCCCTTAGGAAATAACCCCCATTGTCACAGAATACACCAATTAGAGCACCACAAAAGTGTTGTAGCGTTGAGACAATAATCCACACAATCTTGATTAACAATCTTTTTAATAATAGCACAATCACATGCGCATTTCCAAAAGGTTTTTAAAACAAACCAACATGTTTGATGTTTAATCACTGCGCTCGTAATCCTATCCTCCTGTGTGGCCAACAGTATGTACGTCACAGCTCACAGCCACGCCCCCGACATGTTTCGTCATGGATAGATAGGCCAATCCCATGAAGAAGTCTATCCATGACGAAACATGTCGGGGGCGTGGCTGTGAGCTGTGACGTACATGCTGTTGGCCACACAGGAGGATAGGATTACGAGCGCACGGAGGGACGGAGGTTTCCCGAGGGAGGGGTGAGAGCATACCCAGCGATTGTACACCTCGGGTCCGCCGTGACCATTGGTTATTGTTTATCCACTAAGTTGAGGCTTGCTGTTGAATACACGTTCTGTGCCTTTTTTACTTTTACACAATGTGAGTGCTATGTGTGAGGATTGCAGTGATTTTAATAAATTGTTGTTGCTGAATTACACTATTGGAGCATTTATTTTCTTTTATGTGGATCCATTGAATACCATCGTTGTGAATCTCGTATACACTATTTACCCTGGAGTGTGGTAAAGAGAGCATGTTTTGCTTGCATGAGAATGCTGGCATTATATTTCGGTGAGTGTATGTCTGGAGAGTGTGATTCACTGGCACGGTGGTGAGGTGGAAGAAGCACGGAGTTACTCATCATTTGACATATATCACTGAGGAATCATCTGTGTGGGACATTTGATTTATATCGTCACCATTTTTTTATCACTTGCAGCCTGTGTGGAGGCTGTTTTCATTCATGGACTGTATATGGAGTTTTTAACTTTTTGCAGCATGAATTGAAATATTTGCACGTGTTCAATTTTCAAGTTGCTGTCACATTTATATGTGTGTATTAATTCTATGGTCACACTATACATTAGAATGCTTTATTTTATGTTTACAGGTTTATATATTTTTTGTGGTTCACTATCTATTCAGTGTGCTATACTTAGGTGATTGATTCACTATTAGAGGGTGTCACCACTATTGTACACTGCAAAGTGCACCTATATTGTTTACACCCAGGTAACTTATTGAATAATAGAGGTGTGCTATACTTAGGTGATTGAATTAACTATTAGAGGGTATCACCACTATTGTACACTGCAAAGTATATCTTTATTGTCCACACCTAGGTAGCCTATTGACCAAATAGAGGTCATCACCATCACTATATACTGCAAGGTATATCTAGATTGTCTCTGAGTGCCTTCTATCTATCCTACATGTCGGTCTACCATTTTTGGTCTCCAACCGATATTTAGGACTAAATTATTTATTGATTTATATTGTGATTCTAAGGGGGCAGCTCTATATTATCTGTGTTTACTACTTTATTATTATTTAATCACTGTCACTGGTGTATGTTTATTCAGTATTTTTTGAGGTTTATTGGGGTGCCGTTTGGCGCGGTGGAGGTGTTTCTCGTGCAGAGGGCGTGAGCATTAAGGATACCTATTTGTTACAATAACATTTTAAAGCATGATTATGCTATGTGGTGTTTTGTTTCCTCTATGATCCTGTGATATTGGAGCCACTTATATCCTCACCCCGACAGATTATGTGGTTGGCTTGCACTTAAAGTGACAAAAAGGATTGCCTTAAGGCGTATGAAATATTGATATCTGGTGAGTGTGTACCCTAAGGGGAGTGTTACTCATGTGGTGGTGTCCTTTGTATGTAGTGCACATTTGACAATGATTAGGATCACTGTATCGAGAGCTTCACCCATCTAGAAGTCATCTTACCACTGCTTATATGTTTAATCATATAAATGCTTGTCACATTTGGATGTACTGACATGAGCACTGCTATGGCATTGGAAGTACATAGGAGTTTATTGGACTTTTAAATGCTACTTTATTCATTTTGATCATTTTTTTTAGTAGCTGCTGGCGTGTTTAACGTTTTAATCTTGTATAGCGGCTGTATTTCAGCTCTGTTCAGCTAAATATCATCATATTGCATTTCTTTGAAAGTAATTTGGAGCTGAGTGGTGCGGATAGGCCGTCACTTTGCACTTTATTTAATAAGACTAATGGATACACCAATTGGAATAGAAGATTTTTAAGAAAACCTTTATTTTCTTTCTTCTATTACAGAAGGGCTTTATGTTTTGGGGCATTGGAAGTGAGACACTTGAGTGTGCAGTGTTATGTATATTTGTGCACAGATTTTTAGTGTTAATCCAATTTTTTATTTTTATTTTTGAAACTATAGATTTTAATTGTTTTCAAAGATTGACAAAACAAGAGAACAAAAAAAAAGGGAACACACAATTGTGAATGCATGCTTGTCATTATACATAGGATAGTTCAGAAGAACAAATCTTTAGGGCTGAGGACCTGCACAGTATTCAGTCCAAATTTTCCGGTCTCTATCAAAGGATGAGAATGACAGGGAATTTATAGCTAGTAGACGTTTGAAGGTGTAGTTTCATTAAACTAGTGTCCTTACCTCCGATATGTTAAGTCTTGTTCCCTTCCAATTTTGGAGCACTAATGTGCGAGCGGCCAATAGAACGTGACAAATAATAGGTCTAAAATTTAGGGGGAAATTAATCAATACCAATATGGAGTATTGCAAGTTTAGGGTTGGGCTATGTTATACATCCTGTGGTTGAAGAGATTAGTTGAAAAACTTGGTTCCAAAAGCTTTTTAAGTTTGGGCATCCCCAAAAGGTGTGTAGAAGGTACCCTGTCTGTCCATGATTAGATTGAAATCACCACATATTATGAGGTTTCCGTATCTCATGGTAGATAAACATTTGAGCAGTTTGTGTATGAAGCGAATTTGGTAGGAGTTTGGTGTATAAGCTGTTACCAGGGTGTATGGCTGCGAGTTAATGTCTCCTGTGATGATTATATATCAGCCTCCTTCATCTAGAAAGGTTTGTTTGAGTTGGAATGAGAGCAAGTTTCTTAAAGCCATTAAGACACCCCCTTTTATGTCCAGGAGTACTGGCTAGAAGGATGTGTGGGTAGTCTCTGTGAGAGCAATGGGGTGTTTTGGAGGTTTGGAAATTTCTTGTATACACACGATATCAGGATACACAGGAGTTTCTTGTATACACAGGATATCCGCTTGTTGTTTGCTAGCCTCTCTCCACAAAGAGTACCTCTTTGCAGGGTGGTTAAGTCCACGTGCATTCAAGAATAGACACTTGATGGACATTGGTGGGTTATGTGATGTTGTGTGATGGTGGAGTTGTAGTACTCACTTTGTAGGCAAAATTTTTCCCCAGGTTGATGATGGCTCCACTGATGTGTCTGGTGGGGGCTTTTCTGTTTGTTTATGTGCAGAAAGCTGGTAGTATAGATGCCAGTATGCACATGAATTGAGAGCAGAACACTTCTATGTGTGTCAAACATAAAGTAAAGGGAACAACACAAAAACAAAGTTAATAATGAGAACATTGGTACAATCATAAAAAAGAGGGATCTCTTGGTAGACCCGTGAGCAGGAATTTCTGCTTAAAAGATATGAGGGAACTGGAAGGAACACAGTGATCTTCCTAGACCAGAGAGAGATTATAAGGATTTATACGTGTTGGTTAGAAGCCTCAGCTGGTTTGTTTTTTGTGGTGGTGCTTTTGGGATATCACCTGCCAATCCTCCTGAGGTGCCTGCGGTTGTGGATTTTATTTATCAGTTGGTGCCTGATCTGGGATAATTCCCCATTGGAGCAGAGCTGTTATGCCTTCTTCTAGTGTGGTGATGGAGGTAGTGGCCCCATTATGAGTGATACACAGTGTCACGGGGTATTTCCGTTTATGTGGAACTTTGTGGTTCCTGAGGGCCTTTATGATGATCGCCTGGTTTCGACAGCATTGCAGAGTGTGCCTGGATAAATCTGGGAGTAGCTGTAGGATTGCATACGGGGAAAATATGTTTTCAGATCTGTGAGATGCTAGGAAAATTTGTTCTTTGATATGGTAAAAGTGTACCCTCAGCAGTATATCTCTGGGTGTCTCTGCAGGAAGGAATTAGGGTTTGGGCACCATGTGGATCCTATATATTAGGAGATCTTGGGCTGATAGGGATGGCACCAATGTAGAGAAGAAAGCCTGGGCGTATTGTTGCTCTTGTGTGGCTACGACAGTTTTTGGAATGCCACAGATTTGAATGTTATTCCTTCTGGATCTATCCTCTAAGTCTGCAACTTTATCTTTTAGCCTGGCTATTTTCTCATTCTGAGCGGTATGTGCATCTACCATGGTAGTAAACAAGAAGGTGTATTCTCCAATTTTTTGTTCGACATGATCGACTTTATTGCCTATGGCTTGCACTTCTGCTTGGCATTGGTTGAGCCCTGTTAGAATGTCAGATTGAAGGGATGCCCTTAGGGATAACAGCATGCCTTTAAGCATAGTGTCGGAAATATTGGCTGATCCGAGGTTGGAAAGTTGACCATGGGGTCATTTGTGAGGAGAGGGGCAGCTTGATTGTTGGTGCTGGGCCCACTTACCTCCATGTCTGGCTCTTGCTGCAGATGCACTGGGGAATCCATGCATGGCTTTTGCTTCACCGGGCTTCTAATAGATGGAGTTGATACACCTGAGGAGGATGCGCTCTGTATGGTGGTCTGCAGGAGTGATTTAGGAGGGTCCCCGTGTCCTTTGGATGAGGCTGCAACTTTGTTGTTTGGCTGTAGATCTCGGGCGCCACCGCCATTTTGTTGAAGCTCGTGTGATGCCGAGGTAAAGAAACCTGACAGTTTGCGGGGCCGCTGCAGGTTTTTTCGGTTCCTCGGCATCTCTGACAATTGTGGCTGCTATATGGGCTGTGGATGGCAATGGATGAGGCAGGGAGGCTCCGATAGATGGTGAATCTTTCTGGCTGCCGAGTGGAGCTCTCAACTTAAGCGTCGATCTTGGTGCTCCGTCGCCGCGTTGATCCAATTTTTAAAATAAGAACAAAGAAATGGTTAGCTTTGCTGGAAAATAACATTCAGACATAGCCAGAATGAATAGTGTGAGTTACAACTGCTATAATTGTTTATTCTCAGATTTAAAGTTTTACCAGTGTCCCCTTGCTTGTCAGTAGGAATGGGCTCTCTGTTCGAGTCGAACATGAATTCGACTTGAACATCGCCCGTTTGCCGAATAGTGAACAATTTGGGGGCTTCCGCGGCTTTTGAATTTGCCTTTAAAAGTCTAAGAGAGAAATCAAAAGTGCTAATTTTAAAGGCTAATACGCAAGTTATTGTCATAAAAAGTGTTTGGGGACCTGGGTCCTGCCCCAGGGGACATGTATCAATGCAAAAAAAGTTTTAAAAACTGCATTTTTTTCGGGAGCAGTGATTTTTATAATGCTTAAAGTGAAACAATAAAAGTCAAATATTCCATTAAATTTCGTACCTGGGGGGTGTCTATAGTATGCCTGTAAAGTAGCGCATGTTTCCCATGTTTATAACAATCCAAGAGCAAAATTACATTTCTAAAGGAAAAAAAAGTCATTTAAAAGTGCTAGCGCTAGTGCCGGCTATTAATGAATTGTCGGTCCCGACAATACACAAATAAGTCATTAAAAGTCAATGAAAAATAAAAAAAAAATGCGTGGGGGTCCCCCAAAATTCCATTACCAGGCCCTTCAGGTCTGGTATGGATATTAAGGGGAACTCCGCGCCAAAATTTTAAAAAAAATGGAGTGGGGTTCCCCCAAAATTCCTCGCCAGACCCTTATCTGAACACGCAGCCTGGCAGGCAGCAGGAAAAGAGGGGGACGAGAGACCGTCTCCTGAACTGAACTCTGCTCCCGATCACAGGGAGCAGGGATCAGTGACACTGTCACTAGGCAGAACGGGGAGATGCTTGTTTACATTAGCATCTCCCTGTTCTTCCTCTCCGTGAGGTGATCGCAGGTATCCCCGACCTGACTCACGGAGCTCCCAGCCGGCGCGCCCGCAATGGCACGGCGGCAAATTTAAAGGGACGTACGGGTACGCCCATTTGCCCAGCCGTGCCATTCTGCCGACGTACATCAGCGTGTGCCGGTCGGGAACTGGTTAAATGACCGACATGCACAAGTGACCCTGCCCCCCTCTGACACAAGGGGAAATGCCGGGGTTACCCAGTGACATGTACGGGTGACCCCACCCCCTCTGATGTGTCACGAGAAGTCCACATTGCATCAGAGGGGACGGGGTCACCCGTACATCTCACCGGGTAACCCCGGCATTTCCCCTTGCATCAGAGGGGGGCGGGGTCACCCATACATGTCACTGGGTAACCCCGGCATTTCCCCTTGTGTCAGAGGGGGGCGGGGTCACCTGTACATGTCACTGGGTAACCCTGGCATTTCCCCTTGCGTCAGAGGGGGGTGGGGTCACCCATGCACATCAAGGGTGGCCCCGCCCTTGGTTATTTAAGAACTGTCATCCGAGTAGTGCGTCATTCTGCCGGGTGCCTCCTATGGAGGAGGCTGTATCGTTTGTGGATCGTAGAAGGATTACATCCCTGGAATTTTTAATTTTTTTTTAATAAAGGACTTGTGCCAAGCTGTGTGTTTGTTTTTTGTAGCTTTTTTTTGTCACTTTTTTGGGTGAAATGGCAGGAGTACAATGTACCCCATTACCATTTCACACCAGGGGGCTGGGATCTGGGAGTCCCCTTTGTTAAATACCAAATCCATATCTGCAGGGTCTGGTATGGATTTATGGGGAGAACCCCACGCCATTTATTTTTTAATTTTGGCGCGGAGTTCTCCTTAATATCCATACCAGACCTGAAGGCCTGGTAATAGAATTTTGGGTGACCCCCACGCATTTTTTGAAAAAAAAATTTGGGGACCGACAATTCATTATTAGCCGGCACTAGCACTTTTAAATGGCTTTTTTTTTCCTTTAGAAATGTAATTTTGCTCTCGGACTGTTATAAACACAGAAAACATGAGCTACTCTACAGGCATACTATAGACACCCCCCAGGTACGAAATTTAAAGGAATATTTGACTTTTATTGTTTCACTTTAAGCATTATTAAAATCACTGCTCCCGAAAAAATGGCCCTTTTTAAAACTTTTTTTTGCATTGATACATGTCCCCTGGGGGAGGACCCAGGTCCCCAAACACTTTTTATGACAATAACTTGCATATTAGCCTTTAAAATTAGCACTTTTGATTTTTCACGTTCGAGTCCCATAGACTTTAACGGTGTTCGCGTGTTCAAACAAATTTTTGCCTGTTCGCATGTTCTAGATGCAAACCGAACCGGGGGGTGTTCGGCCCATCACTACTTGTCAGTAACAAAGCAAACTTTTTTTCTTTTTGATAGAGCAAGGAAAGGTTAGAACCTCAAGTTTTTTTTATTGATACATGAGAAAAAATTGATTTTACAATCAGCTGCTAACCATTAAATGTTTATTATGTTTAATCCATGCAAATCTTAGACCATCCAGATTCTTACCTGCAAATTCTAAGCCCTGATGAAGGAGATGATTTAAAACCCTAGCTAAACAAGTTTTAACAATACCACAGTATGCATAAAATGTTTAAATTTTATTTAGTGTGAAAACATTAAAAAAAAGACATTCACAGATAAAAATAGGTCAAATTGTTCATTTAACCGGTTATTTAACCGGTTCCCAACCGGCGCTCGCTGATGTACGTCGGCAGAATGGCACAGCTTGGCAAATGGGCATACCCGTACATCCCTTTAAATTTTCTGACCTTTCTTTATGTTCAACCTGTTTGGGGAGTAAGGGTGCAGCTGGGACTAAATGGGTCATAGATAATAGTTCACACCAAGTAATATACTGTTTACTTATTCTACGATACATTACTTATTTGCATATACATAACATAGACATTTATAGACATTTATCAACCTCCTCAACTTTACCAAATATGTTTAATTTCATGGATCTGTTCTCTCCATGGGGGCCCCAGTTGTTGATCATACTACTTCAGTGTTTTTATGATCAGTGTTCTCATCCATACTAGGTATGATATATTTGTGCAAACTTAACAAATAGTTTTGGGTGAACAGTTTGGCCTGAGCATAAGATCGGCCCGAACATTGGCTGTTCGCCTATTCGGCGAACACCCGAATTGTTGGGGCATTTGCCCATTTATTCTGCCCACCAAACACCCAACAATGCACTGTGCGCTGCATAGAAGCTTCGGTTGGCTAAAGCAATGAAGCCTTTGCCCAATCAGGGCACATAGCACTGTCAGTGCTATGATTGAACACAATCATGATGACTCTCTCCAATCATGCCTCATTGCTCATAGACCCACCCCACACTATAAAAGGTTCCTTCCCAGAGCAGCCATTTGCAGTGTGATATTTGAGTGGAGATAGATAGAACAAGGTTCTGTTCATTGCTACTAGTGAGTGAATGAGCTACAGTGTGCTATTGTGATTCTATTGTGAGTGTAAAGTATTGGTGTAGTGTAACTATAGTGATAGTGCAACATTAATACAAAGCGACCATTTATTTTTACTGTAGTGTCAGTTTAGTGTGTCAGGGAAGGTGTGTCAGTGCACTTTTACTGCAGTATATTGAAGTGCATTAGTACACTTTTACTGCAGTGTTTTGAATTGTGTTAGTGCACTTTTACTGCAGCATATTGAAGTGTGCTAGTGCACTTTTACTCCACTAAATTGAAGTGCATCAGGGTACTTTTACTGCAGTGAATTGAAGTGCGTCAGAGCACTTTTACTGCAGTATATTGAATTGTGTTAGTGCACTTTTAATGCAGTATCTTGAATTGTGTTAATGCACTTTTACTGCAGTATATTGAATTGTGTTAGTGCACTTTAACTGCAGTATATTGAATTGTGTTAGTGCACGTTTACTGCAGTATATTGAATTGTGTTAGTGCACTTTTACTGCAGTATATTGAAGTGAGCTACTTCACTTTTACTGCAGTATATTGAAGTGCATTAGTGCACTTTTACTGCAGTATTTTGAATTACATGAGTGCACTTTTACTGTAGTATATTGAAGTGCATTAGTGCAGTTTTACTGTAGTATATTGACGAGCATTAGTGCAGTTTTACTGCAGTATATTGAAGTGCATCAGTGCAGTTTTACTGCAGTATATTGAAGTGTGTTAGTGCACTTTTATTGCAGTATATTGAAGTGTGTCAGTGCAGTTTTACTGCAGTATATTATAGTGTATCAGTGGAGTGTGTCTGTGTAATGAGTACATAAGTTAAAGTGGGGGTCCACCCACACCGCCAAAAAAAAATAAATATTAAAAGCCAGCAGCTACAAATACTGCAGCTGCTGGCTTTTAATACATGGCCACTTACCTGTCCCAGGGTCCAGCGATGTCGGCAGGCGACGCCGAGAACCAGCTCGGTTCTCGGCAGCTGCCGCCGCCATCCTAGGTGAGGGAATCAGGAAGTGAAGCGTTGCGGCTTCACTTCCCGGTTCCCTACTGCGCACGCGCGAGTCGTGCTGCGCGTCCCAAATGGTCCCCGCTCTCTCCTGGGAGCTGTGTGTTCCCAGGAGACAGCGCGGTGGGGACGGGAAGAGGCGTAGACTCCCATGGGAGTCTATGCCGGAAGTGGGTGCAAATACCTGTCTTAGACAGGTATCTGCACCCCCCTCCCCCCTGAAAGGTGCCAAATGTGACACCAGAGGGGGGGAGGGTTCCGAAAAGCGGAAGTTCCATTTTTGTGTGGAACTCCGCTTTAAAGTGCATCAAACACCAATTTCCATTGATTAAAGTGCATCCAACTACACATTTCCCTGCCTCTATTACATTTTGGTAATAAGCCCCCCTATCAGGTCTCTGAGACCAACAGGGGGAGACAAATGTTCCCATGGCACTGTGAGGGGGCCAGCAGCGTATGTGTCCACAGGCAAAGGTGGGTGTGGTCCTTCCTCAGGCAGGGCACCATTTCCCCTGGTTAGTAATGTTGTCCATGCTATCCAGCCATAGCATGCAGAGGAGATGTGGAATGGCTTACTAAACCATCTTCATCCTCTTTATCCTCTATCACCCAAGCGGAGACTAGTGTGCAGTCCACCACAGCTGCCAGAGTGTCTTATTCAGCCTCCTTGTCCACAGCTACTCCTGCCATAGCCCCAGCATCATGCAAGGAGGAGTCAGCTGACTTATCTGAACACAGCGTCAGCCACTTGCTCCTTGACGATGCACAGCCATCACTTGATTCTGATGTTGGTTTTGGGGTTGAGGAAGGTAGGAACATGAGCCTACGGAGAGGGGAGAACACTGGTAAACAACAAATTGGCAGTCATGTTGCCCCAGCCGCAGCGTATTGCCACGTTGGCTCCAGTGATGATAAGGATGGAAGGGATAATAATGATGATGATGAGGATACTGACGTGACTTGGGTATGGCATAGAGCAGAGGAGGAAAGTGTGGGTGAGGCACAACCCCAAAAAGGCAGCCATCATGAAAGAGTAAAGAGCAGCCACCCCATTCCATCACATTATGGCGCTGTTATTTCCTGGCCCACTTCCCACAGCTCAGCTGTCTGGGCCTTTTTTTAGCACATGTACAGCTGAGATCATTGTCGCAATTTGCAAACTTTGCCTCAAGCAGATCAAGTGTGGCAAAACACCAGTCATTTTGGTTTCACATGCTTGATAAAGCAGTTAACCTCCCACCACTCAGCCCCTTACCAACCCTGCTATATCTCATGACATCTCAACAGCCTCCACTGACCGAGATGATGGTATAGCAAAGGGTGTCACAGGTCCTTACAGCACGTCGTCCAGCAGCACACCACCAGCTGTAGAGTATAGCAGGCAAATTTCTCTGCCCCAGCTGCTGCAGCGAAAAAAAAAATAGTCACTGCCACCCACATGCTGAGCATCTAAATTCCAGTCAAAGCTGCTGGTTTTACAACCCTTGCCTTTTTGTCTGGTGGATTCTGCGTTCTTCTGTGAATGTGCTGTACCACAATGGCAGGTTCCCAGTCGCTATTTCTTTGCACGTAAGGCCATTCCAGCTCTGTACCATCACGTGAAAGGCAATGTTGTAGCATCATTGGGCAAGGCACTCAGCAACAAGGTCCACGTTACTGTGGTCCAGCAAGCATGGTCAGGGATGATATATTTTGTTTACAGCACACTGGGTAACTCTTCTTGCAACTTGGAAGGAAGCAGGACAGGGCTCAGTGCTGCAGCTTGTTTTGCCACTATGTATCCATACAGCTAGTGGTGATGATGCAAGATTTGTCAGCTCCACCCCCTCCTCCTCCTCAATGCCCTCCTCTGTTGAATTGTCCTATGAACCACCAGTACCCCCTAAGCTTTCAAGGGGCTATTCAACGAGTCAGGCTAAAAATGCCATGCACTGCCTTAGCTGGTGTGTCTAGGGGACAGGAACCACACTGAAGCAGAGATTCTTTCAGCTCTGCGGGGGCAAGCCCAGAAGTGGTTCATGCCACGCCAACTTGAGCCAGGAATGGTGATATGCCATAATGGCACTAACCTCCTTTCTGCCCTTTAACAGGGAAAGTCGACACGTGGAATGCCCAGCACATGTCCTCAATTTGGTGGTGCAGCGTTTCTTAAACAGGTACAGGTGTTGAAAGATCTGCTGAAGCAGGCCAGAAGAGTCTGTAGCCATTTTAGGCAGTCATACACAGCCAGTGCTCAGTTGGCTGAAATTCAAAAAATGTCTACTCTTGTTCCGAGTGCACTAAATTGTGGCCTTAAAGCTTGCAGTGAAAAGGTTATTTTTTGGCTTTATAAATGTACTTTTTGCTGCAGCAGGTTCTATACACAGTATAGGTGTGCCAATTTACAGGCAGACTAAGGGGACCTTCAGGCACTATATTGAAAGGAATTTTTAATTTTTATTATTTCACTTTAAGCATCAGTAAATCACTGCTCATTTAAAAATGATCTTTTTTACAAACTTTTTTTTTCATTAATACATGTCCCCAGACCCCATACCCTTTGTATGCCCAATAACTTCCATATAAGCCTTTAAAATGGACACTTTGATTTTTACAGTTCGGGTACCATAGACTTCAATGGGGTTTGTTGTTTGGCTCCGAACTTCTGCGATGTTCGAAAGGTCTGGCGCGAACTGAACTGGGGTGGGGGTGGGGGGGTGGTCCCATCTCTATTAACAAAATGGAATATGCATATTAACATCTAAATCATTGACATTGCATCTTATAATTTCAGAGCCTCTGTTGCTTTAGGATGTATTTAGATTTATTTGATGTATTTGAGTGTGTGAGTAACTTCCTTTAGTATCCTTAAGTATTTATTTATTTTTTTGGATACATTTGAGCTATTCTGTTCTTTTCTGGATTAAAAAGATAGTATTCTGTATTTTACACATCATGACATTTTTAATTACAATTTATAATTCTCCCTAAATTTTCCATGCTTTAATATAAAATTGCATAGTAAATGTCTGCACGTCCTACACTTAATATTTTTATTGATAAATGGCACAGTCTTTCCTCAATAAATAGGCTCCAAAAGTACTTTATTATAAGTACAGCTTTAGAACCCTGCTTATTTTTTGTACTAATCTATAGTACAACATACACTACTTTTCTTTAAAATTGCTTAGTGAGAAATAGTATGTGATAATTAAACACACGATTTTATGTACAGTAATTTTCTAGAGAGCTTCTATTCATTTCAGCAGACAAACAGCAATTAATTGGTTAAAAAGAAAAATAAAGCAAATAAAGATTAAATCACTGAATGAAACCCATATGCGAAAAATATTATTAGTACAAACCCCAGTCTGAAAAGATTTTTTTAAAAAGCACAAAAACAAGCAGCTTACATTAAGGCAGGTTAAGCATTTTGATTCTGCTCTTTTTTGAACATATTATGTTATTAGCTTAAGAGTTCTGAATAAGATGCTACAAGAAGCTTTCTATATGTGGTCCATTTCACATCTTACTGTGAGCTTCTTGAGTGACAAATGTGATGAGCAGAGGCGTTTCTGTTCTGTACACTGAGGATGAGTCTGAATGTTGTATGTGTGTATAGGGCTTACAATCCTGATCACTGTGTCTCTCTATAACGTAATGCTGCTAAGTGATCATCTATGCTCCCTGCAACCTGCAGTGTGCCAGCTTACAGCAGACTCCAGGGACATTCACTCTTGTGCTATACTCTATGAAGAAGCAGGATGGTGGATTTAGACAGTGAGGTCCCTGCACTCCCTCCCAGATACAGATTTCGGGATTTAATTCTTGGGGATCAGGCATTGCAAAATGATGACAGGTAAAATATGAATTTCTTTATAACCTGGATAATGCAAAAAAGTAAAAAAGATACAACATCTTGAATATTAGAAGACATTTCTTCGAATCAGATGTTTTGAGATGTATATATACCATCTCTCTTTGCACTGTGCCAATACTTGTCACAATGCATGCTTGTGTTTACTATACTGGCTTTCTGAGGATATCCGTTTCTTGTAGCTGGGTTGTTCAGTTACAGATGCGTTCTGAAAATAACAGCTTTTGAGTGCTTGTCAAAGTAGTACCACATTTCATTGTAAACAGTACTGGAGGCTCTGCATGATCAAGTCTCAAGAAACAAAAGGCATAGTTTAATTAAAACATGTTGTGCAAATAAGCAATCTTTTATAAACCTAAAATACTAGTAAAGTGCATGTCAAAGACTCTTTGTAGGAAAGAGAAGTTTAATTCAAAGAATCCTTGTGAAGAACTTAGAAAATATTTTCTTCTTATGGAAACACAGAAAAAGATGACAATCTTTTACTTTTAGATTACTGTTAACATTTTGGCAAGGCAGAACCTTACAGGTCATTTTATAAAACACTGTTAACATTAGTTTTGTTACTTTTATTATTTGGACAAATGATTGTGACGAATGAAAGATTTATTAAAAAGAGATTACTAATTGTTATCATCTAAAATATTTATTGGGTTGAATAAAAGTCAAATTTAGTTTGCTGAAAGCTCGGGTGCTCATTAAATGATCCATTGCAAAGTTTTAACGTTTCTAACTAGCATATCATATGCTGTAGATTTTAGGTACATTAGTCTTCAACTATATGAATCTCTGACAGTGTCAAGGGGGATGTAAACAAAAGGCGGTTACCAGATTTTTTTTCCTTAAAGATATATGTACCTATATGATGGTATCCATATTTAGGATCCAGTCTGTTTTATTGGGGAACCATGTAAAATGGCAGCAAGGATTTAAATATAGGGGTAAATTGAGAGAACTGCTGAATCATTATTTTTGATGTTCCTGAATATTTGTGTGCATATGTCTGTAATGTATAGAAACTTATATCATTTAGGAATCTGGCTGGTCATAGTTCTTGAATTGTAATATTTTTTCACAGACTAGATAAACAACATGCATACAGTACATTCAGTAGATTCGAAAAAATAGTTACTCATTAATTCTCCTGGTGTTTGAACCAAATTACTCATCACTGTTTTTTGGAGTTGACTACCTTGTGAATAAATGATGAATTCCAGGATTGTCAGATTCATGAATGTACAGATTCTTTCCTGAAATATGAACATGTGTGTGTGATTATGTGAAGAGGGATGGATCTTTAAAACAAGGTTATTCTACCTATAGTTTTTTTTTTTCTCTACTGACTTATAAAGAACAAGTTATCTAGAGTGTAGGAATGCTTGGTGCTTTTGGGCTCACCCAGAGGAGTCGGCAGATGGCACCAAAGGCCTAAATGACTTTTAAAAGTAATGAAACACATAGGGACATATCTTTAAATGATCTTACTGGATCTTATTATAAAAATATCTTCATTAACTACCCTGTTTGTTTAAAGGGAACCTAGATTCAGGCAACTTTCTGCTGCTGCCCTTTTCTGTCTAGATGACCACACATGTATTCTACTGCCTAGGTTCACTTTGTCAGGTGATTCCACCATGTTGGTGTTGGTGCAGTCTATTCCTAAGAGGATAGTCCTGTTCTTACACCTTTCCCTCTAATGACACCTTCAATGTATTCTATTAATCAGAAGCAGGTGGGGGATGGGAATATGTTTCTGAGAGTGTCAGTGTCCTGACATGCTTTTGCAATACTGGAAGGATGGAGGTTGCCTATGCATTGTCTGCCAATAAAACCCATGTTTTTTAACTTTTTAATTTACTTTGTTAAATTGTACTAATGCATCCTTGATAGACAGCCAAACTTTAAATGTTGTTTACCACCAGAGCCAATCCTTTAGGGATGTTGAACCAAACTGTAACATTAAATAGAATATTGGAAATGGACTTTAAACATGCTCACAAGCTCCACATAATATGTTAAAATTATATAAATTTATTGCTACAAAAAATAAAACATGTTCACATATTGTACATAGTAATACCACATAAAAGCCTGTCTTGCACAGAACTGTGTCAGTAGAAATATGACTCCCTCCTATTGTGAAAGACGCTCATGATATCTCAAGCTGGAAATTTCTAATACCAATATCAATTCACTGATTGCTTCAGGAGGATGCAGGAAGACTAACAATTCTGTATGTCAGAGGATCCACCAAAGAAAATTGGTGCCAAGATTGGGACCTCTCCCAGGGGCAAGTGTGGGGATATACAGAGGATAATACTGACTAAAACCATCAAGTGTGAACCATGCACTATTCTGATGCAAAAGGGGATGTACTAATCCAGGTAGTGGATCATAAGACCGTAACTGATACAGATGTTTTTAGCTGTCTCATACATTAAGTTAGGCAGGATACACATGCTGAGTTTTTTGTTTCGTTCTACCATTAGGTTGAGATCCCTAAAGTTGAATTGATGCAGAAATCTCTCCCACTGTGTGTTTGTATAATGACAGTGGGGACCCAACCCCCCCAAGTAATGAACAAATGCTTGTTTTCCAGCAAGACTATTTGACAAAAGCATGTAGTTAGACCAGCTTCTGTTTAAAAGACAGCAGTATACACAGACCAAAAGTCGGCCAGTTTCTGCTGAACCGGACAGCTTTTGGTAGGTGTATACCCAGCCTTAGTTTAAAGTACAGATACAAGGGGTAGAATGGGATCAATCTGTTTTATCTGTCCGGAGTTTAGATTTTTGATTATACTTAATAGCATGCAGCATACATGTATCAGGACATATTACTGTTATATATATATATATATATATATATATATATATATATATATATATATATATATATATATATATATATATATATATATATATATATATATATATATATATAGTAAATATTTTATTATATCTTTTCATGTGACAACACTAAAGAAATGACACATTGCTACAATATAAAGTAGTGAGTGGGCAGCTTGTATAACAGTGTAAATTTGCTGTCCCCTCAAAATAACTCAACACACAGCCATTAATGTCTAAACCTCTGGCAACAAAAGTGAGTACACCCCTAAGTGAAAATGTCCAAATTGGCCCCAAAGTGTCAATATTTTGTGTGGCCACCATTATTTTCCAGCACTGCCTTAATCCTCTTGGGTATGGAGTTCACCAGAGCTTTACAGGTTGCCACTGGAGTCCTCTTCCACTCCTCCATGAAGACATCACAGAGCTGGTATATGTTGGAGACCTCCTCCACCTTCCGTTTTAGGATGCCCTACAGATATTCAATAGGGTTTAGGTCTGGAGACATGCTTGGCCAGTCTATTACCTTTACCCTCAGCTTCTTTAGCAAGGCTGTGGTCATCTTGGAGGTGTGTTTGGGGTCATTATCATGTTGAAATACTGCCATGCAGCCCAGTCTCCAAAGGGAGGGGATCATGCTCTGCTCCAGTATGTCACAGTACATGTTGGCATTCATGGTTCCCTCAATGAACTATAGCTCCCCAGTGCCAGCAGCACTCATGCAGCCCCAGACCATGACACTCACCACCAAGCTTGACTGTAGGCAAGACACACTTGTCTTTGAACTCCCCAATTGGTTGCCGCCACACACGCTTGACACCATCTGAACCAAATACGTTTATCTTGGTCTCAACAGACCACAGGACATGGTTCCAGTAATCCATGTCTTTAGTCTGCTTGTCTTCAGCAAACTGTTTGCGGGCTTTCTTGTGCATCATCTTTAGAAGAGGCTTCCTTCTGGGACGACAGCCATGCAGACCAATTTGATGCAGTGCGTGGCGTATGGTCTGAGAACTGGCAGGCTGACCCCCCTCCCCTTCAACCATTGCAGCAATGCTGGCAGCACTCATACGTCTATTTCCCAAAGACAACCTCTGGATATGACGCCGAGCATGTGCACTCAACTCTTTTGATCGACCATGGCGAGGCCTGTTCTGAGTGAGACCTGTCCTAATAAACCACTGTATGGTCTTGGCCACCGTGCTGCAGCTCAGTTTCAGGGTCTTGGCAATCTTCTTATAGCCTAGGCCATCTTTATGCAACAATTCTTTTTTTAAGATCCTCAGAGTTCTTTGCCATGAAGTGCCATGTTGAGCATCCAGTGACCAGTATGAGAGAGTGAGAACGATAACATCAAATTTAACACACCTGCTCACTATTCACACCTGAGACCTTGTAACACTAATGTTTCACATGACACTGGGGGGGGGGGAATGGCTAATTGGGCCCAATTTGGACATTTTTACTTAGGGGTGTACTCACTTTTGTTGCCAGTGGTTTAGACATTAATGGCTGTGCGTTGAGTTATTTTGAGGGGACAGCAAACGTACACTGTTATACAAGTTGTACACTCACTACTTTACATTGTAGCAAAGTGTCATATCAGTGTTGTCACATGAAAAGATATAATAAAATATTTACAAAAATGTGAGGGGTGTACTCACTTTTGTGAGATACTGTGTATATATATATATATATATATATATATATATATATATATATAGAGAGAGAGAGAGAGAGAGAGAGAGAGAGAGAGAGAGAGAGAGAGAGAGAGAGAGAGAGAGAGAGAGATACATATCTCATACAAACATACAAACGTTTAGTTTGTATTTTTAAACATGGCGCCGCAGAGTTTGGAGGGACTCGGCGGCGCTCGTTCAGCTGAATGAGCGCCGCCGAGGACACAGTGACTGGGCGGAGCCGAGATACACATAGCCGAGGGTTCTCGGCTATTCTCGGCGCCGTTCACAGTCACGCCCAGTCCCTATGATGGACATAACACAGGTCCAATGGCGGGACTGGGCGTGACTGTGAACGGCACCGAGAAAAGCCAAGAACCCTCGGCTATATGTATCTCGGCTCCGCCCAGTCACTGTGTCCTCAGCTGAACGAGCGCCGCCGAGTCCCTCTGAACTCCACGGCGCCATGTTTAAAAATACAAGCTGTGTGAATGTCGGCGGCGATCGCGGCGATCGCTCCGACAGATCACAAAATAGTGGGGATAGGCGTATAACATGCACCCACGATTTTCTTCTTATTTTAAGGGGAAAAAAGTGCGTGTTATACGCCGATAAATACGGTATATATTCTCTGCTGTGAGAAATTGCTAGGAGCTAGAACTTTTGACAAGAGAAAAGCAATAAAATGTGGCCCACACTCCTATCAACCTCATCTTGTTCTTGGCATGCTGAAAATTGAGTTGGGTGATGGTAACAATAATGCCCTGTACACACGGTCGGACATTCCGACAACAAAATCCATGGATTTTTTCCGACGGATGTTGGCTCAAACTTGTCTTGCATACACACAGTCATACAAAGTTGTCGGAAAATCTAAACGTACTGAACGCGGTGACGTAATTTATTCTGAGCATGCGTGGCACTTTGTGCGTCGGATTTGTGTACACACGATCGGAATTTCCGACAACAGATTTTGTTGTCGGAAAATGTTATAGTAAGCTCTCAAACTTTGTGTGTCGAAAATTCCAGGTCCTATTACACATTTTCCATCGGAAAATCCTATTGTGTGTACAGGGCATAAAGCACAGGAAATTTGCCATTAATGGCTGGCAAATCTCTGAAGAAGAATATCACTGGACATGGAACATGCTGAGGGGAAGATGGCAGAGCAGCAATGCAGGCTGGACATAAAATTTGGAAGAGACCACACTGAGCGGTAAATGTGCCATGCATGAGTATGCTGTGGATATGTGCACATTATAGCAAGATATATCATTTCATTTTAACATGCTATTTCTTTGCCTGAAAAAAAAACAGTTTGGAACTATGGTAATTTGATAAAGCAACAGTGGGCTGTGCTCAAGTTCAATAGCTAGTCAATTTTAGAAGAAATTAAAAAATCCTCTTAATTTAATGAGGTATTCAAAGCAGTAAAGACTATGTACTATGAGGGGCTAACATTAGATGGATTCCATTATAAGGCAATGCATACATTATTCAGTTGGGAAGCAACAGCTACATTTTATTACCCATTGGGAGTGCAAACACAAGGCTTACAGGTTTTGATTGAAAACATCAACATATCACATGGTAAATTAATCAATATTCTTTGATATATTCCTCTTGAAGAAGTGGAATTGCCCATAAAAAGGCATTGTGAGATCTTGAGTCTAATTCCTTTGATGTACATCTGTAAATGTGTATTTATTTCAAAAGCAAAACAATGTCCTTGTTACCCTTTTTAAACAAATTATTTAACATTTTAACATTTTGCTAATGATGTAGACTACTTTTATACCTTTCAAGTCTCATTTATTCTTGCTAGTTTTTTTATGTTTATTTGGGATAAGGTATGTTCTCCAAGTTAGTGTTGGTTGGAATCCTTATTGGGTTTTTTTCCTTATGTTAACAGGAAGTTACAATCTTTTCCATCCGTATCAACCTATTTTAGCATACATTTCTGGGGTATATTTAACCATTCTTCCGATCTATCTTTTTGGGTGTGGTACATTTAGGTGCATAGGTGAGTCATTTTCAACAACCAACACAACTCTTTGGTTACTTTTGATGTGAAAGGGTGTTAATGAGGAATGCCAGTACAGCTGTTTCAATGGCTCTGTTGCTATAACTTTAGAGGATGTGCTTCTGAGAAGGATTTTTTTTAGATATCCAATGGCTTAATCAAGGTCACCTTTGTGCTGCTGCCAACTGGCAGCTAGGGTATCAGCAAACTTCACAAATGTGGTTGAGTGCATTCATTTGATACTCAGGGCAAGGTTTACAATACTCCTCAACTGCTTTGTAAATACCAGGCCACAAAAACACTGCTTAATTTTTCTACCTCTAAATGACATCCCATTTATGAGAATGGGCCAGATTGAATACCGCCACTGTCTGAAACTGGTGACCCACCAGCTCCCCCACATCTTGCTCCTGTCTCTTCCTTTCATTATACAGTAAGAAATTGTATACTATAAAATGGGGTTATACCAGGCTAACTTCTGCTTCCATCACCTTTATATTTTTCCATGCATTTTCCAAATTGGTATACTAAAACTGTGCAAACTTAAAGTTTTCTTATTCATGCCACTAAGGCAGTTTTCTCTGACTCCCCAACCATGACTGCTAGTAGTGCATTGTCCAACATAAGGGTGTCAACATCTACCTCAGGTTCAAGCAAACAAATAACATTATTTACTTCAGGCAATTTTTTAGGACATGGCCAAGTGATAACCCAGTATTACACTGTGTATCAAGTTCTCAACCACATCCATGACAAGTTTACAGTTCCACTAGATATCTTCACTAAAAACATTGCAGTAGGTTAGTCTTCGATATCACAGTGTATATAGATTACTCGCAATAAGTCTGTGCCAAGCTTGGTAGGGTCCACCAGACTGGCGTTAGCCAATTTGATGAAGCCTTGAGAATCGAATTATTCCTCTGCCAGGTGTCATTATAATGGTATAGGACATATATGATTTCCAGTCTATGTTCCTCAATGTGCTGCAAGAACAGGCTTTGTAAATAGTGATATATGCCACCCCAGGTCACATTACCTAGCTTCATGTAATTTCAGGAAATTGGCAGCTACATGTCCAAGTTCATGGTACAACCAGCCTCTAATTTGCCATGTCTCTTTCAAGGAGTGGACTCCTTTTGGTCTAGGAAGCTTCTCATATTTATCACCCATAGATGTCTTATGCCTCTTCTTAAAGCAGTATTAAACCCAAAAAACTAAAATGTGATATATTGCATCTTACCAGGTCTTAAACATTGTGGATTCATTTGTTTTTTTATTTTATTATTTGGGCATTTCCATTATTTTCTGTTGATCCATCCAGTAACACTTCCTGTCTCCACCAAGGTGGGGGAGCAACAAAGATACCTTTTGACAGCAGCATTGTCAGTTTTAGAAGAGGGTAATTTTAGATGCACTAGCAGACTTAGATGGACTTGACTAACAAATTAAAGCTGAGCCTCTGCTTACATGTTTTAAGCAGTTATAGAAACATTTTTCCATTGGAATAACGTTCTTACATAAATATGCAAAATCAGACAATTGTAAGCACCCCTAAGAGGGAAAGGTGACCATTGACTTATCTCTCCTAGCTGCAAAGAACCCGTTAGCAAGCGACATGTATAACATCACTTATGGGTTTCAGTTCTTACTTTCTCTGGCCACTGTGCCCGGAGAAGAAGCTAATGGAGAAAAATCTGCATTCCACTTGCTTCAATGGAGGGCAGGTGAGATATCAGAGGTCTTAACCCATTTGAAAATTTGCCCTCTACTGAAGTTTTGGTGACAGCTCAAAATGTTGAATTCCCCATGAATTTCTATCTCAGTGACAATAGTCTCAAGTACATATAAAGAGTTTTAATATATACAGCGGCGACACAGATGGCAATAAATACCTAATAGATGTACTAACCCTTCCTTACACTGCCTAAAACAAAGAAACAAAAATTAGTTTTCTATATACATACACTTTATTGATACATTGGCAATAATAATCTTTTTCATGAAGTGCTTTAGCCATATATCAGCCAGTATGACTTTTTTCTGTTTGTAGTATAGTGTTGTGCAGAGTGTTGTGCAAATTTATTGTTCAAAAACTTGCATTAAAGTTAGCCAATAAAAAGTATTCAAGCTTACCATGTTTTTTTCAGATAAAATTATTTGTCCAAACTTATTTTAAATGAACATTTAAATTAGTTTCTCTTACAGTACTTTTAATTAGAGAGTTAAGGCAATTTAACTGACTTGATCAAAATGTGCATATCTTATAATCATTAATCGTTTTATCATTTAAAGCAGAACTAGCATTTTTCAATCAATATCATCTACTTTTTTTTTATTCTTATGCTGCTAGCATTAGTACATAGATAATATTGTATATTATATTTACTTGTTTTAAACTGGTTTCTGACCTAGGTCAAAATGATGTCATACATTCCAGGAGTCTTCATGGGCATTTTTTCTTTTATCTGGAAGAGGGGCTTTCTCAGCTACAGTGCCTTGAAAAAGTATTCATACCCCTTGAAATTTTCAACATTTTGTCATGTTACAACCAAAAACGTAAATGTATTTTATTGGGATTTTATGTGATAGACCAACACAAAGTGACTCATAATTATAAAGTGGAAGGAAAATTATAAATGTTTTTCAATTTTTTTTACAATTAAATATGTGAAAAGTTTGGCGTGCATTTGTATTCAGCCCCCCTGAGTCAATATTTTGTAGAACCACCTTTCCACCTATAAATTATGGTGGAAAATTGTGATCACCTGAACAAAAATCAGGCAAAAACATTTTTGTTAGGGAAAATACTTGTTTGATAAACTATATACAGTGCCTTGAAAAAGTATTCATACCCCTTTACATTTTTCCACGTTTCATGTTACAGCCAAAAATGTAAATATGTATTTTATTGGGATTTTATGTGATAGACCAACACAAAGTGGCACATAATTGTGAAGTGGAAGGAAATGATAAATGGTTTTCAACATTTTTTACAAATGTGAAAAGTGTGGTGTGCATTTGTATTCAGCCGCCTAGAGTCAATATTTTGTAGAACCACCTTTTGCTGCAATTACACCTGCAAGTCTTTTTAGGGATGTCTCTACCAGCTTTGCACATCTAGAGAGTGACATTTTTGCCCATTCTTCTTTGAAAAATAGCTTAAGCTCTGTCAGATTGAATGGAGAGCATCTGTGAACAACAATTTCCAAGTATTGCCACAGATTCTCAATTGGATTTAGGTCTGGACTTTGACTGGGCCATTCTAACACATGAATATGCTTTGATCTAAACCATTCCATTGTAGCTCTGACTGTATGTTTAGGGTTGTTGTCCTGCTGGAAGGTGAACCTCTGCCCCAGTCTCAAGTCTTTTGCAGACTCTAACAGGTTTTCTTCTAAGATTGCCCTGTATTTAGCTCCATCCATATTCCCATCAACTCTGACCAGTTTCCCTCTCCTTGCTGAAGAAATTGCATCCCCACAACATGATGCTGCCACTGCCATGGTATGTTGAGGGTGATGTGCAGTGTTAGATTTACGCCACACATAGAGTTTTGCTTTTAGGCCAAAAAAGTTCAATTTTGGTCTCATCTGATCAGAACATCTTCTTCCACATGTTTGCTGTGTCCCCCACATGGCTTCTTGCAAACTGCAAACGGGACTTTTTATGGCTTTCTTTCAACAATGGCTTTCTTCTTGCCATTCTTTCATAACGGCCAGACTTTTGGAGTGCATTACTAATAGTTGTCCTGTGTACAGATTCTCTCACCTGAGCTGTGGATCCCTGCAGCTCCTCCAGAGTTACCATGGTCCTCTTGGCTGCTTCTCTGATGAATGCTCTCCTTGCCCAGCCTGTCTGTTTAGGTGGACGGCCATGTCTTGGTAGGTTTGCAGTTGTGCCATACTCTTTCCATTTTTAGATGATGGAATGAACAATGCTCTATGAGATGTTCAAAGCTTGGGGTTTTTTTTATAATCTAACCCTGTTTAAACTTCGCCACGACTTTATCCCTGATCTGCCTGGTGTGTTCCTTGGCCTTTGTGATGCTGTTTGTTCACTAAGGTTCTCTAACAATTCTCTGATGGCTTCACAGAACAGCTGTATCTATACAGAGATTAAATTACACACAGGTGGACTCTATTTACTAATTAGGTGACTTCTAAATGCAATTGGTTCTATTGGTTGTAGGTATCAGAATAAAGGGGCTGAATACAAATGCACACCACACTTTTCAGATATTTATTTGTAAAAAAAAATTGAAAACCATTTATCATTTTCCTTCCACTGCACAATTATGTGCCACTTTGTGTTGGTCTATCACAGGGATATGCAATTAGCGGACCTCCAGCTGTTGCAAAACTACAAGTCCCATCTTGCCTCTGCCTCTGGGTGTCATGCTTGTGGCTGTCAGAGTCTTTCTATGCCTCAGTGGAATTGTAGTTCTGCAACAGCTGGAGGTCCGCTAATTGAATATCCCTGGTCTATCACATAAAATCCCAATAAAATACAATTATGTTTTTGGTTGTAACATGGCAAAATGTGGAAAATTTCAAGAGGTATGAATACTTTTTTAAGGCACTGTAAGCAAACCCTCCTGTCTGCATGCCTAAGCTAAGGGCAGATGAATTCCATTAAGTAAATGCTACATTAATCATCTGTCCTTACTCAAGTTGGCTGTGACTGGCAATGGCTGGCAATGCCAGAGGGTGTTTTTCAAAGTGATTTCTCTACAAAATGAAGCATGAAGACATGCATAGATGGGCGAGTTTGCGTTGATTATAAAAAATGAATTAAATAGAGTTTTCAGTTTGTGGTGCTTAGATACAGCTACTTTCTTTGTCATTGTGATCTGACTTTAAGTTAGAGGGTGACTACATTCATTATCCATGGTCCCACTGTATGTAGGAATGCTGCCACCCTCTCCTGCTTGCTCCTGAGATGGACTAGCAACAATGGGACTTGTAGTAAGTATATGACTGCAACTAAGGTGCACTGCTCATTCCAAACAAAGGAGAGGTTCAGGAGCTCACAGAGGACATTACGGGGAGGAAAAAACAGTAGGAAACTTTCTTCATGAAAAACAAATTACAGGGCCATTAAGTAATGGGTGTGTATGTATTTTTTAAATTTGTTTGCATGTTGTTAGAGGATTTGCTATTTACTTCAGATAATAATTATATGTGTAGCGCTTACCCCCGAAGGAGCGGCTAAGTATTTGCTATATCCGTAATTCACGTTTACCACTCAACCCTCACAGCCCATAGATTTAAAAGTCACAGTCCTTTATGCTTTTCTTAATGCTTTATTCATCAACATAAACTGGGATGGGAGAAGGACTTCCTTTGGGATGCTCTTCTGTTACATTATCATCTTTCAATGGCTCTTAAAGGAAAATCTATGAACAATTGCGGATAGTCAGGAAATATTTTAAACGATCTCTTCGATCAGGGAAGGTGAAAGTAGATTTGATAGAGAATAAGTTGATAAAGAGTCACTCTGAATAACCTCTTCATCTGGATGACTTTAAAAGGAACGATCCAAATCTCCACTTCCCACAGACATGGTAATTCCAAATTAAGCTTAAGGAGAGCCACTCTGAATAACTCCTCCTGCTTGACTGATTGGAATCCTGGGGCAATGCTGAACTCAAAGTCATAGGCCATTACTGCCCATCTCGCTGACTTGTGCACAAACAAAAGTGGAAACTGCTGCGCTAATCCAGTGTGATATGTTTGTGTAACAGTGTTTATTTAAGAAAATTAAATCAACAAATGAAAAAATGGGGTGTACAGGTGCTATGTCTGTGTGCACAGTATCCTGTATTTATACACTAAATCTGAGTGAAAAAAACCCAATCCTATATGCTGTTGAACCTGTAGAAGGGATGCAAAAGTGCTCTGTGTGTAGGGATTTGCTATTTACTTCAGATAATAATTATATGTGTAGCGCTTACCCCCGAAGGAGCGGCTAAGTATTTGCTATATCCGTAATTCATGTTTACCACTCAACCCTCACAGCCCATAGATTTAAAAGTCACAGTCCTTTATGCTTTTCTTAATGCTTTATTCATCAACATAAACTGGGATGGGAGAAGGACTTCCTTTGGGATGCTCTTCTGTTACATTATCATCTTTCAATGGCTCTTACAGGAAAATCTATGAACAATTGCGGATAGTCAGGAAATATTTTAAACGATCTCTTCGATCAGGGAAGGTGAAAGTAGATTTGATAGAGAATAAGTTGATAAAGAGTCACTCTGAATAACCTCTTCATCTGGATGACTTTAAAAGGAACGATCCAAATCTCCACTTCCCACAGACATGGTAATTCCAAATTAAGCTTAAGGAGAGCCACTCTGAATAACTCCTCCCGCTTGACTGATTTTAATCCTGGGGCAATGCTGAACTCAAAGTCATAGGCCATTACTGCCCATCTCGCTGACTTGTGCACAAACAACCCTCAGTCTCTGGTAGTACCTTTCCCTTGGGCTTTCACTCACATGATCAATAGTCCATGTGCCACTCATAAACAATCGTTCGCCCAGTTTCCTTCCGTTTTGCTGCTACTTCATCCGCAATGATTCTTAGTTCCTTTGACTCTTTGTGGCCCGCTTCCCTCCCCATAGGGGCGGCCTACGACATCCACGATTACATACTGTAAGATGTCGCCTGTTCCTCCGTGAGAATCGGATTTCCACCCTTCTCGCTAAGGTGAAGCTCCGTTGGCTCCCCGGAGGGGAAAACCTCCAACTTCCCCTCCGGGAACCAGGCTGGCTCTCTCGCTCCTCAGAGCAGGAGCAGGACTCAAACTGCACTCCCCCCCCACCCG
Source organism: Lithobates clamitans (assembly GCA_037952925.1). Taxonomy (NCBI): domain Eukaryota; kingdom Metazoa; phylum Chordata; class Amphibia; order Anura; family Ranidae; genus Lithobates; species Lithobates clamitans. Next base: position 17,414 of record JBBGZY010001365.1, on the reverse strand, counting down.
GGCACCATGTGACCCCGCTTTTTATATGAGAGTCCTGGGATTACCAAGCAAATTAATGATTGGCAGAGACAACACATAAACTACCCGTCACTCAAATATGGAAATCAATAAAACAGGCCTGCTGTAATAGCATCAGCCTGTCTAAATTTACCTGCCATAGAAAGCTAGCAAGAAAGGTCACCTACCTAAAAGTAGGTGCCCGCTACATATGTTTTTCCCAAAAAGTGCAATATCATGCATTTTACAATCTGTTTAAATACAAAAATGCTATCAAATTGATTAACTTAAAGTGTCAGAGAAAAAATAAAATAAAACCCAAAACATTGTCAGTACACCTCTCTAATACGTTCATATTTCCTTTCTTTACAAATACTGGCAATACAAAAAAAACTTCCTGTTGATCCTGCCAGAAATACAGTTAACTTCCTGAAGCAAGTTGACAATACTGCACTACATTTCTTAAATAGCCCTGTCATGAATGTATATTCTACCCAAACTCATACCTTGTAAATATGTATATACTTACCTTTACTACCGACTGAACACTGCTCCCATCCTGAAATGTTTTTTGAGAAAACTACACTTTTGGCAGTGTCAATCTCATCATTCCCACACAACATTTTCTTGTGTCTCCTGCTGACCTACATATTACTGCTATCACCTGTAATAACATGGAGCTTGGCAGGAGGAACTAGTGAGAGCTGCGAGGGACCCAGAATATTTACATTGCAAAAAGTATTAGTTTCCCAGTGGACCATTTTTTCAGAATTGGAGCTGGGCAGCAGGAAATGTAAGTATATACACTCTTTTTGTACAGGTTATAAGTTTAGACAGACTTTATATTTACAACAGAGTCACTTCAAACAGTGTGACCCACAGTTGTGTGGCACCAGGGATCTTTCCTCGCTATAAGGACTAGTATATACTGCAATACATTTTTGTTGTTTGATTTAAATACTGTATACTTTAATGATTGGCATTGATCTAGTACCTGTGAGTTGTTATCCTTTACTCTACCAACAGAAAAATGGGTCAGTGATTTAAACTGCTGCAATCGGCTACAGTCACTAAACCGTGCCTTTAAGTTATTTAACTTATGTTCACTACATTAGAGATTAAAATTCATGCATACGTATATAAATATTCATAGCAGATTCACAGTGTTTCAAATTCTGGGATAAACTAGAATTGTTTGTATTCTAACATAGCATTTGTTATGATGTCCGTATTAAAAAATTATTTAATTCACGATGTTCCATATTTTACTATTTACTTTAGGTATAATCATAACTGTTATGTGGATATTTTTTCACATAGATAACACACAATAATTTGTTTTTATTTCTCAATAAGTTTTTATAAACTCAATTTCTCCAGGATTGCTGGAGTTTCAATAAAACTGATATCACAAATGGCTCAACCATAAGTGACTACCCTGCTAGACAATAATATCTAATAAAATATATAGGTTCACAAGAAAATTGTTAGCAAATGACAGCTTACATCCTTCTTCTTGACTAGTTATTGTTAAAATTGTCCTTGTCTATCCTCCAGGACTTTACAAATATTAGAAACAAAAAGTATCAAATTGTATTAATTACAATTGTTGTTTGTTCTAATGCATTTGTACAGAACTAATCAAGAATACCTTGTTCCAAGATGTTCAAACCTGGATGTTCAAGTACATCCTCAACTTAACATGTATAGGGTTATCTTTTATAAGTATATTCAATTCCTATCCATGGAGCTGGACTCCAGCTAGTATATATTTTTTTCTGAATGGATTGTGTTTGTTCTAAAAGGCATTCTTAAGGCCGGGTTCATACTATTGCGAATTGGATGCAGGTTTCCCTGTATCCAATTCGCATGTCAGGAGATTGTGACCGGCTTTTTTCATGGAGCCAGTTCACACAACTCCGGAGCGGCTCTGATGCAAATTGCACAGGAGACCTGTCTGTCTTCTGGTCCATTTTAGGTCCGAATTCAGCCAAAAATTCAGGCTGAAATTGGACCTGAAATGGTGAATGGGGATGCATGGGATCCTTGCTGTGAGCCGCTCCATGCTGTGGTGTGAACCCAGCCTAAAGGAAACCTGTACTAAGAGTAATAGAGATGCATAACTAGTGGAGTCATAACTTATAATGTTATCATTTTTTTTTTAACAAAACAAGGGTGCTTTATTGTTGTCAAAACGATCAAGACAGATCATACAGATTAGCTTGAAATTAAACCTTACAAAATGCTTGGATACCATACAGAGGGTAAGGACAGACACAATCGTAATTAGCAGAGTAATTGATTAAGTACACATTTGCAATCAGAGATAAACAGCTACAGGATTGAACAGGAGTAGAGATTTGTAGCTAGTAACCATATACATACCCATACCCCACCCTTCTAGTATCTACGTGCTCACCCATGGGTCCACACCCTGTCATTTGCCATTGGCATCCTCTATTAATGTAGATTAATTTATACATGGGTAGGGTTGCATCTATCAAAGCTTCCCAGGAGGAGAGAGAAGGGGGGGCGACGGATATCCACATCAGGAGAATCTCCTTCTTTGCATAAAACAGGAGGTAGGATATCAGCAGTTTCAAGTGGTGGGAACATTGCGCATCATCGTGGACCTCCAGCAGTGCCAACTCAGGTGTAACTGAAAGGGAAAACTGTAGCCTAAGATTAATTTCGCTAAAGACCTCTGACCAAAAAGCTGTTATAATGGGGCATTCCCAGAACATATGCAGGAAAGACCCCACTTGTATCCTGCATTTGGGGCATATCGGGTCTCGGTCCGGGAAAATATGATGTAGTTTCTGAGGAGTGTAGTATACCCTGTGCAGGAATTTACTTGAATAAGTTTGTCTCTAAAGGAGATTACCAGTCTGGGTCCCTGTTCCAGGCAGTCATCCCAGTCCTCCCTGTCCAGTGACTGAAGATAACTCTGCCACATCTTCCACAACCCCTCCATCTTAGGGGAGTCGGTGCCCAAAAGTGCAATATACAAGGTCGATAGGGGTTTATCTAAGTCACCGGGGAGACTTAAGTCTTCAATAGGGCCAGCCTGGAGGAGCGGCGGCTGGGGAAACTGTGCTCTAGCAGCATGTCGCAGTTGAAGATATCTAAACCGCATCCACTGGGGCAGTTGAAATTTGTGAAATAAGTCATCCATGGGGAGTAAAGTTCCTTGATGCATGACATCTCCCAGGGTTACAAAACCTTGCCTGGCCCAAGCCTGGGGATCAGGCAGGCTAAGGAACTGTTGCAAGCTGGGATTACCCCAAGTTGGGCCGGCGACAGCTGATTGGGTTGTATAAGTCTACATCTAGCAGCCACCCACACTCTCCATGTGGCTCTCGTTGGTCCAGGAACCTGCCTGTAAGCCTTGGGGCCTCTATATGCAAAATTGTGTAAATAAACTAGGGAATCCAGACTAACCGCCTCCAAACAAATGGAGCCCATGAACCATCACTGGACTGTTACCAGCATTGCAGCCCAATAGTAGACCTTAAAGTTGGGCAAGGCCAGGCCCCCCAGGTGAGCTGGAAGCCACAGGGCAAAGCGTGCCAGTCTGGGGACACCTCCACACCAGAGGAAGGACCCCACACATTGTTCAATTTCTCTAAAAAAGGAAACTGGTACCCATATCGGACAGTTCCTAAAAAAATTGTTGAATTTGGGCAGGAAGATCATTTTAAAGGAGATTTATCCATCCCAGTAAATTGAGTGGCAGGTGGGCCCAGGAGTTACATTTAGCTTTCAGTGTTGTCAACAGGGGGAGAAGGTTCTTATCCATGTAGTCAGCGGGGCCTTGTGTCACTATTACCCCCAAATACCAGAATTCCTCTACCCACCGCAAGGGGGAGGAGACAGCAGTCTTTACCGCATCTGCATCTATGGGAAATAGGACCGACTTGGACCAATTTATCCTAAAACCTGAGAAGGCACCAAATTCATCAAAAATACGAAGAGTGGCTAATAATGAGGGGCCATTAAGATACAGCAATGCGTCGTCTGCATACAAGGACAGCCGCTCTTCCAACTTTTCCAGCTGAAGGTCCATAATGTCCGGAGCAGACCTGATCAAAATGGCAAGGGGCTCCAGTGCCCCTGCCTGCCGCGTACCGAGAAATAGGTTAAAAGCGGTAGAAAACCAGTTGTTAGTACGGACCCTCGCTCTAGGGGCATTGTACTGTAGTTTGATTCCGTGGATAAATTTGGGGCCGAACCCGAATCATTGAAGGACTTCCCAAAGGTACACCCACTTTATGGAGTCGAATGCCTTTTCGGCATCTAGTGAGGCGATAACTCTAGAGCCCCGATTGTCATGGGGAACAGTCAGGTTTAGATAAAGTCTCCTGATGTTTATGTCAGTTCCCTTCCCTGGCATAAAGTCAGTCTGGTCAACATCAACCAGGTCCTCAATGACTTGGGATAACCGACTAGCTAGGACTTTCGCAAAGATTTTGGCATCCACATTTAGTAAGGATATTGGTCTATACACCGCACAGTCCTGCGGGTCCTTGCCGGGTTTGGGAACCAACACAATCACGGCTTCATTCATAGTGTCAGGCAACTCCTCTAGGGAACCACAGTCTGAGATAAGGGCAGTCAATTTAGGTGAAAGAATTTCCATGAAATTGCTATAAAATTCAGACGGCAACCCATCCGTTCCTGGGGCCTTACCACTCTTCAACCGTCCAATAACCAATTGTACCTCCTCCAGGGTGATAGCCACGTCCAATCTCTCCCTATCCTCCACCGCCAACGTTGGAAAGGAAATAGGATCAAGGAAAGCGGAAAGATCCTAGGGCGAGAAATTAGCCTGGGAGGAGTATAGGTCCTAGAAGAATTGTAGAAAAAGAGCATTAATTTGGTCAGGCACTGTCAGTATGTGATTGTCCTTGTCCCTAATGTAATCTTATAATTAATTGTAAAAAAAATTTAGGAGATGTATTTTTGTTATTTTTTTTTTTTAGCAGAAGAAACTGTGCATGTCTTTTTTTTTTACGAAAAAAAGCCCTTTCCCCTATCTTCTAGCAATTTTTTTCCTAGTGATAGGAATGCGGCAGGAAGTATTGTAAAGTGATGGGTCATCATGGCGGAACTCATGCTCAACCCAAAATCAGCCTGTTCATGGTTCCACAACCTGTTGAACAAACTGACCATAGTTAGCCAATCACTCACTCGAATCCCCAACTGTAATAATGTGAACAAACAACTGGAGATCTTGGGAAATGACATTGGCCAAATATGACAAAATAAGGGGGCCCCATATATTTTACCCTTACCTTTCCTGACCATGCAGACTGCATACCAAGATAAAGATTTGTAAATGTCACATTTAAAGGAAGAAATTGCACTGATTTGTAACACTACATGCAGCTTTAAATCATCCCCAAAAATATAATTTAAAGAATGTATATATTTGTTATTTATATTTATATGTTGCCCTTTAAGCTGCATGAAAAGATCCTCTGGCTTTGACCAGTTGCCTGTGAACTTTTAATTACAATCCAATGCCTACTAGCCTTAACAATGGCCAAAATATAATTTTAACATTCACCTCTCATAGAATTTAATAGGATTTACTGCTAATTTTTGGAGTTTGTAGACTCCCCTTTGGGTTCACGGAACCTCCTGAAAAACAAATTTTCTAACGTATTGCATTTAAAGGTTTATTCCAGCGCCTTTTTAGTTTTGGAAGCCATCAGGTTTTTAATGCCATATGGGGCTCTGTTAGGCCTGGTTCACACCTATGCATTTCTTAGTGCATTTTCAATTTTGCACACACTACAGTCCATTTAACATGGTTTTCTATGGATGTAGCTCACATCTATGCATTTTATGGAAAAGGCCAGGGGCTTTTTTCTGGTTTTTGGTTCCATAGACTTAAATATCAAAAACGTATATTGAAAAACGCAAAATGCACCTGCAATATGCAAACTACAACCTGCATAGGTGTGAATCAGGCCTTAGGCTGGATTCACACCAATTCATTTTTAGTGCTTTTTGCATTTTGCACTACAATCCATTTAACATGGTTTCCTATGGAACACGTTCTGTAGTGCAAATCTGCAAAATGCAAAAAGCACTAAAAATGCATAGGTGTGAATCCAGCCTAAGGCTGGATTCACACCTATGCATGTTGCTTTTGAGCGTTTTTGGAGGTTTTTTTTTCATGCTTGCCACGTTTTTGAGCAGCGTTTTTGCGGCGTTTTTGCCGCGATTTGCGTTTTTTTTTTTTTTTTTCTTACAGTTTTTTTTACAGTCTTAAAAAAAATTAAAAAAAAAAAAACACGGCAAAAACGCATCAAAAATGCACCAAAAACGCATCAAAAATGCTGCAAAAACGGTGCACTTGCATTTTCTGATGCTTGTCCATTGAATTCTATTACATGCAAAACGCTGCATTTTGCATGAAAAAAAATCCCTGACCCTTTCCAAAAATGCAGAGAAACAAAAAGGCATTGATGTGAACATGTTCCATAGGAACCCATGTTACAAAATTCCTGTGCATTTCTGCAAAATGCAAAATGCATCAAAAAACGCGCTAGTGTGAATGAAGCCTTAGGCTCGATTCACATCTATGCATGTTGCTTTTGAGCGTTTCTGGAGGTTTTTTTTTTTTGTGATGCTTGCCACGTTTTTGAGCAGTGTTTTTGCAGCGTTTTTGCCGCTTTTTTCATTTTTTTTTACAGTTTTTTTTAGACTGTATACAGTTTAAAAAAAAAAAACGCCAAAAACGCAAAATGCGTCAAAAACGCCACAAAAACGCTGCAAAAACGATGCACTTGCGCTTTTGATGCTGGTCCATTGAATTCCATTTTCCAATAAGCCCCCTGCTTGCAGACCCCCACAACCACCATCCAGGGTTGTGGGGAAGAGGCCCTTGTCCCCATCAGCATGGGGACAAGGTACTTTGGGTGGGGGGCAGAGAAGGCAATAGAATTTTTTTTAAAAAACATGCCATTGGTTCCTCCCAATCCATACCAGGCCCTTTGAGTCTGGTATCGATTTTAAGGGGAACCTCTTGCCAAAATGTAAAAAAAAAAGCATGGGGTCTCCCCCAAAGTCCAATACCAGACCCTTTTCTGAGCATGCAGCCCCCCATACCTGAGTGAGCAAGTGCCCCCCCCCTCCTAAAACATACGGGCCACATGCCTTCAACATGGGGGGGCTTTGGGGTGGAGGGGCTCTGCCCCCCACCCCAAAGCACTTTGTGCCCATGTTCATGGGGACAAGGGCCTCATCCCCACAAACCTGGGTGGTGGTTGTGGGGCTCTGCGGGCTTATCGGCATCTGGAAGCAAGGCATCTTAACAAGGGGGCCTTCAGATTCTGGCCCCCCCATGTGAATGAGTATGGGGTACATTGTACCCCTACTCATTCACCAAAAAAAGTGTCAAGAAGAGAGGAAAACACACACACAGTTTTGACAATTACTTTATTAAAAAATAATGTCCCCCGATGTAGATCAATTGTCAATCACAACACCTGCTGCACCGCCGTATCCCAAAAAAATAAAAGTTCTGCCCACAACAGAGGCAAACAGCTAACTGCATGCTCCACCATCTGACAGTTTTAAAATAGGTAAGGGGTGGGGCCCCCTGGTGACATCACATGGTGGCACCACCTCCTTGTGACATCACCAACCCAGCATGCACCGGTCAGTGACATCACAAGGAGCGGTGCCACCAGGTCACATCACCAAGTGGCCCCTTACCTATTTAAGAACTGTCAGATGGAGTAGCAGGTTGTCGGCAGTTTGCCTCCATTGCAGGCAGGGCTTTTTTTCTTTTTGGGGTCTGGTGGTGCGGCGTGTGGGTGATTGATCATACATTGCAGGACATTGGTTTTATTTGTAAAGAAATAGGTAACGGGTGGGGCGCAAAGTCGCACAAACTGGCTCTATCTTCTCTTTTGCTCTTAGATTGTCCTGCTGATATGGACTACCAAAAAAGCAATTGTACAATCTAGACTATCCAAAGTTACTAATTTTAAAATAATATCCTGCCTTACCATTAGGTCAGTGATTTTCTTTAAATCAATCAATAGAGAGATATGGGTTTAAAAAAAATAAACATTTATACTATCCAAGGTGGATGCAGCATCGTTTTGATGCTTCATCTGTCCCCTGCCGCTTCTAAGACTGAGTAATCAAAGACAGCTGATGGCCCAGTTCTTAGTCTTCATTGAGCAGAGAGCCGGTGATCGTCAGTCACAAGCTTTCTGCTCTGCCCCTCCAGCACTCAGTGCATTAGTCATGAGCGGCTGGCTCAGTCTCCCAGTGGCTCGCTGAGATGCTGAGCCAGCTGCTGGGCTACACATCTGGGTGGATCCTGACTATAAATTCAGGATCTTTTCTGAGCCTGGACCAACTGAATGATGTCTGCTGATGAACTGTACTCCTGTGATCCCCAGTAGAAGTACAGCCAACATAGCTCTGACAATACTTCTTCTTTAATGGGTATTTATTAACTTCAGCGTAAAATTAAAAAAGAAACATAATTTTTACGTCCAGTCATTGTATGTTTTAAAGCCAGGCAAACAGCTAAAAAAAATCTGATACATATAACAGAGTTGTTTTACTTGAAAAGGATAAATTTTTCTGCCCATCCAGAAAGAGATAATACAGCTCACAACAAAACAGCACAACCCTTTCTGGTAGGGCAAAAGATGAACAACGTTTCTCTGCAGCAGTTCAGGAACACCTACAGATTTGATTCCAACTCCCGGCCTGTGACTGGACAGTGTACGGAAAAGCAGCAAGATAAGCTCTTCTTTCACCTCAACAAAATTTGTTGCAATTGGCAGCTGCAGCTTTTGTTTACCATCAAAACTACAAACGAAATGCTCATTTATGAGACCCACTGACTCATATTAGATTGGAATTACTCTGCAAATGAATTGGACTCTGCATAGAACCAAAGGCCAGGCCAACTTTAGTTAAATACCTTTCACTTTTGTCTGCTTTGTAATCTTTCTCTCTGTAAATATTTTCTTGCACCATTGCTTTATTTTACTAAAACAATATTTAAAAAATGTTAAGCTGAATCTCTGAATTCCCTAATTAGAAGTTTTCCTGTTGTATTTTAAAACTATGTTACATTGCTGTCTGGGTGTGTCAGGACCTTGTTGTCGGAAATTCTGACCATGTATAGGCTCCATCACACATTTTCCATAGGAATTTCCGACACACAAAGTTTGAGAGCTTGCTATAAAATTTTCCGACAACAAAATCCGTTGTCGGAAATTCCGATCGTGTGTACACAAATCCGACGCACAAAGTGCAACGCATGCTCAGAATAAATTAAGAGACGAAAGCTATTGGCTACTGCCTCGTTTATAGTGCTGACGTACGTGTTTTACGTCACCACGTTCAGAATGATCAGATTTTCCGACAACTCTGTGCGACCATGTGTATGCAAGACAAGTTTGAGCCAACATCCGTTGGAAAAAATCCATGGATTTTGTTGTTGGAATGTCCAATCAATGTCCGACCGTGTGTACAGGGCATTTGAGTTCAGATATTACTATCGGGCTGTTCACAGATGCATCTTATCTTTTTATTGACTAATCCGGCTCCTTCCTTGCAAAAAATTATCAATAAATTTAGTGCTGTATCCTTTTACAAAGTGAATGTGGCTAAATCGCATGTACTAAATATGGATAAAATTTCAATACTTCCTTATACATTGAAAATTCCAAAGCTTAATTTTTGGGAATAAGTCTTGCTTATCCCACTCCTAAAATACCCCAAGATTAGTGGGTCCTACACTATCCATAGATTTGTGAGATCCTGCTTCTCTGAACCATGAGAGCTACACTCTTCTAAATGGGAGAATTTAAAGGTCTCCACCTATGACACAAGTGGACACTAATGAGAGGTACTAATGAGGGAATAGGGTGCTAATCTTGGGGTACTTTGTTGCAGTAAGTGGGCTTAGCACCATATAGCAATATGGTGTGACCAAATCCCCATATTTTTGAAAATGTCTTTTTGAGAATGTTTAGGTGTTTTTAAATTAGCCTTGCTGGAGGTGAATCTTTTTGCATGTGTGCCCTGTAATATTTTTCTTCTATTGTATGGTCTTATGGCTGCACCAGCTTTAATGAGAAGGTGTGCCTCCCAAATATCTTGTTTGTGTATTGTATGGATTCTGATCAAATCCTTTTGGGATAGGAGCACCCTATTCCCTCATTAGTACCTCTCATTAGTGTCCACTTGTGTCATAGGTGGAGACCTTTAAATTCTCTCATTTAGAAGAGTGTAGCTCTCATGGTTCAGAGAAGCAGGATCTCACAAATCTATGGATAGTGTAGGACCCACTAATCTTGGGGTGCTTTGTCGCAGTAAGTGGGCTTAGCACCATATAGCAATATGGTGTGACCAAATCCCCATATTTTTGAAAATGTCTTTTTGAGAATGTTTAGGTGTTTTTAAATTAGCCTTGCTGGAGGTTAATCTTTTTGCATGTGTGCGCTGTAATATTTTTCTTCTAGGCTCCCAAAAAGTCCCACACATGTGGTATCCCCATACTCAGGAGAAGCAGCAGAATGTATTTTGGGGTGCAATTCCACATATGCCCATGGCCTGTGTGAGCAATATATCATTCAGTGACAACTTTGTGCAAAAAAAAAAAAAAAAAAATGTGTCACTTTCCCACAACGTGTGTCAAAATATAAAATATTCCATGGACTCAACATGCCTCTCAGCAAATAGCTTGGGGTGTCTACTTTCCTACTTTCCAAAATGGGGTCATACTGGTGACCCCCACAATAGGGATAAAACTTTTTTGCAGAAGGGAGTTTAACAAGATTCGTGGCCACTCATTCAAATTAGAAGAAAATAGGTTTAACCTTAAACTACGTAGAGGGTTCTTTACTGTAAGAGTGGCAAGGATGTGGAATTCCCTTCCACAGGCGGTGTAATACTGACATATAATCACACACATGGGTTGAACTTGATGGGCTTGTGTCTTTTTTTAACCTCACCTACTATGTAACTATGTAATATTTTATCTGTGGAAGCATTTATAAATTTGCACAGGCAAGCTTGCAGTTTAAACACCTTTGCTACCACTTTCTTCCAATGTGTTCATATTTATTTTTCCATTAGTGTCTGGCAGCCTACTGTCCCATTCTGTAGGATACTGCTTAGGGTAATGTATGATATTCCACAAAAACATAACTAAATAGTTAGCATAAACCTGTACCCCCTAGATACTGCTTTTGATTTCTTTATGCCAAAACAAAAATCTGTTTTTTCATCCTTGCATTCTTTATTTTTGGCACCTATGACTGTTGCTTGAAAATGAAGTTGCTTCCCATTTGTTCATTTAATACCTAATGTCCCCAACACTTAACAATTCTCTTCACAAAGTTTTTTCTTCTAGACATGTGCATTAAGATTAAACCACTTGACCTCCAGAAGATTTACCTCCCTCAATGACCAGGCCATTTTTTGCGATACAGCACTGTGTTACTTTAACTGAAAATTGCATGGTCATGCAGCTCTGTACACTATTTTTTACTTTCTGCTACAAAACATAAACCAATAAAAATGTTTTTAAAAATCGAATTTCTTCAAAAATTTAGGGCCAATAAATTTTCTGCTACATATTTTTGGTAAAAAAAATCCCAATAAGCATATATTGATTGGTTTGTGCAAAAGTTATAGAATCTACAAACTATGGTATATACAGTATACTGGAATTTTTATTGATTTATTTTTTTATACTAGTAATGGCTGTGATCAGTGACCTATAGTGGGACTACGATATTGCGGCGGACTATCGGACACTAACTGACACTTTTGAAACTGTGTGTGCCTAACTAGTGTTTTTGCGTACACAGTGTGCTGTTTTCCCTAAGGGATGTTATGGATTTTATCCCCTGCTTTTTCAGGACAGAACTCTGCATTGTTTACATACTGTATGCATAGCTCTGTCCAGCTTCTCTCCTTGGCGATCAGCGGGTGACGGACGACATCCATTGGCTGGCACCCGCTGATCGGCTTCTGCTGTGACCAATCCTACCCAGAAGTGCAGAATCATATATATATATATATATATATATATATATATATATATATATATATATATATATATATATACGTGATTCTGCACAGAACGTTTGCCCTTTAGCAGTAAATCTGGTATATGGCGGTCGTTACATGTTTAAAAGAGGGGCAGAGCAAACATATGCAATTTTCTTTATGGCTTTTGACATTTCAGTTTGTGCAGTTTTTGTCAGATGAGAACATTAAAATTCAGGAATTCAAATGTTTGCAATGACTGAGCCATGTATTTCTGGATCTTGTTTCAATTATCATTGTGATAAACTATTGTCAATCTATGCTGTTTGAATCATTCAGCATTACCTAAAAGCATACCATCTTTTGTAACAGAAAGGTTGATCTAGTTCTAATGTGTATTTGCAATAAGAAGTCTGTTGTGACAGGCTACTACTGAAAACGAACAAAGATAATAAAAGGAAGAAAAACACTGTTGTGCATTTCCATTAAGTACCAAATTGTCAAATGTACACCTCTGTAAAAGAATGAACTTTTTGACCATTTTTAACACCTCCACACCCCACTCTTACCAAAGCATTGCTGCCTGTCATATTGATGGAATGACTTAAATATGCTGTGCTTTTACATTGATTGTACAAATTGCCTAAACAGCCATTTGATGTGACAAATGACACAGGTAGAAATTTGATGTTAGTCAGAAATAGAGGAGATAACAGAATTTAAATTTAAAAAGTCCTTTTATAAAACCCTATTTAACAATGAAGAAAACATGTTAAAAAAATATAACCATTATGTCTAAGGGTGATCAGATTTTCAATTATTATTTAAAATATTATTATTAGAATGATAAGTGGGAAGTGGGGCAAAACTGTCCCCCACAAACACCTATGGGAACGTGTCAGGCATAAAAGAATGAATTTTATAGGTTAATATAAAAGATTTTTGATTGGTCTATTTTAAAGTACCGTATTTATCGGCGTATAACACACACTTTTTTCCCCTGAAAATCAGGGGAAAATCGTGGGTGCGTGTTATACGCCGATCCCCCGCCGATTGTGAGCTTTTCGGCCGCTCCCAGCGGCTTTCGGCTTTTCTCGGCGGCTCTCGCCCACCTTCGGCCATTCTCGGCGGCTCTCGCCCACCTTCGGCCATTCTCGGCGGCTCTCGCCCGCTTTCGGCAATTCTCGGCGGCTCTCGGCCGTTCTCGACGGCTTTCGGCCATTCTCGGCGCCTCTCGCAGTCCCGCGGGAGCTGGCGAAAGCCGAGTGCATCCGAGAGCGGCCGAGCACCGCCGAGAGCCGCGGAGAATGGCCGAAAGCGGCCGAGAACGGCGGCGCCATTTTCAAAGATGCAAGGCTACAGAGGGACACTGACAAGGCTGCAATCGGGTACAAGACTACAGATGGACACTAACAAGGCTGCAATGGGGGACAAGGCTGCAATGGGGGACAAGGCTGCAATGGGGGACAAGGCTGCAATGGGGGACAAGGCTGCAATCAGGCGCAACACTACAGATGGACACTGACAAGGCTGCAGATGGACACTGATGAGGCTGCATTGATGGGCATTTAAATGTAAGTTTTTTTTCCTTAAACTTTCCTCCTAAAAGTTTTTTTCCTTAAAATTCCCTCCTAAACTTGGGGTGCGTGTTATACGCCGATAAATACGGTATTTATTTAAATATAAACGGTACTCAGCTTGTGCTGGAGGGTATATAAGTATGTTGATTGCATCACAAACTGTCAGACGACGTGGAGAAACAGAAGAAGATCATTTGATTTGGATTGAAGTCTGTTCGTTTCTGGACGAAGATGAAATCTATGCTGCGACAACTGATGGAACGGAGCCGGTTTGGAAGGCGGAGAAGAATGGATGTGTCAGTGTTTATTGTTGCCTGTTGGTTCTCAGGCTTCTGTCCTTGAAACTGAGGCTTTTACAGCTGTTCCTGTGATGGAGGATGTTCGGCCTGAAGCTTTGTTCTGCCCCCCTGGACTACTTCCTCCTTCGGGTCAAGCTTCCGTGACTGATCGGGTTACGCACCTGCCTCCTCTGCCTGTTGATCAAGAGGCTTCGAGACGCAGTCGGAAACTATCGCCGAGGATGAATTCGGGCGCATGTGCAGTAGTGCGATCTGACCTTTAGTTGTTCTACTAAGCGGCCTCGCAGGTTCGAATCCTGGTCACCGCCTAGAGTGTTAAAGAAGATGATGGAGCAGGTGAGGATTCCTAGGAGTTCTGCTCCTATGAGACTTAATTTAAAAAATAAAAAACACTTCTGCAGTGAGTGTTGCTCCAAGGGGGGAAGTTATTATTACACCTGTGGAGCCTCATGTCTTATCTGGACATTTGATTGAAGAGACTGTAACTGGTGTTACTGATGTTGATGCTGTTACCATGAAACACAAGCTCTGCCTATTCGTGCAGTGGCGTTAACTGACCATTCGATGCAGGCAGTCCCTTCAACTAGTACAGCTGCGCAGGTGAGTCTGCTGACATTGCTATATTGTGTGACTTAGCAAAACAATTTTCTACGATTGTTGAAAAATTGAAATCGCCTATTATTGATGTTAGTAATGTTGCGTCAGCGTGGAGAGTTGAGTCTGCTAATTCCACGCTGACTCGGTCTACAGATTCTAATAATCTTACATCTAATTGTGTTGTTCCTTCTGTGTCGTCTGTAAATGTTCCTTCTGCACAAGTTCCCGAAGGTTGTTTGAAAGAAGCATTGTAATGCAAGATTTCGCCTTTGGGTATTCATCTTATAAAGAAAAAATCTGGAGAGGTGAATATATCAATATTTTTTCTTTGCTTCCTTTGTCCACGGAACATCGTTGTCATAAAAGAGATGATAAATTTGATGTTGAAAGAAATACCTCAGTTCCCAGATTGTTTAATAATTGGTTGCAATCTTTTGGTATTTTTGCTAGTGTTCTGGGTGAAAAATATCCTGATCGTTGTAGTGGGCTTTTCCAACATGTTGAGATTATTTTGGAGGCCTATAAAAATTTTCATGGACAAGCTTGGTATTATATGATGAATCGTTTCGACAGAAATTGGCAGTACATCAGTCTCTTAAATGGGGAATGAAAGATGTGGGTCTTTGGTTAAACCTACTATTTACGCAAAGATCTCAGTTTTCTAAGCCAGTTGTTGCAAACCCTGTTGGATTTCGTAAAGGTTTATGTTTTAATTTTAATGATGGTCAGTGTAAGTGGCCAGCCACTTGTAAATACAAGCATGAATTTGCGCATTGTTAGGGTGCACATTCAGCAGCTAGATGTTTTAAAAAATTAGCTATTGGTGAAAATACTCCTTCGAAGGAGTCCTTTCTTAAAAGCAATGACTCCCGTGATCTTAGAAAACATGCTGCCGTGACTTTTTCGTTACCCAAATCAAGTGTCAGCAGCATTTCTAATTGAGGGTTTTTTGGAAGCTTTTCCATTGCCTTCGTTTTCTGGTTTTGGTTGCTCAGTTTATGATAATTTATCTTCTGTTGATATTTACGAAGATGTGGTTTCTGATAAACTCTGTAAAGAAATTTCTGCAGGACGAATGGCGGGCCCTTTTTCGGAGCCATCGTTTGTTAATTTTAGTATTTCGCCCTTGGGAATTGTTCCTAAGAAAGAAGTAAACTCTTTTCGACTAATTCACAATTTATTATACCCAGATGGTGTTTCTTTGAATGATAAAATAGATCCTGAATTTTGTTCAGTGTCCTATTCTTCATTTGATGATGCATTGGAAATTATTAGGAGAGTGGGCGGTTCTCCTCTTTTGGCTAAAGCTGATGTGAAATTAGCCTTTGATTATTGCCGATTCATCCATCGGTCTTTAACCGGTTCCCGACCGGCTCCTGTACATTTACGGCGGCAGAATGGCACGGCTGCGTAAAGTAACGTACATGTACGTTACTTTGAATTTGCCGCCGTGTGCGCCTGCCGCAATCTGCGTGAGTCGGGTTGCGGGTCCCGCGGACTCGATCACCACGGGCATACCCGCGATCGCCTCACGGAAAGGACGAACGGGGAGATACCATTGTAAACAGCATCTCCCCGTTCTGCCTAGTGACAAGTGTCACTCGATCTCTGCTCCCTGTCATCGGAGCAGAGATCAGTGACGTCACACACCAGCCCATCCCCCTGACAGTTAGAAATCACTCCCCTATGACACACTTAACCCCTCCCCGCCCCCTAGTAGTTAACCCCTTCACTGCCAGTGTCATTTTATACAGGGATCAATGCATTTTTATAGCACTGATTGCTGTATAAATGACAATGGTCCCAAAAATGTGTCAAATATGTCCGACATGTCTGCCATAACGTCGCAGTCACAATAAAAATCGCTGATCGCCGCCATTACTAGTAAAAAAAAAAATTATTAATAAAAATGCCATAAAACTATCCCCTATTTTGTAAACGCTATAACTTTTGCGCAAACAAATCAATCAACGCTTATTGTGATTTTTTTTTTTTTTTTTTTACCAAAAATATGTAGAAGAATACGGATCGGCTTAAACTGAGGAAAAAAATGTTTTTTTTTAATATATTTTTTGGGGATAATTATTATAGCAAAATGTAAAAAATAATGCTTTTTTTTTTTTTTTTTTTTTTTTTTTTCAAAATTGTCGCTCTTATTTTGTTTATGGTGCAAAAAATAAAAATCGCAGAGATGATCAAATACCACCAAAAGAAAGCTCTATTTGTGCGAAATAAAGGACGTCAATTTTGTTTCGTAGTCACGTCGCACGACCGTGCAATTGTCAGTTAAAGCGTCGCAGTGCCAAATCGCAAAAAGTGCTCTGGTCAGGAAGGGGGTAAATCCTTCCGGGGCTGAAGTGGTTAATTCATTGGGTACTTATTTTCAGGGGAAATATTATTTTGACAAGTGCCTACCAATGGGCTGTTCATTGTCCTGCAGATATTTTGAAATGTTTTCAACCTTTTTTGGAGTGGGTGGTCAGTTCACAGTCTGGTTCAGTTAACATGCTTCATTATTTGGATGATTTTTTGTTTGTTGGTAAGGATGACTTGATGGAATGTTTATATTTATTTACTGAGTTCAAAATCATTTGTGAATGGTTCCGTTGGCTCCTGAAAAATTGGTGCCACCTACGCATTGTTTAGAATTTTTGGGTGTCACTATAGACACTATACAGATGGAATTTCGTCTCCCTATGGCAAAAGTGAAGAAAATTTGTTTTTTATTAGATTTTGTTCTCTCCAGTACTAAAGTTCGTTTGAAAATTGATACAATCTTTATTGGGCCTTTTGGCTTTTACGTCTCGGGTTATTCCTATGGGTAGGTTTTTTACTAAGAGATTGTATCGGGCTATTGCTGGATTCATTCTCCGTGGCATTTTGTTCGCTTGACGGTGTC